>OX031014.1:14011636-14611636 GCA_943736025.1 Tenthredo mesomela | reverse complement strand
TTGCATTTTTGACGCCTGGGCTCGGATAATAATCGAAACGTGACACATTTCGACCAAAAGGAGGTGGGCGACTAGGGATGGGCCTTAAGGTGATGTAGCACTTATCACCGGGAATTAAAATTGCAGAATACGCCTTTACTTAAAAATGGAAGCTCGGATCCAATTTTCACTTGGTCATTCAACTTGTCACACAGTTAGGTATTGTTGTAAACCAAGAAACCGGTGAACCAGTGACCACGTATGCTTGGATAATAAACAGTACATACGGCGTTGTCGTCCGAGCCGTCATCATGAGGCCTCTGCGTGGTGCTGTCACGCAGAGACATAATTAACGAAATAGAACTTATTTTTTCGAATTTCACGGGTTTTTTGGTCAACAACAATACCTAACTGTGTAACAAGTTGAATGACCTAGTGAAAATTCGATCCGAGCTTCCATTTGAAAATAAAGGCGTATTCTGCAATTTTAATTCCCGGTGATAAGTGCTACATCACCTTAAGAGATGTAACGTTCTTCGTCCAAGCCATCGAATTGATCAGAGATAATTGTCTGGATCTCAAAACATGGGGATTTTTTGTAAACTCAACTCAACGTTTCATTTCCGAGATGATTAGGATTATCTTGGAATTGTTTTCAAACGTAAAACTGGAAAGGGGATAATACAAATTCTCAGTAAACGAAATCGAATGGGAAGAACGGGATTCAGAATAATTCGTTACGACGTTGTCCTAAACTCCCAATACGAATACGAAAATCCGAATTACGAATGTTAGACATTGTATCCAACGAATGTACCTAATTCATGTGAATTCGAATTACTGTTGATAGGAATATTGTCTTGTATTCGAATCAAACATTAAAATAGTTGCATTCGTTGGAATGGAAAATTTACCAAACCTATATGTTTCACTCATACGTAATCTCGGCATATTGAAATTTTACGATTTACTGGGGTTGTAAGAGAAGGAACAACGTCATATTATTTCACACGTGAATGAATGCAAACTGCATGTATCCGTATATCAACTCATTTATTTCATCAATAATATAACTATTATATTGATATCAAATACTACTTGTAATTCTGGTTAACTACCAAGTCTACAAAAGTATTCGATTCACTATATATGGAATCAATTCTAAAGACTACTAGATCTTTATGTATATATGATAATAATTACATGTGCATGTATTTACAATTCATTATCTTACTCACTAACGTAAATATAATTGCATCGGTTAGTTGCGTGTATTTAGTGCGAAGTATGTACTTGAACGTACGTTAGTATACGTATACAGCGATTACAAAAGGCAAAAAAAAAAAAAAAAAAAAAATGTATATGATAAAAACTTTTATTTCTAACAATAATTGCACACACCTGTGCTCAAATTTCACATCATATCTACTATAATAAATAATCACTAACAGGAAACAGCAAAGGCCTAATCTATAAACGTTAAACATTAAGGCGATATCCGCTCGATATCAATCAGTTTTATTATCTATCAATAGGCGATTTTTGGCGAGCTCTGGTATAGGTATCAAAGTGTACCAGAATAATAGTGTGTGTCACTGAAACTATATATTGGTACCCTTTGGTACCTATACCAGATGCTCGCCAAAAATCGCCTAATATCAATAACAAATATGATAATCATATAGGCCGTGTTCGGGGAGTCGCTTTTAGCGCTGTCAGTAATCTTGTGTCTCTGTCACACTTCTTGATTTCCCCAAGCTCCGTCTCTCTCTCTCTTGATTTTCAGCGCTTTAAAGCGCTTTAAGCGCGCTCCCCGAACACGGCCATAATTACAGTTCCTCTATTCGGTTTAAGGCGATCGGCGAAATTTAGAACTATAATATCTGAAACTACCGAGTTCAAAACCCATTTGTAAAAACATCCCGCAATATTAAGTTGCCGGTCGATGTCTTGTGTTCTGAATTTGTTTGCGATTACCTAATAGACAAGCTGTAATATAAATTAGTTTTTTTTTTTTTTTTTCTGCCCAAATTTTCGCAGATTATTGCAAATTTTATAGTATAACACTGATGATATGACTAATCAAGCAGATCGAACCTATAACAGATATATTTTTCGCTAAAATGAAAGTTGTGGTAGCTAAAAATATTATAAACTAAAATCTATGCAAATTTTTTTTATTATTTTTTTCACATCATTACGGCGCGTTAATATAGTTCGATAATTACAATCAAAGATAATGCTATTCCAGCTGCTCCGCAATCAATTGTCTTGTGGTACCTCAAAAATAGACCATTCTTTTATTTTTTATTTTTTTATTTTTTGTACTAGAAAACACGCGCAGCTCAAACATTTCGGTAAGACATTAAATTGTCTTTGTTTTTCATTCTACTAACGGTTTAGCTTTTTTTTTTTGTTTTTTTGTTTTCTCTGCCATTTATATACTATAACTAAATTATTGGTAATATGATAATTATTATTACTATACAAACAGCCAACATTATATTATAGCAAATGTATCGATTTAACGAGGTCATTTGATTCAGCTTTGGTCAGTCTTACATCGATACAAATATCTGCTTACAATGATCGTAGTACTACGTCATAGTTCACAACTAGACTTTTGATACGATAATTTACTCTTGGAAAATATTGCTGATTGCTTTTGAGTCGATTTGAACGAAATTGCTTACAGTCGGAACTCGGCCGAATATTCCTGTCGACCAATGAGAAACGAGCAACAGGAAAATTCCTGTACTTTATTTTACTGACTGTATTTTATTTCACTCAATGGATTTGAATTTATCATTTAACTAATTATATAATTATGCATAATCAGATAATAATAGTATTGTACTCGGACACAGATTTCTATACACGGAGAGACCGTTTTGGTGATGATTGTTAAAAAATTGGTACTCATTCGTAAAAAAGTTGGTAAAGTGGTGACAATGCATGATTTCTAATAGCGGTTTGTTCTGAACAATAGTAACGGCTCCTAGCAACGTTTCGAAATGATTAAAAGATTGGAAGCGATTAATAATATAAATATTAAAATGTTGATAACCATTGAAATATGCATATAACAGATTCCTTACGAGTATAAGAATCATTCGACGTAGCATCCCTACTGAAAATCGAAATTCGTTACCGAGATCTGATGTGAGGCCTAGGTAGGATCTCACCTGTTCTCAGGTGAGATGATATCAGATCTCATAAAAGAATTTGGTCTGACATCAGATCTCATGCCGCGATTTTCAGTAGGGATTACTTTGACCAATTTTACAATCGGTACTTTGCATAGTGTTAGGAACTACTACCAGACAACTATTAAGGAGTGCTGTACTCGTATGGAATTGATTACCATTTTTTTTTTTTACGAACTGTTACTATGCAGTTTAGGAATCCTTTAAAAATTTTTATGTGTCATGGGCCGTAAAGCCGCGATTTTAACCTCGCTTCGCTCGGTTTAAACGCGGTTTTTGGCCTGGACACATAAAATTCTGTATGCCATACGGCCGAAAAAGTATTTTCTGACGAATTTCATCATAATCCTCGCCTTCGGCTCGGATTATAAACTCAAATTCGTCAGAAAATACTTAATCGGCCTAGTGACATAATGTACTATTTTGAAACAGTTAAAAAAAAAACATACATTTCTAAGAATTCCGGTGTATTTCTTGGAAATTCTCAAAATTACTATACTGGTATAGTAATCATCACTAAAATGGTCTCTCCGTGTATAAATCAAAATTTCGTTGATTTAAAACTATTTATTATGCTTTGACTTATTAATTTACGAGCATTTGTATGATAGGCTTAAACTTTGAACGAAGCATAATCTTGGTATAGGTATATTGAGCTATGACGTAAAAATTATTTATAAAGAAATAAAGACTTCTTAATACATTCGCAACTTCTACGAATAATTCGATAACGTTAAATTGTTAAGAACAAATAGAAAATAAAAGGATTCCGTTAGCAAATATATCATTATGAAATTGGAAAAAAGTTAAAATAAAACTCGTTTTTTTTTTTTTTTTTACTATATAGCGCAAAAAAGATGAGGAAAAAGTTTTGTCCATTACTTAATAAAAGTCTTGGAAATTAGAACATTAGGATTAAAAAAAAAGTCTTCTAGAAATTCTAACACGTATCTGTAAATAATATAAATAGGAAGCACCATGCCACATCTTTAATATTTACATGACTTTATCAAGTTAATTGAACATATTATACAAATAACAGTATAGATATCGGAAATGGTGAGGCCAATAACCTGTGGGAATTTTGACACAAACTATTCCAGTTTCATGCATATTTTTTTTTTTTTTTTTCCTGTTCAAAATCCGGCAGTACTTTCAAGAAAACAATTGCATCGTTCTCAGAGGAACAAGATTAGACCAGCTGAACAGATTCGTATATTTCATTGAATTTCTCAACGAGAATAAGAAAATGATCTCTTTCACTCATCACGTTCTCCGTTCGAAACGAATTAACACGCTGAATAACTCGTTTTTCGATTTTTAAAACCGCATCGGATCACTCTATAAATCAGTGCAAGGGTCAGCAGGCAGTTTTGGCAATTTGGCCCACCCAAGCCTCTGTTTGGACAGAAATTATTAGCTACTTTGACTAGCTGGTCAATCAAATTTCTCTTCCTTGAAAGCCAGATCTATAGCACAGCCTACATCATTGACAATGAAGGCAGGTTTGCAGAGAGCTTCTTCAACGGGTAAGAAGTCCCTTGGACTGTGCTCAGATATGAATTCAGAATCTCGTTTGTGAACCCCAGTTTCAACTAGGATACTTATGCAAGCTTTTGCGCTGCCTTTTAGGCCGTTATTTCCAATCAGTGACTCCATGTTCTGAGATTTACTGCCTTTCCCATTTGCGTATCGAGCCAAATACTTGTCGTAAAGATTAGCACCAAACACATCTGTGTTTATGTTGTCTCTGTAAATATGAATACAAGTTTTTTTTTTCAGTATTTTGACGCTTTTAATTCTGGAATCCATTACTTCTACAAACTTCTCATGTGATTCATAAATATTGCAAGGTAAAATTTAATTCAGAAGCCTCCAGACATTATTTGCAATCAAGAATAAACCATAGATAGTCTTTAGTTCAGAAGTTTAAAAACAAAATAAGCTGTGGATCAGTTGAGCTAATGAATAGATGTAAAAGGGGCACAAGTCAGAAGTTAAGATATGGCTTTATGTCATGCATCTCCTCAATTGGTCATGATCGTTAGACCCTATCTTTGAGAAGATAAAGTATCAATTCTGAGATCGCCTTGATATGTGAAATATCTTTGCTCCTTCCGTGAGCACAGTGTTCTTGTTTGCCACGCAGTTTGTTATTGCTATCTCGATTGCTTGACAGGCAACAAGAGAGTTTATGTAGAGAAGATTCAAAGATTGTGCTACTGTTCGAGTAGATTTATATGCTGATCAGTGAAAAGAAACCAAAGCAATACTTTCCTTGGTGAAATGGCACTATATTTATAGCTCAATGAGAAGCAAAATTTTTCTTTAAACATGAGATACTCAGTCTGTACAAGTTTTAATGAATTTTCATAGCTTGTATTTGGATATAGTATTCCAAGGGTCTTGCAATTGTTTGAGAATTCAATGGCACTTCATAGGGTTTCATAAATTGCATTCTAACTCGATAGAAAAGTTGCGAGTAAAGGCATGCCTTCCTTTCTTCATAATTTGGTCAGTGGGAGAAACAGAGGCGTTTTGTCTACATGAACTCACTTAATAGCTGTAACTTCAGGAAAGGCAAATACATCGATAATGAGCTTCTTTTGAAATGCAATCTACAAATAACGCGGCATTAATCTCCTGAAAATGTTTAACTAGGACAGACTTATCCTGTGTACTACGCAAACTTGGATATATTTGTAGATTATTCTTATTAGTTCCTACGGTCATAAATAAGTCACAAACTAATCCGAATGCATTCGTATCAGCTGATAAGATACAGTGTTGCAACCTTTATATGTATTTATATAAATTCTCGGGGTGATATAATAATAAACAAGGCCGTTTACTCAATGCTAGAGTTATTTCGATACAGACTTTACAATTGAAGTACAAAGTCAAGTTTGAAGATTAAGAGATAAAGGATATGTTAGATCGTTTAATGATCTCAATGTAATGATAGGAATAAATGGAGGACTATGAAGTCTTCCTCGAGTATGAAACAATTTTTTGAAATGTTAAGACCAGACATATAACTCTTAGTATGTTCAAGAGTCAGAAAAACAATCCACTCACCCAACAGCGTAAATTGTTTCGATGTTATGGTCAATCCCAATACTTTTTGCATGGTTTAGTACCATTCTATTGGCGTGATGATAAGTGACTTCGCTCGGCTTGCCCACAAGCGCAGTGTAGACCATATTCTTGCCTGTAACTTTTTTATACAGATTTTCAAGGCACAATAGGTACGCGCCATGACCATATCTTGGTATAGGAGCCTCTGCGACCCATAAAAGGTCCATATTACAGGCCAAGACTGGGATATGTGGGTAAGAAATTGCAGGTGGCAAGGCCGAAGGCATTCCATCAGTTAGTAAAAGATCTACCATTAATTGTAACGAGGTTTCCCAAGTCTTTGGCTCTCCAAACATAACGATACCATCTATCTTTGGGAAGTCTGGATCTATTGGACCGCAGCGTGGATTTCTTTTAGACACATCTACGTAGTCTAATGAAGGAAAGTTCTTGGCAAGCTCGTCCATTGTTGTTGTATTCTTAAAGCCGAGTTCCTTGGCTATTTCTTTGACTGGCCCTTGGCCTGATATCAGAAATTGCTTGTCGTGGTATTGTTTGAACATTTGTAAAGGCGAGTGAGCCATTACGACTTGCTCCTCGTTCACTTGGTACCCAATCCATTTGGACAACTCTGTGGCCTTTTGACTGCGCAAGGCATTGCCACTGTTCGTCACAAATACCGTTGGTACTCGGAATTTACCATCTGGACCTCGCAGACGATCAAACGCCTTTGGCACGGGAGGCAATACAGTTTTACCACGAACTATCACCCCGTCTATGTCAAAGAGGAGGCCAAACTTTGGCTTGGTACTTACATGCTGAAATTTACAGAGGTGCTTAATTTGCATACTGATTTCATGCGTGCAGAGTAATGGGGGGAGAAGCTTGTACCGAACAGAATAATCAGAATGTAAATCATCAAGCTAAAGTAGTTTTCCTCAGTCGACTCCGTGATCATAGTGTTTTGAAAAAATACCTCAATCAAATATTCCAACTCTTAATAAGCTGCATCTTTTATATCAAACTTTATGATAGAATCAACGGTTTGTGAGAAAAATTGAATATGTTCCTTTCAGAAGGCCTTTTTTTGTGCAGAAACAGTTGTTTTCTCAAAAAAATCATCAGAACATAAAAGCTGCCTCTTCTCAAATGCCACCAATTTGGTCTAAAGTATTTTGTTATACAGAATTACGTTTACACGGATAATTGAGAATGAAGAAAAAATCTTATTCCATACAGCAAATATGCTTTATTTAATTTATCTCTGTACCCATAGTCAATTTGGCAAAATACTTCAGACAAGTATCGTAGCTTTACATGACACATAAATATTTTTCATCTCTATTCGAGTTTTTCGAAGAACCAACGGTTTCTGAAGACAAAACAATTAAGGAGATCCTCGAGTTGTGCTAAAAATTTAAAGGCTCTTACTTCACAGTTCATTCTTATTTTCTCAAAAACTCTCAAGTGTATCAAAAAAATGATCAGAATATAAAAGATGCGTCTTTTTGAGTGCTATAACTTTCGTTAAAACTATTTTTTTCGAAAACAGTATAGTATGTAGTTGCAGAGATACTCAAGATAAATAATTGTATATGTTTCATTGAGGGACGGTCTTTCACGTGATACAGAACCACTCGGAATGAGCCTAAACTAACGTAAGTACGGAATTGGGTAATAATTGTCAAGTCAACTTGTGCGTAAAGAAGCGTATGTATATTTTTTTTTTTAAATAATTCATTAACGTTCTTGCGTGTTTAAATTAGAAGTTAACAGCGTAAGAATACGTCAACCTTGAAACTTATTTTTAACTACTAAACTTTGAGGTCGTAATGATTAAGCAACGTAACGTAGATAGAGAAAGTAAAAACTATTTGTATATGAGTAGTCTTTATTTTGGCAATTAAAATAACGATACAATTAGCAATAATGACAGACAGAAGAGAACTTACTCTAATCCCGGAGAATCTTTTTACTTCTGCTGGTAGTCGTAGGAATAAATTGACGATTGTCATTTTATTTAGTGGTGAATTTTAGTCTGGTCTTATTACTTTTAACTTATATACTTAATACTATATTCATGTACAACGACAAACGTATAGAGTGTACATGATGTGCCTAAGTTAACGTTCTGTGAATTGTGATTGTTATTAAGCACTGAGGCAGGTTATGATTATAACATGTTTGTTCCTAATTGGTACAATTCCAGGCAGAGGCGCTACTGTTTGGAAAGCACGAAGTTCGAGCCTTCCGAGATGACGCCACCACACCTCACTCTGGGTAATAATATTTATGAGCCGACTAAGTGGGTTTGAAGTGCTTGGCGTTGCAAAGGGTACCTGTAATACCGACTGCAATTTACAGTTTCATATAGCTGCGAGCTGACTCGTGGGATAGATGCAGATTGATAATAGTAGGGATCTTAGATTCTTAGATACTCGCAGCCACATTGTTTTCGTGCACCTGTTTCAAAGCCGTCCGTCTTTGGACAAGGGCCCACGGGGCCCCGGCACTCGAAGGAAAAATTAATTTTGATGATCAAAAACATAATTTCTGAAGTATTTTCAGTGATAATTTATCAAATTGTTTGGAACCTATTTTTGTATATTTTTGTATCTATCATAATTGCCCTCTATAAGGCGAATTGCGTAACAAGATGACACAGACGAGGACACAGACGAGATTGAATAATCTCTCAGTATTGACTCTGATTCGTTGGAAATAATTAATTTTAAGGATCTGATTACTGATATTGCGGTGCAAAAATGTAGAAGAAAAGGACGTAACATGTAAAAATATTCAAACAGAATAGCAAAACTATTCTAACTGTGAATTCGTGTATTTGTTTTTAACTATGAATGAAAAAAAAAAAATACTACTGCAGGGCTTCAGAAGATTTTGTGGCCCAGGGCCCTCAGGTCCCTAAATACGGCACTGTTTGCAACGTTCATATTAGTACATTATGTCACTAGGCCGATTAAGTATTTTCCGACGAATTTGAGTTTATAATCCGAGCCGAAGGCGAGGATTATGATGAAATTCGTCAGAAAATACTTTTTGGGCCGTGTGGCATACAGAATTTTATGTGTCCAGGCCAAAAACCGCGTTTTAACCGAGCTAAGCGAGGTTAAAAACGCAGTTTTACGGCCTATGACACATAAAGGTATAGAGCGATGCTGTGGATAGTAACGCGCCTAAAAGGTAGGCAAACGGGAAACGCCTGCATCAAGCATTAGGTCCTTTCGTTTCACAAATCGAGGGCTGCTCCGGGCTGCTCCGGGCTGCACTGAACCAATCACCTTGAAGCTTAGACTAGTATACTAGACTATAGCTTCAAGGTGATTGGTTCAGTGCAGCCCCGGGCAGCCCTCGATTTGTAAAACGAAAGGACCTATTGAGTTTGAGTGAACGGCCTGTGCCACGCTTTTCAATTGTTATCCAAGCTCTATGCATTCGACAGTTCTTCGCGTGTCGGTTACTAAAATTGACGTTTGCTGGCAATTTAACGGATGATCCATATCCAGATGCAATAAACGCATGCTATAAGTATATGGCCTTGCAGTATATATACGGCAAGTACATACGAGTAGTCAAGACAGAATCGTGCTACTCTAGCACCTCACTCTCAACATCACGTGGAAAACCTTACCTTGATGCTACATCGACGCAAGTCATGACTCCCCGCCAAGACTCTAGGTGAAACGTTGTACAGAAGTAACCCAGTTGTCTACTCAAGGTAACAAGATAATTGTCTTGTTGAAGGAGACCTTAAATTTTATTGGCGTATCCGCACAAATCATTTCAATATGCTATGCAATGGAAATCCGCAGGTCTAATTTGTGAAGTGATACAATACCTTTGGTCACAGCAACATGTTGAAGAGCAAATGGGTTTTTATGTACACAATATTCTCTGGGCTAACAGCACTGTGTGTCTTTCTTTATGGATACGTTCCAGTATCTTCACCACCGCTGAATTCAGCAAGTTATCGAGATATGCCAATTACCATTGATGGATTTAGGTAAACCAAATTAAAATAGATATTTTCGTGATATAGATTTGAACGGTCAAGCCTTATCAATCATCAGTCAAATAGATGAAATTGAATTCCATTGAAACACCCAACTCCCGGATAAAATGCAATTGCTTAAACGATTACATCTTATATAGTTCTATTTGTACAAGCAACAAAGATATTTTTGGATAACCAGAGAACTTGGTCCACTGATCTCTAAGAGATCTAGTCTTTCTAGACATCTTTGTCTTCTTACTAGGCCCAGCTGCTTAGTCCGCTCATACTTCGTAGAGTCAATATGGCTATCATCGATTGAAAGGGAGCTTCGTTTCTTTTACAGTGTTGCACCTGAAGAGGTCTACATTTCGCACATTCAAAAATTGATGATTATTGTCGTAGACTCCTTGAGTATGGAATTTTTATCAGATAAAACAAAGTTCGAGTACTTGCCATATACATTGCGTCTCATCAATACTGGAAATGCATGTCTCCTCCCATGTAATGTGGCATCACCAACGACAACCATGGAGAAAATCAAGGTCCGAATTATTTGAATCCCTGATCCCTATTATCCATTCCCTCAAATTCTTTAAAATACTCTCATGGGTATAGTCAGGAACATTATCGCAAGCGCTGATCGATAATTGTCATTCTTGTATGATATTGCTGTGATCGGGTAAACTGCAGAATGATTAATAAATATAATAATGATAATAATCATAGACTTTGGCTACGGGGACCACATCCTCGTTCATAGAAACAGTTCTCACTTTCACCGTGGAAGAACTAAAAATGGACAGCATTTTCCGACAAGCCAAAGAAAACAAGCTCTTGCTCTCCCTGCATGGAGTTGAAACCTGGACCCAGTTATTCCCGAAATATTTCTACCGTGTTGAAACGGTCGATGCTTCGAAAATATTGGACTATCCAGAAGTAGGAGCTTGAACACTCATTGAAGGAGAGAAAAGGAAAAAAGCATAATCTGAATAAATGCAAAGCAGATAAACTCAGTACTGTTAGAAAATCGTGGACCCGACAAAACATTGCATCAGTCGGTCACGTCGGTTTGGTGGCTGGCGTTGATTTTTGGAATCAGATTCCTGTAGCGCTCTTCTTTTTTCCTTTCTGATGATAAATTCTGGCTTGCTAGGCCCGCGGGGGTCTATTCCCCTCTCATTTAATGCAGTCGGATTTAATAATAGTAGGTATTCGAATTTTATTGATAGGTCGACGCTAATGTGACTGGAAGATTGTTCACGGAGATGGATAAAAATGATTGGGATTGGCTCCTACTTCATTACACGGGGCTAAAGCATTTGAGACTCGATCGCCCTTCAAACTCCAAACAGCTTGCAATTAAGTTGCGAGAGCTCGATGATGTCATCAAATCTGCTCACACAAAATTAGGCGCTCAAGTATACTACATTTTTTATCAATAATTTCACAATTTTCTGCAATTTTGATCCATAGAGTACAGAGTAATAGGAACAAGGTTCAATGGTGTCGGGGGGTGACTTACTCCGTATATTTGTCGTAGATGAATGACTACATGATACTGGTTATCGGAGATACAGGCATTGAAAATATTAATAAGCCTTCCACATCTTATAAAAATCCTCAATCAATCGCTCTCTACATCGTGATTGGAAAGCCTTGTCCATACTCTCGGTACGCACGTGTAACTCAATTCATTCATTCCTATGATTAATGTGCCTCATTTCTATACGTACACATACATAATATTTGGACAGTCCTGCTAAGCTGGCGGACCAATTTGACGTGGCGCCAACTCTCGCAGTATTAACAGGCCTTCCAATCCCAGCCTCAAGCTATGGGATCCTAAATTCTGCCATGTTGAATTTCCTCTCAGATGATCAACTGTTATACGCTCTGCACTATAACACTGCAAGACTGATAAACTTGACGTTACAGTTGAACATCACATACCCGGAGGATTGTGAGCAATCGCATTATACCCATAGTATAGAATATCAGGAACCCATAAACCGAATCGAGTCATGAAAATATTCATGGCCTGGAAATCTTCCGGATTTCCCAATGGCTATCCTCTCTATCATTAGGAATATTCTGCTACGATATTTGTCATCGAAACCATTCGAAAGAAGACAGTTTTTGTCATTGAATTTTTACCGTTCTAGAGATGAGACTACAAGATCCCCTTACTATGGCAAAACCAACGCAGGCACACCGCGTGCGTGAGGCTTGTTCGGGAGGGGATGCAATGCTACTGGCACCTTATTCCATCCCAAACGAGCTTCACGCACGCGGTGCACGCCTGTGTTGGTTTTGCCGTAGGAAGGGGATCGTGTAGTCTCACCGAATATTCTCGGTATAACACATGCATCTTAGTCAATTCTTTTTTTACCCCGATCAGCTGCCCATCTACTCTTTCGAAATGCAGTCATTGAGCATAAAAAGTACTTGCAGAGGGCTGGAAACGCATATGATCACTGGCATTTACGCGATACAATAAGCGCAATATACACCAGAGCAGCAGAAGGCTTGTCGGAACGCATAAATGATTTCCTCAACACCTCAGATGTATCCATTCAATACTTGGCCTTTGTATTAGTATTTGAGGTAGGATACTATTTGAGGAGAATAGTAAATAGAATCTTCTCATATAAGCAACACATTGGGGCTGTAGACTTTAATGTAAATAATGGTAAGAAAAATCGGTGAATGTGTACTGTGCTTGGAGTGTAAAAATGGTTTTAAGCGCAGACGACGAGAACAGAGGGGGACTTGTTGTGGTGAGATTGCTTCTGACGAGATTTTACTGTAACAACATTTTATTCAATTGAAAATTAATCACAGCCAAATGAAATACTTCTGATTGTTTGATCTTTGTGTCGGAACAGAGATGGCAATTGTGTATCAAAGTCACAGTTTGATAGAAAAAATAATTCAATTGGAAATGTTCCGAAAATAAATATCAATTGGAAATGTATGAAAGCCCTTTGAATTAGGCCGCGTATTTTATGGCTGAATGTAAACTGCGCCGTTATCTTCAAGGGTGCAAGGTATAAATAGGAAATTCTGTCATCCATATGATATTACTGCGAAGTCCGGACTCCGCAGCTGTAAATGAAACTCAAAATACAAGTTGAAAGGGGTCCCAAACTTAGGATTAGAGACTTTAGGGCACCCGCAATCGTCTAAATCTCGATAAACTCTGTTGGTCTTTATATCACTCCAAATCATCTTCATGTAACGTCACGTATATCTATTATAAGCCCACATGCAGTAATTGCAAGGTGTTTCTTGGACGACCAACGAACTTTCATATAGGAGTCGAAAAAAATTCCGACGAACCATGACACTCATTCAGTGGTATACCTTGACTTTGCACCTCTGCGGACAACGCTGCAGACTTCATAAATCATGTTGAACATGGGCAACTTTATAACGACAGATTTGCGCACAAGACTACAAGCTTCAAAGTTTGAGTTTCTCTCGTTAACTATTGCGATAACGTTTCAGGCAATGATCATACTTGCAAATCAATCAGATAGAGGGACTACTACTCGAAGGCTAAATTTTCTAGTCATATCGGTAGCAAACTTTTTGATATTGACTTGGGTACTAGCAACTGGGATGTCAAAACGCGGAACGTCATTTGTCCATATGACTCGTGCAAAAGGATTAATTATTGCAAATATCGCAATCCTCATGCTGTGCAACTCTTACATCATGGCCTCCCAAAGGAGCTTTTTGACGCGACTAATTTCGGTGGGTCATGCTTTCCATCTTTAACATTGCAAATATAAATAATTTCATTTTTTGCGAGGTAATCCAGGCTAGCACAAGAATGCCAGAGAAGCCCAAGAGAGATATAAGTATCATATCGTCAGGTATTGAGCTATCCAGATCTGAGCATGATAAGATGAACACCTTGACAGTTCTTCTTGTGTTAGGCACAATATTCCATGCTTTGAGTTTGCTCGATTTAAGTTACATAAAGTGGGAGAAATCGGTTTGGTCTTTTCTATGGACTTCCATCTGCTTTTTAATCATCCATAACCGAATTGGAAAGCTGTATTGGAGTGGTACACCTATGGATGATCATGACCTCTTGAGCAAATCACAAAATGCTGATAAAGGGATCATCTCGGTCGTCTTATCCATTTTAATCATGCACCGAACAATCATGGCGTATACTGCAGTCGAATATTGGCTATCGCATGGCGACAATCATATATGCGCATCAATTTGCCTACTCTTCGGTTAGTAACAGCGCGGATCCAGTTTATCAACTGTCCAAAATACATTGTAGTTTTTTTTAGTCCGAGAATTCCTCGTCCATTAGACTCTATTTGATGCAGCATATTGTCAATACAGGGCTTGTGCTGTTGGCATGCACCTGCAGCATTTATTACGAGCCATTTGCCTTCACAGCGGACAAAATCATCACGCACATACTACTTGGACTTATATGCTGCTCTATTTACCTGGCGAACGCTGCTCATGGGAATGTCATTCTACCCTACTATACAAAATCTGAGTTAGTTCAAGATTCTAATTAACGACTGATCGATACTTAATCAAAGTCCCTTTCTTCTGAAGTAATGGGGTCACTGCATCAGTCGACTGAAATAATTTTTCCAACTTAGCCATATTATAGTTCAGGGGATACAATAATTTTTCTCGAATGTGCAACAAATCAATATCCTCTAACACACCATTACATGTTTATTTCGTTCCAGCGACGGTCTGGCAATGATATTGTTCTGGTTTACGTGGACATTCCTTGTGGGATATGGTATTGGATTTTGTACAATAAGAACCTGTTACAAAGGCCTATCAAGTACTAGGCAACTCATAGCGACAGCGGTAACATGTTGGGCATGTTTCGCAGCCCTACTCACTCGCCCTCACAAAATATTGCTGATCCCTATTGAAATGTTATTCGGCCAGGTCATGAGTGACATTTTCAGAAAGCACAATCAAAGTTTGATTCTTTCGCACGTCTGGCTTGGCCATTTGTTTTTTTATCATCAAGTAAGCTACTTTCTTTCACTGCCTCAATTTTTACAAGTATTAGGTATAATACCGAGAATTCATTGAAGATTCCTCTAATTTAGGTTCAATCATTCATATCAAGACATCTACCTCGATCTTATTACCCTTTTTTTACCTAGGGATATACGTATAGCCTCGATAACGTTGACACAGCTACAGGGCTCTTAATCTCAAAAAATGTATGCTCTCTGATATTCGGAATGCTCGTAGTCATAAATACTTTCTCCGCGCCCATTTTATCGTACCTTATTTGCATTCATGGTATTCTCGATAACAATCAGAAAAAAAGGTTCGTATGTAGTGAAACATTAGTAAAGTTTTGTACAGGAAGTTTAGTGGGACAATAAAAGTAGAATGCGAATTATAATAGTACCTGTCATGGAATAAAGAAGGACAGGTCATCTCTATTTAAGTTTCAATAACAAATGCAAGGGTTTAGCTACGCAAAACTATTCCAAAAAAGAGAAATAAAATTTTATAATTCCGCAGGGCTTCGCAGGGAATATCAGAGACAAACTTGACCTTTGGATACTGCCGCTTGTTACTAATGTCAGTTTACCTTCTGACGATGCTGGTTCATCGCCACAACGAGTGGTTCTGGAGTATTCTAAGCCCAAAACTCCTCTACGAAATAGCTTATACCTTTTTGATTGCTTCTGTTATGACCACTGTGCAAATTAACGGGATCATTCACGACTTCTGTCTCAAATTAGGCATCTCTCTACGAGGGTCCATGTAATAATGTCTCGGCGTTTTTGAAACTACTCAATATTCATTGGAGTTTAACATTGTCGAAATTCTCTGTGATCTACTTTTGACAATAAATGCTTGTACGCATTTTTTGAGTATTTCGAATACATGAAATTCTTGATCACTTTTGATCTATAGGGAGAGCGAATCAAGGTTCTACTATAATAGTCAGATGTAAATAAATATACAAAAAGCTGAAGCTTAAGCTTTTCCAGGATCTTTGTTAATACTGATTTATTTTGTCATGCAAGACAGAAGTCACATTCATTGTAAACATCACGAAATACATGACCGCGCAATACATGGCCTCGTACAAAAGTTTTGGAGAAAATACCGTCCATACAAATAAATGGTATCTTTGGATGCTGACGACTATAGCGTACGCCGCTAACGGTAGTAATCGGCACACTGCGTACCTCCTGTTGATCTCTAGTATTACGTCCCGCGATTTTCTACAGCGAAAAGATAAACACATGACTTCATTTATTGGCTGGTATCAATAAAACGAAGTAGATACTAATGCTTCAAGTATTAGCATCTACTACGAAGCATGTAGGGGTTAATACTTCACCTCGTAGTAAATACTTCACTTGCGTAGTAGATGCTTCCCTCGTGTAGTACATGCTATGTAAGTGAAGTATCTGCTACTCCTAAGAAGCATTTGCTTCAATACTGTAGTATCTACACTATAGTAGTAGTATAAAATAATTTCTGGATATAAAATACCGAACATCAAGTTGCGGTACACGTGTTCGTCATATTCCCTCCGATTATTATAAACTTTTATCCGTCGACTAATATTCATAAAAGCGGCCATTTCTACTTATTTAGCAAAGAAGCCCGTCTGCGAAGTTTCTCGGACAGCAGCTTCACTCAAACTGTAGTAGATACTACGCCCGGCTCAAAAACGGAGTACCTACTCCGAGCTAGGAGTAGGTACTACGAAACACTAGTATTAACTCCTATGTACGAAGCACCTACTACGCACATAGGAGTAGGTACTACGGAAGCGAAAGCATGCTACGCATCTGAAGTATTTACTCCGAATCCGAAGCATCTGCTTCAAGCATTAGCATCTACTTCGTTTTATTGATACCAGCCATTGTCTATTATGATTTTCATGAAAATCCTGGAAACTATTCTCGTAACCTCCGCATGCACACATTGTTTCCTTTTTTTGTGAGAAGCTCATTATTGAAATAGTAAACATTCATGCACATACTTACGGGCTTTTAGTCTCAGACACTACCGTGTACACAAGCGTCAAATATGCTAAAACTGGGGCAGAATACACATTCACGGTCAAAAAGAAACCCGTTATGTACGGATTGTATGATTCCATACCCACGTATCCTGCTGCCACATCAATAGTGGATAAGTTATTCGAGTTGCCCTGGAGTGAGGCAACAAAGGAATAATTATACTTCCGTGAAAACACCCCAACAGTCGGAGTTATATGAGAACATGATCATTTAACATACCTGATAAAAGTAGAACACATTTCCCAGCCAGTAGTGAATGTGAACAAGAGTTTCACGCTTTTCATAGCCCCTCAGCGTAGCATAAATTACAATACTGAACAAAAGTTGAATTGGTAACAATCCAACGTTATAGGGTCTGTGCAGCATCGCTGAAACCATCACCCAAGACTCCGTGATAAAACGGAGAAGTAGAGGCAAAAAATTTCTCTTATTCCATTTTATCGTGTTTTTCAATCTGAGTACAGCGCAAATCAGGAAGACCAACATCAAGCACCAGAAAACATCCACCTCATAGATACCTCTGTGGAGTAAACAATTTCTATCGTTTTTTTGCCCCGTCAATGACAATCACTGGCTTGGATGAATCGATACAAAGTTCATTCTCATGTATTGGTAACTGGACTCAAAGTACTGTTTCACTAGTTCCAATTTCAAATATCAGATGGCGAACGCGTCTCCGCCATAAGGATACATGACCCTATTTGAGTAGTACTGGTTCTGACCACGAGGTGGCTGCGCTTCAGATACAGTTACCAATAGTGTATGTGCTTTACATCAGAGCAAAAAATTGGAGAGCTTATCTGTTGATTTAAGGGCCGAAACATGTTTAGTTTGTGTGAGCAACACTATGTGTAAATTGACGTAATCTTTTTTAATTTGACTCAACTCCCACTGTTTAATGAATAGCTAAATTCCCAGAATAGGTTGATGAAAAAGCAATCATGCAAAAGATATCTGAAGCGATAAATGAAACAACTTCATTGGTATCCCAGAGCCGTAAGTTACTCGCGAAATGAAAAACGTGTGTGCTTACCTAGAAATAGGATAGAATGGTAGTCTTGCCACTGCTTCGGTTACCATGTGCCTAAGGTATATACAAATGGCCAGAGAAACGTACAACAACAAAGAGTACCGCCTGTATTTTATTTCCTCATAAGTGTAACCGATCCAAACAAGAAATATTAAGGCTGGAATCAATAATTGCAGATAATATAATTCGAGTAACAGAATAGTGTTACCAGATTCATGCACAGAAAATTGGAAGAAGGTCATCAATAATATTTCACAGTCTTCTGGGTGTATGTTATTTCGAAAAGGGGAATCTAGTGCTTCAATTTTGACGCTAATTTTGGATTTAAAATAAATTATTCTTACCGGAAACCAGAAGAATGGTCATGCTGATTTTGGTCTCTTCTTGCTGAAGCCAATCGGCAATATCCGGCAAATGTGCATACATATCTCCGGTGCTATTAAGATGCCTGAGTATTGCGTGAGCCAATAAACACAGGAATAATTTCACAGAAATGTGTGCGTGAGGAGAATAGTGGTAATATCTGTAGTCGAAACGAAATTTTCCTTCATTAATTAGCTGATGAATTCCAATCAGAACATTATTGATACCCACTAGGGTATGTCAAGAATTAACTTTGATTTTTTTTTTCTCGCTCTTACCACTCAAAACTTTAGTTTTTGACGTTAAAGAAGTCCTCGTTCAAGGAGGGCACTGTAGCTTGAAATATAGAGGTCGCTCAACGAGGATTTAGGTTTCCCATCTATTTAACAC
Organism: Tenthredo mesomela; assembly: GCA_943736025.1. NCBI lineage: Eukaryota > Metazoa > Arthropoda > Insecta > Hymenoptera > Tenthredinidae > Tenthredo > Tenthredo mesomela. The sequence goes on along the minus strand of OX031014.1, from coordinate 14,592,520 downwards.
GTGAAAAATATTGTTTTTCGTTCAAAGAGATGTCAGTCCACTAAACAACTGGGTATGGCTGTCTCTCTCGGCTTATTTGAATGCATAGAGTAATAAGGCTGCTCGAAAACTTATAGGTCATTTTTGGATTAACCTTGTTTCAATTTCTATTTTTTGACCGCAAGAGTCACTTTTTTCAAGTTTACAAAGTTTCCTAGGTAAAAATTGGAACAAGTCAAATCCAAAAACGACCTGTTAGTGTTGAAGGGATCAGCCTATGCTTCCAAATGAGCCGAGACAGCCATACCCAGTTTTTTAGTTGACTGACATCTCTTTGAACAAAAAACAATATTTTTCACATGTTAAATAGATGGGAATCCTAAATCCTCGTTGAACGACTTCTGAATTTCAAGCTACAGCGCCCTCGTTGAACGAGGACTTCTTTAATGTCAAAAACTGAAGCTTTGAGTGGTAGGAGCAGAAAAAAAAAACAAAGTTCATTTTCGACACACTCTAATACCCACGCTGCTTGAATTTTCGATGAATTGATACGAATATGATGTCGAAATTTGAATATTTTCACAGATATCACAAAGTGCATTTTATAGGTATCTATAATTCTACAGGGGACAATACAGACAAATAGAGTAAATCCAAGTACTGTTTCGAATCCCGCCGTTCTTTTAACGAGCAGTAACTTACCTTGGTGATTGTGTAGCAATTGTTCTAACAATATGGTAGAGCAATAAAATGCAGAAAGTTGTCCAAAAAAAGTACCAGGTTCGGTGCTCCTCCTCTACAAAACTACTGCTAAGTAGACTGAGGGCATGGATCAGAGTACCTAATAACAAGAGACACTGCGTAGTTCCACCTTTTGTCAGCTGCTAAAAGATTATTAGATTCCAATCAAATTATTTATTGAATAATCGGCACTGAAAGACCTACATCTCAATCTTGTAAACAAAAATATCTAACAATTATAAGTTGTCGTATGAAATTGTATAATTCAAGGGTGTCCCATGATGGGAGTATTGGTACATACACATTACATTGAGAGTGAATTTTGCCTTCTAAATTCTCAAGAATAAAGAAATATTTCAAAAATCAGTTGTGTGTGAACGGTTCCTCACATGAAAATGTTGTAAGTCATATAGTGGAGGTTGGCTACAAATGAGCCTGAAGTTGTAAAAAATGTTAATAAAATCTCGTTGTAACAGCTGAAACATTGATATACGCCGCAATAGGCGACTCGGTACTGAGGACTATTCCATGCACAACAATATTACAATAATACTCAGCCCTGCAGATGTAGTTCGAAAAATCAACATGTCACGGTGCTAATCTATCCTCACGGATGCCCTCAAGCTTTCTTGATTAAATTGTTGAAATTTGTCACAGGGCTAAGCTAAGGGAGCCAAGACTAGCCTAATACGTAGAATTTTGATGTCCGAATTATCTTGAAGAAATTGGCGAAAATTCTCTTACCATTATAATATGTTCAATAGACAGCTCGAGCCTTGTGCAGAAATAGCCATTTGCAAATAATATGATAGCAATCAGTGCAAGAAGTGAGTTACTATTCATGTTATTGGATAATAACAGGGACTCGCTAGCACCTTCCCACATGTAATCGAGGGATATCCAGAGGATTGCATTCATCACGAGAAAATATACTATTTTGTTAGGCATAAATTTCGTCCCCACATGCGTATTCACCATGATGTATAGCGCCTGTTAGTCGGATAATAAAACAACATTTTTTAAACAATAATAGAACTGCAGTGTTCGGTTGTAGTATTTATGCATAACTCTAGAGCAGAGGTAGGCACACTCATTAGGCCAAAGAGCCAACGCTGTAAATCCACTTAACCCGTTTACCGGCACTAATCCTTTTGACGCCATTTCTTGGATTTTCGCATGCATGGGTGGGGATATGCAGGTATGAAAAGACTTGGACAGTCGGACGCAGTTTTTGCCGTCACTTGACACTTAGAGCCAGGTTGGCTCTGAGAACCCAGGCGTGCACACCCCTGCTCTAGAGCACTAAAATCGGAGGAATGAACAACCACTATTACTGCAAGAACTTACATGATGCATGAAAAACATTGCGATTGTCATGATGTGAAGATCATACTTGGTCATGCCACTCGTAAGCTTATCTCGCATCCCCCTGAGAGCATCATCATATAAATATACGACTTCATCTACGGCCTCGGTCGTTGGTCCACTGGCTTCCAGCCAAGCTGAATGTAACTTCATGGCATTCACATATTTTTCGTAAGCTCCTGTAGTATGCTTTCATTTAGTCACGTTGTTGAAGGGAACAAGATTATAAACCAGGGGCTATGTACTATTATTTCACTAAGACTTTATATCATGCCATAACAGTCAGAGTAGAAAAATAATCAACCACTGCAATTAATGAGCCAAATATATTTAGAACTCATTCATGAAGAGTTGATTTTTTTCTTGTCTGCCTGCAATGAGACTCAACAATTATTTAGGCATACTATTAATATTGCTAGGAACAATCTACGCCAAAATTTGATTTGGTTTCAATGCACAATAGAATTTCTAGCTAGTATAAACACCACCGCCGAATGCCAATAGTTTTTGGTGAATTTTGTTCCAGGCAATACCCTGTAGTTAGCAATAATAAAAGTCCTTACTTGTGGCCTGGAAACCAATGAGTTTACTAAAATGACTGTAAACTTGTTTGGCATTGTAGTAGAGGCTAAAAAGTTTTCTCGAGTTTGATAGCTCCCTCAACATGTGCAAAGAGATGCTTCCTAAGTTTGAAGATGGAATGGGGATGCCGAGCAATATCGCGAGTGTACTGCTTATATCTATTTGAGCTATTTCAATGGGATCATCATTATTCCTGGGACAGGAGGTACCAATCGCTATTAAAGGTACCAAAGTTTCTTGAGGCGTGTTACCACCATGCCCCCCTGAATCCTTCATCCCATGATCCCCACAAACAATAAACATTGTCCGTTCACCTTGGGATTGCTAAAATATCATCAATTGATTAAAAAGCAACACCAAGTGATTCTAATATTTTATAATTTTGCACTAAAAATTTGAATGATAACAGCTCTCAAATGTTTTGTTGGAAAATATTGAGAAAAAATGTTGCAATGCAGAAATACCCAGTGTGCAGCGCTGGCTTGAATTCTGCCTATAATTTCATCCATTTCTCTAAGTTTTGGTTTTATCAACGGACTCTGAGGACCCCCTATGTGTCCTATATGATCTAAACCAAGGTAGTGTAAGACCATAATGGACCAGTCTTTTTCATTAAGTTCCTTTTTGAGGTGACGGGTCACATTATTGTCAACCTAGTTCAATAAAAGCGTATATCTTAATCAGAGCTAAGTGTACAGCACTGAAGAATCAGTCTTCTGCATTTCAAATGCAGGGAATAAGTAATCATGTGTTTTAATTGGTTTTTACTTCTGTGTAGTCCGTGACAAAGAATGACGTGACTCCTTCAGAACGATGAAATACATCAGGGAATAACTTGAGCCAAGTATCGTCTCCGTAAAATATCAATTTATGCCCATTGTTTTTTGCCTGCAATAGCAGACTGTCCCCTGATATCTTTTTGCTACCAAAGTTCAATACCACATCGACAAATATTGGCGCAGTGCCTGTGGTGATTGCCTGTAAGATTTATTAACCAAGACTTGTACATTGTGACAACAGACAGTTGTAGTATTTGGCTAGAATCTAAACAGAGATTTAGAAAAGTTTGGTGGTGGTCTTCATTTATTGTTGTTTGAAACTAGAATCTTCAATACCTTAATCCTAGGCATGGTTACTGTGGGGGAACCAGCTTTAGCCTGAAGAAGACATGCTGTATCATTCTCTATCAATTTCCGTGTTATGGGCATGGCAGTTTGCCCGATTGGCCCAGCAACAAAATCCCATCTAATTCCGTCGATAACCATAATGACTAGTTTACTTATTAATGGTTTGTAGAGCAGTTCGTTGTTGACCCTAAAGATTGGGGTTTAAAATCTGCATTCTATGTTCATATGGTAAAAGCTGCTCTAAAATTTCAAGACCATGCTACAATCTAAATGAAGACTCAATTGTACAAAAAATTTGGCACATTTACCACCGTAGATAAAATTTTCTATGAAAATTTTTGTCGTACAGTTTCTTTCCTCAATAAATCTAACTTATACTTGTACTATTTAATTTCATTGAAATACAAATTGACCCCCCAAGTAAATGATACAACGATAACAGGGTTTAAATTCGAGTTTATGAAATCACATGTGCAGCAATTTTACCCACCTAATGTGTTCTACATGTTTTGGAACATCTTCCATAGTGGCAATACCTTCATCATAAAGTTTCAAAGGGAAGAAACCATACAGGAATAAAATAGTAGAAAACAATGTGATGCACATTGCGTATAGTAATATACAGCTACGATTATTATACGATTTTCCATCTAAAAAACAAACGTTTAAGTGTTTGAAAAACATTCATAAACTTTCCCGCCGGTTTATCACTTCCACGTGAAATGAACTTGGAATTAATATATTCAAAATATAGAAGGAGGAAGGTAAAGAAAACATTCCGAGTTGAACAATGTTTTACTAAAGACTACTCTGTTGCTTCGTATTTCAAGTTAGAAAATAAAGAAGTTTAACAACGTAGCAATTAGTCAATTTGAGGTTAGGTCAGACAGATCTTGACTCATTTGTATATGAATTGCTTAAACAATATATTTCTGAGTGAAAATAAACAGAGGCTACTTTTTCAATCGAATAATCGACATTCTTTTAGTGAAAATGTTGTTTATTATATATAGTTGTCTTTAACGATGATTGACAGACTTATGATAATGCTAACCTCTTCTACTGCTCGAGGGAACCATTCCGTTGCAAATTAGTCAACGTCAAATCGCCGCAAGTCCGAATCCTAAAAGAACGGCTTGTTGTACCACCTAGCTGATATTTTTCTTTTTATCACAGATATCATGCCATGTTTTAAATTCGAATAAACATGACTAAAACCTTTGAACTATTGCCGCAATTTTTGAGCGCCGTTGGAGGCGCAGACTACCGACAGAGGAATGAATTATAAAACCATTCGGAAATTGCGGACGGTCATAGATAACAGCTGATAATAGCATGTTGATAATTTAAACATCTACAGTTCGAAGATTAGAACCTCTATACATGCCCAAAATATTTCTGGAACGTAATGATGTTTTGATTTCGAAAAAGAAGAAGAACATCATCTCCCTTACCTTCGAAGTTGAAATCGTTGTTCTTTTCTACCATACCGATCGCGCTTGAGAGTTATGCAGGGATTCGGTGGGGAAAAGTTGAAAGTCAATAAATTCAATAATGCAACAATATTATCGTGTTTTGTTTTCAGAAAAGGGTTAATTTATTGATGCTGTATGTCCTTTGAATAAATGCTAGTCCGATTATCAGACATACTTATGTATGCACTGCAAGATCCCTATAGGACAATATTTATGATAAATATCATCAACTGAGATCGTTTGACATAAATTTAGAATGAAAGAACTTTTGTCAGTTAATTTTCGAATAATTCACCGCGGGGAGCTTGCAGTGCGTGCATGAGTATGACTAGTGACCTACCCGATAATGTGGTAGACCTGTTCGCGTGAGACCGCGGTCTTCGCAAATACGTTATATTAAAATATAAAACGAAGTTCGATGGTAGTGGATTTAAACTTGACCGACAATGAATAATGAAATTCTTTAAAATTAAACGAATTGAGATCATGTTTAGAGTCAATTATCAATAAGAGTAAAAATAAGGAGGATTCATATAAAATAAAACAAGAAAAATAAATAAACAACTAAAAGTCACATATCGCGTTACTAATGCCATAAGGTCGTAAGCGCCAAAAACTCGATTTAAGTGCCAGAAGGTCGTATAAAAAAAAAAATTTTCTGGATTCGCTTCGAAATCACCAAAAACGTGTAGATCAATTGAAATTGGGAAAATCGAAAATTAAAGCCAGAAGGTCGTATGTCCAAGTACATACGACCTTCTGGCTTTATTTTTGAGAGAAAATCAGGAAAGATAAAGCCAGAAGGTCGTATCCACCATTTTTTTTTTTTTTTCCGGAATCGTCTGGAAATTGACGAAAACGCGTATTTCCATTGAAATTCCCAAAAAAAAAATAATTTTGGTCGATACGACCTTCTGGCTTTATTTTTGAGAGAAAATCAGGAATGATAAAGCCAGAAGGTCGTATCCGCCATTTTTTTTTTTTTTCTTCCGAATCGTCTGGAAATTGACGGAAACGCGTATATCCATTGAAATTCAAAAAAAAAAAAACACTTTTGGTCGATACGACCTTCTGGCTTTAGTTTTGAGAGAAAATCGGGAAAGATAAAGCCAGAAGGTCGTATCGACCAAAATTCCAGAAATCACGTTATTCGCGCACAAAAACGAATTAGTGGGGGTGAAAAAAAAATCTGACGAAATAAAAACTTTTTTAAAAAGAAAAAAAAAAAAAATATTGCAATTTTTTTGATCAAAGAATAAAAATTCCAACTTCTGTTTTATTTCAATTGTTGAAAAATTTCAGAATCACATTTTCTACGAAAAATAACCAACGAGAAGTGATCGTAACCGAGAGGACAGGAGAAATAAAAATTTTGGTCGATACGACCTTCTGGCTTTATCTTTCCCGATTTTCTCTCAAAACTAAAGCCAGAAGGTCGTATCGACCAAAAGTGTTTTTTTTTTTTTGGGAATTTCAATGGATATACGCGTTTTCGTCAATTTCCAAACGATTCCGAAAAAAAAAAAAAAAATGGCGGATACGACCTTCTGGCTTTATCTTTCCTGATATTCTCTCAAAAATAAAGCCAGACGGTCGTATCGACCAAAAATTTTTTTTTGGGGGAATTTCAATGGAAATACGCGTTTTCGTCAATTTCCAGACGATTCTGAAAAAAAATAAAAAAATGGCGGACATGACCTTCTGGCTTTAGTTTGCGTGATTTTTCCGTAAAACTAAAGCCAAAAGGTCGTATCGACCAAAATTCATCTTTATGCTCTATTTTATCTACTATCACTTCCAATTTATGTTTTTCTCATGGATGATGTTATTTCCAACATTTTGGTCGATACGACCTTCTGGCTTTAGTTTTCGTGATTTTTTCGTAAAACTAAAGCCAGAAGGTCGTATCGACCAAAATTTTCGATTTTCGAAATTTTGACGGATTTATCCATATTTGAGAATTTTTAGGCGAATGGCATAAAAAAAAAAAATTATACGACCTTCTGGTTTTACGAAAACCAAAAGGTCGTATAATGTCGCTTACGACCTTATGGCATTAGTAACGCGATATTATCGTACAACTGAATTATTCTACGTATGTATACTGGGGTGTGCCAGAGAAAACTTTTTTTTTTTTTTTTTTTTTGAGTCTCCCACATTAAAAATCCAAGTGATTTCATAAACTAAGAAGCCTCGATAAACGAGGGCGCTGAGAGAAAAATGCGAAGTGGTGCTCACTCAAACACTGATGACGCACCTTTTCAAACTTGATTATCAGCATCCCCCTTTCAGCGATTGAAATATTACATAACATTCAGCTGTTTTAGCATGTGGTATAATATTATGTGGTATTCCCGCGGTGGGAAGTGAGAAAAACTAAAAAAAAAAAAAAAAATTTAATGTTCTCGAAACATTCTTTTTTATTAGTCTATTCCCTGTACCACCTTGCGATTTTATTCAATTTACTGTGAAATTTGACCTCGCGAAAGGGGGTTTCGGTCAATTAAGTCTAGCAGGTGCCTCATTAGTATGATTTTTGGTCGACTGAGACACTTTTTAACATTTTTTGTCAGAGCCCCCCTTCGACGACGTTTCTTATAATACATGAAAGCACTCATTTTTCATATGGGAAACGATAAAAGAAGAAAAAAAATTCTGGCACACCGTAATGTATACCCTATACATTAGGGTGGTTCACAAGAGACCTAATTTCTCAGATGTTGCTGCTCATTTGTGAATATGTTGTTTGTGATTTTGAAAAATTATTTCATTCTTTTGAGTTCTATAGGTCTTTTTTTGAGTCTGAGGACAATATTTACTACTGCCTCAGTGAAGTTGAAATTTCGAAATTTTGCCATTTTTGGCAATTTCAAAGTTCTCAGATCAAAGTCCTCATCTGGCTACCTCTAGGTTCTCATTCAATGAGGATGTTGGTTCAAGATGAGACTCGTACGATAATATTTAGTACTGCCTCAGAGACATTGAAGTTTTTGTCACTATTTAGGGGTTTTCTTAGAGATTGGATCGCCAGGTGTTGCTCATGAGATAGTCTTTTCTTACCATTTTAAGGAAGAAGTACACGAAGTTTGCAGTCTGTGGGACCATTTTTACTACTGCCTCATGTTGCTAATTTTACTTGAAGGAAAGTCGCCCTCGATGAGGCAGTAGTAAAAATGGTCCCGCAGTCTGCAAACTGCTTGGACTTCTTCCTTACATTGGTAAGATGAAACTGTCTCATGAGCAGCACCTGGCGATCGAATCTCCGAAAAAACGCACAATATTGAAAAAAAAACTCCAATGTCTCCGAGGCAGTACTAAATATTATCGTACGAGTCTCATCTTGAACCAACATGCTCATTGAATGAGAATCTAGAGGTAGCCAGATGAGCGCTTTGATCTGAGAACTTTGAAATTGCTAAAAATGGCAAAATTTCGAAATTTCACTCAGGCAGTAGTAAATATTGTCCTATAGACCTGAAAAAAATAGAATATTTTTTGAGAATCATAAACAACATATTCACGGATGAGCAGCAACATCTAAGAACTTAGGTTTTTTTTGAACCACCCTACTATACATACAATACGTAATGTTGGTATTGAAAATCAAAAAAAAAAAACAGAACTAAAATGAGGAATGTCCTTGTCATACTAGTTATTTTTCCTCATATTTATTATGACAATAAACATATGTTACCCTAATAGCTGTAGACAACAACTTTGAAGAGTGCAATACTATTCCTTATTACGGCTTACACTGATTATTATACCTAGTAATATTGTTTTATTAACACGCAAAGTATACAGCTAAGTTTGGCGTCACTCTCACACTTTTTTTTTTTTTTTTTTCATACTATATAATTTAAAGATTAAGTACAAACACCTAATTTTTTTTCGACGGACAATAAGTATAACGAAATATATAGCAAAATAGTCACACAACTAATACTATATCGTGAGAAACCGGGGAAACAGCACGGTCGAAGTACGCAAGCGCCGAATAATTCATATTTTATAGGAATAGCCACTCGTTGTGCCCGAAAATCCCTGGAATAATTTGACGTGTGATCAGCGGTGAGATGCATACCGACTCCAGGGAAATTTTCGTAGGCTGGCTCGCCCTGTAAAAACTTAAGTGAGTCAGCGCTGGCGCGAATTGCCCGTGCTGTATCACCTGATTCTCACTATATGGGGCATTCCATCCTAACTTGATAAATGTCTGACCCTGACCATTTTGGATTTGATTTATATCTTTTTAAATCATTTTCCCAACTCTAAGAATTATCACTTGCATTTTTTTTTCACATTTTATTCACAAACCCGTATTCATTTGTGAATATCTCTCAGACTGAAAGAAAAAAGCCGATTTTTTATATTTTTGGGTAAAATCTAAAAAATTCTCTGTTTCACGAAGATGATTTTCAGCCATAATATCCGAACGTGGAACTAATATTTGCTTTTTTTTTATTTCATCGATTCTAAGGAATATCAACAAATGGAAGATATACTGTTAATACAATTATTATACGAATGGATACCAATGGAATAAAAATACCCACTAATGCTGATGAAAAACCGATGCCAAAATTATAATAATATTTCCGTCTAATCAAGTCTGATTCATTTGTAATCAAATTCGATGTAACTGATTATCAATAACAACTCAACATCGATCAAGTAGTAAACAGAAAAGAAAAGAAAACAATAAGTTCCACTTTCGAATACGGCTGCAAATGATCGTCGCGTAGCAGAGAGTTTTTGAGATTTGTTTCAGAAAATATGAAACCGCTCTTCTTCGTGTTTTCAACAACAACAACAAATCCGAAATATAGGTATCTCTTACAGTTGGAACAATGATAGAAACAAGAGAAAACATATGGATCAAACGTTAGCCAAGTTTGTATGGCTTGCCTCACGCACGCGGTGCGCGCCTGTGTTGTTTTTGCCGTGGAAAGGGGGCCGTCAAGTCTCATCGAAAACACTCGGTATGTATAATAAACACACCTATAGGTATACACCGTTTTCGCGCGAAAGAAAAACCGACACAAAATACATAATTACGGTAAATACGGTGTACATATAAACAGATAAATGTATAATAAATATTATATACTACACAGTATGCCTGATTATTAGATAAGCTATACCACTCATTCATATACACTCATTCAATGTTTCAGGCATACCGTGCGACATGAATATAATAAAAATTGTGCTGAGCTTTGAAATAAATTCTAAAGAGCGATTCACATGGTGCAAAAGAGGTTCAATTTTCTTATTATTCTTTTTTCATCAGAAATAACTCTGCATTTACGCATATGTATATTATATAATAGGTGTATAATATCAACTAAATTGTAAATGATTATAAGATTATAATAATTTTCGAAAAACGACAGAGCTTGCTTAATTTATGTACGGCAGCACAGTCAAACGTTCAAGTGTGATGTGAGATATATAAAAATAGAAGTATATAAGTATCTTCCCTGTTTATGTTATTTACTTTGTATTACACCTATAGATTCTCTTTATATTTTTAAAGACGTGCGAAAATAAAGTCGGTACACAATAGTCGCATGTTTAATATCGCATTACCTACTTTCATCAAGAAGCATAATGAACTTGATACACATTCTCGAAGTTATTCTCTACTGCTTTCTATCTAGTCTACATTATTCAAAAAATAGAAATGCAATGTATTAACATTATTGTAAGGAATTTATAAGAACAGAATCAAGACATGGTATAGACTTTAGTTTTCTTTTTCTGTAACTCGACACTATAACACTACATGGATTGCATTGCCCTTAAGGGACGTGTGTCCTAAAGTATTGCGAACTCGCTATCTATTTGTCTATATGTATCTATCTATCTATTCATCAATCTATGTATCTATTCATCCTATCTATCATATTTCAACAGATTGTATCAAATCTTGAAAATCTTGACTTCACTTAATTTCAGCCTCAGCAATAATGTTAAATTCGAACAGAATTACTCATATGGATTAAATAGAATTAGTGCCCTAAGTATTCCCCCCTGAACTTCACCTCTTTTTTTCTGCCAGAAAAATGATCATGTTAGAAAATCTGTCATCATCCATGTGGTTTAAATACTAAATCGTTTCTGACTATGACTTGTACCGCTTTTCGACTTCCGCACACCGACTCGTACATAACACATAATAGAAAATACGTACTATGACTAGAGTTCAGCATTATATTCCATCTAGGTATACGTATAATAAGACACATGAGACAACAGTTTGCAAAACACGTATTGTAAAGGGTAGTGCCACATCAGTATAATAATTTCTGGGTCAGCCAGAAGAGAAAACGAGGCGTTGACCTGGCCGATGTTAGGACCTTCTATTTCAGAGTTCTTAAGATAGAGGTAAAAATAGTGTAATCGCAGACGGCAGTAATTGGTGGTCAAGTGTTTTACGATAGGAATTTAATCCTGGCTCTAGTCATCATTTTGTTTGCACATTAATATTGCCTAATTATTTTATACGCATGCCAAAAAATGTAAACTTTCTTTGGATCAGTATATGTGGTATTCCACTCGAACCGGATCGGTTTTTGGCCGGAGGTCATCGAATTTGACGCCAATGCAGATTCAGATTCCTTGTTACTACATGAGATGCCCCCAACAGTTACAGAGCATGAAAATAATTGGTTCAATTTATATCGCTGTCATAATTATAACAAAAATTTAATTACCACATTTTCAACTCCACTTATCTCAGCCATGCATGAACAAAATCATAACTTCCCATATAGTGCATTCTACGCGCATAAATGAGCTCCTTCGAAATATGTAGAACTTCAATTATCTTTGGAATTCTTAAACATGTAAAACTTTGAAAATATGCGATTTCTTTGTTCTTCTACTTGAAGGGTCACACCAATTGCCCTGAAATTTTCACCGAAATTACTTCGAGGTGGCACTAAGAAGTGGTCAAAATTTCAGCCTTTTAAAACTTGGAAAATATGTGTTTCTATTTTTTTTCTACTTGAAGGGTCACACGGATTGCCTTGAAATTTTCACCGAAATTACTTCAAAGTGTCACAAAGAAGTGATAAAATTTCCAGCCTCCCATTTTTTATTTTTTATTTTTTTTTTTTGCCAAAAACCGATCCGGTTCACGTGGAATACCCCACATATAGTTATATATAAATTAAAAGAGAAATAAATTCTCTTTTTCTTATTCATTTATATATATATATGTATTATAGATATTATGAAAAAGTTTGAAATCTACGCTTTATTATATGTACAATACATTGATATATTATTTATAGAACGGCAGTAGTTGGATTGAATATATAAACGTTTTGTAAAATAGTCATCTCAAACCCATATAAGGTATAATTATTATAGTTTTCGGAACAGAATAAAATAATCGAGTTTTCTGAGTAATATACTCAGACGTTTGGATCCCGTATTTACAAATTACAAACAATATTACAAGTTGGCAATATTTGGCATTGTATCTTAACATATTAAACTTAAATCTAATATGACGTGGGTAGTAAATGTTTGTTTAAAATGGTGAATTCATTCCAAGCTTTGTACCAAATTCTAATCTCGCTCTTTTTTGATATCTCACGTTCACTCTGCAGAAAGAAAATAAATAATAATGTTACACATATGATTTCTTAAAAATAATACATACATCTATGTATTTATGCTTCGCGAATGCCTTTTCATTCCTAAAGATTTTTTCTTGGTAAAATACTTAAGGGGGTATATACACCTTTGAATGGGTTTAAATTCTGAAATGTAAATCAATTTGTGCAGACGACTTGAGGAATTTGATAGAATCCAAAAAAATCGTGATGTTTGGGAAGGGTTTGACCCTTATTATGCATATTTTACATCATGTATTACTTCAAGTCCAACCGCAATATGCTGAAGACAGAAAAATACAAAATCATTCGGTTCCCGCAGAGAATAAAATCTAACATTGGACCGATCTTCGCATCTTTGGTGTTTAATCGTTCCGTAGAGATGCTTCTATCAGATGAGCATAGGACTTTTTTGATATCGCAAAAATTACTACAGTGGTTTGATTTTATAGAATTTTTTTTTTAGAATTTGGGAAAAAAATTGGCTTTGTTCCCATTATTTCCATCAAAAATGGGTTCATTAAAAAAGTTCTATGCTCATCTGATAGAAACATCTTTTCTGAACAATTGAGGTCCAAAATTTTCAAGATCGGTCCAACGGTTGATTTTATTCTTTGCAGCAAGCGAGTGATTTTGTATTTTTCTGTCTGTAGCATATCACCGTTGGGCTGGAAGTAATACATGATGTAAAATATGCATGATAAGGGTCAAACCTTCGCCAAACACGATGATTTTTTTTTGATTCTATCAGAGCCCTCAAGTTCTCTGCAAAAATTAATTTCTATTTGAATTTGCTTTCTAATCAAATCATCCAGGATCTGCTATTATGAATTAGTACAGTCTCAATTTTGGACATGGTGGATGAAAACTTACTTGATTTCTTGCCATTTGACCAGTTCATTTGCAGCAAAAGCGAGTGGAACAGAGAACAGAAAGAACAGCGGCAATTGGAGTGGGAAATTTCGAAATCTTTTCGATTCTTGCTCCCAAAATCCCCAGAAGATTGTCCCAGAAAATGCTGCCTGTGCACAAAGCCTAGAGAAAATTCATATCAGTGTATTATTATTTAAAAAATGATCTCGAACTCTTTATCATTATTTCGTAACTCTGTGAGACAAAACCTGCATGGTTTAAGATCTGAATACATTAAAATAAATAAACTTACACAATAATTGTGGTAAGAACCCACGTCCAATTTTTGATCGGTGCTTTTCTCCAAACCGAGTACTCCCGATGAACGAAACTTATTGATATCGTAACTGCAAGTACAACAGTAAATCATTGAAAATAATAACATTGGAAGTAAACATTGAAATAACTGAATTTATTGTAAAAGTCATTTTGGGTTTCATATTAGTTCAATCAACACAACAGTTTGCAGTTTTAGCAGAGTAGTGAAATAACTCATAAGGAGAGAATTGACACTATATTGAAAGAGAATAAAAGACTTATGAACCCTGAAAAGATAATTATTTGAGAAGTGAAATGGAAATACTTGCGGATATATTGATATTTACCAAAGTGTAAAACTGCAACTAGCAAAGCAAAGTGCTGTGTAACTAGAATAGCATGTGATTCATTGCCCCAGCCACCCCATGATACAGGGCCATCAGCATTGGGATAGACGTAGAAACAGGTAGAATTATTATTCAGAAATATCGGGCACATATTAGCAAGTAGCATGCCCTGCGATAGCACCACTGTGATAATGGTGGGTAGGAACTTGCTGCCGTAACACCACAGCACGAATACTGTGACCTGGTTATCAGAAAAGATTGATACAAACGATTATTCTGCGATTATTTGAGATAAAGAAATTCGACCATTTTATTTGCATGGCAGAAAAGTCTGACATTCATCTCCATAGATTATAGATATTATACCTCTCCGGTTAATGAGCACTGGTTTTTTCCTGTGGCTCGTTTCATGATCGTTGGATCGGTGGGTGTTGCCACCAAAGACACTGAAAGCAACGGAATTATCAGGCAGCACAACCACACCACTTGTCCAACTGAAAACAATGGCGGTAGCATCAAAAAACCAGACAACATCTGAGCCAGGGAGAGTGTGGCTACGCAGCATATCCAAAATTGTACACCATTCCATAGACATTGCATGTAGTGGCGAGCCTAGGGGAGAGAA
Organism: Tenthredo mesomela; assembly: GCA_943736025.1. Lineage (NCBI taxonomy): Eukaryota > Metazoa > Arthropoda > Insecta > Hymenoptera > Tenthredinidae > Tenthredo > Tenthredo mesomela. The sequence goes on along the minus strand of OX031014.1, from coordinate 14,577,481 downwards.
AAATTAATCTGCAATCGGGAATGGACTAGGAGTCTGTTTCATTCGTTTTCTTGTAGAAAATCACATTTTCGATTGAACGAACGATTATTATTGGTACTCTTTTCTTGATTTTTTACAATCATTCTACTCGTACCTCCATGACTAGATGGTACAGGGCAACGGGATCTTCACGTCTAATGCTCAATGAACAAGAAATAGAATTTAGAGCTCTGCTCAGTTCCACAGGAGACGGTCCTTGATCTTCTTTCGTTAGCTTCATGACTGGTACTTTTTGACAGACTTGCGGATATAGAGGTTCTACAGCAACTCTATAAGTATTGTCATAACAAAAAAGCCATGGTATCAACTACCATCACTACTTCCTTAACAGTACATGAAACAGTCTTTAAAATGTCTAAAAATTGTTCTCGAATCAATTAGTTTCACTTGGATCAACCGGAGCTTTGATTTCAGATATTTTGGTCTCTAATTGTTGAGGAAACAACACTTTTAGAAAAATCAACGCATCAGAAACTTGTCTGTCCATCGGATGGCGGTTCTTATTCAATACACAACATACCCGGCATCAGCTTGCATGAAAATTGGCATGTTGTCTGCATTAGCTGAGGACCCAAGCACACAGACAACTTCTCCGTAATCCTGCATAATGTGGAGCATTTCACGCGTAACTGAGGTATTGCAGTCCGTAAATAGCGATACCAGTAGTGGCACATTGTCGATGAGCTCTATGTGCGGTCTTATCTTGTCTATACCACGCGGGAGTTTGGCCTGATAGAATTTTGTAAGTTATAAAATTATCACTGAAATTGCTAAACGCATTTCATATCTTATTCGGATATTGTTTTTCTCTGAACATGCTCGATTTTAAGGCATTAAGAAAAAGTAGATCAGATATTGTGCACGAGAATTATGATAAAATAAGTAACACAGCAGAATCCAAGTATTTATGGATATATTGTAAACATACTGGGGAATAAAAAGAGGGGAAATCGCCAGACGTCCAAAAGTAGTCTGAGTATTTCATGTTTTTATGCAATGTGATCATTTTTTGAGAATTACTCCAGTCACGGACGATGTAGCAATAGGATCACAATATATTTCTATGTTTAAACATCCCTAAAATAATACGACACGATTCATTTGGTTTGAGAACTTACCCTGTTAGACATATCAAAGTTGACTGGTGCACTTTGTTCTGTGCTGTCCGTAAGGCAACTCAAAGAACGCCAAGCCTCCTGCCCTGAACCTAAATCAACGCTTTGAACCAAGACACTGTCCTCGCTCTGCATAGTGTCTTGCTCTCTGCAATAGATACGAATATATTATACTTTTGCAAGAAAACTTATCTGAATTACACGATTGGTTCATTAAAATCAAAAGAAAACTCATGAAAAGACAGGATTTGATGGATCCCGTATCGTTAAATTACAACTAATTCAATCATGATGTTGATTGTTTGAATGCTTCAAAATCTAGCTAGCTCCAGTCTATGGCAAGAAACGATGTGCATATAGGTACCTATGACTCATCGCGCTCTTTGGCTGGGTTGGCTCTGCGTCATTCCACTCAGTCGCATCGTCGTCAAATTTGACGGTAGTAAATTCTGTGTTTATAGCACTCGGAGCTGACATGCTCATGGCCCGACTATTATCAAGGTTACTGCTGCAATAGGAATAGGGTTCATGTCGTTTTTTCTATCATAACGATGTCCCAAGAGAAAGATGTTTCATGTAGAGTTACAAGGGTACACACCACACCTCGGAGTGGTATGTACCCTTAAATATGGCCAGGAGCAGGACTGTTCAAGGCCCCTAGAAACTTACTTTGATTCAAAATATACTTCGAATATTGAATGCATTGATCTTTAATCTTCATAATGGGGTATGCCAACGTTGTAACTTTCAAATTTGGCTATTCTCAGTTCTTGAAATGTTATGATAGACATTTTTGGTTCATAAATAATTCGATCTATAGTAGGCTAGAAGGTTCTCAATGTTAATAAATATACAGAAGTTCTGTTAGCAAAATCGCAAACGCTTGTTGTGACAATAAAAAATAGACATTCTATTATTTCAAGTCCCACCACTTTAAACTTTAGTTTCGGACACAAAACAGATCCTTCGGTAAGATGAGCTGTATATCTCATCTCTAAGAGGTGGCGTAAGCAATTCTTCTATTTTGATGTAACTGTTTGAACCCTACAACTCTGCCTGACATCCAATTATTTTAAAACTCAATCAGAAGGGGTTTCTTGGGTCACTGATTCAAGATCTGAAGTCGAAATACAGAAATTTTAGATGACGGGTCTATTATGGTGTATCGAAATTATAAAAAGTTGACTGTTTTGCATAAAAACTGCATAAAAATGTGCGAATCCCTTATAGTTGAAACATAGAGGTCCATGTCTAGAGTGGTTGGAATGAGAGAAATAAAATGTCGATCTTTTTTGGACACCCTAGTTGACACGATGGCAAAAGAAACTAAAATTAAAAAGCGATGTCAGGCCTGGAGAATAGCTCCACTGCGGTCAGTTATCATATCCAAGTATTTAGTATCATGTAACTCTGTCTTTTATCTCGAAGACTATATCCAGCAAGTGAGATCTTACAAATTCAAGGACATCATTGCCGAAAATTCATTATTGCTATTTATTATTAATTTGACACAAATTGTCTCCTCCCTAGTCAAGAAATAGCAGAGAGAAAAATAGCGTGACTTTAAACACTGGCCAAAATCTATATAGCGATTAATACTGGCATACCCCTGTTAGGGTAACAATTTCAACAGAATACAAAGAGACGAGTGTTCGAGTAGTACAAAAATTCGTTTCACACTGTTTATAACAGCTATGGTACAAGATCTCATAATTAGTCTTTAAGTTGACTAGTTTATTTTTTATTGAATAGCATACTGGCAAATATCGAGGCTTTAGCTGTATTGATAAATTGGTATGGGATAGAGATGACGTACCGAGGAGATATTTGGTTAAGCAAGTGGCTGGCCTCGTCCATGCAGGAATGGTTATGCTGGTGAGATCGGGCAGAGGGTGTGGGTGAGGACATAGCTGCTGCTTGGCTCACCCAATAACCCACAGGACTCTCCGACCTATCATTCGCGTGTTAGTTACATACATTGAGACACTTATTAAAAACATAGGAAACAATGATTAATTATCTACCTATTCTTTACGTACGTGTGTATGCATATGGGTGCCTACAGAGTATGTTTCCAGATTTTTGCTACTATTTGCAACTAAAAAAACATTAAGCTAATAATTCATATTATTGATTGTGAAAGAGTAGAATTCGTGAATATTATTCAGCTGGACCTTAGAAATTAATGTATATATACAAATTTTGCAAATTGATGAGAATGAAAAAAAATAAAATGAAAAGCTGTTTAAAAACATGAAAGCTAAGCATAAAACGTAACAAGGTGCATAGTTATTTGACAATAATATAATAGTAGTTGGTTGCAGTACCTGGCCCTTTCACTCAATAGTGATATGTGGCAATTCCATCCACTTTCAAGACCCATTTTCTCCGAAAACACCCTCGACCTTAGCTCATTTTCTTTGCTAAAGTGAACAAACCTTATACAGGCTCTTTCCAGCTGCTCAATTAATTGTACCTAAAGAAATACGGATTCAAAGTAAGACATAGAACGCCGGTTCGAAGATTCTGAGTTCACAATATCGTGCGGTATGGGAAAGAATTTTACCATGTCTGTTTGGGCCTGGTATTGCATGGTAACCATCCCAATGAAGACCTGGTTACACTGAAGGTCAAAACATCCTTCGACATCATTGACCTCGTCATCTTTATTCTCGTTGCACAAAAGTGAATCTGTTAATCGTTCAAAGACTTTACTACGGTCAGTGAGATAAACTTCACACGATATCCGCCACCAAAAAATACATTGCGAACGAAATATGACATTCTAAGATCATATTTTTCATGAGGAATAGATCATAAAGTCATTAGAAATTTCGTAGAAATTAGTTTAATCAGAAAATCAGATTTCGACGAAATGGAAAAAGGTGATATTTGCTTGATATTTTTCAAATTTCGTCCAGTGATGATTTGCGCTATTACCTGTCGAGTGGAATTGTCCAAGAATGCCTTTAACTCTGGGGTCTAGAACGTTTCTAAAGTCCCAAGGTAAAGGAGTTGGGCTACGATGTGGTGTATAAAGATGTTTGCTATCAGCGGGAAGTTCCAAATATATACTCGACAGTTTACTATTCACACTCCGTGTCAACGGTCTATAGGCAAAGGCTGTGCAATACGAGGTCAGGCTTGTGCGTTGATAAAAATCCTGCACCTTCTTTCTGCAATGTCGTTAAGCCATGAATTAGCATACAATTAAATAGAATTGGAAAACTTCGTGAACACTAGATGTGAGAATCCAACAGTAACATGAAAATCTTTTTATTACCTATCGCTAGCAGACAAGGGACACAAGTCATGCCCGTCCCAGAATTCTATGCAAGAGTCTAGAATTATATCTGCCGTTCCTTGGGCTAGGAGTTGCAAACCTCCGCCGCTTCGCTCTTTTACAACGACCGACACCATGTGTGGAAAGGGGAATTTCAGTTTGGTTGACAGGCTCAGAGATCGTGCAAACTTTATGTCTCTCCTTACCATTTCTGGCTGCTGCAACAATACGAAAATAGGCATCAAATTTTTCTGCAAGAATTTGCTGGAAAGAGTCGCTTTGAAACTGTTATCAATTTCACGGTCTTCAATTCTATGAACATGCAGTATGTTCAGAGGATTATTTACGGTTTTATTTCCAGTAAAACCCCTCGTTGATTATTAGAAAATAACATAATAAACTCTGATTTCACATTTCACAGTGACAACCCTTTTGCTTTGCAGCTTTATCTATAAGAAGAGTCAGTCGAAGATCGTACCAGTCTTTCCCCTAAAATTCGAGAATGTGATAATAAAGATACCCACCACATGCCTGAAGGTCGACAATTGTTCTTCCAGCTTAAATATCTCCTGTGCTTGATCTTGGAAGCCGATTTGCTTTGCTAATTCGCACAGACATCTGTTAATTCAAATAAAGAAATGTTGAAAAATCATATAAAGACATAAACGACGAACACGAAACAAATTTGCAAATTTTTTTGATCCTGTCATTTAGCCAGCAGGTTTTTCTCTTTTGTCGTTCGATACTCACCTCCGATTAGTAACAGGTACGAGATTCTCGTTGTAGATTGCTTCACAGGTAACATGGCTGCAGAATTGAGTGTAATGTTCCTGAGTATCCATGTTGCATGTGTTGAGAAGAATAGCCAACCCCAAGGGTTTGAGAGAATTTAAATGCTGCTTCCAAGCATGGTCATCAAACTCCAGTCGAAAAGGCAGGGCATGATCGTGCGTCAGATCCAGGACCTCGGCTACCGAGTGAGACATGTCTGAAAACGTCGATGTGCGGCGGTACAGAGCCTGAAGTCAATTTTCCTAAATAAATCTACAGTGTAGGACTGTGGGATAAAAGAAACTGGTTTACCATGTTGTGCGTAAGATATTCTGTGTGTTTCATGTTTTCCTTGATCGGTCTGTGAAGAAGTAAGATCTGGAGCTTTGTCCATGCTTTCGTTACTGTCGGAGCAAATTCAAGTAATCAAAAACATTGTAAATTCATTTTTATTAAATGGCCAATGGTCATTCTAAACAGAACCAACAGACTCACCTAGACGTTTGAGATACTGTGTTAGCATTGCGTAAAAAGAAGACTTTTTCTGCTGTTGGATTAGGCCAAGATAGTATACCCTTCTTGTCAACGCAGCACAATGCCTACATATGAAGAAAAAATGCCAAATTAATCAATTATTAATACACCAGGTTCGCGTCTGTCTTATTATTTAGATGCCAATTGTAGTTTCATGTTTCCTCAACGATTATTTAATCCCCAATTATCTAACGTCATCTTTGACTATGATGAAAACTAAATTCTAAATGCCTGATTAATCATCTATGACAAACGTACGGTGACCGATCCCAGAACATGTAGGATATTAGCAGATCTGGACATCATATGTTCTCTCCCGATGAAGATACTGATGAAATACTGTCTCACTTCTGACCAATTGTAAACAACTTCGGGGCTGCTTGGTCCAGAAATATCAGCATCCTCGAAGGGTTCTACGAACTGAAAAGGGGCTCGATTAAATCTTCTATAACATTCAGGCGGAGTTTCAGGCTATTGGACGCGCATGGCATCATTTCCAACGGTTTAAAAGTTGAAAGTTTAAAAAGAAACGAACGTCTTTCACCATTTTTTATTCTTTATTGTATTCTCTCTACATCCAATAGCCCTGCTAGACACTGTGAGATAGTCGACAAACCTGAGTTTTTTTTGAAGACTGGTATAACTTGAAGAGCGCCTTGAACCTTGCCATTCCGAAACAGTTCAAGGCGAGCCAACAAGCTGGAAAAACTAGTGGTAACAAAGGAAGCGTCACAGCTATTGGTTGTAGTAAAAAGGTTTCTGTCCAGTGACCGACCCCTACATAATCTGATAGATATAAGTGACGGAATAAGTTGACAAGTAATACTATGATCAAAATAATAGGGTAGGCCAGCTGCTCTATGCAACAAATCATAACTAGATGACGTTCGCGATTGTGATATGTGACTGGCCTGTCCAGGGCTTGGTCTAAAGCCATTCTAAGGTTTGATAGATACGGCGTTTCTTGGAGCTTGTAGATCTTATTTTTCAATGGACTACGAGACTTAGGGGTTGAGAATATCTCATTTGCACTGTGAACTGGCGGGCTGTATACCTCCTTTGCATGAAGGACTGGACCGTCATCCTAAAATTGTACGATTTTCTAAATTAAGTCTCAGTACTTTATAACAAGCGAGATTATCGTTGTTACAAACACCTCAAATTCGACTACTATTTTCATTGGAATGAAAATTTCATTTCCATTCATCTTCAGACCTTGATAGAACTTACATTAAACGGAATACAATATCCAGGCACTTGCTGGCCTGGTTTAATGATTATCACATCTCCCGCGACTAGCAGAGCCCAAGGCAAGTTTACTACTTCACCGTCTCGATACGTCCATTGTAGTGTTAGACAAGGCGAGAGAGGGCTGCATAGATGAGGGTAATTTTCTACATTCCATTGGCAAAGATATTGCGCATCTGTTGATCAACGGATATTAGAATTACCAACGTTTCAAATATTTCATTTTTCACATCCGTGAAGCGAAACTTTTTTTCAAATACACACTCCATCAGCACATTAACAAGTCTTTGAAAGTTTCCTATCAGAGATTGATCGCATTGAAGAATTGCAGATTTTCATAATGTTTCAGTCAAAATTTGTCTAAAAACTACAAATTTCTCTGAATTCTGTTGAATTGAAGAATATCGTCCACAAGATAAATATATCGTTAATAATAACAATGATATACTCACTCTCTATTTGTTCCAATAGAATTTTAACCCTGTACAATATTTCCTGATGGCGTAATTTGTTGTCGCAAACTACAAGGAAGAAATTGAACGTCACGAGACAGCATACTATTATCCCTGATGGTAGCAACGATCTATACCTAGTAGAAAATCGAGAATGGTGTTACTATTAGTCCTCTGTATCTACCCAGGCAGCACATTTATCAAGACGCCGACTGTCATTGGACTTGACATAGTCGTCATTGTTGACAAGAAAAAAAAATAAACAAAAATATGGCATTTGTTGAATGACCGTCAATCGTCAAAAACTGAACCGAAAGTTGACTTGTAGTATACTTTATGTACACAAATGTCCTCTAAAGTATAAAATTGAAGGCAAATTAGTCAATTAATAATGATTGTCAAAGGCAACGCACTGCCAACGCATTATAGTTATACACAAAAAGGTGACTATCGGTTATTAGAATGGTACAGTCGACCTGTGGTTGAAATGCAATTGAGATTTCTTTATTCAACGTTGTTAGTCTACTTGCAGATGCTCTTTTTTTTTTGTTTTGACTGTTTATCGTCATCTGAAAGCCTACTAGTAGTCGATGTCAACTATTGCCTGCGACATGACGTTCCAGAAGACATTCGCACATACTCTTAGTCAGCACATGATGAACTGTTAGCTCGTATTATGCCTATTGCCATTTGGCATTAGTCAATTTTTTGTCAAAATTAAGTGACGACAGTGTGCTACTTGGGTAAGGATTGACGATAAGTTATAAAATGATGTAAGGTGCTAACCAGGATTCATTAGCAACAGAATACGCAGCTATAAGCGTTACTGCGTTGAGTAACAGAGCCAGAGACGATGTCCAGCAAAGTGTTGTATACTGGCTGCAATGGTGAAGAGAATCCTTCAGCCAGGCTGTGTACCTTCTGTGTATTATGAATTTCTTGTCAGCATTAATTATGATTATTATATGCGGCATTTTTCATTACTACCTGTTTCTCTTGTAGTCCACCTCATACTCTTCGACAATACGCCTGATATCTCTACCCAGTATTTCTAAACCCTCTGTTGTGGTTAGACCTAGTTTTTCTTTTGTGAAACTCCCGGTATTCTTTTCTGTTTCCATTTCCATCCCAGCATCACTCTCCATATCTTATATAGAACGAAAAAGACCGTTGATGGAAATACAGGAAAGAAAAAAAATAAATAAATAACGTGGATTAGGAATTTAAAAACGCAGCTCGAATTAGAAATTCGAAATTCGAAATTCAAATTTAGAACGTTAGAATTTTCGTTAATGTCGAAATATTTGAACGAATCTGATAGTTATGGAGTAATTATAGATGAAAATATTGATATAAAACCGTCTATTTTTATTCATAGTCGAAAAAAACGAGAGACGGTTATAAATTTATTCGTATGTATAAATTTTGACATTGTAGGGGTAATAAAGTGGGCTTCAGTGCGTATGACGCATGTTTTCTCATATATACAATATTGTATACCTACAACTGGAAAATGTGTGTGTATGCATTGATAGCGAGACAATGAATATGTATAGATACAGGATACTGCATGCATATGTAGATAAATATTCGAATGTTGCAATATGTTCGATTGTTCGAATTACAAAAAAATGACAATGGCGAACGGTTTCTAAATTTTTAAATTTGTCAAAACAAACGAAGCGAGGTTAAGGCACCAATACCGAGCGAGTTACGTAATGTCCGACAGTGTTTTCGCCTACCTTCGTCGTTTCATCAAATCACTGTGAAAATGCGTCCGAGATGCGAAAGTAATCCTGCGTATCAGTGGACGGAAACCTTGACGATTTCGGTTTTAGTAGAGATTATATTCAGCTGGATAATATACATGGTCAAATTTAACTGAAAAACAAATCGTTTCCGTCAAATAAATGACAAATTTTACCCGTGTTTGCGCTCGAGCACACGAAACCAACGAATAGTCTGACATTTGCGCATGCGACTCGTATCCCTCTATCGCGTCACAGTTGGCGAGGGGGACTTGAAAACACTCGAACGACGTGTTCCAATTCTGTGATTTTTCCATCGTCTTTATTCTCTAGAATTTTGTAGCTGCATCGATTTATACAATCTTTGTATCAACACCACGCAACAATTGACAATAAACGCAATGAACGACAAATGTGTATTCTAATTCACAGATATATTCTTCGAAGAAGATTCAGGAAATAATTGAATTCGAACCCTTTTTGCAAGGAGAAAAAAAAAAAAAGAATGTGATATGAGCTTATTCTGAAAATGCCAGAATTTCTGCGATACTCGAAAAAAATCGACACAAATTGGTTTATTTCATTAATTCATTTTAGTTCCCTGTTTTTCTTCTGAATAATTTCTGGAAGTTCGAATTTACGAGATTTCTGAGATTTGTCATTTGAAATTTCTCCGTCTCGTAGGTATAAGCATGGCCAATAAAAAAAAACATCGTTTAGTGAAATTTTCAGCATCCTTAATTCTCATGCGCATTCTCTTGGGTCTACGCGCATATAAGACTCTCGCCGATTATAATAGACATTTTTGGCAGGGTTATTAATATGAAGTTTCAGATCGAATAACTCTTATCTAAAAAGTATGTTAAATACCAAACTTTTTACGTAGATTTGTGATCCGAAAACACTATTCAATATTACCTTGCCGAAAAGGTCAGATATCTAATGAAAAGTGAAGATTCGATTCATGGATCAGAAATATCAGAATACAAATCTGCGTAGGTGTTTTAAATTCGCGTACAAGATGAAACTCTGTTCTAATCGTCGGATGGTTCTTTTTTTCGAAAATATTACTCAATCAAGTCCTGAGATCGTATTAAGGGGCCACATCTACCTAGAAGCCCAAAAAATACGTCGAAATTCGGAATTCTTTTTTTGAGAAACGATTGGTGAAAATGAAACGCATTTGTTTCCAACACAAAGGTACATACATTGAGAACCTTAAAAAAAAAAGAACATCTGAACTAAGTATTGGAAAAAACAAAAAATATGACCGCCGGCAGTTAATGAAATTTTTTTCGCAACGTTCGGCGGTGGACACTCTCCAGGTCGAACGGTCCATCTGCGATCAAAAAACGAAACAGGTTATTTAAGTCAACATTAAATATGAGGGATTGACGATCGCCGATTCTCGAAATCTTTTTTTTTTTTTTTTTTACAAAATGACGATGAATTGAAACTCAAGTATGAAAAATCTATGAAAAAAGTCGTAATTCTTACGTAATTATCAACAAATGAAGATCAATTTGAAAAAGGTAAGATCGTCAACGACCTCTAAATGTTACTCAGCATATTTCGTGTAAATTTGAAAACAATCCATCCAGTGGTCCTCGAGATATGATGTCCACCAGCTTCGAAAACAGTATTTCGAAGTCAGTCAATTTTGGGAATATTTAAATCAATTTTTCAGGGAATATAGCTAAAAGGTGATATTATCGAATGAACATATTTTTGAAAAATGCGATCTTCTGACCCACCTAGGTAGATGTGGCCCCTTAATGAAAATACTGATGAATTCAACGTGACGCAAATTAGGGTTGCAGAATAATGAATTTGACGCGCATATACAGAGCGATTCTGTGTATAATCACGCGCTTAACGGTAGGCTAACGGGAAACGCCTGAATTGAGCAGATCAAACATCGACGATTTGGTTTTATTTAATTTGTGTGAAATAAATCTGTCCTCGTGCTGTCAGGGTATAGTTGGCGTAATCCCGTTGAACTTCGCTTAATGAGTTTTATTTCCCACGAAATAAATAAAACCTAATCGCCGATGTTTGATCTGCTCAATTCAGGCATTTCCCGTTAGCCTATCATTAGGCGCGTGATTATCCACAGAATCGCACTGTATACTTAGGTTTGAAATTCTGCATGTTATATTTTCTATCAAACTCCAGATAGATGTCTTCGAATTTCTTATCAGATAATTTTTTATCAAACTATAGCGGATCAATATTGAAGAGTATAACATATTGTGTGCGAGCTAGTATATTGGCCATTCCACCAAATCCTGTACGCAAATCCGGCCTCCAAATTTTTGATTTTCTTTAATGAGTCCTTCGCATTATTTAGGTGTTAACGAAGAGATTAAATGAACTTTGGTTATGAAATAAATTGATTTCGGACTATGATAATTTCTCGAAAAGTCACTGTACCGGTCCCCTCACTTTCATACTCGGTGAATCTCTTCGTTGACACCTAAATAATGCGAAGAAATCATTTAAAAAAATCAAACATTTGGAGCCCGGATTTGCGACAGGATATGGTGGAATGGCCAACATACATGAATCGTTATTCTAGTTTAGAATAAATATATTCATCATGAAATTGTATTATCGCAACGGTTCCATAGATTAATAGGACCGGCTTTAAAATCCGTCACCTTGCAATGTTTCAGATAAATTTCGTAACGAGTTTGAGCGTCTATTTTGAGATGAATGAACGGTATAATCGAAATGTGTCCTCTCACAATTCGCTACCTGACTGAAATCGTTGCATGATTAGAATGTAACGTTTATAAAACGTTTCTGTTCTCGTGCTGTCAGGGTATATGTAGTTGGCGTAATCCCGTTGAACTTCGCTTGAATAAAATCAGGTCGATTTAGTCGAAACAAACGAGTGCCGATGCTCGAATTCCAAATTTTTGAGAATACTATATGCGGCATGGTAACGGTCAAAAGGTGTTTAACAATGAGCCAAATAGATTATAGACTGCAGAAGCTGCATAGACCTCATCGGATCGCGTGCGTCATACAAAAAGATCGTCACGTAATGATAGAAATTTTATTTTTACAGTAATTATACGTTCAGTTCATGGGCAGTTTTACTATGATGGGTATATGTCATAGTATGTCGGTATTTTGATGCACGAGGATCGTTAATAACAACGATTATTACCTATATCGTACTCAGTTCGATCAGCTCCTCCCAACTCTCATATAACGGAATACCCGCGACTGGCCTGGTTAAAACATTATCCACATATACGGATATAAAACGATAAATTGTTAAGTCGTCGTAGCCCACTGATCGAATATAGTACCAAATAATTCTTGACAATTTGTACATTATCTAAATCAGTACCTAGTATATACTCATGAGTTTCACTGAATAAACGCATTTTTTTTTCTCAACCAGAACTATTTATATTCTACACCGTCCTCATGCCCCTTTTCCAAATCCCTAAGTGATACGCTTATGCCTATAAGCAAAAATGTAAAAAAAAAATCGAAGTCACAGTTATATTATATGCATAAGTATCGGAGCAATGCCAATGCCATATGATTGAGTTCAAATTTCAGGAGCATTATAAAATCTGGTTGATTGCGACCATTGACTATCATCGATATTATGCAATGATAGAGAACGTAGTTTGGTGGCAATTTTTTATTGTTATCATTGATTTCTATTCTTCTTTTTATTTGCCATTAAATTTCGACCCTCTTAACACACATTGCTGACTGCAGTGGGGTTCAAATGTAGATCAGGACATTCGCATGTTTTACATCCATACTTATATCCTCCTTGAAGAATGCCCCAGGCACTTATAGCTTACTGTGAACTGCTGAGACAAGGTGGGGAACTGGTTGACCAAGAACTTGATGGAAGAATACAAGTCTTTAAGTCCTTAGTTGACTGCCACTGTCACTGGGTGACGGATCCAAGTAGAAACTGATATGTGTGATGATAATAATAGTAAAAAAAGATAATATGAAACATGGCATAGTGATGAGGGCAGCGAGTATTTTTGAAAACCTTGAGATGTTAAGAATTTGAGGAGATATAAATCATTGGAGTAATTTTGATATTTTTTTAAAACAATTTAGAGATCGGTTTGTGCACAGGTATTTGATTTATAGTGAATAAAGACATGTGTAGAATGCTCGGATCGTCAAAATTATTTTTAATGTTCATCGGTTTGATGATGGAAACGATTACGGGGCTTGCACAAATTTCGAGCACTGAATCCAGCGCCGAATATCTTCACAACGTTATGAATCAGCTCCAAGAGCAGAATCGACCATCTCCTGTGAGTGTGGACAGGACAACTGGACTCGGAGATGATTTTAGATACTATATTAACAATGGGCATTCGGGCCATAACGTGGAAAAACCACAAAACCAGATTTTGCAGACTGAGAAACCAGTCTTTCGTGAACACCTTGATAGTCGAAAGCCACAATTTTCAACTGATCAGTCAATCGCGCTCCATAATGATCAGCAGTTTGCTGAATCAGTTGCACCTTATTATCAGGTTTGAAACTATGAAATTCAATATTGATCAAATACTGAAGACAGAAGTAAAAAATATCATCCAAGCATGAGTGAAGATGGTCAGATTTCTTTCCAATACCTTCCTGCTCATTTAGTTTACATTTATCAATTTGTCTTTTTTAATGGGAGAATATTGTTCCATTCAGGTTCCGGCGTCGCAAACGATCGTGAAGGCAGTTCAAGTGTTAAAAGAACCGCCACTTGGTTTGACACGAAATGATCTTGCGATAATTTACAAAAAAGCTTTGCAGCAAGGATCGCCAGTCAGTTTATCGACGCTAACAACTTCACTGACTCCTTCTGGCCATGTTCCTCAAATAATTGGGAATCAAGTCAGACTTAATTCTGGCCATCCCGGATATCATTACTACTTTTATCCTCTAAAAACATTCGCGAATGAACTACAAAATAATCACGGACACGAAGTAGTTGTGAGTTATGAAATCAAATAGCCGAAATTCAAAATCAATCGTTTTAGTATCAAGTTTGTTTCCAAATTTTCATACGCCTTCATGCCAGTACTTTGAGACTATCCCTATTCAAAGTGTGCGTACGCATGTCCATGTAATAAATAGTGAAATAATTTACAGCCGCAGAATATTCAACCGTCACACACAGACCTGACTGCAGAATCGTCTGAGAAGCAAATGGCGAATCCATTGTTTATGGCTATCAGTGGTTTCATAGGGATGGCATTACTTTTCATGGCCTCTGTGCTGTTTTTACCAAGATTTGAGAGTTTTGGCTCTAGGAATTCTTCGGACGAATTTTTGCAGCTTACCAAAGTAGCTTGGGAAGCTATTGAGGGACGTAATTGTACGGAAAGGTTTGCTTGCGAGTTAAACAGACTTGCGGTAAAATTAGAACTTTCTAAACGTTCTCGTAGGTGAGCAACTATCACTGACCGCTTACATAAATATCTTTTTACTCAGTGCTGATAAGAAAAATCGTTTATCATTAAAAATTACCAAATTTCAGGCTCTTAGAAGACGTTGTGCCCACCAATCTCAGAAGACCAATGATGAGGATGCGAAAATCGACGAAAAAACGTCAAGAATGTAAATTAATAATGTGCAAATGCGCTTAGATAATAAATAAATCGCAAGAAGGGCATTTAGATTCGATTTTTAGAATTAGTTAGAATATTCGATAAACATTCCTTGTATAAAATGATAAATTACTTATTTATTTATTTATTATTTCATTTAAGTAAAAAAATAGGTGTGTGTGTGTGTATGTGGTGTTTACTCTCGTTTAATATGTCACAGCTATATTTCAAAAAGTAATATAGTAGAGCTGAAAATAGAATCGTAAGAGACGATAATTAAAATAGAATTCATGTGTATATAAATATTATAAATACTGCATATTATAGTATAAAATATAAATACTAAATTCCGCTTCTCTGAAGTAAAAATTGATCTATCTAAAATATTTTTAAATCTGACCCTCCATAGCCATTACTGCATTACATTTATACAAAGATTCACATTATATAAGGCACATACTGGGGAGGTATGTGGAACCTTTCAACGGGTTTAAATTCTGAAATGTAAGTCAATTTGTGCAGACGACTTGAGGAATTTGATAGAATTAAAAAAAATCATGATGTTTGGGAAGGGTTTGACCCTCATTATGCATATTTTACATCATGTATTACTTCAAGTCCAACAGAAATATGCTAGAGACAGAAAAATACAAAATCACTCGGTTCCCGCGAAGAATAAAATCTAACGTTGGACCGATCTTCGCATTTTTGGTCTTTAATCGTTCCGTAGAGATGCTTCTATCAGATGAGAATAGGACTTCTTGATATCGCAAGAATTACTAGAGTGGTTTGATTTTTTAGAATTTTTCTTTAGAATTTGGGAAAAAAATTGGACTTGTTCCTATTATCTCAATGAAAAATGGGTTCATGAAAAATGCTCATCTGATAGAAGCTTCTCTTCTGAACAATGGAAGTTCAAAACTTTCGAGATCGGCCCAACGGTTGATTTTCTCAAGTTCTTTGCAAAAATTTCTATTTCAGATTTTCAGCCCATTTGAAGGTGTATAGTATACCCTAGGGTGTGTCGAGAATTAACTTTGTTCTTTTTTTTCCACTCCTACCACTCAAAACTTTAGTTTTTGACATTAAAGAAGTCCTCGTTCAAGGAGGGTGCTGTACCTTGAAGTGTAGAGGTCGCTCAACGAGGATTTAGGATTCTCATCTATTCAACACTTGAAAAATATTGTTTTTCGTTCAAAGCATGTCAGTCAACTAAAAAACTGGGTATGACTGTCTCTCTCGGCTCATTTGGAAGCGTAAAATAATCCCTTGAACACTGATAGGTCGTTTTTGGAGTTGACTTGTTCCAATTTTTACCTAAAAGACTTTGTAAACTTGAAAAAAGTGACTATTGTGGTCAAAAAATAAGAATTGAAACAAAGTTAATCCAAAAATGATCTATCAGTGTTCAAGGAACCTTATTAGTCTGTGCTTTCAAATGAGCCGAGAGAGACAGCCATACCCAGTTGTTTAGTTGACTGACATATCTTTGAACGAAGAATAATGTTTTTCACGAGTTAAATAGATTGGAATCCTAAATCCTCGTTAAGCGACCTCTAAATTTCAAGCTACAGCGCCCTTCTTGAACGAGGACTTCTTTAATGTCGAAAACTAAAGTTTTGAGTGGTAGGAGCGAAAAAAAAAAACCAAGTTCATTGTCGACACACCCTAATATACCCTCTTAAATCTTGAGGAAGAATTTCGGCTTGCTTGGGTAAATACCCAATTTTATGTGATTCAATTATCCTTCAGGCGCTTGCTGCTCCTTAGACTGTTTAGTTTCAGGATTTCGGTTTCTTGGGAACTTTTTTCTCGTCGTAATTCCAGTCTCCTAGAAAAACCTGTTGGAAAAATACCAGAAGATTGAATATACGTGGACAAAGTTAAGAACAACTTTGCAAAGCCTTTTTTAATCAACAAAATCCTTCCTCAAAATAGAATTTTATAAAAAAAAACCATTGACAATAATCTACCGAATTGAAATACTTACGAACAGGTTTTTTCTTTTCATACAGCGAATCTAGTTGATATTCGATTCGCTGAAGAGCCTTAGAATTCTCTAACTGTTCATCTTTGTACAAGCAAGACGTAAACAGCAAAATTAGAATGCAAAATGTTAGGACAGCTTTTCTAAATATCCAAGTAACGTAAGACAATTCGATCTGTAAAATACAAATTGTAATTAGTTAAATGTATTCTGATGATAAAACTATCCTCTACTGCGTTTGAACTTTTCGAGTCTTTTTTAATCCAAAATGACGATACACAGAATAGGTATAAACCAGTACCTTGTTGTCATCTGAATTCCCTTTGTTATAATATTGAACTAACATTCGTTCTATGACAACGTTTAAGCTCAGCGCAACAAACATTGTGATTCTTGCATCGGCAGTTTTTTTAGAAGAAGTAAATAGCCCACACAGAATACAGCTGATTGTGTAAAATATAATGGATTGAAACCAGGATACCTCTCCGATGATCCAATTTTGAAATACGTGAACATGGGAGAAGATTTGATTCAGTAATTCTCGTTGTTCACTTGCATTTTCTCTGAAATTATTCAGAAGTGGTGATTCAAAGCTCGATTGCCGAGTCTTTGAAAACTGGAAAGAAAATTGAGTCAAGTTTAAAAACTCACTTGAAATCTGCTACCATATTGTTTACAGTTTCAGCCGACGACGTTATCACAGTTTCCAGTTTTTGTCCATTATGTAGAAGTTGATTTTGGAGCTTTAATCCTTGCTTTTGACTTTCTAACATAACATTCTGCATCTCTGAAGCCTCTAGCAGTTGTTCATTCATATGAGACGAGGCTTGGTACAATCTGTAAGGGGGTTCATATACCTTGAATAAAAGATCACTAAACTTCTCAAGAATAATCAAATAAAAGTTAAGAGTTATGAGTCATTGAATTGCAAAGTTAAATGCACTCAAAGTAAAAGCACTTAATGCAAGGATTTGGATCAACCGCTGCTTCGATTTCAGATATTTGATTCTCTGATTATTAAGAAAATAATCCTCCATCTGATAAAAGGACAACTTTTCAATGCGTGGATTTTTGTTCTAGAAAACTGATGGGCAGTTTGTAAACTTAAAAATTTGGCAGTAAAAAAATTGCAGTATCAAAAAGATATCTGTTCCTCGGATAAAGCCCTGTTGTTTCCTGAACAATCAGAGACCCAAGTATCTGAAATCATAGCAATGGATGATCCAGGTCCTTGCAATGAGTGCTTTTACTTTGGGTGTATCTAACTCTCCGACCCGATGACCGAAAACTCCTAATTTCAACTTCATCATGCTTTAAAATATTGTTAGGATAGACAATATCGAGTTTTTATAGTTTCAAACTGATGCTGAGCCTGAATACTCACTGCCTGATAGTGTGATCAGTTTCAGACTGCCATATCTCCTGATTTAAAAAGTAACAAATGTTTATTGTTTGAGTAAAGAATGTGTTGTATACACCGAATGCACGGTCTGACATATCGTGTATGCATATCCTGAAATGAGGAATAAAATTCATTAAGGAGATTGTCAAACACTAAATTTGAATCTGGCATGAGGTGGTGGCTTAATCCCAATAGATTTTATGCATCTAAACACTGTGGGTTCTTCATTAGATAAACATCAGTAAAATTTTGAATTTCAAAACTCAAAGTTGACACTCTAAAAAGTGTAAGTTTCACAATTTTAAGACTCTAAGAGTATCTGAGAGAGCTGTAGGTTTGAAGAGACATTTTTGAAGATAATGGCTTTGGAAAGCTTACAAAGAAATATTGACTTTCTCTTTTATATCACAAGTTCAGAGTTCATAACTGTGGAAAGTCCCACAGTACAAACTTGAACAAATCTTGTGTATTTATCATCAATGGTTTCAGTTTGTTAATCATTTTCAAATCGCAATGTTCAATAAAAGTTTTGACTAACTAGAAGTCGATCCGAACTCCGCGTCATTGATCTTGCCTAAACTTCTAGGGGTGTTTACTTGTACCAAAATATGAAGCATCTGCTATGTAACTCCTTGAAATGGGCCTTTATTCTATTAATTTATCAAAATGTTCGTTACATAGCAAGTGCTTCATATTTTGGTACAAGGAAACACGGCCCTACAAGTTTGAGCAAGATCCATGACTCAGAGTTCTGATCGACTCCTAGTGAGTTGAATATAGGAGTATGCAAAGTCGTGCAAGTATTGTATAGAATTCAATCTATATTCTAGTAATCATGCAAGAATTTGGTTGCAAAAATCAATGTTCTGCTTTCTTTTCTTCAAAACATCCCTTCTTATGCTACAACTTGGATTTCTTGCATTCCACTTAGAATCAGTATTCTAAATGCAAAATTTTCTGAACTCCGGGTCATGGGTCTTGCCCAAACTTCTAGGGGTGTTTACTTGTACCGAAATATGAAGCACCTGCTATAAGTTTTGGCAAGATCGATGATCCGGAGTTCCTGATCGACTCCCAGACAGTTTCCATCATGTTCAGCAGAATAAAATCTATAAGAATGACCTAGTCTCCCATGCCGGATACAAAACCATTTAAATCTGATCTGAGAAAGCTCATGTTTTTATTTGCATCTGGTTCTACCCTAGATTTAGGTAAATTTAAAATAGTGTAATAATGACTAACCGACGATCAGTTTCGTCTTCCCTAAGGAAACAGTCGTAAGTAACGTGTCCAGAATCTTCTAAGAAACAATTGGCCATACGCAAAGCTAGCAGCGAGTGTTCGCGGTCATTTAATTTGTCGCAGCTAGCTTTGATGTGACTGAGAGTGCGATGCCAGCATTTACCATGTTGTGGTAAAGTAGATTTAGCTTAAACAAAATGTGAATAAATAATGTCAAAGATGTGTTGTTCTTTATTGTTTCAATTTAATTGTACAATTATTTCGACTCTTTATAATCAATTCTGGGTATTTAGGGTAAGGCCCACCTTTTATCAGAAGATATTCTTTTTCGCCTATATCTTTCAGTGTTAAGCCAGCGTCATACGAATAGCAACGTAAAATCACGTACAACATGACTATCATCAATGTGATCATTCTGCAACGAATATTTGAATCATTTGTGATCAAATACAAACGATGTTCGAACGACGGTTATTAGTTGGGTTAAATAGGTTATGTTCGAGAAATTCCACCAGTATTTGTAATACGGAATTGTTTGCGGCGTAGATATATCGCAGAAATAATATTTCGAATACATGAAACATGGTTTATAAACTCGTAGAGTCTAATTTTAACGGTTAAATTTCAATTGTTTTGACAGTTCGATAGACGAGAGCTGTCAATTGTTTCTTCGAAATGAATGATCAGACGAGTTAATGGTGGGTTTGTAGTTCTAGAATTAGGATATAAACAAAACACATACCTCGTCGACCGGGAGAGATTCGTAGTTAATTATCAAACGAAATATATTTAACATATTATTATAAGATCGATTATATGAAATAAACACTTAATCATAAGAGATAAAGTTCGTTATATTTACGTTTTCAAAATCGTGAAATGGACGCCATGTTTAGATCCTGATTCGTTCAGACTTCTCCAATCGTAAAATTCGTATGCTTTTCATGCAATAGAATAGCGAATAAAATAAGCAGAATGAGAAGAAGGTTTTGGGAGAAAAGGATAACGACTGTCTCCTCGATTCATTGATCATTCTACAGTCAGTTTTAAATCAAAGTAGTAGAAGGATTGACTGAATTATGGAATTGAATCCATAATGTTTGCGTACATCTCTTGGACACGCGTACGAATAATCTTCAAATTATCAGACCGGTGAATAAGAAATCACTTTGCTATTCATAAGCAATGATATCATGGAGACGAAGGATTTGTCATGCATTGCTGTAGAAAGTGCATCATGTTCGCGAAAGAACGAAATAGAATCTGATTTTGCATCTGAAGTCACAAAACCTGCAAATGAGAGTTTTGAAGAAATTGAGGATTTGTTTGAAGAGTTATGCAGTCTTAATTCAGTGATATCGGAACATGTCCAAGATCGTAATAATAAGGTATCTAATGTAAATGAATCAGTAATTGTTACAGACCATTTTACTGACGAGGTTTTTGCACAGATTTTGAATAATGATACCTTGCGTAAAGTAAAGACATTATCATTAACTACTGATATGAAACAATGTTGTAAATCGACTTTCGAATCATTGGTCGTATCAGACGCAGGAAAATTGTGTCGAGAAACGTTGCGATGTCGCGAAGCATGGAAAAAGGCGAGAAAATTGCGGATTTCAGGATCTCGTATATACGGGATATACACATATACTAAAAACGCGTTACCCGATTGGGAACGAAAATCAAAGAATTTTTTTTTCCCGATTGAATTTACGAATAAATTTGTAAGGCATGGGAATACGCACGAAAAACTTGCGCGCGAAACATACGAAAATGAGCGGAATGTAAACGTTGTACAATGCGGATTTATAGTCCATCCAGATCACCGATGGATAGGCTATTCCCCTGATGGATTGATACTCCAAAATTGTGTAGCAGGAAAGCTGATTGAAATTAAATGTCCATATAATGGAAAGAACAAGCCTATTGATGAGTGCTTATCGTCTTGTAAGTTTCTCGACAAAGATGGAGGTTTAAAAAAAAGGCACACTTATTATGGCCAGATTCAACTTGGAATGCTTATTTGCAATGTTAAAATATGTGACTTCATTGTATTTGCGTCTTTTGATAAATCAACACATATAATATCAGTTCCATTCGACGAAAAATTTGCTCTTGACATGTTCATAGCTGTTCAACAGGCTTACGCCAAAGAGATGCTACACTATATATGTTTATATAAAAATTAAGAATAAGTTTGAAAATGATCTGTAAAAACATTACTTATAATACGAGAAACATTTTATTGCGAATCTGTTTACGGAAAGATCACCTAAATCGTGGTGACAAGGCCTTCGATGATATTAAAATTGTAACTTCAACGCTCCGTGTAAATGGGAAAGACCAGGGTAAAATGGGGAACTTGAAAAAGAAACGTAGTTGTGTGTAGCAATTTACCGAATTTTCAGGTACCCCGTTTTGCCACAGTTTCTTTCCTAACTGTCTACTGACGTTCTGAAATGAAGGTGCATTAGGGTGGTTCAAAAAAGACCTAAGTTCTTAGATGTTGCTACTCATCCGTGAATATGTTGTTTGTGATTTTCAAAAAATATTCCATTTTTTTAGCTCTATAGGACAATATTTACTACTGCCTCAGTGAAGTTGAAATTTCGAAATCTTGCCATTTTCAGCAATTTCAAAGTTCTCAGATCAAAGCGCTCATCTGGCTACCTCTAGATTCCCGAGTCGAAATTTAACGCCTCATTAGAACCTCAAAATTTTACCGTTGGGAGGTTTTTGAGGGTCTAGAGAGGTTTATTTTGTATGGGAATTGAAACCCTCTTTAGCGCCTAAAACTCGTAGTTACCAGACAAATGCAGCATTTTAGGGTCAAATGAGGATCTCACGAGAACCTCGCGAGAACCTCGTAGAACCCGGCTCCCTAGTAGAAATCTCGGTAGAAGATTGGGCTAGCCGTCATATCGGAGCCCGTAATTTATTTTCGTGCAATTAAAAAGTAATGATAGTAGAAAAAAAAGTAGCAAATTTTACGAATTTTATCGTCAATTGACCGAACCTACGCATTATATCGATGAAACCGCATTTTACATCCATTGAAAAAACCGCCGCATTATTAGTCCCCGCCGGGATTTGAACCCACGTCCGCTCGATTTCTAGTCGCACGCCCTAACCACTACGCTAAACTACCATATGGCATGGGACTCAACACTTTCTTACTTGTTCAGGGCCTATCAAAGTGTCAAGTTGTTACTCGAAATATTTCAATGACATCAAAATGTTTCATTTGCAGGGCTACACTGAGAGAATTTTATGGTAAATACTACCATCGAATGATCGTAAAAACACACTAACCGATTTCAATGATAGCGGACACCATTCACATGATTGAATATACGATATGTATAAGTAACTTCACCATTCTGATGATAATCTTTATCATCTCTTATGTTTATATGAGATTGTAATTTTTATTGTCACAAATCATAATTATAAACATCTATTATTATATATTCAACTATCCAAACTTGGTTTTATTTATTAGAATGTTATTATTTCAGTTAATATCAACTCTCATAAAATTTATTATCAAAATAATAACCTTTACAAACTTTATTTTTAATCCTACGATCAATGATGGTAATCATTACCATCGTAGCTTGTTTTAGTTTTTTTGTTCCCCCAACGTTCAGCGCTGCAGTCTCAAACTAGTATATTCAGTATTAAATGATCACAAATAATAATAAAACACTAATATTTTATCAACCTATTACTACTTTTATTAAATTTCAAAACAACGCGCGCTTTATGATTAATATATAAACTTACACGGACAAAAAAAATTCCGGGATGCATTAGAAATAAATTGCATGTCTGTATAGGTCAGATGTATAATCAAGGTATGACACTAAAGGTAGCAGAAGTCTGATAGTTGTTTAGTTTATTTCTACAAATTACAAGACATTAGTTTAACATTTATAATCAAATAATGTCATGTTTATGTTTATTGCGTGGTGTTTTTGTATCCCGATAGCTTTGACTAGCCCCGATGGTAACCGTTACCATCCGGATAAAAAATCGTACAATCGCTTCATCGTAGAAATTTCTATCCAATGATTGTAGCAGCTATAACCAATAAATGATTACATTTATAATCTTGACTTCTAGAAATTCAATTACCATTCCAGATGATAAAAACTACGAATCAAGTATTGTAGACGCTATCATTAAATTCTCTCAGTGTAGATTAAAGTCCTTGCATATTTTATTACGATTAATTACTGAATATTATATGATATATTTTTTGTTTACGCGGTCATATGTGTTTATCCGAATTAAATATACCATTTTGATGTAAAAAAAATGTTTCAGAAGGTACACTATAATTTTTATGTTTATTTCGGCAATTTTTTTTTTTAGTTAAAACAACATAAATTCACTCACAGTGGCAAATCGTTCTGTCGCAAGAACTAAAAATAGTGTTGAAACTAGCGTAAAAATTTTACTTCGTTTCCTGGAACATTTTTTTTTTTTCTCTAACAGTGTAACCTATGTATTTCATATTTTACAAATCCGGTAAACCGATCGAGCAGTGATATTGGGATTTATTATTGTATAATCCACAACTGATCCTGATAGGCGCCTTTGTGTTGTCAATTAAGCCTAATTACCGAACAAATTTCTACACGGAAATTTTCAGTAAAACGATTTACTTGAATTTTGACTTATTGCAAAAATGTATTTGCTGCAAGTAAATTTTTATCTGTGGCAGCCAAACTATATTTGTGACAGTGAGAAGATTTGTTCACTTTAAATATATTTATTCCGTAGATTCTGTTTCCGCCAATTAGAGATTTTTTTGAAGCAAATACATTTTTTTATTGTTACGAAAGAAATTGGGTTGCCAAAGATGAAAATGTACTTGGTGAAAATTATATTTTAAACAAAGTCCAGATTCAAATAAATCATTTTCTGAGTGTAGATTTCAATATTTATTATCATTCGAGTATACTCGACACTTGATCGAGCTCTGTGAGTATCAAAATAGGTCCTCAATTATGACTGCGGAGGACTTGGAGGTCCTAAACGGACGCTCGAGGTCGATCGGTGTTCAAAGAGGTGCATATGTACGCTATGAGTACTAAAGTAGGCGCTAAATTTTGGCTACGGAGGGCCTGGAGGTTCAAAATAGGCGCTTGAGGTGATAGCGGGGTCTAAAGAGGTTGAGGTAGATGCTGAGAGGATCAAAATAGGGGCTAAATTTCGACTCGGGTTCTCATTCAATGAGCATGGTGGTTCAAGATGAGACTCGTACGATAATATTTAGTACTGCCTCGGAGACATTGGAGTTTTTTTTTCAATATTGTGCGTTTTTTCGGAGATTCGATCGCCAGGTGCTGCTCATGAGACAGTTTCATCTTACCAATGTAAGGAAGAAGTCCAAGCAGTTTGCAGACTGCGGGACCATTTTTACTACTGCCTCATCGAGGGCGACTTTCCTTCAAGTAAAATTAGCAACATGAGGCAGTAGTAAAAATGGTCCCACAGACTGCAAACTTCGTGTACTTCTTCCTTAAAATGGTAAGAAAAAACTATCTCATGAGCAACACCTGGCGATCCAATCTCTAGGAAAACCCCTAAATAGTGACAAAAACTTCAATGTCTCTGAGGCAGTACTAAATATTATCGTACGAGTCTCATCTTGAACCAACATCCTCATTGAATGAGAACCTAGAGGTAGCCAGATGAGGACTTTGATCGGAGAACTTTGAAATTGCCAAAAATGGCAAAATTTCGAAATTTCAACTTCACTGAGGCAGTAGTAAATATTGTCCTATAGAACTCAAAGAAATGAAATAATTTTTCAAAATCACAAACAACATATTCACGAATGAGCAGCAACATCTGAGAAATTAGGTCTTTTTTTAACCACCCTAAGGTGCATATATGCATTACTTAGGTGAATCTTGCGATTCTTTCTTTTACCTTTGAATTGCATCAGCATAGTCGCAACACGCGAACTCAAAACACATCCTTTGCAATGTTTCTATCGATGCATCTAAAAAATTTAACAAAAGAACTCGTGTCAGGGTATTGAGTATGCAATCTGTTTCAATGACTTAAACAACGGTAATGAATATATCTGCACTGTTTAGTGTTTATACTTGAATTCTTTTCTCCTATGTATACTCGAATAAGAACTTGAAGGAAGTAGCACTGCAAGGGCCTTTTTTTTTTGATTGATTATATTATTGATATTAGGAAATCCTGTCAACAAAGTAATGGTTAGTGTAATTTCAACAATGCTGAAGCATTATTTTATGTTAGTAACTATACCGTTGATTATATAATGTGTATGACAAAAGGAAGATAAATGTTGAATAAATGAAATCTTGTGATGACTTTCATACCATCTTCGTCAACCCAACATTCTCCAGCTCTAAATCTACTCTGCGTCCTCTGTGGTGCTGCATTTTCTTTTTCAGTACCTTTTCATAGAATATTCTACCGAAAAATTCAATATTTTTGCATGTGATTTGCGGAGAAACAAAGCCTTGAATTTTCACATTATTGGAAATAAACAATTGACCGTATCATATATCCAGTCAAGTTGATAGTGGTCATTCTTGAACTAATACTAATACATATCTAACTGATTTCGAATGGATAATCCTGCTTCGAGACCTGAATCCATCCGTCCTTCCAATTCTATGTACGCGTCAGTTTCACAGTTCGTTGGGTAGTCTTCATCCGTTGGTGAGTTAAATTATCAAGAATTGTTACTTGCGCGATATAGATTCCTGAAATTCAAATAAATTTTGAACTGTTCTGTTATTACATAGAAATTAGGTAATGCTGCTCAGGTACTGAATAAATTTGCATCAATTACTTTTGGCAGAATCCGGAAAAATAGTTTACCACGTCACATAGATGACAAATTTTGTACGTACCTCTTCAAAACGTTGATTTTTATGAGAAATCTGTCAGAAGCAGAGATGCACTGATCGAAAGTCAAAAAACCAGATAGAACAGTGACTACTTTATCATCTTTACGCATCTTCTCTGCTTGCCAGCATGCTGTTTGCTGCAAACAAGACCATAACGATCAATCTAAATTTGCATATGAAACAGTGGACTGCGCTCTGAAGCTGTATTTCGGCTTAGAATATGTCCGAGCTACACTAATGTGAACATTAAAAAACAGAGGAAAAATAATGCGCGATTGTGCAGAAGTATTCACATCACATAAAATGGTTGCATATCCAATGGTCGTCGCAAAATGAATTTTTGTGATAGAGTCATATTTTACATCCCTGTTTTCTGATGTAATCCAGGCCCTCTTCCTCTTTGAGCAGATTTATTAGCCGAGGATGAGACGATTAATTCAGAAAATTGCCAGTAGAAGGAAGCAGAGTGAAAGATGTGAGATGACATCGTGTATTGCTAGTATATTTCATTCAAAAGAATTTGGAGAATGTGTCTTGCGGATACGGATGCTTCGATCTTGGCGTCCTCGAGTGCAGGCAATCATGAGATCCGCCTCGAGGATGACATTGGCCTGAGATTCTACAGGTATTATTTTGTGTAAAGCATATAAGTAGATTTGATTTTTAATCGAAAATATTTTCAAAAATCAGCCACCCGCGAAATTTCATTGATTTGAGTCTCATGATCTGAATAGAGTACTTTTCATTGAAATTTCACTTCAAACTAAGAGTCATCCACTGATATGATAAGGCATTATCAAAATCAATACATTGCTTAATATCGTTATCTACGTAATATCGTATTACTCAGAGTATAATTCGCATGACCATGATAGGAATAATCTACGAAATGCTGTGTCGTAAATGTGCGTACAATCACAATCAGTTGAATTTTACCTAAAAAGAGTTTGAAGAGAAGATATACCTATACTGTCGTCGTCGACGGAGTAATAACAAGAAGAATTTATTATTCTTATCATGCGGTCTAATTGACTTGTAACCAAATAGTCGTACCTGAGAATTGAACAAAGACATGCGTTCGATGTTATCAGATTGATCTCGGATTGATCACCCGAGTCGAAATTTAGCGCCTACTTTAATACTCATAGCATCCAACTCAACGTCTCTAGATCTTATTTAGACCTCAAACTCCTATTTTGAATCTACAAGTCCTCCATAGCCGAAATTTAGCGCCTGCTTTGATACTCATAGCATCCAACTCATAACGTCTCTACAGATCCTGTTTAGACCTCAAACTCCTATTATGAACCTACAACTCTGTAGTCGAAATTCAGCACCCGCTTGAGTACTCATAGCGCACAAATGAACCTCTTTTCAATCCGTAATAATAATTTAGCGCCTATTTTGATACTCATAAAGTCCGATCACCATGCAGCCGTGCACCGCTACGCGGCAGGACGCAGTGAGGGTTTTGCGAGGTTCTCGTGAGATCCTCATTTGACCCTAAAATGCTGCATTTGTCTGGTAACTACGAGTTTTAGGCGCTAAAGAGGGTTTCAATTCCCATACAAAATAAACCTCTCTAGACCCTCAAAAACCTCCCAACGGTAAAATTTTGAGGTTCTAATGAGGCGTTAAATTTCGACTCGGGCAGTCTTATCATGTATCACACAATGCACATAAATAGCACGGAAAAACTGAAAATTGACTTTTTCCTTCCTCCCTCATTCTTGGCTCAGGCTTTCACCTGAAAAATATAAAAATAAAAATTGGCCTGAATCTCAGTAAATGTCGACTCGATGTGGGAATCCCCATGCGTATCCAGATAGTTATATCTATGCTTCTCGACCAACCTCGCTAATGTGTTGGGTCTTACCCATTCACCATTGGTAATTCTAATTGTAAGATATGAGGGAGTTGGTAGTGGCGACCAACTAGTGGGCGCGAACCTGTTTATCGTCCAAGACGTGTCTAGAATTGCTAATTTCAAGAATCTTTGCCCTGCACGTTGACGATAAATATTGTAAGTTTAGCTGCAGGTACGTAAATGCAATGAAATAGAATGTATATCGAATAATATATTTTGATGCGATGGTATCGCGAGAGCTGAGAATTGGAAATGCACATGCGGTAGCTGCGTACCTCTGTGTCCTTCTCACACGCCTATAGATACTCAACCTTGAATTGGTGTATATGTACACGGAAATGCTAACTGCTACCCCAGTTATATACGCTGCACTATAATAGCGTACTTGTATGTGACGCAGCGAGTGTATATCCTAAGTGTATGAGAATAAGGCCTTCTGATTCTCAGCCCTATAAATAATATGTTCCGTTACGTGAGTTTATGATCCAATAATGTTAAATACGGATTAGATCACTTCAAAGTTTAATAGCGATCATGAAAACAATTAGAGACCAGCCCAGCCACACGTGAGGGGATTTCATTGTCTGCATATCGGAATACATATTTCCCTCCATTGAACAATGGTAAGTGTCGTAACACTCGTCCAACCCTCTATAATGAAACGACGATACATAAATATACTGAAAACGTGGGACCAGGCCAAGACTCAAATACGTTGTTGAACTCCTCGTGGTACATGAGGCGACATTGTCAGATTATGATTATTGTTTGTACTATTATTATTACCGATCCGCATTAGCACGTACAAGAAATAATCAGAGAACAGCTTGAGGGGGGGGGGGGGGGGGGGGGGGGGGAGGAATTCGAGAAACTAAACGGGGTCGGTAAAAATCTGGTAGCCCCTCCCCCTCTAATTATACTTCATGATCAGTGCCGGCAACTTACTAATCTTCCGTGTGTTACCAAGTTAGAATTCTGGGGGGGGGGGGGGGGGGGGGGGGGGCTTCATCATCATAGGTCATCAAAACTAATAATTTATTGCGGGTTTCTCGAAAAAGTATTATGAATGGAAAAGCTCGATAATTATGTTATTGAACGAACAATATTTGATTTACAATGAAAAAATAAGTTCATATTCCTATTTGAATATTTAGTTAAAATATATTTTTGGGAAAAACTGTATCAAATTTTTTTTTTTTATTTAGCTCATATTTGGCTGAAATATTATACTTGAGATGCTCTACCGAAATTTTGATGCGCGGTTGAAAAAAAATTCAAAAAACCACTCGTCAATTGACCGTACACCTGACTTCAGACTTCAAGACTTCATGGAGTCGACTGACTTCACTCGACTTCAACTGACTTCACCTGACTTCAGCTGACTTCACCTGACTTCAACTGACTTCAACTGACTTCAGCTGACTCACTGACTTCACCTGACTTCAACTGACTTCACCTGACTCACTGACTTCACCTGATTTCAACTGACTTCAACTGACTTCAGCAGACTTCAGCTGACTCACTGACTTCACCTGACTTCAACTGACTTCGACTGACTCACCGACTCAGTGACTTCAACTGACTTCACCTGACTTCAATTGACTTCAATTGACTTCAATTGACTTCAACTGACTTCAACTGACTTCAACTGACTTACTGACTTCACCTGACTTCAACTGACTTCAACTGATTCACAGCCAGGTGTACACCTGACTTCAAGAGTGGTCAACCCCTCGAAAATCTTCCGATTTTTTTTTACCTGTTAATCAAATGGAAAATAGAAAAACTAAAATAGGCAGTTCTAAATATCAATATTAAGAGCTCATATTTGGCTGAGATATTCTATTTGAATTGCTCTACCCAAATTTGGATGCGCGTTTGAATTTTTCTTTTTTTGGCACACCCTTATAACTATATTTTTCTTCATATCTTTCATTCATTGATCGCAAAAGTCGCCCTCCTAACAACATTTTGAGATACAATCTCATCAATTAGAAAAGAATGTTATTCAAATTCATGAATTTTCAGTTGCAGCGGTCGAATTCCGAGTGTTGCAATTCCACACACGGAAGATTTCGAGTGTTGCCGTCGCAACATAGGCAACACAAGAGTTGCCGGCGCTGTTTATATGATATTGTGACCTAATCAATAATTGTTTCAACGTGCTTTTATCTTAGATCATTGCGTTCACGACTATTATGTCGTAGCGTTAATAGCTGGCTCAGTTTCCGGCAAATGCAATGTACTTATTTGTCTTTCGGAAAGATAGACCTCGTGTTATACCCTTGTAGCGTCTCGAGTTTTGGCACAATGCCAATTAACTTGCCATTGAATTTGTTCGGCTCGAAATAAATGGTCAGACGTGCAGCGAACCAGAGTGAATACTGCCTAACTATACATGCGTTTCCCTCGGACAACTAATCACAAATGATAGTTTTAGAACTTTTGTCGAGCTACCATTTTGATTTGATCTTATCACACCATTTTAAGTGGCATACCATCCGTGTGTGACATATAGGTATAGGGATCTCACTCTGTGTATAGTATGACCATGATATGTCATATTGTTTCGTTGCGGAAATTTCTTGACGATTTTTTTCCGGTGCTGTTGAAAGAACGAACTCGATGGCAAAGAAATTAGCTGGACATGGACTTCCGGTTTGAGTATCCTCTTAATCTGGATATGAATTTGTCAACTCGATTTCTTAGAAATTCAGAATCAAATCTCAAAGGAGAAACTAAACTAAAAAAAAGTTTCGACGTTCGTTTACTCTGAATGGATAGATTTTTTCTAAGAATCAAAAGTGTGCTTGTATAATAAAACAGCCTTATAGCAACTCTCGAGAAGTTTGTAAACGATATTTTTTAATTGATCTATTCGTGGACATAACTGACAGATTAACGGGTATAATTTGAGATGACACTGTCCACGCCTGGCCTGTTTGACGTCACTCGCGGAAGTGAGTAAAAATAACGCAACCCAGAAAAGCAGTCAATGTCAGAAGCCCGAGTAGCGCTATAATCCAGCCTGATTTCACATCAGAGAAGATTTTGTGTACGTTATTACTTTTTGAAATGCAAAGAGAAAAAAACGAAAAAAAAAAAACAAAAAAAAAAACAAGCTGATGTAAACTGTGATCAAGGAGTTCAACTACAGGTATATTGATATCAAAACTTTGTCAGCATTCATATTAGGCATTGAAATTGAATCTACTGTTTCCATATTATGGCCTGCAATCGATGTCCATGTCATTTATTCGATAGGTATTTGGATGCAAATTGTTCATACATTTCACAGTGGAGATATGAAGGTTTAAAAAATAATTGGGAAAACTGAAACCTAGCCGTTAGACAAAACTGTAGTACATATCAGTCTTAGACCATTTTTGGATCTTCTGTTGCTGGGGGGATAGCTCCAGCTGCCAGATAGAAATGAAACGAGTTAATTAAACGTTGCCAGTTTCGCAACATTCAACATCTGGTACTAATAGAATACAAGATCACGATCAGTGTATAATAACGTGATTCTGAGGCTTTGAATTCTGGCCAGCACCCAACCGTCCTACCTTCCAGCCATTGGTTTTAAGCATGCTTTAAGAGTGTCTTGTCTGACTATAATATACTCATACGATGTGAGTGTGTCGATTGTAAACTACAAATCTGCCAAATCTGTTGAGGACAAGTCTACATGTATATGATCCGCGATAAGTCTTGAATATATTAACGTTATTGTCATTTTTTGTTAGTTTGCAGCATATACAGGATGAGTTTTCTCTGGTATCGCATGAGGAAGGGGGTTATCATCGTATGCATAGAAAGGGGCGGAGCGTTTGCGTTGATAAGCCCCTTCCTCATGCGATACTAGAGGAAACTCACCCTGTCTAGGTTTGCAGGAATAATTTCGAGTCTCAATGGGAAATAGAAATGAAATCATAATGAGTTGATTAATTTTGTGGAACTGAATTGTTTCAGAAAAATCTGCAGTGCGCTGCAATAGGTATAACAATGTGAAGCAATTTTGTTTTACGGGAAATGAAGAACGAAAAGCCATGTAAAACTGTTTTAAGCAGCGTTTATTCAAGATTCCTTCATCACGTCAGAACAGTATTTTTTTTTCTTTTCAAAACTAAAAATATGAAATTGACAATAAGATTGGTGTTGAATTTCTAACTCATATATACACATTTATGTACATATGATAATAATCCAAAAATTGAACAGATTGTTCATTTTTTTTTCTCCCATGTACAGTAGGGTGGTTCAAAAAAGACCTAAGTTCTTAGATGTTGCTGCTCATCCGTGAATATGTTGTTTGTGATTCTCAAAAAATATTCCATTTTTTGAGCTCTTTCCCTGGTAGAAAATTGACCAGACGATCTGGCCTTTTAACAGATTCTGGGCAGATCATCTGGGCAGAATCTGCCCAGATATTCATGGTGTATTTGGCCAGTATCTGACCAAAATCTGGTGAATGATTCCTAGCTCCTATGTTTGAGGTTATGTAAACCCAATGTTACAAGCTGAAAAAATGAATGAAAATGATCGTGCTCAACACCTCTAAACTTAAAATTTATAAATATATGTCCAACTCGTCCGGATCAGAATCCATTAAAAAAATCCAGAGCGCCGATTGGCTGTTTCTAGAATTGTCCAACTCGTCCGGATCAGAATCCATTACGTTTAGTGTACCAAAAATCAGAAGCCACGGTTAATTTACCCTTATACATAGCTATAGGTGGATGCGCACGCAGGTATCTCTATCTCTTTCTCACTATTCCTCTTTCTCTCTCTTTCTCTCCCACTGTCTCTGGAAGTTTGCCGTGTGTCACACGTACACGCATACATACAAAGTTCAGGACTGTAGGTTATGTATGTGTATGAACAGCTGATGACTTGACCAGATCCTTCACCAGAATCCGTCGTCAGACCGCGGGGTTTCTGGCCATATTTTCTGCCAAGAATCTGCCCACCGAGCAGAAAATTCAACGGATTCCGGCCATATTCCGTTCAATTTTCTACCAGGGATAGGACAATATTTACTACTACCTCAGTGAGTTGATATTTCGAAATTTTGCCATTTTTAGCAATTTCAAAGTTCTCAGATCAAAGCGCTCATCTGGCTACCTCTAGATTCTCATTCAATGAGCATGTTGGTTCAAGATGAGACTCGTACGATAATATTTAGTACTGCCTCGGAGACATTGAAGTTTTTTCAATATTTTTCGTTTTTTCACAGATTCGATCGCCAGGTGCTGCTCATGAGACAGTTTCATCTTACCAATATAAGGAAGAAATCCAAGCAGTTTGCAGTCTGCGGGACCATTTTTACTACTGCCTCATCGAGGGCGAATTTCCTTCAAGTAAAATTAGCAACATGAGGCAGTAGTAAAAATGGTCCCACAGACTGCAAACTTCGTGTACTTCTTCCTTTAAATGGTAAGAAAAGACTGTCTCATGAGCAACACCTGGCGATCCAATCTCTAAGAAAACCCCTAAATAGTGACAAAAACTTCAATGTCTCTGAGGCAGTACTAAATATTATCGTACGAGTCTCATCTTGAACCAACATCCTCATTGAGTGAGAACCTAGAGGTAGCCACATGAGGACTTTGATCTGAGAACTTTGAAATTGTCTAAAATGGAAAAATTTCGAAATTTCAACTTCACTGAGGCAGTAGTAAATATTGTCCTATAGAACTCAAAAAAATGGAATAATTTTTCAAAATCACAAACAACATATTCACGAATGAGCAGCAACATTTGAGAAATTAGGTCTTTTGTGAACCACCCTAATGTACAGTTTCCTAGTGACACGAAAAACATTTTCTTGTCATTCAGATGAGATTGAAATAGTAATTATAGGTATCGTATCGAGAGGGTCTAGGAAAGTAAAAATGCATCTGGACGTACTGAAATACGATTCTTTAAATATCTGTAAATATTTATATATTTAATATTGTTATATATGTACGAGTAAAGAGATCAAACTTTTGCATTGTCGCTTAAACAATAATCGTAATCCTAACTTATCACATAAATTACATGCAAAATAGTGTTTAGCAGTGTATACCGTTGTAAAATTATACATATAATGTAGTATGTAGGTATAGAAAACGCCACCGTGCCCAACGATTTTTATCAAAGCGTTTTTTTTTTTTTTTTTCTTTTTTCTTTTTTTCCACCCCACCCAAACGCTCACAGAAATAAAAATACTTTCAAACAGACGCCCCAATATTGAATGCAAATTTTCGTCAATTTATTCTATTTGCTGTTAGACCATATAGCATAGTATCTTGTTTCAATTTTCATTTCGTTATCAATCGTCGAGTTAATCGACCAAGCTTTATCATTTGGACATTGAATTGAATTTGAAGAAAAAAAAAACACAGAAAAAAAAAACAAGGTCTACCTCAATGGACGAGAAAATTTGCAATAATCTTGAACGTACACATACCCACACGGTTATACATATACAGATATTAAAAATTGATATCTTTACTGGATACAATAATAATGATAGTTATATATAGTAATAATGGTGATGATAGTTGTAGTCGCACCTGCATTATTTGTTTCCTCAAACGGAGTAGGTAATTAAGAAGATAAAGATAGTATAAATGAAAAATAAAACCACTTTCGTTGGGTCACAATGACAGTTTGTGAGAGAAATAACAAATACATATACAGCTTGTAAATGATAAGAAAACAGGGTATAATTAAAATAGGAAAAATCTTACACAAGTCAATCATATATATGTAGCCGAAACTGAGATTATAGAGCGATACGAGATTGAGGCGGCAAATTTGAATTTTTTTTTTCAAATTAGTGTCGGGTGGTAATAATATGTTGAAAAAAATTGAACGAATTGCAGCAACAGTCTCGGAGTTATATCGTTATATCTATATACCTACAAGTTCTCGTGATTCGACTTTTGTCTCCTTATACGATTTGAGCGTTAAATGCATTTATACAGGGTGAATTTCCCCTGGTCTCGAATGCGGGAGGGGCTTATCATTGCAGACGTGCTCCGCCCCTTTCTATTCATACTTATTATAAAATTCACCCTGTATATAGTATAATCCAATTAAGATTCGTCTGCAGAAAAAAAAAAAAAAAAAAAAAAAAACAAGAATATTGCGAGAAAAAATTCTAATTTCCCGTATCATATAAAGTAGTTTCTTTATCCCAAGCTACATATAGCGTACTTTATAATTTTTGGCGAATCATAATCACGCTCTACTATATAGAAACAAGTCAGTTACAGAAAGAAATATAAAGAAATACAAGAAAGAAGAAGAAAAAAAAAACAAAAATAATAATCAAGAAGAATAATTAAATAGTAATAAATGATAATAATAATAATAACGATGATGGTGATTAATATAGTAAATGCCAAATGAAGACGATTACATTTAAGGCAGTCTTTTGTTTATTGAAAAGATTGTGAAAACTATTATCCTCAAAATGTACTGCTTCTGCTTCGTTATTTATATATATATATCGGTTAAACTGATACTGTTGAATATTATATCCGGTAAAATGGTGTTATACGCGTAAATCGATTAATGAAATAAATACATCGAGACATGTTTGTCACTAAACAGCAATACACTATGATCTAGCCAATTTTTTTGTTCTCTATAAATTGTCATTATCATTATAATGTATAACTCGACTAATAATTACTTATCATTTAATTCAATTATTATTATTATTATTATTATCTGGCATTTAATTCTTATTCATTTGTTGTTTTTGTTGTTGTTTTTTGTGTGTGTGTGTTTTTTTTTTTCTTTTTTTTTTTTCTTTCATTTTTCAATTTACGACATTGCGACGTAGCTTGACAAGGGTAATCCATTCATATGTGTACAAATTATTAATTACTACACGTATTACTTAATAGTTATATACATATACATTATCGATACACAGGGTGATTCAGATATTTACTCGTCACGTTCACGAATCGAGTCAAAAATTTATTATTTAGCCCATTTACTTTCTATATTCATCCCTGCAGCTCAGAGCGTTTTATTTTTTTTTTTTTTTTTTTTTTTTTTTATTATACAAGCAACAACAGCGTGTGGAACATTGCAGTGAAGCCCAGCTGTAATCGTGGATGATTTAAACTAAATTTTCATCATTGAGATTTTCGCTATACTCGGTAATTTGAAAAATAAATAAAGAATAAATTAAAAAAAAAAAAAAAAAAAAAGAAACTGCATATGGTCTTCATCTTTTTTTTCTTTTTTTTTTTTCTTGTTATTATTATTCTCAGCCTTCTTATGGTTGACGAATAAAATATGAAAGTCCCTGTATAGGTACGCAATTTGAATTATTTATGAAATATATCATACAATCGCTTATACATATACGCATATATAGAAATGTAATACAGTCTCACTTCAGTTCAATTGTTTCTTGTATAATTATCTATATCAGTTATTACATATTTTTTACTTTAGTAATTGTTTCATATACGAAATTTCTTGTATCCAATTATAACAAACATTTTACAGCTTTATGGTATCTCATTATTTAATAATCTATTTATTTATTTATTCATTTATTTATTTATTTATTTATTTATTTATTTATTTATTTATTTATTTATTTATCATAACGGTAGAAATGCATATAAAAGTTTCCCAAGAAATTTGCGATTCCATAATATTAATATATATATGTATATTGTAAGTCATTAAGTTGTTACGCCAATATAATATATAATTCATTATGCTTATCAATCTTTTTCGTAAGTAGGTGGATCGAAATTGTATGCGGTTCCAGATTCTAGCCAGCCCCAGCCCCAGCCCCCCCCCCCCCCCCCCCCCCAAAAAAAATTTCCACTTTTCGCCTAATTCAATACATCTGCATTCCAGCATTTACGACACAATATATCCGAGTGACTTGTGTTTCCTAAATTTTTGTCCACGATTTAACACGCGATATTCCTACGGCCTCTATACTATAGGTAAGCGTGTACATATAATATGTACGGGTGTATCTATAGGTATATATATGCAGAGTATTTCGGAATTATACGCAACCTCAATGGCAAGTTGGATCGAAATATTGATGTACCCAAGTAAAGAAGAATGAAGTAAAAGAAAAGAAAAGAAAAGAAAAAAAAAAAAAGTGATGAAAAAAAATTTACGACAAGCTTATATATTAAAATTGATTGAAATTCCCGAAAGAAGCATAAACCATTCTGCTTCGTAGTTTAAGGACGAAAAATATTTCGCTCCTCACCTGACTTGAATTCAAATTACTTCAAATCCGAGCATTAAAAAGGCATGAGAGTAGTAATAAAGATCAATAAAATTCTCATATACTACATATATATGTACTTATATATCTCTTTGCGCCGCAAAAATGAAAATTTATATTAGGTAAGGGTTAATAGGTTGTAGAAAAAAAAATAAAAAATATTTCGTTTGGTTTGGGTTTGCTATTCTGGAGAAAACAAAAAAAAAAAAAAAAAAACTTCGCATGTAAACAAATAATATGCCGATCGATTTATTCCATTCTTTCTAAGTTTTTTTTTTTTTGTTTTTTTTTTTTTTGTTTTTTGGTTTCTTTATTATTATTATTATTATTTTTCATACAAATAAATGCGAATATATCGAACCAGAGACTCGAAGCTTGGTTAGGCTGTGTTCCAATTTCATGCTAAAATATACTTAGGAACGTATGTCTATAGGTATACAACAAAGTTCTTTTTGATTTACGTAACGTAACAGATTGAAAGAACCGGTACCCTTAGCAGTAATAGAAAGGTAGTGTATCGAGGTGTAAAGATGTGTTGTATCTGTTACTATATTTGCCTAATTCCTGGTAAGGGTGACGGGGGCCTTAAGACTCAGGTGAAACTGTACACAGTAAAAAAGAATAACTTGGGCCAAGCATTTTTTTTTTGAACAACCGATGAACAACTGACAATCTCTCGAGCGAAGTAAAATTCTCTGGAACCAAGAAAATTTTCATGATTCAAGAAAGATTTTACTTGGTATCAGAGAATTTCACTTCGCTCGAGAGATCGTCGGTTGTTCAAAAAAAATTGCTTGGCCCAAGAAAAAATGCTTGGCCCAAGTTATTCTTTTTTACTGTGTACGGTCCACCAGCCCAGGCATCGAATAATTCGTATTTTTATGGGAATAGCCACTCGTTACGCTGAAAAACCCCAAGTTGCCGAGGTTCCATCGACCCCGCGCCAAAATCACCCTAGGGATTTTTCAGCGCAACGAGTGATTATCAAGATAAAAATACGAATTATTCGGTGCCTGGGCGGGTGGACCGTATAGTTTCACCTGATTCTCACGGTACATCCTTGAAAGACTGCATAAAGTAAGTAAGTAAGAAAAATATGATAATTTTACCCGGGAGAATTGAAATTTATTGATTCTATACAGGTGAAAATTTTTGCTGAATTTGGTAACATTTGCGACTATCTTTTGTTCGTGGTGCTTAACAGACAATTTATGGATGAAATACGTCAAATGAATATCACAATACGAATACAAACGATCACGAATAAAACGCACATGTTAAAAAATGGTACACTTTCACCATTCTTTTTCTAAGGCAACTCTATGTAAAGCATTGAAACCGGTATTATTATTATTATTATTTTTTTTTTCTTTTTACAATAAAAATTCTATAAATTGTA
The DNA here is from genome assembly GCA_943736025.1 of Tenthredo mesomela. NCBI lineage: Eukaryota > Metazoa > Arthropoda > Insecta > Hymenoptera > Tenthredinidae > Tenthredo > Tenthredo mesomela. The sequence goes on along the minus strand of OX031014.1, from coordinate 14,538,612 downwards.
ATATTTTTTAAAAATTATACAAAATTACGACATGCTGTGGTCTGAAATGCATTTTTGAATTAAAAAATGTTTACAAACTAAATTGAAATTTTTTTTTTCGTATCTTATTTACAATTGATATAATAAATATAAATGTGCATATACAGGGTGAATCGTACCTGGTATCGCATGAGGGAGGGGCTTATCATTGCAAACGCTCCACCTCTTTCTATATTCATACTTGTTATTGTCGCATCGTAAAATCCCAATTTTATTTTCACGTGCCGTCAAAACCATCAGAAAACTCTGCACCACTCTGTTGTTACTATCCCAAATAAGAACATACACCTGTTTTAGACTCCGGACAAGGAGAGCATAAAAGTGAGGTCTTTCAATATTACGACGATAACAAGTATGAATAGAAAGGGGCGGAGCGTTTGCGATTATAAGCCCCTCCCTCATGCGATACCAGGGACGATTCACCCTGTATATGTGTGTAGATGAGTATAAACAAAAAAAACGTTCACGAATTCTAGTGTACATACACTGCTATATTAGAGTATAAAAAATAAAGATAATAAACAGACGATTTTGCAGCTGCAAAATTTGAACAATTGGAACACACCCTGCCGTGAAAAGTCTCAGCTCAGTCACGAAAGCGTAAAAAACTTGACCATATCACGCAAATATAATACACCTACAGCTCTATCTATCACTTACACAACACAATACACAACCGGCACCTGGGTATACGTTAAAAAGCGACGGTCAAATCTCCGCCATTTCGTTAAACTCAGGTTGAGATAAAAAAAAAAAATTAAAATTAAAAAAGAACAACATTCTTTTGTGGCGATATATAATTAACGCAAAAAGTCATAATATTGCGTAACACAATTCGCCGTTTTTTTTTTTTTTTTTTTTTTTTTCGTTCCTGCACAATGATTTGAGAGTAGAAAAAACGTGAAAGACTGAAGTACAAATAATCATTAGTTTCAATGTAAATATAAAATAGCGACGGGGAACAAATGAAAATCGCTTGTACTCGTCAGTCATAAAATTTAAAAAGGGGGAATTATTTTTTAAAACACGTACATTCATCTTGTTTATACATTTACTGCAGATTCAAAATACTAAAACGCAACGCATATCAATCCTTAATGAATAATTTTCAGCTACCTCATAGCATAGCCTACTATCATATATATATTTTCATCAATATAAACCACCTATATATTTAATATATATGTCTAAGTTCCATATCACAAAACAATTATTCTGTTCCGTATATCACGACTCAACTAATTATCATCTATCGTCTATGTATAATTACTCCTTTATTATCGACCTAATTTCATCGTCATTTCTACTTCCTGTTACGCGTCATTTCACAATCTTCGAAAGGGCCTTGCGCATTGCTTACATTTACCTTTTGCAGTTTAACCACCATTTAAGAATCTTTTTTTCTTTTCTACTATGGAACTGGAACTGTAGACCATAAGTGTTGAGGTCAAGTCATTCGGCAACCTGTTATCAAAATTTGTACGTAGCTATTTTGATTGCAAAACGTAATTGGAAGGAATGCGTTTATCGCGTCGGAACCAACTTGTGTAGTTAACAGTTCGAGTAACGATTGTAATTGACCCAGATCAACAAATCAAAACCGTGTGTCCTAATTTTTTGTTCAAAATTCGAAGCGTGACCGTTACATCTTGGAGATAACGATCTCGCGAAAAGTTCATGATTAAGAAAGGAATTTAAATTCGAGGTAAAAGAACCTCAACAAACTTCCTTCAAAGTTAGAGATACTACGAAAGAGGGTGAAAGAAAGCGAGCTCTCAGGAACCCCGAATTATAAAAATGGAAACTGTCATGACAGACTACCGAGTCGTCGGTTGATACTGTTGATCCGTCCAATTGACGTCACCTTAGTTTCTTATGTCATACAAGAACTATCGCACGCAGCTCCACCTACGTCCAGTCCAAACGAATATTCACCGATGCGGTCATTTAAAGGACTTTTCACTGCTGCTACACTCTTTTGCACTATTTGCACTGTTTACACTAGTGTCGAATGTTCACTTCAGTGCAGTAGTTCTAGTCCCTCATGTAACCCCCGAGTCCTTGGTATAGCAACTTACGCCAATCAAAGGACAAAGGGGAAGGAAAAGAAGAGAAGTCAGTCGGCAGCATATAGACCGGTGCAGTGTGTAAGCACGAGTACCATGGAATTCACTTTTTGATGTAAAGTAATATAGATTTCCTGACATCGACTCGAGAGATATAGTCTTTTCAACGGGTCACGCTAAATTACATTGAGTGCATACTGGATTAGTTCAGGGCGATCTACGCGTACCGGATACGGTTCGTCGACAAACTTCAATATGCCTGATGTTTTTATCGCGAAGTGGATACGAAGTTTTTGCCCTAAGTGCAGAAGGTGTGGTAAGGTCGTGTGACTTCAGTGCGAAGTAGTATCGTATTTGCATCGTTACAGCACGACCGGAGTACCTTAGAAATCTCTTCACTGCTGTCTCACTTTAACCCACTTTTTACACTAGCATATGAATGCACTAATCCAATGTTGAATTTTGTACATAAGCGCAGAATGCGTACAAAAGTGTAGCAAATACAAAAGTCTTCAGAAGTATGCACCCAGTGTAGAGAAGTGTAATCAGTTGATAGTGCTGATAAATTCAACATTGCAGTGAGTGTACAACTGTGAATGTTACTTCATTTCCATTTAGGCAATGAACTCGTGCAGTAAGAAGACATAAGGATCCAGAAGAATCCATGGAAAATAGCACAGTGTTTGTTGATCAAACATTGCACGATTTTCCCTACTTGGAGCATTTTCACAGCTGTCAACATTGCTCCACTCGTAGTTCGATAGCAGTAATCTAATGATCGTACAGCAGAGGACGAAGAGCTTCTCAAGGAACGATTTTGGCTGAGGACGAACCTTTATCGGTTCTAAGTATTTGCAATCCACCCGAAGAGGAAAATACGCTTTATCAATCATCCTGGATATAATATGGCACCAGGATGTTGGATCCAAGTAGTGTTCTGTTTTTATTTTAAGCGAAAATCGTCCCTTGTGGAGCTTCTGCCTCGAACATGACGAAACGTAAAGTCGTCTGAATCACCTAATACTTAGTGTAGTTGAATGGGGCTACGCCAGAAAACTTCGTCGCAGCAGCAGTGAAAATACCTTTTTTCGATCGAGACCATTACATCTAAGAATAATACGCTTATGATCTAGTCGCAACAACACATTGTGGTCTCGTTAGAAGTTGAAAGCTACGAGTGAAATTCACAGGTCAAAGGTAAAACGAACGCGACAAAGTTTCGTCGGAGTTATAAAAAAAAAAAAATAGTAAATAAAACTCAAGAAAAACCTTCGTCAAATCCGCGGTAGTGCTCGACATTTAAATTCGAACTGTCATGGTGGACTGGATTAGTCCTCGGTTTTGACCGGTTTTCTATTCGTACGACAGACGTCGCCGTAGTATTTTAGGTCAGGAACTATCGAACGACGCTCCACCTGTGTACAGACCGAACATTTAATGACTGATGCGGTCATTTGCTCAATTCCGACCATAAATAGGGCGGTTTGGCTAGTCACGTGACCAGCTTTGATGAACCGCCAGAATTATAACTAGCCATAACTCTGCAATATCTCGTACTATTTGTAATTCTTCAGCATCGACCGTATCTCCCCTGTGCGCCAGCTGGGCGGCGGAAGCGACGTTGTTTTGCTGGAGTTCCTACTTCCGGAAGCTGGCGTTCTCAGCCCGGAAGTGGGCGCTGGGACTGGGACAGGAGGCTGCGTGTGCTGTACTTCCGTTTTCTCACCAGGGGGTCTAGGCAATCTTCTTCGAAGCCAGTTGTGCTTCAACGCTTTATTCGGCGTCATCCTAAGTTCGGGATCCCATTCTAGGCACTTGCGTATAAAGTCGAGGAAATATGCATCGTCGCAACCTTTAAGGGCCCTTTTCAGCTCCTTCGAGCCCGGAGGACCTCTCCTCTTGCCTCTCCGGGAAAGCCCTCCGCTTAGCATCGTGGTTCCGTCAGTCATCGTCGTTGCTGTACAGTACCTCGGATATCCTTTGGAGCTTATAAAATTCCGTGACCGTTTCGCAGTGTCGAGTAATCTCTGCGGGGGCATTCCCAATAGTTCTATTATACAGGCCAACTGATCGGCCTCATCTTCTCCCGGCAGTAGAGGAAATCCGGTGAACATTTCTGCAAGGATGCATCCCAGGCTCCACATATCTATTGGCATCCCATATCTCGCTCCTAATATCACTTCTGGTGCTCGATAAAATCTGCTTTGGATGTACGTGTAAACCCGCTGATGTTCGTAGCAGCTCGAGCCAAAATCAATCACCTGAAACATAACGGTATATTGACAACTTTAGCTTCGAAAATGCACCAGCAATACAGCTAAAATGATAACTATAGATACTGTCTTCAGCATACATAAGCAACTCTGAAGAAAGAAATGATTTTATACAACGCATAAGTAACTTTTACTCGTTTTTCATGCTCGATTTCGGTACACAAATTAGCCGTTTGCGCGTCAGTCGCAGGAGTCATGTGATGGGGAACATTCACGCAACAGTACAAATATAGGCACTTCAAACTCCTAGGACCAAAAAGTGCGTTTTATTGTACTCCGCGCATGCGCACTAGCTTTCGACCCGTTTTGTCATTGTATATGTAGTCCGTCTACTTTGTATGCCGGATCGAGCATAAACGAACAAAACATGCTTTTGTTGTATAAAGTATAGTGTGCACCATTATGGAGGCAAAAGGTCTTTTTACACTAAACGTGAGTTTGCAATACGAGTCGTAGACGAGTTCAAAAAAAGACTTACTTTGCCTCCTAAGTACACAATGAAGTATAGCGGTTGGAAAAAAGAGAATACATATAAAAGTACGTACTCTCCTGTCCTTTTTCACTCGAACAATGTTATAGATATTATGAATTATCCAAAATGATCTCTTAAATCTATAAATCTACGGTAATATGTGTCATCCTATTTCACCAAGCCTTGTATAATGTTAGTTTGAGTGATTGATTTTTATTTTTTATTTTTCTTTTCAATCATCTTTGCGACAAAATCAATTTTTACACCCTGTATACATATAACGTACGAACTTGTCTGCCAAGATTTCGGTGAAAAAACGTGATGTCTGGGTCTATGATCTCGTCTCGTCCACGTGCAAGACCAGGACACGAGAAAACTAGTCCACATGATATTTTCGCGTATTAGAATTCATACGATCTTGGTGTTCGTGTTTTATTATTAGTACTACCTGGTTGGCACGGTAGGTTACCACTCAGTCAAAATAATCCCACACGCCTACAGCTTTCCGTATACTAAATTTATTTTTTTCATCTCATTTCATTTGATTCTATTACCTTCTATATCAAAGCCTGCGAGTTGCAGACGGTCGATAATAATTACGAATACACGTGCGTACCTATAAATATGCACACACATATGCATGTATATTAATAACCACTAGCTTCCGGTTCTGAAGTAGAAAGAAAAAACAAACTAGGAAAGTCGGTCAACCGTAAAAACCGGCGGTAGAAGTTCAATTTCACATGGTTAGTTTTAAATAACGTTCGCCACTGTTTTCAAGGTTATACATTTTTTCCAGGGCACACCACACCAAGCTATAGGAGCAGAAATGGGCGGGAGGGAGGGGGAATTTCGAAGTGGGATAAATAAACCGTAAACATGTCAACTGTAAAGTAAATTTATACATTTAATACTAGTTTCCAAGATAGAAAAGAATTTCTCGTTAAGTTAGGGTATGGTGGTGGTGAAATTTTTGCTCGCCTCGTCTTCCTCGTTGTTGTATACCTCTGTCTGCCGCATGATGGAATGAAATAGATCGACAAAATTGATTAATGACTTTTTACAACTACGATAAACTATATTGAAAGGTTGATGCTCCTCCTTCTGAGTATAACAAGTATTTTGTAAAAAAAACAAATGACGCTGCTAGGTAAGAGGTTTTCTTTTTTGATCAGGAACAGGTCCTGACCAGACAATTTCAACGCCTCAATAATGAAACACGTTTCTGGTTAACTCCGTTTGAGGTTCTAAATGAAAGATAAATACGATTATGATGATTCAAAACTCGTTTTCATCTACCGATAATAATTTATTGGTATAAACTCATCAAATGAAATTCCTTTCTTTCTCAAGTTTTGTTGGATTGAATGAATGAATGAAAAAAAAAAAAAAAAGAAAAATTAGCCATCTCACCCCGACAAAAATTGATGCATTTTTTTTTTTTTTTTAAATCTACCTTGAATAATATTACAGATCTCTTACCACCGCCTCCTTCCTATATATGATATTATTGACGTCTGTAACTTATCACTGCTATAAGATATAATACTGTTACGTCATAAATTACGAGCTCAGTTATTTTCGTTGACCTATTGATTTTATCGATTGTTGCAGGACTAAAATACATAAATATGTCTCTTGTCGGTCTTATATAAGCTTATTTCTATATGTACCAACTAATTCACTATTTCAAATTTGTGAAAAATCTCGATAACATATTGTGAACTTATATAGAAAGGCAAAAGGCTTTTTCTACACCGCAGTTTTGGAAACCGAAATATACTTTCGTACCAAAAATCAATTGGCCATATTGTGACTATAGATACTATTTCCAATGGGTCACCCGGTTCACAGATAATGATTAACAGAAACCATTAACGATTATTAGAATTCGATATAGCGCACGCGTCACGCATATAGATAAATCAATTCTGACTAATTTACCTACTATTTCATACGATAAAACGATCCTAGAACTCGAGATTATCAATTTAGATAATAGACTTTGTATACGTAGAGATTCATACGATTCATTTCTCTCACGCAGCATGATAATTTATGCAAAACAAAATCTGTGCGGGTTCGTTGTTCGAACCCGCAGCTTATCTTCGCCGCGGCGGCTATTCACGCGCCAATTACTAAACTAAAACGTTCAAACTCTTTTGTTTTCATCACGGATTATGTAAAAGAGATCCGAATTACTCATAATATATGATAAAAAATGTTCATCAATTTCGTAAATTGTTAAAAAAAATAATTAATTATTAAAAAAAATCTTCGCCTTTGTGTATAAGGTATATGCAGTAGCGTGTCAGGCAATATTTCACCTGCAAGGTCATTAGTCATGACTTATTACCGTACGATCAAAGAAAGATTTATTCATCAAGTATCGCATTTCGCATCGTTATAATATTGTCGATGGATTAATACTTTGAGTATAATAAGTAGGTCGCAAAGGCAATGAGAATTTGGGAAGTTATCGAATATAACTCTTCTGCACTGTACAACGATACCTATAGTGGATATGATATCATGTTTAAATCAAGGTTTAAGAGAAGAAGAAAAAATTATGACATATACGTAGTGGGGTACAAATGTACAATACAACAAAGAAAAGAATCTGTAACAGAAGTTTATTTCAATGTCAGAAAACAATTCATGTTCATGTAGGAATATACTTATATAAATATCATAATCATAATTCATAAAACCTGAACGTCACAAATATAGTTAAATTATTATTGTTCACTACTGTATAAAATAATGACATATTATAAAGGATGGAACAAAAGAAGATCAGCGTTCCGGCGCCCGATCAATGACGGAAACGGACGAGGTCTGACGAGCGGAAAATTGCACCGTTGGTTGGGTTATACCTGTTGCTCGACTGTTACGACAAATGCTAAATCACGGTTTAAGTTCATTTCTTAAAGTTGTATGAACACTCCTAATCTCTCAATTGTATTTATAAACAAACGATAAACAGTGGGATATTATTACTGTACATAAGAAACAATCAGTTATAGACAATTCATCGACACCGCAGATCGGCAAAAGTGATTTAACAATATGACCGTATCTCCAAGAATAAATGAAACGAATGCTTCTTATGTTTATTTGTTAAGATAGATGTATAGATTAGGGTGTGCCAAAAAAAAAAAAAAAATTCAAGCGCACATCAACATTCCGGTAGAGCATCTAAAATAGAATATCTCAGCCAAATATGAGCTCTTAATATTGATATTTAGAACTGCCTAACTCAGTTTTCCCATTTTTGATTTGAATAACACGTGACAAGAATCGGAAAATTTTTGAATTGTTTTTTCTCGTAACTGGCTTGATTTAGAAACTATTTGAATACAGATTCTTATAGGAAATTTCACGCTCTACAAAAAAGTACTGAGATAGAATTTTCCTAACTCTCACCGATTAAGAGATATTCGACTATAAACATTGAGTCATAGCGTCATAGAGTCATACGACTCTGGGAAAAACAATTTATTTTTCAACCGCGCATCAAAATTTCGGTAGAGCATCTCAGCCAAATATGAGCTCTTAATATTGATATTTAGGACTGCCTATTTTAATAACTAAAATTAGTAACTAAAATTAGTAACGAAATTAGGCAGTTCTAAATATCAATATTAAGAGATCATATTTGGCTGAGATATTCTATTTGAGATGTTCTACCGGAATGTTGATGTGCGTTTGAATTTTTTTTTTTTTTGTTTTTTTTGCACACCCTAATATAGATACGTCAGTTTATTACATTTTTAGCCATGATTTTGGGACTAGGTCCCATAATATTTCGTGAAGTTTCGTGGAAGCGCGCAGGCGCTGATTTATTCGAATATTACAAGGGCCGCCAATTTCAGACTTGCCGCACGATTATCCCTAGAGACGTCCGTCTGCTATTTGTTTTCGATTATTGTGAAATACAAATGGCGGCAGACAGTGGCTGGAAGAGTTTATGTTTGTTGTGAATCGAAGCGAACGAGAACCCACATAACGAAACTAAGGATATTACTAAGAAGTTGCGGTGGAATTGCTATCGCGATTCTACCGACCAATGATATAATGAAAACCCTACACGTACTAACAAAACAAAAATTAATGAAGATGAATTGTTTTCATACATGATACCGTAAATACTGAAGAATGAATTGAATTATGAAATGGAAAATTCGTAGACACCCTGTGTGTGCAGATCTGGAGGCAAGATGGATATATTAGCAATTCTAAATCGACTGGTTAGCAACCCCAAAAGATTTATGACCTGAATTTATATAAGATAAATTTTTACATTAAGCTTCATTATTTTGAAATCTATAATATAATATGTAGTAATACAAATGTAAGAACTAGACAATATTGTGAACATATCACAATTCACAATTAAAAGTACCCTGTTTTATAATATTATTTGTGAATATATGTATACAGGGAGGATTCGTGGATATTACAGGTTCCAAGCGCGCAGGCGCTGATTTATTAAAATATTATTAGCCGGCAGAATCGCGCTAGCAACTCCACCAACTTTTCAGTTATATATTCCTAGTTCTGTCGTCTGCTATAGATTCACAACAAACATAACCTATTTCTACCACGGTCTGCCGCCATTTGTATTTGACAACAATCGGAAACACAAATAGCAGACGGACTCTAGGGATATTCGTGCCGAGTATGAAATTGGCGTCCCTTGGGTAATATTCGAATAAATCAGCGCCTGCGCGTTTGGAACCTGTAATTTCCACGAATCCTCCCGGTATAGGTGTATGGAATATTTTTTGTCTCCACTATTGGTGGTGACGTCACAAAGTTGTCGGTTACCAAGAGGACTGGCAAAACCAGTTTGCAGTAATCTTGAATTGGATTTAGCAGAGTCATAAGGGCAGATGCGTGCGGCTTGTTACCATGAAACGAAACGAAACGAAACGAATCGAATCGCAGCGCAAAGCAATTCTTGACAAAACTAAATAATTTCAAAACATACCATATAGATGATAGAATTCAACTTTATGGTAAAGATGCAACAATTTTATAAGAGTACAATTTCCCTGGGTATAGTATATAAAATAGATCATCTCGTAAAATCATTTCGGCGATGAGCAATTAGTGATTTTTTTATTACTTTTATTACCAATTAAAATTCACTCCGCTCTTTAAAGACAAATTGGCTATTTTTTTAAAATCTTATTCTTGACCAGTGAGACATTAATATTACTAGAGAAACAGTTCCGAAAGCCAGAAGCTTCCTTGTGTAATAAATAGAACATTTTATTGCGTTTAGTTGCCAAAAAGAAAAGATCTAGCGACCAATAAATAAATGGAAATTTCAAACAGCAAAGATATGTTGAAATTTCAATAGAAAATGACACACCAGTTTATTTTGAAGAAGACATTTTCAAATCTAACACCTTATAACATATTTTGTACAGTTTCAGGTCCGTGAATAGGCGCGAAAAAAGAGAATTGCATCGTTTTTTTTTTTTTTTTTTTTTAATTACCAAGATCGTTCTACGTTTCTTTTCTACATGAAATATGATAAATTGATCCTTGGGGGCACGAGCTGTCAGGTAACAGTCTAAGGACACAATTTGTAGTACAAACCGATAGTGTAATGAGTATTATATTGTTTAACCGATGAATTAAACATGGAATCAGATCGGTCAGATTTGAAGAAGGAAAGAAAAAACAATCCACTAGCAGACTTCTTTTCAATTATAGTTGTGATTGTATATCAAATGTTTCTTTACCCTACAATGAAATTGTGCTGTATTAATAGAAAGTTGGAAAAATCTATTTCTGTTATAATCTGAAACCACAGCTTTGATTCGTCCAATGAAATGAAACTGTGCGCATAATTTGCTGCCTCCTCATCTCATGTATCACGAAAAAGATTCTAGCAAAAAAAAAAAAAAAAAAAAAAAAAAAAAAAAGAAGAGGAAAATTAACAAATGTAAAAAAGTGCTCGTTCGATTCTGAGTAATTAAATTTTCATCACATTTCATAAGTATAATTGAAGTAGGAACCTAACTGATATTAAACTTGATGAAATATTCTTTTAGGATGGATCGATCAGGGAAGAAGAGAGGCTTCGGCAACTGTTTTAAAAGTAACTTTGAAGTAACTTAGGCTTTAAGTAGTGTATTTTTAGAGCAGAACACATTTAGACGAGAAACCCAAAGGGAAAGAAGAAGCGTTTCCCCTAGCCTAGGCCAAAGATTGAAACAGTTTCGCTCTCTATATCCTCTGCTTTTGAGAGAAAGACTGGTATTTAGAACTCTTTCAAACAGAAGTCTTACAGCAGGTTATATCAAACTTTTGAATTCACATTCAAATTGTTCACAATCATTCAATTATTGATTTGATAATTTTACCACTGAAGATGAATGCAGCGTATATCAACATCCGCTAAAATTTTTCAGATCGTTCCTATGAAATCATAATAAAAAATGCTCTGATCAATCAAAATCAATGAAATCCAAACTAGAGCAAGTTTTCAATTTCCTGGACACCATGTAAATAAAAAATTAGGGCAGAGTTAAAAATAAAAGGATGGAGTGAACTTTTCTCTCAAATATATTATCTGTAAGTCCATACTCCACAGACAAGGTGAAATTGTCAACGAGCTAAACATTTGTCAAACAAACCATTTGAGTTTAGTTGGAGTTTCTCGATTCTCTGAAACAAAACTTCAATTTTTCTTCTCCCCAACAATTTTCTAATAAAATGTTTTACCAGAATTAGGAAATGACATGCATTAGATGATGAACTCACCTTGATCCCGCTGCGCCCCTGTTGTTTAAGCAGAACATTTTCAGGCTTCATGTCGCAGTGAATGATCTTGTTTTTGTAGAGAGCGTCGAGGCACTGTAGTAGCGAGTGTGAAAACTTTCTAACAAGTGCAAGGCTGAACCCTTGGAATTTGTTCTTTTTAATAAGTTCGTAAAGATTGATACTAAGGAGTTCGAAAGTGATGCACATATGATTTCTGAATGAAAACGAGTCGTACATGTGTATAATGTTCATTGTATTGTCCTTATCCTGTTCCCTAAGGTTCCTCAATATTCTGATCTCCTCTTGAGCTTGTCGATAAAATCTCTTCTCGTTTCTAACCATCTTCAAAGCCACATGTTCCTGCGTCTTATGATCATAAGCCTTAACAACCTGGCCAAAAGACCCCTTACCAATGACTTTCAACACCTCATATCTATACGCTACATGATCATGAGTGATGTGGATGTAGGATCCCTGGTCATTGTCGTATCCATTATTGTTAGCCGCAATGCCGATGATGCCTGGTCGTTTTTTAGCATTTGCACCAATGTAGTATATCTGAGGGTAGTTAAATATCTCGTGATGTTCGTGCGGCGTAAGATACTTCATATATAATTTCATAACAGTATCAGGAGTTGCTATGGTGGTTGCCGGCTTACCGCTTGTAGAGTTACCATCCGTACGTCCATTCTTTACCATAGGACTACTAGACTGGCTGTTAGGTTGAGAGTGTGAGTTGTGGCAGCTGGAGTTGTGGCTAGTATGGCTAGCGTGTGAGCTTAGGCTGATGTTAAGGCTATCAGAATTGCCAGGTAAGTTTTGTAAGCTGTTATTAGCGCTGGACCCTAAACTTGGCAAATGTGTGCTGCCATGAGCCGAGTGACTCTGAGGTGATTCTCCTTGTTTAAGGACTAAGCTGCCCCCTTTCAACGGGGGCAAGTGGTTACTTTCGTTCGTCGAGATGTAGGTCTGCGTTGAAATCGCGTTCGATGGTACAAACGGATTAGGTCTTGATAACGGCATCTCGATCAAACTACTAGGTAACGCTAAACTAGTCATTTGTGCCCATTTAGGATTAAAAACTATCTTTCTTGTTCTTATCTCCTCTTATCTATCACTTTTCTATCCCGATTGTCCTTCTTTCTTCTTCTTTAATAGTTGAATCAACTTTTCCAGTCATTACTTTGCTTCATAGTTGTTTTTTTGTTTTTTGTTTTTTTTCTTGTCTTTCACGTTTTATTATTTATTATTCTTTTAATTATTCTAGTTTGTTCGTTTAAATAATAGCGATAATATCATTGACGATGATGATAAAATAATCGGCTTTTACAAATATTGGTGTTCTAAGGGTAAAACAACAAGAAAAAAAAAAAAAAGAAATCCTCACCGATTATGTTATTTTTTATTTTTTTTGTCATCTACTTTTATTCAACGTGATTGAGAGATTTGTTACGATTTCAGTCTCAGTTCTTTTTATTTATTTATTTTATTTTTTTCTTGAATTATCTAATATTCGTTAAATAAACGAATCATACTGTTGTGGAAAAGAAGAAAAAAATGTTTGTATTATTTTTCTTTCTTTACCAACTATAATATCTCGATGTTTTTGTTTGCGTAACGGTATCTTGAGATCGTCGTATGATAAGGCAATAACGCCGTTTTATCACGATTTGAAAAGCGCTTATTTCCGTTATTAATGAGGTAAAGGAAAAATAGTAAACAAACAAAACACAACGCGGTAAAATGCGATAGACTAGACGGAGTTTGTTGAATATATTCGAAGAAAAACACGTGCGTGGTTGTTGTGGTGTAATGTGGTTTCTTATATGATCAAAGAAGAGTATAGTCGAAAATAGAATATTTAACGAAATAATTAGGACGAGATGTTTATTCGAAATGTCGAGATAATCGATTTCAAATTAACCGCTCAAATGCAGTGAGGAACTATGAGAAACAACGTTGCATGTTCACTTGGTTTTTTGAACACGTTAAGATCGTCAAATGTTTTATAAAATTTCACCTTCTGTCCATTTGTTTTGTATATTATTATTATTATTATTATTATTAATATTAATGTTGTTATTATTATTATTATTATTATTACTTTAGTTATCGATTATTTAATTCTGTCTATCTCTTTTGTTTTGTCCGTCGTATGTCTTTGACCAATTTCAATCGTCGATTCGAACATCTAATTTTATACTCTATGGTACACGAGGACAAACGCATTATGAGATGTTTAGCCCAGAGGTTGTTGGCACGGGGCCGACAAAGTTTGATGACTTCGCTCCATTCAATTGTTTTTATTAACACGTTTTAACAACGAAATGATTCGTAATTTTATACCCGAATCCACGCTCTCACTAACTATATACCAACTTTTTCACGCACACACCTGATCAAACTGTAACCATGTATTATAAATCTGTATATTCTCTGTCATATATATGTACTACGACGCGAATTATTACAATATCGATAATCTCTTAGTTTTTTGCTTTTATTTTATTATTATTATTATTATTGTTATTATTTTTTTTTTTTTTTTGTCACGCTACAAAATTATTCAATTACTATATCCGAAATTTCGTTCATATTTAAACCTTACGCTGGCAGTGTATCGTTTAAGGTAGTTAAAAAAAAAAAATTAATTAAAACATATTTCGTCACACCGTCGATTAAAATTAGTCACCTTATTTTATATTTATTTATTTATTTATTTATTTATTTATTTATTATTTATTAACGGTCTTTGTCTTGTCTATATCATAAGAACAATCGAGACTTTCGTACCATTTAATCCGCGCTACGTTTTTATTTTTTTATTTTTTTTATTTTTTTTATTTATTTTTCAATTGTTTTCTATATGAATTCCTTTGGGCAGTTTTATCACGACGAGTTACATCCACAATATTAATAATCAATTGTCGTTTGTTGTTACGATTACTATCTTCCGATTCTCCAGACAATTGTTTCTCTTTTCTTTCCTTTCCCTTCGCTTCGCTTCTTTCTTTCTTTACTTTACTTTACTCAATCTCACACTCCTTAAGGTAAGTAAATATAAATAAATTGCATACGTATTAATTAATATAGGTATAAATTAATGTGAATCTTTTACGAAAAACTGTACGTATAAGTATAAATATCGCGAATTCTTTTGTTTGTATATTTCACATCGTTGATCCCCGTGGTTTCGGGTTGGTCAGTTTTCAAGTGGTCGTACGTCGATTGTTTTCGGTGTTAAAACACTGGCAAGTGACAAAGGACCAAGTCTCTTGTCAAGTGGAAGTGGCTTCTTTTATTCATTCATTATAACACACAAAAGATGAATGACGAATAACAAGAATGAGAAGAAACAAAGCCAACTAAATTTCTTCGTCATCCAACGCACGAGACTGCTGCAATTTTGTTGGGGTCGTTTCTAGCTTCCGACTAGCACCACATACACTCCACTGTCTGGTTTCTTGGCCCCCTCAAACCAGCAGCAGTCCGCTGACATCACGCACACTATCCACCATATTTATACTTTTTCTAGCCCCCGTTAGGTGTTGGGTAGACAGAGGGACGGGCTGACTAACTGCAGGGTGTATTTCAGCCCGCTGGGAGAGCTCTTTACGTTCAACGAGAACATTTATTTAAAAATTAGCGTTTTTCTTTTATTTTTAACGACTATTCCGTCTGTCTGTGATCTCTTTTGTTTTCGTCCTTCCCCCTTCTATTCTATCCTCTTTTTCTTCTATTTTTTTTTTTTTTTTTTTTTTTTTTCTGTCAAGTCGATGTCGTGGATTGAACAGAGAGAAATCCAGCACGCGTAGAGTATAATTTTCTCTCTCTTTCTCTTTCTCTTCCTTTCTGTCCCCCTCTCTCTCACTCTCTCTCACTCTCTCTCTCTCTCTCTCTTTTTCTCTCTTTCTCTTTCTCTTTGAAACGTCAAAATGTGTCCGTGTAATTGATATTTTTATTTTGTTTCGTATAAGAGTTGCGTGTAACTGTACATCCGGCACAGGTGCACTATCTTTCGGCTCGTTTCACTTATGGCAGGGTTTTAGATTTAGAAAAATTAATGTTTAGTTACGCGAAGCGTACCCTCCTTTAAAACCGCTTTTTGACGAACAATTTTAATACCGTATTTAATAAAGTTAGACAGATTTTCATAGAGGAATATAGGTTCGAATTGATACACTCGAGGCGTGCTCCTCGAGAACAGCTTAAGAAAACGCCAGCTAGTACATACACCCACGCACACACGCACGCGATCAGCGAACCCGAACCAGAGGGAGGTCACGAAACGATAATTCGATTCTAGAACGTCGCACGTATACCCCCGTTCTCAAATCTTTCCTCTACTATCCGCCATTTTGTCTATTTATTTCAACCGTGCTTGACGCTACGTATCAATTCTAATGTCTAACTATTTCATTGTATGTATATACTACCAACTACCGGTCATATCCGCGGATCAAGTAGGTTGTCTTACATTCGGGGGGCCTTCTATTCAAAGTAATGCCACAGAGAGAAGGCCCCTACTCACAGGCATGATTCATGCGATTCATGGCGATTCTTGGATTGATAAAATTCGGCCCGCGATACCTGATGGCGAAAATATGAATCAGGAAAATGACGAACAAAAAGCAAACGGGGTCGTGAACAAAGGCCCATTAACAATCGATAAAATCGTTATATTATTTTTCTTCAACATTTATAGCTGAACTAAGATTTTCTATCGAAGAAAAATTATCGCAAAATTTCATGGAACGCCTCGGTTATCAGCTACGTAGTTAGATTTTTCATTTAATAAAACTAACGTCAGATGTCTCTGGTGCACAAAGTGAAGTGACTCGTGCTCAGCTGATTGGTAGAATCTAGTATTGTAAAAATGCAGCGAAATTCAAAGTCTCGCCGACTGTGTTGACAGAAATTGCATAAAGTCAACGTTTTCACAAAAACGCGATTAGATATAAAGTAGACTACTTTCTAGGGCTAAGGAAAGGTTGAAATATCTTCTGTCAGCGTTTTTATGAATCCAATAACATCATCTTACCAAATCACTGGACTCAAACGTTCGCTACGATCTTTGACTATATACCTATGGACTGCTAGTCCCTATCCCAAGCCTGTGGAGGCCCATGTACCAAGATGTGACGCGACCTCCGGGGCTAACGGCTGATTTGGGTACTACGATCAGCTGCGTGTGTTTTGTAGGTGTGACGCATCGGTATGTGTGTCACGTCGGTGTTTCTTTACACCTATGTAACCCACACAACCGATGCGTCACACCTACATAACACACGCAGCTGATCGTAGTACCAAAATCAGCCGTTAGCCCCCGAGGTCGCGTCACATCTGGTTACACGCGTGAAGTTAGCGGTTAGCAGTCCATAGGTATATAGTCAAAGGCTACGATACTATATTGGTTTTGTTCAGTGACTCTCTCATCTTTGTAAATGCGAAGGAACATACGTCCGTGGTTTAGCTATACCGTGATCACAACAAAAGAATTGATCATATTTAGTTGTAGAAATCAACACTGCAGAAATCGAGGAGCCATCAATCGTTGTTGTAGTAAACACTTGCATAGAATATATGCATGCAACAAGAAATTGCGAAGTAAACTTTGTTTATCAACCAAAAATCGATTGTCTACACGTTTTGATCAAAAGAAGCATATATCCTATACAAGCCTCGTTCGTGTATATCGTGTAAACAGTTAAACACACAATAGCAGAATTTTGACAATAAAGAAAAGAACGTCGCATAGACGTATATACTAGAAAATAAAATCATTACAAAATATTGTATTATTTTCAGAACGGTCCCATATACTCTGCCGTTTCAAAATAACTCGTAATTAAATATAAACAGCTTTTCTAGCGGGGTCAAAATGAGCCTAGGGTCAAAATCATTCAAGGAAAAGCGTCCGTTTGGTAAGTTGTCATTATTATTAAACCATAACATAGGTTAGAAAAGTTAAACAAATTAATGCGTATTAGATGCGTATCCATTCGTTCTGTTCTTTTTTTTGGGTATATACGTACTACGTATATACATACATACATACAAATATACATACACACGAAATAAGAAGATAAATGCTATTTTATCCAGGAATCTTAATACAATTATACGAATAATTCTAAAAGTTGAAGAATTTCAACGATATTTATGGAATCTATTTTTTCTCAATGCTCTTTATTCTGCCATTTACCTATACAGGGTGATTCAGAATTCGTGACGAATCTCCTGAGGGGTTGATCCTTGTCAAAATTGGGATCGAAAGTTCCTCAGCCATTTTTCCGTAAAATGGTTTTTTCCCTCTGAACCATAACGCATTTTTGTAACATTTTCCACCAAATAAGAAAATTTTATCGTGAAATCTCTCTGATATTGATGAAAAAAAACGTTGAAAGAAAAATCGTTTGTTGCAAAAAAAAAAATTTCCAAGGAAAAAAATCATTTTTTGGAAAAATGGCTCAGGAACTTTCGATCCCAATTTGGACAAGGATCAACCTCTCAAGATATTAGTCACGAATTCTGAATCACCCTGTATTAATATATATGTAGCACAACGTGTAGCGGACGTTGAATTAATCAGGGAACAACATCCTAACAAGATACCAATAATAGTTGAAAGATTTTACGGTGAAAAACAACTACCACTGTTGGACAAATTCAAATTTCTTGTTCCTGATCATCTGACTGTTGCTGAACTGATTAAAATCATTAGGTAAGTGGATATATTTATTGTTTGAAGAAATATGTACAGTAATTAATTTCATAAGTCAGAAAACTTACAAGACACATATTATTATAGTTTTTAATCACAATGCATGTACATGGTATCCAGTGATCCTGTAAATCCTGGAGGTCCTGACAATATCCTGGTATTAATTTGTATCCTACTTGAAATAGTATGGAATTATAAAATAAAGCAATACAACGACTCTCATAAATCTAAATCTTGTGTAATTATTCATAAAAAAATTACGTGATCAAAACTGTTCTCAAACGCACAATTATTTAGTCCTGATAAAATCCTGGACTTTTGATACTCCAATTTTTAACTGGACACCATGAGTTGATGCAATATCCTCAGATTGTTGCTGGCGATTTTTTCGATTTCACTTTCTAACTGCCAGAAAAGTGATGAAATTTGAAAATATAAAATGAAATATTTCAACAGGCGTAGACTGCAACTGCATCCAACTCAGGCATTCTTCCTATTGGTTAATCAGAGAAGTATGGCCAGCGGGAGTTTGACTATGGCACAACTTTATCAGCATGAAAAAGATGCGGACGGTTTTCTTTACATTGTTTTCGCTAGCCAAGAAGTATTCGGACGCTAATTAAACGGCCGATGTACATCTAGGTGAGTATTACTATTGATATAATAATTATAAGTCCTGAAAACAACTGATAACACATAACAGGATGTAAATTTTATACAAGTTCCTTAGCAGAAATTAATGAGTCTTTAAATATTGTGATAAGTGTGTCTTTCAACTGGATATACACTAGGGTGTGCCAGAAAAAAAAAATTCAAACGCACATATTATTTATTTGAATTTTTTTTTTTTTGGCACAGTCTGAATATTCCTTATTATATCTATCTTCTTGTTTTTTTTCCTCTTTCATTTTTTTTTTATTGAAGTCCAGATTCAAGAGTCTCTTGTCTTAATTATTTGACGCAATTTTGAGGGGGTATATACACCTTTCAACGGGTTTGAATTTTCAAATATAAATTAATTTTTGCAGAGAACTTGAGAACTCTGATAGAATTCAAAGAAATCATGACGTTTCGGAAGGGTTTGACCCTTATTATGCATATTTTACATCATGTATTACTCTATAGTCCAACAGTAATAATATGCTGAAGACAGAAAAATACAAAATCACTTGCTCACTGCACAGAATAAAGTCAATCGTTGGACCGATCTCGAAAGTTTTGAACTTCAATTGTTCAGAAGAGAAGCTTCTATCAGATGAGCATAGGACTTCTTGATATCGCAAGAATTACTAGAGTGGTTTGATTTTTTAGCATTTTTTTTTTTTGAACTTTGGGAAAAAAATTGACTTTGTTCCCATTAACTCAATGAAAAATGGGTTCATCGAAAAGTTCTATGCTCATCTGATAGAAGCTTCTCTTCTGAACAATTCAAGTTCAAAACTTTCGAGATCGGTCCAACGAATGATTTCATTCTGTGCAGCAAGCAAGTGATTTTGTATTATGCTGTCTTTAGCATATCACCATTGGACTGGAAGTAACACGTGATGTAAAATATGCATGATGAGGGGGGCAAACCTTTCCCAAACACCAAGTTTTTTTAAAATTCTATCAGAGTCCTCAAGTTCTCTGCAAAAATTCATTTCTACTTGAGATTTTCAACCCATTTGAAGGTGTATATCCCCTCTAAGCTGCTCTGTTATTTGCAAGAATAAAACAATACAGTTTCTCATGTTGGATGAATATCGAAAACTGAAAAGCAACTTGTCGTTTTTTTTTCAGATTTCATTATTTCATACGCAAATATATCTGTCAACGGCTGATAAAATGTTGGGCGTATCAAAAACCGTCGCTAAAACGTCGTCTATTTAACGTCTAATTAATCAAAGTTTGATGGTGAATATTTTGAAAATAATTTTTAGCGTCACAGTGAAAAATTATACTGGTCAAATGTGTAGCAATGATTAATTGCTTGACCTAGATAATTCTTTCTGTTCATCGGCATGTATCTGTTAAGGTAATGATTCACTGGTGGATCATAAGAGAGGTCAGTTTTATCCGCCATACTTGAAAGCATTGATAAAATTCATTAAAAATTCATCGGAGAAAAGCTCAAAGGCTCCTTAAGGGATAGAAATAAAAACAAAAAAAAAAAAAAAAAAACACACAAATTAGACTATGAAAAAGGACGAATAAGATATTTTATTATTGTTCGAGCAGGTGTACTGACAATTTTTTCTTTTATTCTTCGTCGTTAGTTATAGTTTTATATTAATTCACCAATAATTATGTGAAATCATATCGATAGTTAAATATAACACTGTTTCTTTAGTCTGTATTTATATATAATGCATAAATATATAGATATAAATACATTTTTAATCGTCATAGTTCCTTAAACTCGCCTGTATGGGTTTTCTGATTGAAAAAAAATGATTAATTGATAAAAATAAATGAAGAATAACTATGGAAGAATCTTTTCATAGTAGAGACTGTTGAAACACTTCTTAATGCTTTATCATCTAATATCTAATTTATACATCTGAATGAATATTTAGATGATATGTATAAAGTAGTAGTTGATAAATTAGATTTAGTAATAAACCATTGTAAAGCTTAGATTTCACAATATATATTTTTAGTAATAAAACTACTATACATACAAATATTAGCATTATTATTATTATTATTATTATCATTGTTCTTATTATTTTTTGCGAGCATTACTTCTACCGTTATATACTGCATTGAATTGAATTTCTATTAAATATATAAACCATAACATCGAACGGTCTGATAAGTGTAATAAGAAATATGTTTCTTTCCTTTCATTTTATGTGTTTTTATTATTTTACTTTGTACAAACTGTGATTTTTTTTCTTCCTTTAACAAACAGGTGGATATTAAAAGTTTGAATAGCATTCTGAATTCCTTTTCTTCTCCTCTTTATCAGTCTTGAAGAATGATAAATTATAAATTTGTCAAAGAACTGAAAAATGTGATGCTTGTCCAAAAATAATAAATCTCAATTATTTTGATCAGCAATAAATGTTTATCACAAACTATTACCTAATTAGGCAGGATCGGCTGTGTACTGTTAATCCTAGCGTATGTAATATTCTTTCTTTATCGTTTAGAATAAATTATTACTTTATCAAATTTGTCGATTTCTGGTTCTTGTTTTCTCTCACCAATCCTAGTACACTCAACATATATACGAACAGTGTTCTTTCTCTAATAAACACACACGACATTTTTTTATAGTTTAAAAAAAATGGTTTTAAAAAATGCATTGGAAGATTAAAAATGATTATTGAAATGTCTGATACTGGTAAAACCAAGGCACCTTCTTCCATCGTTTCTTGCGACCTATGTGCCTTTCCATTATTGTCCTATTTATCATTTATGCTTTTTGAAGTTGTATGATTTGCAAAAATTCCGATACTTGCAGCTCTGGTCAAACAGCTCTGTATTCTGAGCTGCGTTGAACGTTGAGACTGCTCTTCTAAATGGCTTTAGTATCTTTGTCAGGTAATGGCTTCCGAACAGTTCCCTTGACGCCAAGAACGTGAAAAAAGCTTCTAAAATCTCAAATCAAAGAGAACGACCTGAAGAGAAAACCTTCAGCTCACCTGCACAGCTTCGTTGTTGTCCACCAATTCTTGGCCTACAATTTTGAAATCCTCAAATGTAGGAGGGAGGTCTACGATCGGAGTATGCAAGCTTTGAAGCAACTGTGTAGTTATCCACAGGATTGGCTGCTCAATATTGAATTTGGTTTTCACACTGATCTCATAGTGCTGAAGAGAAACATGAAATAAGCATAATATGAATAAACCGGAGAATTTATAATCACCATTAAAATAGCACAATTAGCGATGATTAAAAAGAAAAAGACAGAGGTTTTTCATTTGGAGGGGGATATCCTGTTATGTTCCTCACCATTGGTATACATATCTCAATAATAAACATTGCTACATGATATTTTTGAGGCTCGAGTTGCGTTTCTTGTGTTCCCCTATCAAGAAACAATGAACAACATTGCTATTTGGTCATAACATTAAACACTGCTGAAATCCACAATGGCATCTCTCACCTTTATGCTGTTTGGAAATTTTCTCAGCATGTTTTCG
This sequence comes from Tenthredo mesomela, assembly GCA_943736025.1. Lineage (NCBI taxonomy): Eukaryota > Metazoa > Arthropoda > Insecta > Hymenoptera > Tenthredinidae > Tenthredo > Tenthredo mesomela. The sequence continues at coordinate 14,516,128 of OX031014.1, read as the reverse complement.
ATCTTTATCTTTCGTGCAGGTATGTCAATTTTGTTGCCCAGAATAACAACTGGTATGTTAGGGCCACATGCACGAATAATTTCGCGATACCAAATGACAACATTGTTGAATGTTACCCTAGAGGTAACATCGAATATAATCATGGCACAGTGTGCATCGCTCAAAACCTCCTGCAACAAAGATCCGCTGCTTGTTTGACCTGATACATCCCATATTTGGAGGTCTAACTTGGTGGCGGAGGCTTCTGAATATACAGATAAATGGTGGACTTCGTACCCAACAGTGGCAGAGTAACGTGTTGAAAATTCACCAGTTGCCAGTCGTTTAACCAGCGAAGTTTTACCCGTTCCTCCATCACCCACTAGCAGACATTTGTAAAGAGACATTTCAGAACTTAGATCAACGAATTCTAAGTCTATCAATAAAAAATTAGTGAAACTTATCCGTTTGAAGGATTTAAGTAAGCTGACATCCGTTTACACTTCAGCGAGATAGAATGATGAAAAGTGAACTGCTGATGTTAAGGACACGTATGTTTATTTACTGTGACTAGAGATCAGCCTTGTATTTATATATATGTATGTATGTAGTACATACATGCGTTTACAAAGGACACATTGTTACAACTTGTATCTGTATGTATTTCTAATTGTGAAATTTGAGACCAGGTGAAAAATATTCAGTGTTTTTTAGGAATCATTTTATTGTTTATTTCTTGCATACACAGATGTGGTAAATGATATTTTCGTTACATTTTTCATTAATCAAATATTATAAAGCATGATCGAGGACGTAGTGGTGTCATAATGCTCGAACAGGAAAATCAAATTTCCGTAATTAATCTATTTTTCATTATTCGCAACGTAACAGAAATCACATCAGCCAACGGTATTAAGATTAGTAATTTAACGTTTTCATACGCTACGCAATTGAAAATTCCCGCGCAGTTCTAGGCGCCATGTATCGAGCATTATCATTGGTTAATGATTGAGTTCATATCTGAAGTAAATTCCTTGCGCATTGAAGTGGGCAGAATGGAAAATAGAACGGCCATCTTTGTACCGGATCATATTGTTAAGTGATTTTGCAGAAATTCATTAATCAACTAAAGCAGACCACAATATGCTTGTAATTAGAAGCTAATCGTATTCAGAGAGCTTGCAACTGTGCGAAAACAATCTCGAAGAAAATCTCCTAAATTTGAAACTCCAAATTCCGAACCTAATAATCCATGCGATCGTCGAATGTTAAATGACGCCATTTTGTAATGTTATGGGCAAAAGATGGAGTCTGACCCCGAATACCTCGCTCCGTGAATAGCGGGTTAAAAATAGGAGCTATTTACTATATTGAATTGCTATTGGCTGTTGAAAATCAGGCAAAAGGCAAAAGTTGAGAAGAAGTTGAAAGGTGGGGATAGGTTAGAGGTAAATGGGGAGGGGGGAATGGGAAAGGTAAAGTAAAGGTTAGAAGAGGTTATGAACTCTAACCCATGGATGGGTGGTGAAGTCTGGTAGCAGCTGTCAAATATTCAAATGTCGCGTGGTGAAACCAGTCGTATTTATCTCTAACAAAGGTGAGTCTAATAGACGTTTTAATATACTAACAATTCCGCTTGGTTCAGCCTTAATACATCATCGAAAATTGGTCATCTTCGCCGCGGGTTTCCGAGGCCAAAGTTCGCCCACATTGTACATACGTACCGTTTTGCACGCATATCGGGAGATGGTGCGTCACACTAACCAAAACTCACGTCTGTACCTATCTACTAATGTAGTATTTCGATAAATCATGTATCGACAGTCTGATTTCTAATTACTTTGGCATCAATCTCAGACTAAAATTACCCGTCGATATTCAAGAACAAGACGTAATCGACCAAACAATTACACTTACATGTACAACTATTTGCACTGGTTCAGAAAATCGTATGAAAAATCTTATTTGTTCGTCAGTTCTTTCGTCGAACTTTTAAGAGTTTCGTATTTTGTCATTGTGTTCAAAAATTGAGATAAACTTGAAGCTTTGTTTTTTTTTTCGTTTATATAAAAAAAAAAAAAAAAAAAAAAAACCGCCTGTAATCTCCTGCTTCCAATAACGGTTTCCTTTTTGTTCTTTAGAATTTCGTTACTCACAGTTTCAGTACAAAGGTCAAAGGTGACACGTGCGTAATATCGAGTCTTTTACTTCCTTTTTCTTTTTATAGTACATACTAGGTTTATTTTATGTCAATTGTTAAATATCATATCAAGAATTATTATATTGTTCTTGATATGTATAGGTACTGCAATTTGTAAAATTTTCAAAAATATGCCTCATCTATAGACACTATCTTTTTCCAACTCTCTCAAAACGAATATTATTTGGATTTCGAACACACGGAGGAGATAATATTATTATCTCTTTGCAATACGTGTCAATTGCCGCACCTGCGCTGCGGGTAACACCACAGATATATACGCCATGTCAGACAGGTAACCTTCGGACCTAAGGCGACCTTTACCTGCTGCGTGCGACCATCGTTTTTACACAGACTCAGACACACACGCGCGCTCGCGCGCGCACACTCTACTCTATTATACTGTGCACACAAAATTGCTTGTAAAAGTCTTGTCCTTTCTGATAATTTTCTTTCGAAATTCTGTTATCTTAGTTAAATATTCTTATTTGGTTCAAACTTTCGAAAACGCGTTAAAAAGTAAATGTCAGGTTTACATTAAAAGATTTCATAAAAGTCAAAAACTTTTATGAACATACTTCGGGATCCATTGCATATATTATGTATATATCGTATGCACATCAATCTATATCAATAATCTTTCTATTCCTTGTTTCTGTTCTTCCATCTATATACTATATATTTTTCTTCAAACCTAATATCGACCATGCAATGGGTTAAATAATCTTTGGTTCCGAGCTACGAGGTATATTATCTAGCTTAAATTACTCAAGAAGATAATTCCGGCGTCAGGTGAGTTCAGAATGCACCTGGACGTCGTTCGAAAATCAGAGTGTCGAAGTGACCCGCAACCTGCCAACCTGCCACGGTGAGCGGCTCGTGAACGGTTAGGTACCTGTACAAGGTTGCGTTTAGGTGGTTAGCTGTATACATACTATATAGTTAGTTTTACTATCTATATAGTTATGTATTAAGTTTTCTTTAGAATCGTTGTTCCTTTGTTATTACTAATACAAGGCTGTTGAGTAGCGCGTAGTCTTATAGATATAACTAGTTTTCGAATAATCCGTGCAGTTATACGAACGTGCATCGATGTTCAACTGCTCAATTTTCATATACAAACATGAAACAGTACAATATGCAGTATATACGCTTGATTATACTAAATACAAGGTATAATGATTAGATTCTAATATATATGATTGTTGCCATGTTCAACAACTTATTCAAATTCTTAAAACACCCGCTATTATTTTCAACAGTCAATCGCTCGGTCGTCCGCAGTGTTTTATGATAAGTTATAGACGTATTTACGGATAAAATTAGTATGTATACTCTTTCAACTTGCGGTGACCTTTAGTGGCCATATTGTATAGTCGTCTAAAGAAATATATGTATAGGTATACAGGGTGATTCAGAATTCGTGACGAATCTCTTGAATGAAAAAAAAAAAAAAAAAAATTTCAGAAAAATGGCTGAGGAATTTTCGATCCCAATTTTGACAAGGATTAAACCCTAGAGAGATTCGTCACGAATCCTGAATCACCCTGTATATTAAAAAAAAATAAATAAAAAAAAAACAATTGTCAGATCAATTTCAGGTCATTCACTGGTCATGCTGCAATTGACGTGAAATATCAACGTGTCAGTTGTGTGTCAACTTCAAAGCTACGCGTTACACATCAAAGCTTTCATATATCATATACTATATGATCAGCGTATATCGCGAAGGCCATATTTATCACATAGCGTATAATTCTCGATCGAATAAAACGCATGTATTAATATACAAGCACATGTTTGTTTAACCGTAAAATTTACTCAAGAAACAAAAAAAAAAAAAAAAAAAAAACGATCACCATCATTTTTCTGCGCTTTACATGTCCCACTTTGATAATATGAAACAATCTTCCTGCGTCTCCTGCAAATACTATATAAATACGTCCGTATATTGTTCAAAAATGCCGACGCAGCTATATAATTATTATATATTTATATAGTATAATTTCGATAAACTGAAACACGTGGGAATCCTTCGGCCATGCAGTATGTATACACTATATATATGTATACAATCTTGATAAAATTAGGTCAGTGGTGTAGAATGTGCTACCAATGAGAACTATGCAATGCACGTATAATAACGTTAGCAAGATATTTATTCAACATCAACATTACATCCTTTCTGGCGTAGGTATTACAAACTTTTGCGAGCTATTCATCCGAAGCAATAAAACAAAAGAAGAAGAAAAATAGAAGAAATAGTACACTATGTCACTAGGCCGATTAAGTATTTTCCGACGAATTTGAGTTTATAATCCGAGCCGAAGGCGAGGATTATGATGAAATTCGTCAGAAAATACTTTTTCGGCCGTATGGCATACAGAATTTTTTTCGGCATAGGCATTGAAAAGTCACTTTTTGACGCCTGTTTTCGATCCACAAAGTATCACTTTATACGGATGGTTTCAGAACTACCCTATAAAGTCTTTGTACGGCAGTCTGGATGCGCAGTTCGAAGTGCGCGACAGATCGCACCATAACCCCACTCTTCGTCTAGTGAATCTCAACAGGCGTCAAAGTGACTTTTCATGCCTATTTCGAAAAAAATACAGTATGGGGCGCACCCGTAAACCGTTTTTGACTCGAATAATGATTTCAGAACTCGCTTACGGCTCGCCTTCGACTCGCCTTTAGCTCGTCCTGAAATCATTATTCTCGCCGAAAAACACTTGGTTTACGGGCATGCCACATAATATACTATTATGTGTCCAGGCCAAAAACCGCGTTTAAACCGAGTGAAGCGAGGTTAAAATCGCGGTTTTACGGCCTATGACACATAAAAGAAATTAATTACTATACCGCAGCTACTATAGTAGATGTATTTCTTTTTCATCTGAAAGAAACGATGGTCGGAAACATAGAATGATGAAAAATATTTCGCCCGAAAAAAAATGGGTAATTATACCAGACCTGGTTCAATTCGGATAAATTCCGTTACATCAGATCCTAGTATATGCAATGTACAAGTAAACGGAGCAATCTTATATGACAGGTAGCTTAGGTATGCACTCCAGGAGTCTGCAGACCCAGGGTATACATAGAGTCGTTGAGGTAGAAGTGAGGACCATCTTTCACTTCTTAAAATGGCGTCGGAAGAGGGGGTATAAGGAGACGTATGCACCTTCGTAGTTCGAACTGAACAATCTAGTTTACATTCCTGTAGTGCTTTGACCGTGCCGAACTACGGCTTGGAATGTATTAAAAAAAATGTACAAAGTTCGAAGCAGCGATCTTCGTACCCGTACGTTTCTAACTAATGAACGAACTGCAACCTGCACTACACGTTACACGCGAGCATATATTTTATTTGAATTTTCAAAGAATGGAACAACACCATTTATTCAATCGGACAATATCGAATGAAATACAATATAAAACAATTGACAAAGATATTTAAGTCTTATTTAGTCTTACTTTCAGTACGACTTATATATCTCACGAGGAGATAAAGATCCTCCAACATCTCAGTATTTAAGAAAAGTTTCTCCTACCTACTTATAGTATTTATCATTCCTGACCGAAGAGTAGCTGTATGTTCCAAGTACCCTAAAGGACAAAAGTGTATACTAATATATTAAGGCCCATCCCCAGGCGCCCATCTCCTTTTGGTCGAAATGTGTCACAACATTTCGATTATTATTCGCCGAGGAAATTGACATTCGAATTACGTAAAAACCATGTGTAGACTCTATTTTCGCATGAAACGAACATGTTTTTCAACGTATGTGTTCGGAATTGAATTTCAATTTGCGCTATGCATTTTGTTTTTGCGTTTTCGACGCCTGGGCTCGGATAATAATCGAGATGTGTCACCCCCCACCCCTTTTTCGACCAAAAAGAGGTGGACGACTAGGGATGGGCCTTGATGAGAAATATGATATTATATTACAATGTATACAGTATGCTTGGTGGAAATGTACCACATTTCGATTATTATCCGAGCACAGGCGTCAAAAACGCAAAAAAAAAAGGCAAACGCTGCGCAAATTCAAATTCAATTCCGAACACATACGTCCAAAAACATGTTCGTTTCGTGCGAAACCCATCGAATAATGTAAAAACCATCTGTAGACTCTATTTTTGCACGAAACGAACATTTTTTTGGACGTATGTGTTCGGAATTGAATTTGAATTTGCGCAGTGTTTGCCTTTTTTGCGTTTTGCTGACGCCCGGGCTCGCATGATAATAAAACTGTGATACATTTTGACCAAAAGGAGGTGGGCGACTAGAGATGGGCCTTAATAATATCATCAATTCATAAGCTCTACTAATTTTTTCTTACAGAGAGACATGGATCGGAACCATATAGATCAGACTGACCATGGAAACAATTTGAACGAAAGTGAAGCAGATGTTAAACTGGGAAGAGATTTTTGCACTCTGGTTCAGCATCCAGGCATGGATCATCTAGGGGATGTCGACGTTGAGGTGAGAATTCCAAATTCTAATCATATTCAAAGAATTATATTATTCACTAACAACAGATCACTTTCATTGGATGATCACTACATCAAACCCCAGACAATCACTATGTCGTCATATCTTATGCATGATATCATGAAAACAGCTGGGAAATCCCATGATTATCTATTGCATTATAACACTTACAGATCTACAGCTGTCTTTTCATGTGAATAGTTTTCTATGTACAAAATATGATCATTATTTGTAAAAAAAAAAATCGAATTCCGGAAAGACATGGGATTGTTTGTTCTTGGAGCAAATCTTTCATCTTTTTGTACTCTCCTTTCCTCAGACAAAGTGATAAAGAAAAGATGTGAAAATTTGACACAAAGTTCAACAACGATACACTATTTTTATTAAAAATAATATAAAGTATGACAAAAAATCAGGACTTTATGTCTTTAACTCCTTAAATAGAGCAGGGTTGGGCAGTATCGGTTACATTGTGTAATTAATTACCGTAAAATTACAAATTACAATTGTATTTAGTATCGGATTTTTTTCTAAATACTAAATACAAATGTATTTAGTATCGAATTTTTATCTAAATACAAATTACAATTGTATTTAGTATCGGATTTTTTTCTAAATACAAATTACAATTGTATTTAGTATCGGATTTTTTTCTAAATACTAAATACAATTGTATTTAGTATCGAATTTTTATCTAAATACAAATTACAATTGTATTTAGCATCGGATTTTTTTCTCAATACTAAATACAATTGTATTTAGTATCGAATTTTTATCTAAATACAAATTACAATTGTATTTAGTATCGGATTTTTTTCTAAATACAAATTACAACTGTATTTAAAATCGAATTTGTTTCTAATTATAAATTACAAATCAATGGCTCAGTCGAATAACGCAGTATCTCGCGAGCCACTCCGAAATCGATCTGTAGTACAGACTTATTAGTCCAGGCGCGCTAGACGATTTACAAAATACGAATAAAATAATGGAATAATTTTTTTTTGTAATTTGTAATTTGTATTTAGATGAAAATTCGATACTAAATACAATTGTATTTAGTATTTAGAAAAAAATCCGATACTAAATACAATTGTAATTTGTATTTAGAAAAAAATCCGATACTAAATACAATTGTAATTTGTATTTAGATAAAAATTCGATACTAAATACAATTGTATTTAGTATTTAGAAAAAAATCCGACACTAAATACAATTGTAATTTGTATTTAGAAAAAAATCCGATACTAAATACAATTGTAATTTGTATTTAGAAAAAAAACCGATACTAAATACAATTGTAATTTGTATTTAGAAAAAAATCCGATACTAAATACAATTGTAATTTGTATTTAGATAAAAATTCGATACTAAATACAATTGTAATTTGTAATTTGTGGCTAGCTAATTACTAATTCGCCCAACTCTGAAATAGAGATATGTTTGAGGAACTGGCATATGTACAAATTTTGTTCAAACAACCAGCTTGATTACAGAAGTTTGCTAGTCTTTTAAAGTATGATAAAATAAAAGTTGAGAGTTGTGAGAGATCTGGTCTCAAAATTGGTCACATATTCAATTTAGAATGCGAACTATTCACTTGAAAAGCAATATTCTGAAGTAATGAGTGTTTTGATTTAGTTTCGTTCACTTTTTTATTCACTGCGGAATTCGAAGATATCATTTTAAAGATTTGATTGTGATATAAGAATTCCATTTCTTTTATACCAGGTAAAATTTAGTAGAGACGCTCGCGCCTCTCTTGGTTTGGGCTTGTCTTTGGAGCTGTGTGTTGTATGCGGAGATCGTGCGAGTGGTCGACACTACGGAGCAATAAGTTGCGAGGGATGTAAAGGGTTCTTTAAACGCAGCATAAGAAAACAGCTCGGTTATCAGTGCCGAGGTAGTAAGACTTGCGAAGTGACTAAACACCACAGAAATCGTTGCCAATATTGCAGACTCCAGAAATGCTTGGCAATGGGAATGCGCAGTGACTGTAAGTCCTATTTTACTGGCCGTGAAGAGTTTTCATCTTCTATTCCCTCCGCTTCTCTATTTTCTTAGCGATATTGGATTCAAGAAATTCTATGCCAATGAAATTCAGCCTGAATTAAAGGTCTCGGTTTACTTTAAACCGCCGTTTTTTCATTAGTCGATAACTTGATGGATGTAATAAACATAAGCAAGCTTGGGGTGTTGCAGCGGTACAGCACGAGAGAAAGCCAGTATTGGGTGACTCTGGTAGTGGCAAGATGGGAAATCGTGGTCCCAGAGTAAAGCCAGAGCCGCAACAGTCAACCCCAGAAACACCTTTGACTTGGGAACAGCCAGAGAGTCCGAGTATGGAAGATCAGAGCAACGACAGTGACCTCAGCGACGTTTTGACTCTTGCTAGAGAACGTTCTTTATTATCTCACGCCCTCGACAGCATGGCAAGACTCATCGGCGAAGTAATTATAGATTTTCTCACTCCAACCATCTGGATTAAACATTTTTCTAGACCTGGGAAAAATGTCATAAAATATCAGATCAAAGTTGTTCATCATTTTTTGCCATCATTTATAGAGCGTTAACGGAACAAATGAGTCCGAGGAGGAATGGACCGGCCAATTATTGTCCGAGAGACATACACAGTTTGAATTAAGAGCTCCTAGTCCGGCACCAGCTTATCTTTCGGTACATTATATCTGCGAGAGCGCTGCTAGATTGCTATTTTTATCTGTACACTGGGCGAGGGGTATACCCGCCTTCCAAGCACTACCGTAAGCTTTTCTTTTTTCCACTAGGTATAATGAGTTCAATTCGTGGTTTATAAGGATAAATAAGCATAATACTTTCTCCACAGCTCCGAAGTGCAGACAACATTAGTTCGCAGTTCTTGGGGCCAGTTATTCACGCTGGGTCTGGCTCAGTGTGCTCACACTTTGTCCTTACCCAGTATTTTAACGTCTATTGTAAATCATCTGCAAGCTAGTATAGCCCAAGAAAAGATAACTGCCAGTAAAGTGAAGCTGGTTACAGAACACATATGCAGACTCCAAGACTGCGTCAGTTCTATTCATAAGCTGCAAGTCGATGCTACAGAATTCGCGTACTTGAAAGCCCTGACGCTTTTTAGCGCCGGTAAGAATTGTGTCTTTTTGTATCCAGTAGCTTCCGAGATTCGTCGGTAAAATGTAGTTTTTTAGATAAACGCATAAGAACAACAACAACAACAACAACAACAACTGTTTTCAGATAATGTGATATCGGGAGTTTGGCGCAAGAAAGTTGAGGTCCTGCAAGAGGCTGCGTGGAACGAACTCCAGCGATGCGTTGGTTCAGAAAGATTACCTCGTCTACTTATGAGGCTCCCACCTTTACGATCCATCGATCCTCGGGTACTCGAGGATCTTTTTTTTGCCGGTCTTATAGGCAGGGTAAGCGTTGCTAGCGTAGTGCCTTACATTCTGACAATGCCAGACTGTAAAACTGAGCCCGAAGGACACATGGGATGACGTTTTCCTCGTTTTATATTATATCTGATAAAAGTCTGCAGGAACGTAGCGCCGGATTGTATTATTACCAATAAAATCACGCTCGGATAAAGTACACAACGAAATCCAGAGGATTTTTGGTGCACGGTTTACATTACAAGATTTTTTTTTTTTTTTTTTTTTTTTTTTTTCTACTAACGAAAAATTTCTCGTTGCTCATTCGCAACTATACATAATATGCTGTTTGAACTAGTTTCGATGCTTAGGGTGTTTTCAAAGTTTGTTTATAACATATTATAAACAAGCTTTTATGTAATTGTATAGAAAGGAAATATTTTTTATAATGAATACTTTGAACAGAGAAGCATATATATGAAAACAAAAAAAAAAAAAAAAGAATTAATAGAATCCTACGAATAAATGTAGGGTTTTTTTTTTTTTTTTTTTATCAATTTTTCAAAATTTCGAACAATGTTGAATCGAAATTATGGCAATTAGAAAATCGAATCCTCTTGAAACGCAACAGAGGCGATTTTTTATTTTTTTTTTTAAATTTTTTTATACATATTATAGCAGTTAGAAGTTATCAATGATTTTGATTTTTATATTACTGTATACTTAAACTGCGAATATATATATATATATATATGGTATTAGAAAAGTATAACGATTGAAGAATAAAGTAAAACTTGTTTTCTAGACCAGCGATTATATAAAGAGATGATAAAATGTATTTTTTTGCTAGACGCGCATGAATACTTAATATAGATTAAGAATTTTCAGAGGGTTGAGAGACGCAGGGCTCTCGACTAACATGTACATTACATATATCTAAATAATCATTGATGAAATGTTTATAAATACTAATCAAGAAAAAAATGATGAGGAATAATAGGATCGACTAGAATTAGTTATCAATTAGTGAAAATTGATAATCAGTAAATAATCGGGTAAATGGTGATACGCGGAAAACTATTTTTCACCACACCTGCACGGAAAGTACGACTTTCGCTCCCTTGCGTGAGCGGGAAGTCGTTCTTTCCGATGCAGGGGGTGGTGAAAAATAGTATACCTCACACGGGAGTGAAAAAGGCCATCCCAAACTGCGTTTTTGTCACCCTCGCCTTCGGCTCGGGTGTCAATCTCACACGCAGTTTGGGTTGGCCTACTTTCCCTCCCTAGGTGAGTAATATACTATTTAACAATCATGTAGTCCCGCGAAGAAAAACGAAGAAAAAGAACAAAGAACAAAAAAAAAAAAAAACAATACATGTCATGCGTAAAGATCAGATCAACATACTATGCCCCTATGATGGGGAAAGAAAAAAAAAAAAAAAAAAAAAATCCATGGAAGGCTCGTGCTTTTTTTTTTTTTTTATTTCCTTTTTTTCTTAACAAATTGTTTCGGGAAGTATGTTGTAGCTAATTGTAAGTAAAATGAAAGAAATTACAACGTATGTATTTTGTATTATTTTTTCAATCCATTTACATTTATTAATTTTTTTTTTTTTTTTTAATAAACTTGATGATTAATTTTGTTTAACATATTAGGCTAACGCTAAAGCGTTGGATATCCGTTAAAGCGTTAATTGGTGCGGGCTTTCTATTTAACAAAAATTATAATTTTTTTTTTTTGTTTCTAAGTTTTATCTAATTAACGGTTAAATTCGGCTTAAAAAAAAAAAAAATTATTTTCAAAATTAACGATTTTATTCATTTAAACGGCGGTCTATATACCTATATATATTATTATTATTATATAATAAAGTATTTCGATAGCCTAACTATATACTTCAACGAAATTTAATTATTCGAAAATAAGTATATATAATAAGATCGTGAAGAACAACAGATATTGATAATATTATAATTATATAAATATACATCATTATAAAATATCTAAGTAGGTTTATATGTTAGAGGGAAAACTGCAATGTACATAACAAAATGTGCCTATATGAAACAAATATTTATATTGATAATAATTTTATAATCAGTATATATATATATATATATATATACACATTTACAGGGTGAGTCTTCTCTGATATCGTATATGAGGAAGGGGTTTATCGTCGCAAACGCTCTGCCGCTTTATATTCATTTATACTTATCATCGTTGTATCGAGAAACCTCATTTTTATTTTCACGCGGTGTCAAAAATGATGATCTCAACAAGTATGCATAGAAAAGAGCGGGGCGTTCGCGATGATAAGCCCCCTCCCTCATGCGATAGGAAAAGAAACTCACCCTGTATATAAATATATACATATACATATATATATATATATATACTAGTAAAGAGAAATAAATAAATCAAGTCTGAGTAAATATATAATATAATTTCCCATCATTCCTTTCCTAAACAAAGCATAAAATTTACATATATACATTTTTTTTTGCATTCGAAACAAACAAAAAATCTGTAACTTTAAGCCCTGCAGTATTATAGCAACATTTTGTACTATATAATACAGGGCTTCTTGTTTCCGAGATAAAACACGGAATGAAATAAGTTTTAAGGGGAAATGAAAGCTGATTGTTGCGCGACAGGGTGCCATCTATCGGATTGAAATTTTCATTTTCGTTCCTTTTCGTTTTTTGGAAATCCAAGAGAGTCATGCCCTCCGTACACTTCTTCTGCTTCATTGATATCAATTTCACATCGATCGGATGTGTTTTAGCTGAGAAACGGGCTCCCGAAAATTCCAATCCGATAGATGGCACCCCGTCGCGCGGAATCAGCTTTCATTTCCCCTTAAGGGGAAATGAAAGATGGATTGTACACCTCGAATTTTTGGCAGCCCGTTTCTCAGCTAAAACACATCCGATCGATGTGAAATTGATATCAGTAACGCAGAAAAAGTGCACGGAGGGCATGACGCACTTGGATTTCCAAAAAGCGAAAATGTTTCGGGTGATTTCATAATTTATCAAGTACAACGTCAGCAACAACGATTATTCGTTACAGAGCACTCTTGATATAAAATTGTACATTTTATTTTCGCTTTTTGGAAATCCAAGAGCATCATGCCCTCCATGCACTTTTTCTGCGTCACTGATATCAATTTCACATCGATCGGATGTGTTTTAGCTTGGAAACGGACTGCCAAAAATTCGAGGTGTATAATTCACCTTTCATATTCCTTTAAGGCCCATCCCTAGTCCCCCACCTCCTTTTGGTCGAAATGTGTCACATTTCGATTATTATCCGAGCCCAGGCGTCAAAAACGTAAAAAAGGCCAACATAGCGCAAATTCTATTTCAATTACGAACACATACGTCCAAAATAATTTTCGTTTCGTACGAAACTAGAGTCTACAGATGGTTTTTACATTGTTCGCCGAGGAAATCGAATTCGAATAATTTTGTAACGTGATGTAAAAACCATCTGTAGACTATATTTTTGCACGAAACGAACATTTTTTTGGACATATGTGTTTGGAATTGAAATAGAATTTGCGCTAAGTTGGCGTTTTTTGGCGTTTTTGACACCAGGGCTCGGATAATAATCGAAATGTCACACATTTCTTCTTCTTCTTCTTCTTCTTTGCCTTTGATTGGCTATTTGGACATGTGACACATTTCGACCAAAAGGAGGTGGGGGACTAGGGATGAGCCTTAAATGATCAATATCCCGTAAAAAAAATGATCTATTTTCTTATTTTTTGAAATGTCTACCGTTGTTCACTGCCGCGCATAGGCTTACGAAGCATACTTGTCGAGGAACGACCTCTGTCGGTAAGGTAGAACATAAGGAATAGATCAAATATAATAATAAAAAAAACGGTTTATTCTAAGCTGTACTTTAATTTTATCGCATTTATCGAGGTTCGGTGTTTGAAATGGTCACATGACAAGAAAGAAGCAGCTTCGCCTTCCATCGAGAACTCGCTGCAAGAATTTTGAAAAAAGGCAAAAAAATGATGGCAGTGACTAGTCATGCGCAATGAGACAAGGACAAAAGACAAATGAGTCACTACATCTGAATGTGTATATGCATGTATGTTTTATGTTCGCATGAGGCAGCGCGCTGATTGGCAACAGCACAACACAAGGCTTCTACACTGTAGAGGTTGCCTCACGGAACGTATCTACTACGTCATCGTCTGGCATGATGATAATACGAGCTTTACCAACAAGCAAGCGCAATGCGATATGATTGGTCTGATCTAACGCAAGGGACCAATAACACAACTCTGTGTCCATATGCGTCTGAAACGGAAAGCGCCCATTGCTGCAACCTGATTTTGTATTCATCCTTCCTGCTTTGTTACACGTGTGTAGTGCGCGCTGAACTTTGACGTCACGAATTTTTTTCCTCGTTCCCCGTCACGTGATCAGCACGTAAAGGTTGTGATAAAACGATTCTATGAAGCGACCTCTAATGCTATTATAGAGTGTAGACTGATATCTCTCAGAATCCGCACATCGAATACAGAGGCCTCTGCTTTACACATGACTCCGCAGACTTGTTCCGTCCTTTTCTCATCTCGTTTTATCGTGTCTATTTCGTAGACCCATGAGTCGTTACGTTAGGGTCGGAGCGGGGAATCGAGTTGGAATTTTTGTCCGAAAGACTATAGAGTCCGTTTAGTCGAAGTCGGGAACTCGTTGCGGCACATTCGTTGTACCACAGTGAGATATGGCCGAATGGAAATAATTTCCTTATTATAAATTCGTTAACGTGGTGTACCACTGTCACAGGGTTATCCGTGCTGCAGCTGTGCGGTATAATACGCTACAACCAAAAAAAAAAAAAACGATTTATTAGTGTCAAATCGTGATATACCGACGTTCATAGTCTGTTATTCAAACTCGTGCGCAAATCCTACTGTGTAGTAGATCAGAATTGGTTTGCCAGTAGACGCTTGGCTGGCTTGGCAGACTACTGCGCTAGTACTGCTACTTAGTACTGCAGATTTCGTCGTCTGTCGTCGCGTTGTAAGATCAGAAATCGTGGCCATAACGAATCGTGCAGTGACACACCTTTAGTAATATATTATCAACGGTAATCGCCGTGTTTCTAAACTCGTCAATTGTATATGTGATATATAGCGTCACAACTGTATAAAGCAATAACATAGTAGTTACATACACAACCATATCCGAATATTGACAATAATTTTGTATAAACAACAAGTGAGTGTTATTAAAAATATAAAACAGAGATAAAAAGGAAAAAAAAAAAAAAAAAAAAAAAGGAAGATCAAGTTCAATCAAGCATAGACTATAAATATATGGCATTAATTATAATATGCTGAAATTTATCATGCTTCATTGCTAAAATCGCGAGTTATAATAAATTTATATAATATTTTCAAAAAATTTATTTTATTCCGTTTATCAGATTTTTTTTTTGATTTTTTTTTTTTATAGATTCCTAACTTTTATCATTGGGATATAGTATAAAGATTGTAATCTATATATTTACCGAGTGTGTATAATAATACATATCGATGAATTGATCAAATATCAAATATCAAATCTGCGCTGCAGGTATACACCAAGTACACAACATTAACTTCGAATTGATGATTTCGCTGTAACTGCTTGCAAGTTTCTTTCTGAAAATTCGATTGTTCTTCCTATATTAATCGTCACACTATATAATTTATAACCGTACCTTTAATATTATATTATAATATATTGCCTTTTAATCTCGCATTCGTGATATATTTTAACCGTTTTTTTTTTTTTTTTCTTTCATACCGCGTTTTACTAATTTTTTTGTTTTACGGTCTATAGGAAAAAACATTAAGAAAAGAGATAAAAAAAAAAAAAAAAACGAGAAAAAAAAAAGAAAAACCCAACAATTTTCAACGTTTGCGGAATAAAATAGTTTTCTTCTTATTTTCTCGATACTATTTTTTTTTTTTTTTTGTTCACATAAATTTTCTATACGAAGTGCTCCACCGAACAGTATTTGGGATCAAACTTAGCGAGAATTGAGCCACTGCCAACAATGCCAAAATCGTCGTCTAATAAATGGAAATTTTGGAGGTCTCTGGGAGTTTAATTTTCTTATCAAAAATATAATTATTTCGAATCATATCATTGTTATACTTCCTGCTTATTATGTATGGTATATACTGTCGCTTACATTATCGATTCTATGTATGCAATTTTCTTTTGTTTTTTTATTTCTTTTTTTTTTTCTTGTTTTTGTCAATTATTACCGGTATAATATGAAGTTGGCCGTACATTTTTCTGTCTTCTTTTTTTCCTTCATATATTAGTTTTATATCAACAAGGAAAAATACAGATGTGCAGCTAACTTCATACTGTTAATTATTAAAAACGTTTAGTGTACAGACAGGATACCGGCTTAGGTCGCACCTAAAATCTGCAACCGAGGGTACATCTCTCTTTAAGTTGGCAATACCTTAAACAAAAGCTGGCTTGACAGATTAAGCGACACTAGCATCGCCTATTCCCACATTTCTCTGTCGCGGGGATTCTCAAACTAGATTTTGTCTTGGGTATTGCAACTTAAAAAGAGATGTACCCTCGTTCGCAGATTTTAGGTGCAACAGAAACCGGTATCCTGTTTCTACATATATATGAAGGATTCTTTCTCAAGTGGGCCACCCATTTTCGTCGTGGTCTCGAATTAATTTCGTTACTTCCTCCAAGGATTACCCTCCTTTTCAGGAGTTCTGCTGATTTTTTGCAGATTTTTAGCACTGGCAGGAGCGTAGATATATGAAATATCTGGATAATCTATTTATTTTACGTATTTATAAATTACTGATAATGAAAGAAAAATCAAAATACATGAAAGTTATGTTTTTTCATCAGCTTTCCAGTAAAAATATTTTCAATTTTAATAGAATGACAGTTAGGGCTAAAAATGCCAAAAAACCCAGAAAAAATGCGAAAAAAGGTGGTTTCAAGTTTTCGGGCCGCTTTGATTGTGATGAAAAAATTCGAGAAAGACTCTCTCGTTGCTCAGAGTTTACTGTGTAAATCTTATTATGGGACCACCATCCTTCCTAACGCGGTCCAAGTTGTCATACGAACAAAAACAATCATTGGGCTATCTTCGGATGTCTTCTTCTTAGGAAGGAGTGGCGGTCCCATAATAAAATTTACACAGTAAACTCTGAGTAATGAGAGAGTCTTTCTCGAATTTTTTCATCCAAATCAAAGCGGCCCGAAAACTTAAAACCACCTCTTTTCGCTTTTTTTCTGGGTTTTTTGGCATTTTTGGCCCTAACTGTCATTCTATAAAAATTGAAAATATTTTTACTGGAAAGCTGATGAAAAAACATAACTTTCATGTATTTTGATTTTTCTTTCATTATCAGTAATTTATAAGTACGTAAAATAAACAGATTATCCTGATATTTCGTATATCTCAGTGCTAAAAATCTGCAAAAATTCAGCAAAACTCCTGAAAAGTAGGGTAATCATTGGAGGAAATAATCAAATTAATTCGAGACCACGACGAAAATGGGTGGCCCACTTGAGAAAGAATCCTTCATATGTAGTATATACCGACAATTGAGACCGTCCCGCGAATTGGTACGTGTATTTTGTTTAATATTAAAAAAAAAAAAAATCTATAACTCAAATTCGAACATTAATCGTTGCAATATCTCGCGATCGTATGTATTTTTTTTTTGTTTCCTCGTCTCTCGAGGCTATTGCCGCTATGCTATACTTTAATTTTCGTTTCATTTTTGATTTTTTTTTTTTTTTTCACAAATCCTAATTGTCATAACCACAAAACTAACAATCTAGCAACGCGCGTTATCTATTGCGTAACGATGATATTCATAATAAAAGAAGTTCATACTAAATGTTTCACGAAATTTGAAACGCTGTACCTAAGTAACTGTATGATTATTTTGATTCGTTATGTGTTTCGACATAATATTCATAATATGAAGTATGAACGGAGATTCGAATCACAGTTTTTCACATAAAACAGTTGACACTGACTCAACTATTTTAATTTTCAAATCTCTCATATTCTGATTACCATATATGTTATTGAATTACTTATGTTAAAAGACTGAACATTTAACGTTGATCTATTCCGCTTTTATGTATGTAATTCATTATGCTTAATGATATTTTTTATTGTTTTCGATTATTCTCATTGTATCATCGATCATTACATTATACATATGTATACATAGTATATTACGGATTAGCGGTACTTTTCAACAATACTAACAACACTAATAAATGATGATAATCACAACCTAGCTTTCATATTTGCTTTATTTATTCCATATAACCATGTCTAACAATTGTGCTGTTTGTTTCTCGCCTAATTAACAAGTATACTGCTAGTTGAGGTTGTGGTTCCCTACCCAATTCGACCTGTTCTAAAAACATTGGGCTGAACGGTGCTAATAAACAGAATATCTCTGACCGGGAAATTCTATTGGTGATTTCGAACACCTAGGTACCAAAACGTGTTCGTTTCACGCTAAAATAGAGAAACGGCGATTAAGGCCCGTCCCTAGTCGCTCACCTCCTTTTGATCGAAATGTGTCACATTTCGATTATTATCTGAGCCCAGGCGTAAAAAACGCAAAAAACGCAAAAAAGGCCAACTTAGCGCAAATTCTATTTCAATTCCGAACACATACCCTGGTAGAAAATTGAACGGAATATGGCCAGAATCCGTTGAATTTTCTGCTCGGTGGGCAGATTCTGGGCAGAAAATATGGCCAGAAACCCCGCGGTCTGACGACGGATTCTGGTGAAGGATCTGGTCAAGTCATCAGCTGTTCATACACATACATAACCTACAGTCCTGAACTTTGTATGTATGCGTGTACGTGTGACACACGGCAAACTTCCAGAGACAGTGGGAGAGAAAGAGATAGAGATACCTGCGTGCGCATCCACCTATAGCTATGTATAAGGGTAAATTAACCGTGGTTTCTGATTTTTGGTACACTAAACGTAATGGATTCTGATCCGGACGAGTTGGACAATTCTACTCTCTAAATTCGAATCAGTGGAAAGTCACTGATGGCAGTGATAAGTATACCAGAATCACTGACAATCAGTAACATTTTCACTGATTGTCAGTGATTCTGGTATACTTATCACTGCCATCAGTGACTTTCCACTGATTCGAATTTAGAGAGTAGAAACAGCCAATCGGCGCTCAGGATTTTTTTAATCCAGCGCGCCGATTGGCTGTTTCTAGAATTGTCCAACTCGTCCGGATCAGAATCCATTACGTTTAGTGTACACGTGTCATCGGCATACTATGTTTGAAATATATATTTATAAATTTTAAGTTTAGAGGTGTTGAGCACGATCATTTTCATTCATTTATCCAGCTTGTAACATTGGGTTTACATAACCTCAAACATAGGAGCTAGGAATTATTCACCAGATTTTGGTCAGATACTGGCCAAATACACCATGAATATCTGGGCAGATTCTGCCCAGATGATCTGCCCAGGATCTGTTAAAAGGCCAGATCGTCTGGTCAATTTTCTACCAGGGTACGTCCAAAAAAAATGTTCGTTTCGTGCGAAAATAGAGTCTACAGACGGTTTTTACGTTGTTACAAAATTATTCGAATTCGATTTCCTCAGCGAACAATGTAAAAACCATCTGTAGACTATATTTTCGCACGAAACGAACATTTTTTTGGACGTATGTGTTCGGAATTGAAATAGAATTTGTGCTAAGTTGACCTTTTTTTGCGTTTTTGACGCCTGGGCTCGGATTATAATCGAAATGTGACACATTTCGATCGAAAGGAGGTGGGCGACTAGGGATGGGCCTTAAGGAATACACTTGGAAAAAGTATTCCTCGCGCCATTTCTCTGTTTTAGCGTGAAACGAACATGTATTGGGCTCTAACCTGTTCGAAATTGCCAATAGAATTGCGCTACAGAGCCCTTTTTCCCGCTTCCGATGCCCGGTTAGAGATATTCTGTTTATTAGCACCGTTCAGCCCGATGTTTTTAGAACAGGTTGAATTGGGTAGGGAACCACCTTAAATAAGGCTAGATGAACATAAACATATACCTTACCACTTTGTAGGTATAGTTGATGTACAAGGTTGCCTTGTTGCTAAAAAAAAAAAAAAAAAAAAAAAAAAAAAAAATTAAAAAGTAGACAGTTACTGAAACAGACTAATACATATTTCCGCTATGCTATTGTATCATTGACAAAGTAGAAAGTTTCTCTTTTTGAGAACAATCGAGAGGTTGACCATAGTATACATATTAGGGTACTTTTCTTTGGAACGACTATTTTCTTTTTTCTCAACTCCCACTTAAAAATCTTGTTGTACACTTTGAAAAAGAAATCCTTCCCCTCCAATTCTAAGATCTCGCGCTCTTTTTTTTTTTTTTTTTTTTTTCAAGTTTTCCCATGCTAAAAGCATGTACAGTGGACTCTTGATAAGTGGCCTCTCGCTAAGTGGCACTAGAGCGCCTTCCCCTGCACACGGACTTACTCACACATTTACTCGCGTTCCCCCATCGCGCTCCCGCTGCGCGCGCGCGTTTTCATGCGTCTGTTTAGCTGAAAAACAAAAGTTATCTGTTTATGTCAAAGTTAAATGTTTTCTGGTTTGTAACCAAATTGAAGAAATGTCTGAGAAAAGTAGTGCGAACAAAGAAAAAAGAAAGCTCAAGTCTTTCAGCATACTGGAAAAAATTTCCATCCTGGGCGAATTAGATCAAGGCAGCACGGTAAAGTCACTTGTAGAAAAGTATGATGTTCCTCAAAGAACAATAAGCAATTGGATAAAAAACAGAGAACAACTAAAAACGCTATAGTTCCGAGCTCTGCTACGTCGCCCCACTACGCTCAGTAGGCGTGTCGTTGGAGAGTGGTGGGAGCTCAGTATAAGTGGCCATTTCTCTCCCCTGAAGCCCCGCGCGAGTGCCACTTATCAAGAGTCCACTGTACCTAAACATTACGACGTTTTCTGAAGGAAAAACTTAAAAAGAAGTACGCGTGTACTTAGAATGGGAATTAAGAGCTAAAAATTGGACAGTATTCCTTTTTCAACTTGTAAAACAAGATTTTCAAGTGTGAGTTGGAAAAAAAAAAAAAAAAAAAAAATAGTCGTTTCAAAAAAAAAGCACCCTAATAATATATATGTCGAAACTTTGTTACAAATGAACCGATACGATTAGGTTGATACAAGTTAACCCTGTACTTGGAAGAGAGAGAGAAAAAAAAAAAAAAAAAAAAAAGAGAAGTAAATACATTATGTGAGCGTATTTTTGTTTCAGTCAGTTTCTTTTTTCTTTTTTTTTTTTTTTTTTCTTAATATTGTAATGTTGAGCCGAATTTCAATATATAGTATAGTATTAAGTTGAATTTAGTCTGAAAGTTGTGTGAAATCACGGTTTATTATAAAAATCGGGGTTTGGATTGTTTCGTAGAAAAACTGACGGAACTCGAACGAAGAAGCTAAAGAAAGTCATATGCAAATCTAGTGTGAGTGAGAGTGACGCGGACGAAGTTAAAAGGGAGGTTGAAGAAATTAACGAAAAAGAAATATCAGAAGAAAAAGATAAAGATAAAGACAAAGACAAAGATAAAGATAAAACTAAAGACCTGAGCAAGACTACAAGACGAAAGACCATGGATTACTCTGTGACTAGAGGGGAATCTCGACTTCCAAAAGTAACACCAATCATTGACGATTACGAGATAAGCAACCACGTTCTCGGCCTTGGTATCAATGGAAAAGTCGTACAATGCTTTGATAAAAAGACAAGGGCTAAATTTGCACTCAAGGTAATGAGAAGTTTTAATTTGGAAATCTAAGTTCATAATATATAAATATTACTTCCTCCACTTAATTTTCAAATTTTTCGAAAACTTCTACGTGGGATATGTTTCACATGCGGTATCGCATGACAGAATTATTATCGAATCGATTTGTGATACTGGAGTTTATACACATTATTCCTTTATACGGTAAACGGTTAGCTATCATAATCAATCTGGCTAGTTAATAAAGTCAGAGCTGTTGCAACCGATAAGAGTACGTGTGTCTGATTACGACCGGTATTCCCGCCTTCGAACTCTATGGGTTCTAGTTTGTTCTGCATATTCAGTAAAAATCAACAATTTTCAATTTACAGTGCTGCTATTGTTGCAATAATTTATTGCAACAACTCAATAATCCATATTGTCAGCAATATATTGATATTGCGTATACCTCCGCAGTGCAGTGCAGTGGGCAGAATGTTGTGAATGCATTGAAAATGCGACATTATCACCGTAGCGTTGTTTCCTGTTCGTATAACGTTTTTAAAACATTAGCGATCGTTGAAGCGTTAAGCGATAACCGGATATAAAAAAAAAAAAAAAAAAAAAGGGAAAAAAAGTTTCGGTATAAATTGACGGCCATTTTTCTGTTTTTACACTACGTACTCACGTGGCTTATTACGTCATCAAAACATTTGGACGAATTTTTCGTACCAATTTACAAATTTATGAAGGTACATAAGTTCTGTATATATTCAAAGAAATCGGATTATCATCACTATATATATATGTGCGGACAAAAGGCAATTGAACCTGATCTGCTACATCGTCAAGTTCTTCAAATAGTTTTATTGTTCAAAGTTCGAACATAAATAACCGCAATATATTTATATACGTTGCGACAGTTGCTTCCTATTTTCTATTTATACCAACACACGTTATGCTGTGGTGTGGAAGTCAGCTTTCTTTCCGGAAATGCGTTGAAACTTGTAATTTTTTCAATGTGATGCCAGGGGCCAATTTGGTATAGAGGTCAATAATTCAAAAATGTTTACCATATTAGATCGCGTTTACATTAACTTTTTTCCTCTTTACTCCCCCCCCTAACTGATCATTCTTACGCAATTTCCTTATCCATTAAACAATACGCGTCGTGAACTCATTATGCAAATATGATCCTGTCAAATAATAATGTCGAGATATGTTTAGCTGTTGAAGAAAAGAATTAAAAATCTTTTTTTTTTTCCTCTTACGAATTTATCCTGTAGTGGAAAATTTCTTATCGCAACTCAATTGTTATACACCTATAACTATAATAGTATATATATACCTAGTAAGTTTAAGACATCGCCTTTGCTATACACCGATACCGGTTTAGCTATCGGAAACGGTTACTAATGTTTGAAAATTTGCATTCCATATAGCGAAACTAAGCTGCATGACATATACATATTTCCGATAAATATTTTCTTAAACAAGTTTATGAGTCACGCGGTCGTTTTAATAAACCGTTCTTTCCCCGCGTTATAATTATTCTTGGAAATGCTTTTATTTTATTTTTTTCTTTCTCATTTTGAATACTCCTCACGTATTCTATAACGCGAGCTTTTAGCTTCAAAATTATATTAGGATCCCCTAAGTACATGGGGCCGTCCATAAATTACGTAACGCACTTTAGGGGGGGGGGGTCAAAATCGCCCAAAAAGTGCGTTACGTAATTTATGGACGGCCCCCATATAAGGAGAATCCTTTTGTATGCGTTAATTTCTTAGTTCCTAATTATCACAGGTACTTATAGTTTGTGGAAAAGGGACACAGACAAACGAATATTGTCAGACCTCGGGTCAGACAGAGAATTTAAACCTAGCTGTTTAACGGTTCGGTTCGCATTAAAATTTTATAAATAAAACTTGACGTATCTTATCGTCTCTAACATCAACGTCGTTTTTATGATCAACGTTGCCAAATATTTCTACATAATGATTTACGCTCTTATCTTTGAGTGCGCTACTCCTGAATGGCGCCAGTTTTGGATATAGTTCTTTTTTCGTTCTGTGCCGGAAATACGTTATCTCATATTCGTGTCTATAATCGATCACTCTTGATAACAATAATAAATCAGGATGTGCAACTACCCTCAAAATTTTGGATCACGTTATCGGTTCGATTTACGAATCTGTGGTAAAAATTTTCTGAAAATATTTTGGAAATGACGCACCCTGTTTTCAAGGTTTAGATGGTGAAGGCTTAAATACGATTTAGAATGTACAACGGATAATTATTTTCTAATGTTTTTAAACATGAGTCATCGCGTGGATGGAGGTCAAGTGGTACTATCCATAGATAATGCCATATATGTATTATTTGTGAAACATTAAAGGAGAATATAAGACACAGAACCTATAATAATCAAGGGTTAAGGAATTCTAAGAATGTCGTCCTAAGTTTCTTTCCTTTTTTTTTTCGACCGGTAAAGTACGATGCACATCGGCACGCGGTCAATGCTTTCATCCGAGTTCATTCAACGCCAGAGTAGAGATTTTGTACGAGGTCTCTCCATCATGGTTTATGTGTATATATGTAGATGGCGGTTGTGTTGTGTTTTGGTTAAAAATTATCAAGCATATCCAATCCATAGAATAATAACAACAAAGATATCCTAAAGGTCGTTATAGTTGCCGTTTTAATTCATTTCAATAAATATTACATATTATATTCAGATTGGACTAGACACCCTGTATACTACTTGTACAAGTCGTCAGGGTCGATCCAGCAGGCATAAGGACAAATCATGTAGTAGTTCGATTTCTTCGACTAATTGCCCTGTATGTATCATGTATCATGTATGCATATAGGTATATTATGGTATGTGGTGAGACGTGATCATATGAAGGTTGTGTCTATACGCATACATATATGCATATACCTATATGGATTCCTATATGCAAGAGTATACAAGAGTTATTTTTACAATATCGTTCATTGTGTATCGCGCTGTTTGTTTGAACGCATACGCTACCTGGCGGGATCCGTCGTACTTAAATGAAACGATAGCGCTCATCGTCACCGTTGATTGCCCCAGATTTGAATTTCGAATGAAGTAACAAATCAAATGAACCACGTACACGTTCTAAATCATGTCATTGCGCCTTTTCATTACCGGTTGAATAATAAACTTATATCATTATTACATTTTTGTTACGTCGCGTCAGTCCTATATAATTATTACATTTATGTATCGATATTTGCGATATCAGAAAATTTAATCATTAAACAACTTACTAACATTCGCATTATCACATGCCATCGTGCTTCGTTATAAAAAAAGTACGTGGTGTTAGGACTATAAAACGTGATGGAAATTCCTACTACATACAAATTACAAATTTAATTAGTAATTACATTTTTTTAGCATCACTAATTACAAAGCAAACAATTTTTTTCAAATATAGAGATACGCCTGTTTGGACGTAAGGTATGACTGATTTTTCAATTCGGATGATCTCGCAGGATCTAATTTACGCAGTTGCAAATTTTATCGATCCGCATAGCGTTTAAATACCGTTAAAAAAATTTCAAAATTTTCAAGACCTGGCGACCCTGACTGTCAATTCCAACGATATAAATGGTCAACGGTTAGACCAATGCTCAGATGGGTTAATAATTAATGATCATCGATTGTTGAGAACTGGCATATAGCCTCGCGACGTGTTACCTTTCATGCAAGAAAACTTGCTGCTCGGTTGCATGCAATATTCAGTCATACAGTGGCACGTGTCGTGCGTCGCGCGGGGAGCTTGAAAATGAAACTGATGCATTTGCTATCGAATACTGAGTAAGATTGCTATCCAGTTATTGATTGAAAAATTGTATATGTAACGTTCTATCCAATGATCCAATTTTAATGACAATTTACTGTATTTAAATGTTTTTCGCTTCTGTGAATAACGATGAATGGCTTAAGTATATAACCGTTATACTGCGAATTAAGATTAATCTCAAATCAGTATAAGAACGTAGCTTTACATTACAGGTATTACATGACTGCACAAAAGCTAGGAGAGAAGTGGAACTTCACTGGAGAGCGTCCCACTGTCGCCACATAGTTCAAGTCAGAGATGTATACGAGAACACGTACAGCGGCAACAAATGTTTACTCGTTGTCATGGAATGGTGAGCATATATGTATATAATTCGTAGTCTTTAAACAGATATGGCGTCGTGACGTCATAGGCGGAAAAATTTCTTTTCCAATTCACGCGGTCACGTTCGATAATAATCGAGAAATTTAGATGTTTTTTTTCTTAATCTTACTGGCACTAGATAACTGGCGATGAGCATTCATTTTCACCAATTCAAGGAGTTAATGGAATGTGCAAGCTGAAACATGCTTTTCTCTACTTTGCTGCCACTTTTGCTACAGAGTTGTGAGTAGATGGCGCTAGGTAATCGTCGCCATGACAGAGCCTCGCAATCTAGCGCCATCTACCCACAACTCTGCAGCAAAAGTGGCAGCAAAGTAGAGAAAAGCATGTTACAGTTGTGGTTAGTCGTTGTGACATGAGTGAACGATGTTTATAGAGTAGTTATCGCTGCTTTTGCCGTGATGTGCAAAATAATTGTCCTCATACTTTTTAGCCCCGCAAAATTTGTAATAACAATTTTTATGAGCGATGCAGTCACAGAGTTTGTCTCATAAGGACATAATGACCGAGTCGGCTATAATTGCGTTCGACACCTGACTCATTGTCGATGCGAGATGAATTTTTAGGATTTTTATACTTTCGAAAAACTCCGTTGTTCTCAAGTTACTTTGACGGGTAATATTATTAAAAATAGAGGACGCGATTACGGCATTGAAAAAAAAAAAAAAAACTGACAGTAAATACAGTCCGATCCCTCAATAAGGCCTCCCTCAATAAGCCCGCTTCCCCAGTTTGTCGCTCGCAGCGTTCCCCCACTCCACCTATTAAGACATAGCGTAGCGATGAAAGAGAGAGACGGAAAACCATTGGTGCGACTAGCGAAGAAGGCAGAGTGGGGGTACCTCATTTCGTGGAAAAACACTTCCCCTTGGCGGCTTGGGAGGGCTTATTGAGGGATCCCACTGTAATTATTCACGATTCGATGCAATACTTGAATCGGTGCTTCTATTCATCTGAACCCGCAAGATCGCAGTTAAGCTCACTTTTACAGTCGTAAGCCATTACTCAGACGCTATATTGGAGTCCTTCCACTTTATTTCTTGATGTTCGAATCTATCTCATACGTAAAAATATTGCGCAAAAATATGTGAGAAACAAGCGAAAATAGTAGCATGTCATGTCCCTGAGCGTACAAAAATAAAATGAGTATTTTTTTTCTTTTTTTTTTTTTGCAATTTTTCTAGAGCTTGGGGCTTTCTGCCATTGTACAGAACTAGACTCCCTTATCATCGCCTTTCGAATTATTTTCGTTAATAAAAGTCTCTTACCACAATCAAAAGTATAAATGAGAGTTTAGGTGGTAAAGAAGGATTATCGCATCATCTAAATACGATATTGGAATCCTTGGAATGGGCGCGGCTTTGAAATTTTAGCCTTCTTTGAGTAGTTCTATTTTCGTCACTAGTTGGCGTATCGAGGTTCTAAGGTTCCCAATACCAACGAAATCAACTCATTTTTCTTATTCGTTACAGTAATATACAGGATGAATTTTTCCTGTTATCGCATGAGGGAAGGGCTTATCGTCCCAAACGTTCCGCCCCTTTTTATTCATACTTGTTATCGTCGTGGCGAGAAACCTCATTTTTATACCCTTCTTGTCTGGAGTCTAGAACAGGTACGTTCTTATTGTGGATGGTAACAACAGAGTGGGGTTTCTGATGGTTTTGACGGCACGTGAAAATGAAAGTAGGGTTTCACGATACGACAATAACAAGTATGAATAGAAAGCTGCGGAGCGTTTGCGATGATAAGCCCTTTCCTCATGCGATACCAGGGAAAACCCAGACAGCATCAAAGTTCAAAAGATATCCATAACACATCCATGGGACGTCGGTATTTTCACAGGACATCCATAGGACATATTTTGAAGTTCGATGCTGTCTGGGAATTCACCCTGTATAAGTAATTAACGAAATTGATTGAATCTGTATAAGTAATTGACGAAATTGATTGAAATTTGAACAGTACATATTCACATTGCTCGAGTAATGTATAAATGGTGGAAAGTTTCGTACTTTGCGAAAGTTGCGAATAAATAAAATAAATGATTTCATTCTGCGGCGGTCAACGACACGTGCTTCTACTTTCGCCTCTTATATATTGGCAGACAAGGAAGTATGTATGTATACACGAGTTTGAGAATGACTTTCCATCATTTCAGAAACGTCAAGTAGCGAAATTATGTAGTCCAATGATACAATATTAACAATTTGAAAATAAAACTAGGTACTATTTCTAATGATTTCTTGATTGTTTTCACACTATGAAATGACCGTTTTTATTTCACTCAGTGTCTCTCGCTTTCATAGATTTCTTTTTCAAATAATAGATCTTCCACTATTCCTCGATGTGTTATTTTATTCAATTCCAGACTCCAGAGCAAAGAATTAAATCTGTTCAAGTCAGACTTTGGACAAATAGAAAAACTGTAATCACGAGTTACCGACTGTTTCATTTAGCATCGCCTTAATAATAACATTTTTATTCCAGCATGGAGGGAGGCGAATTATTCCAGAGGATACAAGACCGACAAGACGGAGCCTTTACGGAAAGAGGTAATAAAAATTCTCTATATAAAGTATTTGACAAGATTTTTTAGATCAAACGTACTTTTTTTTTTTTTTTTTTTTTTCTTAAGGCCCATCTCTAGTCGCCAACCTCCTTTTTGGTCGAAATGTGTCACCTTCCGATTATTATCTGAGCCCAGGCGTCGAAAACGCAAAAACAAAATGCACAGCGCCAATTCAAATTCAATTCCGAACACACACGTCCAAAAACATGTTTTTGTAACACATGCACGATTTTCGCGTTTTTTTGACCCATTAAGCGGGCCTAAATTAACAGTTTTCAGACGAGCGGGCGATAATAACTTGAAAACGCCTGCTAGGTCGATCAGCCGGTGTTTTCAAGTTATTATCGCCCGCTTCTCGAGCATAGGCGGTCAATAATAAACTGAAAACGCCCGCTAAATTATTTTTCAATATTTTCAACAAAATTATCAACGATGAAGAAAAAACGCGAAAATTGTGCTGTTACAAAAAATATGGTGTGCACCAAGGGCTAAGTGGGCTTTTTGACCTTGTGTGGTTGCAGTACTCATCTTCGGCTCGTACTGCAAACTCCACACCCGGTCTGAAAAAGCCCACTTTACGCCCTTGGTACACAATATACTATCGTTTCGTTCGAAAATAGAGTCTAGAAATGGTTTTTACATCATCCAAATGTTAATTTTCTCGGCGGCCAGGATTCGAATTACGTAAAAACCATTTTCGGACTCCATTTTCGCATGAAACGAACATGTTTCTGGACGTATGTGTTCGAAATTGAATTTGAATTTGCGCTGTGCACTTTGTTTTTGCGTTTTCGACGCCTGGGCTCGGATAATAATCGAAATGTGTCATCTACCAGCCCTTTTCCGACCAAAAGGAGGTGGGCGACTAGGGATGGGCCTTAAGATCTTTTGTATGTATACTATCCGCAAAATACATGTCTCACCAATTAATAATGCATATTTCAGAAGCGGCACAAATAATGTACGAAATTTGCGTAGCGGTAAAGCATCTCCATGACATGAACATCGCTCACAGAGATCTAAAACCTGAAAATCTTCTCTACTCAAGGCCTGGTAAACAACATATCATCATTATTGATAAAGGTTTATGATGAGAATTTAAGAAAACTGTAGCTATCACCATCATATCTATATTCAAAGTTTTACCATTCATTAGTATGTAACCATAACTTCACTATTCTGCTTATTACAGGGTATCCAGCCATAATTAGTACTCGCTAACATGTTGTACAAATATTTTCAGATGCGACAGGCATTCTTAAGCTTACAGACTTCGGATTTGCTAAGGAGACACATCTGAAGGATACACTACAAACTCCATGCTACACTCCATACTATGTTGGTAAGATATAAAGAGTTTACAATTCAAAAATGAACATTTTATGTCTGACAACACAGGCCAAAAAAAAAAAAAAAAAATGTCTGAACTTTTGACGAGACAGTTCCATTCTTATGTATTTTCGGACGCTAAATCCGAATCCGAAGTCAAATTAGGGAGTTTCCCTGCTCCTTCGCGAGAAAAACGCAAAAAAACATGATTTTTCATGGTTTGTTTATGGATTTTTGGAATTTAATAGAAAACGACGAATGATAACGTCAATCTGAATTCAAATTCGACTTCTACGGATCAAAATACGTCGAAAACCATATTTTGTTTATTTTTTTTGCACCAAATTTTGACCCTTGCCGAGCTTTGAAACCGTAGCAGTGCATAAAGACCCATAGCTAATGAAACTGCGAGCTGATACGTTTAATTGAAGTTGTTTGTACTTTTGACGAGGCAGGTCTATTTTGATGTATTTTTCGACGCTGAATCCGAATCCGAAGGCAAATTAGGGGGTCTCCCTGCTCCTTCGCGAGAAAAACGCAAAAAACATGATTTTTGATGGTTTGTTTATGGTTTTTTGGAATTTAATAGGAAACGACGAATGATAACGTTAATCTGAATGCAAATTCGACTCCTACGGATCAAATACGTCGACAACCATTTTTTGTTTTATTTTTTGCTCGAAATTTCGATCGTAGTTATAATTTACTAATTGTAACAGAAACGCACCTGGCAATACTGCGGATTCCAATGATTTTATGCTCGAAAAAGATGGAATGTGTTTGAAAGATATGGTCGAAATTTCGAGCGCAAAAAAAACCAAAATATGGTTTTCGACGTATTTTGTTCCGTAGAAGTCGAATTTGATTTCAGATGGATTCAGATTCGTCGTTTTCTATTAAATTCCCAAAAACCATAAACAAATCATGAAAAATGGTGTTTTTTGCGTTTTACTCGCGAAGGAGCAGGGAAACTGCCTAATTTGACTCCGGCTTCGGATTCAGCATCGAAAAATACATAAGAATAAACGTGTCTCGTCAAAGGTTGAGATAACTTTTTTTTTTTTGTTGACCGGTGTAATTATTGTAAACATGTAACTATGGGGCTCAATCTCTTCCTCCATTTGGTATTTCAGCTCCGGAAGTATTGGGACCTGACAAGTATGACAAAAGCTGTGACATTTGGTCACTCGGCGTTATCATGTACATATTGTAAGTATTGCTGATGACGAGTGACGTCAAAATCGTTGAAAATTTACAAACTGTATAAATTGTTGTGTCTTCAGTTGATATTATTCTACGAAAAACATGACAGATAATTAATTAACAAGTCAGAAAATTAATAATGGCAAGAAAAATTCTGAAGAACGAATCTCTCAGGCTCTTTTTTTTAAACCCCATTTTGTCTAATTCTCAAATGTATATGTACATCACAGCTCGTATACTTATGTGACGAAATATCTTACTAAACTCTTATATGATATACTCATAAGATCATAATTATAAGACTTTTATCAGTCTGAAGTCCTGCTTACATAAAATAAGATACCATCGTGTATCAACATCTTATATGATCTATTATCTCGTGTTACGATTATTATAACAATTTGATACTAGGCAGGTAGAGAAAAAATCTTGAGAAATATCGTAAAGGCGAAATTTTTCGCATAGAAAATATTTCTATATGAACATTCAATTATCGACTAATTGAAAAAAAATTGGAATTAAGGACAATATCTGTGAAAATCTATTAAAAGCCAGTAAGATTGCCTAGCTATAAGCTTAATTTCTTTTTCTCAGGCTGTGTGGCTTTCCACCATTCTACAGTAATCATGGATTAGCAATTTCGCCTGGTATGAAAAGAAGGATCAGGCTTGGCCAATACGACTTTCCTGCGCCAGAATGGTCAAATGTAAGCCAAGACGCCAGAGATCTTATAAAGGAAATGCTGTGCACAGATCCGGCGCTAAGATTACACATCGATCAAGTGATGCGCAACAAATGGATCGCTGTAAGAATTCTTTATTATTAATTAAGAAATTTATAAGAAATGATTTTGAGAAAGGATTTTTGATACTTTTTTATTTAATTTTTATAGAAGCATACAGAAGTACCGGCTACTCCTTTACACACTGGTAGGGTTCTTCGCGAGGGAGAGGAACTTTGGCCCGAAGTACAAGAGGAAATGACACGATCCCTTGCCACAATGCGAGTAGATTACGACACAGCAGGATTGAAGCAATTGGATCACACCAATAACGCTTTGTTGAATAAACGAAGACGCGCTAAACAGTCAACAAACGTAACACCGGCGACCAGCCCAACGCCTGCTTCCTAGAACTACGCCTATAGCGTTGGAAGATATTATGGTTATAGTAACTGGGTCGTTATCTTCCTACGTTGGTTTATTAGGTACAGTCTTTTTACTCTGAGAATTGTCTTCTGACATTTTGGTATAATTATATAGGAGATAGCGACCCGGCCCACAAGCCATCGAACAAATTAATTATTATACATATTCTCAAGCTTAAACGGTTGTAAATTTATATAAACTGTTATATAATTGAAGGCCTATAATATTCCATTCTGCATTATCTGCCCATATTTTTTTTTTTTCTTACCTACTGTCATACAGAATTAAAATTTATTTCATTTCACGGTAAAGTATCAATCAATCTAATTCTGAGATCTTATGATCCAGAACTTATAACTTTTACTTGATTTATGCTTCAAAAGATCCGCGAACTACCGTAATAGAACTAAATGATTGGATAACGATTTGGACATATATGCCAGTGCTATAAAAAACCGTTTTTATATATTTTTACAAAACATGGAATTGCTTGATCAATCGATTGAAGAATATGAGACGACAATTTGGGTTCTGTCACGTTTTTGAATTCGATAAAGCGATGGAAAGTGAATTTGCATTTTAAAGTCTTGATTCTAGGAATCGTGTATTAAAGTATAGATATATTAGATTAATAGATAAATAAAAATAAATATGGAATAAATAGGTAAGTGAAAATTGGAGCTTGGAATTTTCGACATTTTTATTATAATATATAATTATAGACGAAATAATTAGCAGTTAAATAATACGTTTCTTTATGTTGTCATTTATGAGATTTAATCATTGATATTCATATTAATTGTTGTGTATAAGGTATACCTATACTACGCTAAGTATGTAAACACACAATATATATATATGTATACATATATATCCGTATATTGGCTGCTATTCGTCGCCTTGGGTTGGTTGAATGTTTTTAACTAGGAGATTGACATGAGCTATAGACATTATCTTAAATTGCTTAATAAATTATATTATTATTATTATTATTATTATTATTATTATTATATTATATTATATTATATTATTAATAGTATTAACACGAACGAGAACAATTATTAAAACACAAAGCCTTATAGCAAAGGCAATAATGAAATTAGAACAAATTATTATCTATTAAATATATATATACATAACATTGTTAATTACTGTAATAATTACGATACAATTATTCAGCCTAATTACTGTATGATGATTATATATTATATATAAATATAAAAATAAATAAATATAGGTAAAATCGCGAGAACTGCCGACCAATATAATTATATTAACGGCATTAGTAGTATTTAAAGACAAATTTGCTATAAAACGTGGGTCAAATTGTTCAAAATCTGTACGCGAGAGCGTTAGAAGTGCCTAAACTGCATTCTTTTCGTCCTCAAATTGTAAGATCGAAATAAAGACTACGCTTTTTAATCGTTAATATATTATATCTACATATGTGTATAATAAGAGTTTAATGCGTTTGAAACATCTGTGAGTTCGATTCATCGTCAAATATATAATTAACAGTAACATGAATTTGAGTAAAAAAAAGATATCATTATTACAGTGAATTGAAATCTGTGTAGATCAATCAGGGATGTGTCGTTTCAGGGAAAATATTCTATAAAAAAATGATTGAATGAAAAAAAAAAAAAGAAAAAAAAAACGTTGCTTTTGACAATGATCTGCATCATCCATATTTAATTACGAGTTTATAAACGCTGTACAATTGTAGGTCTGAAGTATTGATCCACAAGTCTTATTAGTGTCGATTGAAAAAATTTCGCGCTGCAACACGTATAAGTAATACAGAGTTGATGAATTAGTTTAATTAATTATCGTACAACCTAATAATAATTGAAGAAGGTGGTTGCGCTTTATTGTTAGAATGTATATTTTTTAAAGATTGTTCTGACTGAGGCTATTAAATTACGATTAAGCAACTACATTATAATGTATCTCGTTATACTATGGTGTTATAATGTAGTCAGATGCTCACACGTCAATTATAAAATAGTAGATTATAAAGAAAATATACCATATACTATATCTGTCTTGTTAATGGTTCCAACGTGGTTGAAAATATAGAAAAATTGAATTCAAATAGCAGAATATAAAGTAAAAAACAAACATTAGACAAATAATATCAGCATAAGGCTCTAATAGACGTTTTTATTAGCAAATTTTTGATAAGTCCAAATACATTGCGGAAGCGTCTAACGTTTTAAAATTGATTTTAATCGATTTCTTGGGTTTTGCGGTTTTTTTAGAATTGAAAGTTTTCCATTACTGGCCGGGATACTTAATTCGATATAATTATATTAAAAAGAAAAAAAAAATAAAAAAATAATACAAATAGACAATTATATAAGCCTTCAAGTAATGAATAAATAAATAATTAAATACATTCATTTCTACAATTTATTATCATCATTATTGCTAGTTTTTTTTTTATGATAAGAAAAAAAAAAAAAAATAAAAAACATTTCGAAACTCAATGGTTGAAATTCTGGATTATAAAATTACCATACAACATTATTTTAATTTGTGAATATAATGAAATCTCACAACCTATAGGTACTGTGTTAATATTGGTTAAATAAAGTCATTAACATCAGATTTATTCTTTTGAATCAATAATTTTAATATAATAATAAAATAAATTATGATACAAATTATAATACAATAAATAGAAAATCATTATAATCTTTATTTCGTTCAAATACGCATTGTATACCTACCGATAACAACACATCACTTTATCTATGTATAAGTAATAGATATATGAAAAAATATTTTCTATGACACCGAGAAATTCAATTAGTATCTAATAATTATACCAACGCTCAATCATTTATAATACTTCTCAATTACTTTACTATACGATTTTTCATCATACGTTGGCTACAGGTTTCTACAATCATGATACACTATAATTCACTATTATTAATATGATTATTATTGTTATATTATTGTTACTGCATTACTGCTACTGCTACTGCTACTACTATTACTATTACTCTGGAAAAACGTTACTGAACTATTGTTGATGTTAGTACAAGTATCAATTATTTCTCACCTTTGAGCCTAAATACTTGTGGGCTTACGTATATTTAAAATTGTTTATAGTTTATAGTAGATCGTTGGAATAATAATAATAATAATAATAATAATAATAATAATAACAATTCAATAATTCAGCGAGGGAAACTGGCTAAATGAATAATGTTACAAATGAATTGACAAAAAAAAAACGCCTTTGAACAAAAAAATGTATCTATAATATTATATGAATAGGTGCGTAATTATAATAATATGGTCATTATATTATTTCAAATGTATATGTAGTGACAATAAAAATATAACTTTAAGTTCAGATGAGTATTGATTTATTTTACATCTGAACCATCGCTGTAGCTGACTTACAATCTATAATAGGTGACAATATTGTTAATTGTTTATAATGTATTGGAAATAAAATTAATTTACAAAATAATCTCGATCTCTTTCTTCTTCAAACTTAAATGCAAATTTATTTATTCATTGAACCTACTAGCGAATTCGATCAGTACTAACATAATGG
Source organism: Tenthredo mesomela (assembly GCA_943736025.1). Classification (NCBI taxonomy): domain Eukaryota; kingdom Metazoa; phylum Arthropoda; class Insecta; order Hymenoptera; family Tenthredinidae; genus Tenthredo; species Tenthredo mesomela. Next base: position 14,480,224 of record OX031014.1, on the reverse strand, counting down.
CGATTGTCATATCAGAAATGAGGAAACTTTTTGTTCAATTTACGGTCCTGTAACTGCTTAAACATTAGGGTGTGCCAAAGAAAAAAAAAAAAAAAAAAATTCAAACGCACATCAACATTCCGGTAGCTAGCATCTCAAATCAAATATCTCAGCCAAATATGAGCTCTTAATATTGATATTTAGAACTGCCTAACTCAGTTTTCCCATTTTTGATTTGAATAACACGTGAAAAAAAAATCGGAAAATTTTCGAATTGTTTTTTTCTCGTAACCGGCTTGATTTAGAAACTTTCTGAATACAGATTCTTATAGGAAATTTCACGCTCTACAAAAAAGTACTGAGATAGAATTTTCCTAACTCTCACCGATTAAGAGATATTCGCCTATAAACATTGAGTCATAGCGTCATAGAGTCATACGACTCTGGGAAAAACAATTTATTTTTCAACCGCGCATCAAAATTTCGGCAGAGCATCTCAAACAGAACATCTCAGCCAAATATGAGCTCTTAATATTGATATTTAGAACTGCCTATTTTAATAACTAAAAGTAGTAACTAAAATTAGTAATGAAATTAGGCAGTTCTAAATATCAATATTAAGAGCTCATATTTGGCTGAGATATTCTATTTGAGATGCTCTACCGGAATGTTGATGTGCGTTTGAATTTTTTTTTTTTGGTACACCATATAAAATATATAAGACATCGACGTTTTTCAATCCTGCAGCCCATATGAAAGTAACGAAAACTTGTTGTTACGCTAAAATAGTAGTTCGTTGATGGAATAAGTGAGCTAAAGTTACGAGGTGGAAGGTGAATTCAGCAATGGCGACCATAAGCTGTCTACTGTTAACGTATATCGCAGTATACCAGCAGAATTGAAGCACGTTTGATTTATATTTTGAATTAGTAGCAGAACGACTTGCATGAATTGCAAAATGAGTTGATACCGCAAAAAAAAAAAAAAAAAAAAAAAATTTCACCGAACCTTTTTCCTGTCTGAATAATGATTTCCTTTGTTTATTATACGGAAAACTATAGACAAAAAAAAAAAAAAAAAAATGGATCCTAATGAGTGAAAAAACGATACAAAATTATTCATGTTGTGATGTGCAAACTTTGGTTGCGGTTACGACTCAAGGACGGGCATACGCAGGATGCTGTGTGCGGTCATGTGTGCGCAATTTAAGCCTAGGTTTTTCGCGCCGAATCCATACCACAACTTATCTTTAAACTCAATTCAGTCGAAATCAACCACAATCAATTCCGCATGGAATTTAGACAAATTTTGTTTATTCAATAATGGAACTTTCCGGTTGTCAATATTGCGGAATAGTTATTCAAACTTTTTGTACCTATGTACCTAAAATTGTATTAACAGTTACTTAATTCGCAGAACCTCACCCGGAACCGTCTGTTGCTCATATATGCGTTTTTTAATTGTTAGTGTTCTAAGGAAACGTATAAGTTATCTACCTTATCCGTTCGTCGAATAACTTTAGAACAGATTTCAACTAAATTCGCCACAAAAAATAAATTAAATGATAATTAGATCCGGTGTTTAATTCAAGTCAAATCGGTTAATAGGCTTGTCAAGCGGAGGAAATACGACAACCGTTTTTTATTCAGTGCAATCAATCGCTATATCTAAGGTGATGGTGATAAAAAATTGGAAAAAAACCAAATTAATAGACACACGTCTTCTTTCTACGAAATGTACGAAATCGATTTATTTCTTTTTTTTCTTTTTTATGTTCGAACGGAAACGCTCTCAATACGTATGTGAAATTTCCTTAAAAATCCCTAATAATACTCATGAAGTGTTCTAATCGTGAGAAAATTTTCTCAGAATAGTTTTGGAGATGATCGTCGTTTATGCGCGGGACTTTACGAATAGAATTTCAAAATTGTATAGAAATTCACGTAAGAGACCAACCAGAAATTATACCGTTGTATTTTTGTTAGGTGACGCCTGTGGAATAGCAGCCGGCGTTACGCATGAGGAGGTTAATGCGCATGCGCTGACCAAGTTCATTGATGTGCGTGGATTCATTCATTCATTGCTGAGCTTACGCGCCGCCTGCGCCTCGCTCCCAGACGGAGTGAAGTTGACCTGGCGCCTATGACCCTTTCGCTGACCCCCCGCCTCAGGCTTGTCTACGGTACTTACCGTATAGACGAGGTATGACCCTTCGGTCATCCGCGGCGTTCACACAGTTTACTTTCGTTTATATCGATTTTTAACCACTTTATCGATTTCTACTAAATATTGTATCTATCCATATAATAGCTCTGTAAAATATAGTTTCCATAGTTATCGACGACTACTTCTAGTTGTAACTTTGTTCAAACAGGAATATTAAAAGTTCAATTCATTGCCTTCTGTAGTAGGTATATTAATTGTTGGCATGCATTTTTGAGAAAAAATTGTTCTCGATTTTCCGATGTAAAATAGGGAAAATGATCTCAGTTAAGGGGACTAGTACAGCGACTTTTCGAGAAATTATCATAGTCCGAAATCAATTTATTTCATAACCTAAGTTCATTTCACATAAAAATATTTTTCTTTTTCAAAATCATGTGTAGTAAGGATTTTAGAGCACCGTTGGACCGATTCAGGTCATCTTGGATTCATTTTCTTCAGAAAACAAATCCTCATCATGTGAATGTAGGAATTTTAAAATAAAAAATCATGTTATAAGTTATGATCAATTTACCAAATTTGCAAAAATTATTATCACTCATTTCTTAAATAACTTGGCCAAAACGAGAATTTTTCAAACTTCCTACATTCACATGATGAGGATTTGTTTTCTGAAGAACATGAATCCAAGATGACCTGAATCGGTCTAACGGTGCTCTGAAATCTTTACGACACATGATTTTGAAAAAGAAAAATATTTTGATGTGAAATGAATTTTGGTTATGAAATAAATTCATTTCGGACTATAATAATTTCTCGAAAAGTCGCTGTACTGGTCCCCTTGAGGGGATATCAAAGGTGAATTATACACCTCGAATTTTTGGCAGCCCGTTTCTCAGCTAAAACACATCTGATCGTTGTGAAATTGATATCAGTGATGCAGAAAAAGTGCACGGAGGGCATGATGCTCTTGGATTTCCAAAAAGCGAAAATGTTTCGGGTGTTTTCATATTTGTCAAGTCCAACGTGAGCAACAACGATTATTCGTTACAGAGCACTCTCGATATAAAACTGTGCATTTTATTTTTGCTTTTTCGAAATCCAAGAGCATCATGCCCTCCGTGCACTTTTTCTGCGTCACTGATATCAATTTCACATCGATCGGATGTGTTTTAGCTGAGAAATGGGCTGCCAAAAATTCGAGGTGTATAATCCACCTTTCATTTCCCCTTAATGAATATAGAATATATAAAACCAAAAATCATCATCTATCGTTTATACATTGTTTAGTTATTGGCTCATATCTTGGATATGCATTCATTGTTAGTCAAGACGATCGACTATATATAGGTACGTACGGTACGTTGTTGCGTGCTACGAAGAGAGAAGAGAGAGGCGGTCCACTCGAAGTATCGCTAGTGCTTGAAGAGCTATGAGCAGCATGTGATGCGGCGAGCGCAAGTAAGCAAGCAAAGCAAACCAGGCAGTCAGGCAACGTCGGGGAGAGCGTGACGAGAGTGAGCACTGAGCAGCACAGCAGGAATCGGCATTCGGTCTGTGGCTGTTACGGCGAGCGGATATACAGTCCTGTAACGCGACGAGTTTTAAAAAACCATTCGAATTTCGAATATTTGTAACCTGCGTATATAATACACTGTATAGTTGTCTAGGGCGGGGGAGGCACGTGATATTTGAAATATATAAAAAAAAAAAAAAATATCGCATAAATTTTTCTTTTTTTTTTTCTATATTTTTTTTGACCAAAAATCAAAATTGTGAGAAAATGAACATTAAATATAATCACTAATTACTATAACTGGTAAATATTTATTAATCTACATATCTAATGTATCGACTGGTTAATTCAGCACACACTCATATTTTTATATTTCATTGTTTTTCTTATTGTTACTTCATCCATTTTTTACAACAAAATGATCAATTCTTGATGGTTTATTTAAATTTCAAATACAAGATTTATACGAAATACAAGATTCAAAATTTCAAACTTTTAGCTACTTTATAGATATGCGGAAACTATATTAGTTTCTCTTTACGTACGATCATGAATTCAAATTCGTAATGATCAGAATAATTTACTTTTTTGCATTTTTACCCAGTTCAATCATATTTTTGTTATAATTGTGAATTTTCTCTTTTTCAATATCTTTCTACGTACAAGTACTTATAATTATTCAAAAATTGTACAAATTCTAACTTTGTTCATTCATCTTATTTACATGCATCGTAGCAAATATACATACAACGATGACTCTGCGATTCAATTCTTTTCATTTTTCATTATTCTTCTTAATCATATCCTCTTCTTATACTTTTCTCACTAGCTTTGATACATCTATACTATGTATACTTTACTCTAAAGATAACTCTTCAGCAAGATTGTGTATACACAGCCTAGATTCTTTACATCTCATTTACCTATTTCAATTTCTAACACTTATTCGACTTCGTTTTTTTTTTTTCCTTTTTTTTCTCTCTCTTCTTTTACCAAGTCAATAATTATTGTATAGTGCGTCAAATGCGTTTATAACAGTGTAAACATATATGACTATAGATCGAGTTATTATTTCCTGTCGCTGCTGTTGCTGCTGTTTCGTCTTCTTATTTGAAGTTTCACCAACTCGATATGGAGACCAGGGCTTCTTTTCTCATCGTCTATTTACTCGTCACCGGAGTTTGCAGTCAAAGTGAGTACCCGAAGCTTTTTTTTTTTTTTTTTTTTACAGATTCAAATTTACCGCGCCTAGTAGCGTCATCTTTTATCATTCTGTCGTACCCGCAATTATTCAACTTGTAATATTATAAAGAAGGTTGAATACTTATTAGTACATATCTAGTATTTCATAAAGTTGGGAAACAATATAATGAGGAAATAATTACTTTATGTATATTCAACACTTAGTCACAATACATTATATTACTATACAGTCATTTCTTTATTGTACATACATATTTGATTTGACTCTTATTTGCTCTGCACGATTCGATAAGAGAAGAATTTAGATACATATGTATGTTACAAGTTAGAATTTAGATAAAGAACCCATTTTGCACACACGCATATATATATATATATTAGGGTGCTTTTTTTGAAACGACTATTTTGTTTTTGCAATCTTCCCATTGAAAATCTTGTTATAGACGTCGAAAGGGGAATCCTGTCCAATTTTTAGCTCTTAATTCCGATTCTAGTACTCGCGCTCTTCTTTTTAAGTTTTTCTATGCTAAAAGCATGTGAATATTACAACTTTTTCTTTAGTCGCGCACAACTCAGCCGCATTTCGATGGATTGTTCTCATCCAAGACTCATTTTACAGGGAAATTAGTGTTCTTCAAAAGTGCTTCTGGTAGTTTGGCTGTGGTTTCAACCGCCGCACTTGTGTGAGCCTCCAAAGTTGAGTTTATGCATAATTCTTCTTTCTCGCTGTGGGCGAATAAACAGTTGGACTTGGAGAAAAAACTGCTCAACAATTTTGTAGGAAATTTATTTCTCTACAAAAAAGTCCTACACACAAAGTCTCTCAAACTAGTATTTCAAAAGATATAAGGACTTTGATTTTTTTAAATATAAAATTCCAACAAAATGTCAAGTTCAATATTTTCAAGTCAGTCAAACTATCCTGGGCACTTTTGAAGAACACTAAATTCTCTGTCAAATGAGTCTTGGATGAGAACAATCCATTGAAATGCGGCTGAGTTGTGCGCGACTAAAGAAAAAGTCATAATGTTCACATTATGCTTTTAGCATGGAAAAACTTAAAAAGAAGAGTGCGAGTACTAGAATCCGAATTAAGAGCTAAAAGTTGGACAGGATTCCTTTTTCGACGTCTACAACAAGATTTTTAATGGGGAGTTGAAAAAAAAAAAAAAAAAAAAAATAGTCGTTTCAAAAAAAAGCACCCTAATATATTATATATTTATGTGATAAGAATAGATCTTGTAGCAAAAAATATAGGCACTTTTTATTTTTTTAAATTACAGTAAGTCGAAAACGTGCAACGAAAAAATGTCGAGAAATCAACGCAGTTTTGAAATAGTAGCTGTTTGAATTTGACCAATACGAAAGCAAAGATATGAGTCTGCGCCATGGGCCGCTGCAAGTAGCGTTCTCGATTGGCAAGTTCACGAGTTGGCGTTCCTCGTTATCATCTCGTATTGGTTAAACTTTGAACGGTTAAAATTTGAAAACTATCATTCCCACGAGATTTAATTTTCGAACATTTTCGTCTTAGTTTTTGAATAGGTATCCATTAGTGTAAGGAAAGGCGTCTCATTCTGATACGCAATCTATATTACCTTAAATTCGATACCTACACCTGCAGCTCGAATTTCGATTCTCAATTCCATATCACACACAGTATAAGCAATTATACTCGCACATGGAAATAGAAATAGCAATAGCTGTAATTACCTACTAGAACTTCCATTTCCGAATGTCGTTAAATTAAAATGGTATTTTCGGAAATGCGGGGGGTCATGGTGGGTATGCAGATTGTTCATCAAGAAAAACCCCCGCTTAGTGCGCTCGCATTGATCCAACAATTTTTAGGTACACATCGTGTTTCGTCAACCGTCATTCGTCAGTTAAACATTTAAGCACAGATAGTTATCTGAGGTACTATAGTTTCTATATAGAATATAAATATTTAAGGACGTTCCCGAGGAGCAGTGGTGCTCAATCTGCAGAAGACCTAACTATGTGAACTAACATGTACACAATGATAAAATAGTTGATGCGCAGTGCACTCTTTCGCCCTGTCCCACATGCGCAGAAATGAAAAAAAAAATAACATAACTTCCCGCGTAGTGCGATGTTATCAAATCGCGATCTTCTAGTCACTAGATTACGTGAGGAAAGTCGAAAACAATCAAAAGTAGCTCACTTTCAACATATTTTATCAAAAAAAAAAAAACGAATACCGCTTGCTATAATTTTCTTTACACGACAATATTTGTTATATTTCCAATTGATCATTCCAAGTTTTTCAAAAAAGTCGTAAGAAAATTACCATTGATATATCACGAAACATCCGTTTCAACCTAAGGCCGGTATAGGGTTCGTATGTTGGAAATGTAAATTTTAACGGGTGGGGGTCAAAAATTCGAAAGACCAATATTTCGAATGACCAATATTTCGAATTTTAAAATAGCGATGGTACGAAATTCAAAAAGGCCAGTTTAGAGAAGGCCTATCAAGTAGTAGCTAAAAAATTACGTATATCGAAATTTAGAAAGATATTTGTACTAAAATAAAAAATTGGAACGTTCAGAATTGCGAAAGACGAAATATCTAATTGAAAAGATAACGAAACGTCTGATAATTCGAATAGTTCAATATTTCGAATTGTCGAGACTTCGAATCTTCACGTATGCGAATATATTTTAGCGACATACCGAAAATTCGAAAGGTCAGAATCTCGAATCTTTCATACGGTTTTTTGGATGATGTTTCAATAAACAATAAAAATTTTGATCCAAATTCATCTACGCAGAGAAAATACGTTCGAAATATTATTTTTCGAAGTTTAAATCTTTCGAGATTTTGGTCTTTCGAACTTCTGGTCTCTAAAGATTAAAAATTTAGAAATATTGACTTTATACATTTATATTTTCTACATTATACTTATTCAGAGTAGAAATTATCAGAAAATACATTTTCGAATAAACCAGCGTTCTGACAGGTGACCGCCTGCTGAATAAGTCATTCGAAGAAATGATCTTTCGAAAATAAGAATTTCGAATTAATTTGTCTCTAGTTATGTTTGTATTCAAATTTTTAATATTCGAATTTTTGGCCGTTCTGAATTCTGATCTTTCAAAATATCGACCCCCACCCATTTTAACAATCAAATTCTTAAAATTTAGTGCCGCAAGGAGTATTGAAACTTTTTCTACGTATGAAGAACATTTATAAGTATACATATTCAAATTGTCAAGATATGATCGTAAGAAAAGTGATTTTCCTTGGGAACGTCCTTGATAGAAAAAAAAAAGTTTCTTTTCAAGTCAAGAACAGAATTGCAAGACCAAAAATTTGAGGTTTATGTGCGGAAGATTATAGAAAAGAAAGAGAAAAAAAAAAGTTGCCTGCAAGGAGGTGTAAGGGGACTAAGAATGAATGAATGAATGAATGAATGAGAAAAATTTCAAATCTCAAATGTGAATGTGAATGTGAATGTGAATGTGAATGTGAATGTGAATGTGAATGGAATTCCGTAAATCTTTGTCCGTGTTTTTTTTTTTTAGTTGGAGGGTATCTCGAGGCTCACCTAAACCATTCATTGTTAGTAAAGGCACAGGAAAATACTTGATCTCTAAACTAATGCTGGTGGGGTAAAGTGCTGTTGGAACTATATATTATATGGATGATATAGAAATACAGGAAGTTTGTCCCTGCGGGGGCGACAACTGCGCATGGCGGGCATATGGCGGTAGAACCTTGCGCTGCAGTGCAGCAGCAGCAGCAGCAGCAGGTCTTTGGATATATAACTAAAATTAGACGATTTTTGAAAAGAGAATAAATACCTACAAGAAATGGAAGGGTCGTGTTTGGGATTTCGTTTCACTGCAGGGGCAAAAGGAACACCGACCGTCGTCGTCCCCCGTAGTCGGATTCTCAGGTGTATTTTCTACCTGACCCATAGAAATCAATGTCCTCGTAGCAGGCAACCACCCCCCCCCCCCCCCCCCCCCCCCTCCACCCACACTTCTCTTTCTTTCTCTCTATCTATCTATCTCTCTTTCTCTTTTAGAAAATCAACGTTCCTTTTCTATGAAGTAGGAAAAGAATTATTTTCAGCTTCGTTTGTAATGATTCTCATGCCTGCAGCAGCAGCAACAGCAGCAGCAGCACAGAAAAAAAGGTTAACTTGATCCAAGAAAATTATTCTTGATTAAAGATAATTTTGCGGTCCAAAAATGAAGAACGAAATTTTCTCGGATCAAATCAAAAATTTTCTCGAACCAAGAACCTATGTTCCAAATTTTCTTGGCTCGATAAAATTTTTGATTTGATCCGAGAAAATTTCGGTCTTCATTTTTGGACCGCAAAATTATCTTTAATCAAGTTAACCTTTTTTTCTGTGGAGCAGCCTTCTTCTCGCATTCTGGAATTTGAGTTTTATCATAAAGTCCTTCTGCAAATTACGATAGCCTGCGGTTCTGCCTCGATCACGTTCAATAAATCAGTTCTTCATTTTCCCACGTCCAACACTTTATAACAATAATCGTCTACTTAATTTTTCTAGTTTCCTTATCCGAAAATAGAACTTTGATCTTTTGTCGATTGTATTCGATTGATTAGAAAAAAAAAAAAAAAAAAAAACTTTAGTATTGTTCCCGGATCTTATTTTGATATCAACTTCTTCACCTTGATAGAACGAATTCAATGAATGAATGTTACGATTCGGGTATACCTATATTCTTGAATGAATCGTTTTGAAATGCGATCGGTGCAGGTGAGTGTCGAGTCATATATACGATACGACTGACTCACGGTTAATCCAAGTCACCTGAGTCAAGGAATGATTTCTTGGTAGGGTGACCTTGACCTGTTGAAGAACCTGTTTGTTAAAACATGCGTCTTTTAAATCTAGTATTTTTAGGTGAATCATTTATCAAAACTGAAATTATTTATAGAGATTCGATAATTGCACCGAAAAACATTGTTGAAAAAAAAAAAAAAAAAAAAAAAAAAAAAAAAAAAAATTGCGATTCGGCTATTATCGCATTTTTTGTCTGGGTTTATTTTTCCGAACTTCAAAGCCTGCGGAGATATTCGCGGAATACCGTTTTCGCTCAATTTCAGTCTTTTTTTTTTTCACTCTTTATTGTTTTTTTTTAGGTATATTTATATTTATATATTAAGAAGACACGCAATTTTGCAACAATTCGCTATTATACTCGTTCAAATCGTTTACCTTCGCTTGAAATAAGTTTCCGAGCTGAAAAGCTATTTATAAGAGGAGCAGCTATATATTGTAGGAGGACTGTGCAGGGTGACTCATTTTAATCAACTTTGCTTCATATTGTTTCGTTCTAAAGCGTAATAGTATATCACCGTTTTAGGAAATGTCTTTTAAACGCTCTTATTAATATTCTATTTACTCAGCTTCTGCAACGCTGATTAATTTAATTTTTTTTTTTTTTTTACCACAATTAGAAATTATTCGAGATTTTATTGACTTCGACTTACAAAGAATGAAACAATGAGCAAAGGATTACGATTTAATTTAATTTAATTTAATTTAATTTAATTCAATTCCTTACAGGGGGTTTTCGAATTTTATTCCATCGTGTGCTCAATTGGTTCCAAATGAATAACAAAAAGTTCTACCAAAGGTTTTCCTTAATGATTGACAGAATTTCAAAATTCCCAATGGCAGATCCAATATGGCGAATGAAAGCTTGAAAATGGGTCTTCTTGGGCTTCGAGGATCGATGAATCCAAATTCAACTACAGAAATTCGAACTTTAACCGGTTCACTGGTGCACTCGAAATCGACGTTTTGTGCCAAAACTGGTGAAAGGAAATAATTTCGTATTCAACATGAAGCCCAAAAAACTTAGGAACATGAAGTTTCATGTAAATCCGTTCAAAACTGACAGAGATATCCACGTTGCACATATATGTGCCATTACCAGTTGTGGCACTTTTTCTTTTTGCACATATATGTGCCCTTTCCAGTGAACCAGGTTGAAAGGACGTACTTTGAAACCCCAGAATACCCATTCTTACGAAGATATGACCATTTCAAAATTGTTTTTTTTTTTTCATTTACATATTTGGAACCAGTGTTGCGAGTCACTAATTACATTTGTAATGGAATTACTCATTTAATTACCCATTACTTCGGTAATGTGTAATTAAACCAAGTTTAATTACCCATTACTTTGGTAATGGGTAATTAAATCGAGTTTAATTACACATTACCAAAGTAATTAAACTTTTTTCAATTACACATTACTTTTGTAATGTGTGATTAAACTCCATTTAATTACACATTACCAAAGTAATGTGTAATAAAACTCGATTCAATTACACATTACCAAAGTAATGTGTAATTAAACTCGATTCGATTACACATTACCAAAGTAATGTGTAATTAAACTCGATTCAAGTACACATTACCAAAGTAATGAGTAATTAAAAAAAAATTAATTACAATTTTCACAACACTGTTTGGAACCAATTGAGCCACACGGAGGAATAAAATTCGAAAACACCACTTTTAAGGGACACCCTAATAATAATAATAATAATAATACAAATATATATATTTTTTGTTTTAAATTTCGTAAGTGAAAATCGATATAGGGTTTTTATAGTCGATTGAATGATCGTATTTCATAATCGTATCCATCCTCTGGAATATACGAGTCGTTTCAGATATAAATCGCATCCGTGAACGGATGCTGTAGTAATTCGAGGATCAGGATGATTCATATCTCTATTCCGCATGCACGTCTTATACATAGGTATATACTGCACCGGAAGGACAGATGTGCCACGGTTTAAAACCGTTTTTTTTTCTTCGTCTTCATTTTCTCTCTTTTTCTACTTCGACAGAAATGAGCTGTTCAATCGATGATCCAGCGACGCGATGTCACATGTGGGTAAATACAACAGCGTGAAATGCGCAAAAAATTCACCCTCCATTGTTACACCTACACTGCATAATATGTATAGTAGTATATAGTTGAATGAGCGAGGATATCGAACAAATTTTTTTTTTTTTTCTTTCTTTCTTTTATCCCGAAACTTTGAAAAAGTTACATTACAATTTTCAGGGATTCTGGCGAATGAGGTCAATAATAACATAGAGATGAATCTTCCATTTGGAATTGAGTTTTTTTTTTTTTTTACTTTATTTTATCTATATTAAAAGACAGATACTACATGAAATCAGTACATAAGGCCTGGAGTTTAGATTCAAGTTTAGATATAATGATGTGGAAATTATATTAGAATTTTTCGGACGATCAAAGAAGAGAATGAACTGAGGGTCTTTTAATCCCATGGGTCTCATCGTAGCGTGTGGTCTGATGGGTATCTGATTACAGGAAGTACTTTTCCTCCTATCCCTACTTGGGATCGCCTCTTATCCTGCGCCACATATTTTTTTTTATTTCTATATTCCATCCTTTTTCGTTTTTTCAAATTAAAAAGCGAGATTTATTTGTCACCTGACGACCAACGGTGGTCTAATCCTTAATTGAAAGTTTTTTTTTTTTTTTTTTTTAAATTATGAGGATCGTTTTCGTGGCGATTGTTAATAGACGTTGCGATGAGGAAAAAATCAACTATCTTATTATTGCATTATTATTATTATTATTATCATTATTCCCGTTATTACCGTTAAGCAATAATTCTAGAATAGCTGAATGGGAAATCTTGAGGAATCCTTTGTTCTTCGTTATTGCAGCGTTTCAGGCTGCTGTTCCTTCGCAGTAATCTTGATAGTTGAGGAAAAACTAGAACAGCTTTCAACTTCTTCAATTCACCATTCAATTTCTTGGTTCTCTCATTAGCTTTTATAGATTTGAATCTACAAATAAAAAAAATGAAATAAAATAAATAAAAACAAGACAATGATAATAACTGACCCAAAAATCATTCAAAAGTTGAAAAAAAAAAAAAAAACTTTATACTTCAACGAAGACTACATAAATTGTCTTTCGAATTTCCTCGAAATTAGTTAATCTATTAGCGCAGAACGGACAGCAGTATGTTCATGTATATTATTTTTGGTCATCTCTGAGTTCTGACCATCGTGATTGAAAGTTTTCCAGTACTTCGGTTTTTTTTTCTCGTCTTCTTCTGCACAGAGTGCGAAGAGCCGCCCACGAAGAATTATTATCGATGAGATACACGAAATTTGATATTTCGTATTAGGATATCCTCGTTGAACTGTAGTGCGGCAGGAGGATTTTCGAAGGGTTCCTGCGATCGCTAAACGGGGGTCTATAAGTAGGATATTCTCGATTCTAGTCCATACTTTACAAAGCAAAGACCATAAGTATATCACAAGATCCTTGCCAAGTATAAATTACGAATTGATCCTCGAGATTGAAGAGCTGTAGTCACTACTACTTGGGGGGGCCACGTGCGGACACTTTCCTTTTCAGTATCTTAAGACCTGCAGCTACCGTCATCATCACGACGATTTCAACTCCCCCATACGATTAAAGAATCCGTGAAAATGGAACAATATATTGCGACACAAGTGCAATTATATCCGACCAGTGTCGTGTAACTCGTTTGTAACTCTCTGCGAGGAAAGTTTGATTCGAGAGACAGAATAATTAATCAACATAACCTCACATCGCTACTGCCCGCCGCCATGACACTTACAGTGCGTAAAATTGAATTATATTTTGTGCGTATGCGCGGAAAAAGCACTAGTGCGTAAAGTAGAGTATTTGCGATGTGCGCATGTGCTAACTCTCCTTTTTTTTTCGACTCATCGGAAATAAGGTACCTTACGCATGTTACACAGGTTCCGAAAATTAAACTTTCGAAGCAGGTGTTGCGAAAAATCTTTTTTGTAACACTGTATGGAAAGTTCTTACTTTGTGTACCGAAAATTGTACGCAAAATAGCAGATTCCTGATGATCTTACAAAGTGTGCTGGGATTTTTGCACACATAGCTGTGCTGTTTGCCGTATGCATTTTATTATTTGTTCTGTTACATTGATATAATTTAAATTTATTTCTATTCATTGTGAAATTTAATTATGTATTATTTTGTAATTAAACACTGCGGGCTGTTTGACTTTTCGCGAAGTTTATCACCATGGTATACTTATGCACACATACAGACAGAGAGAAGAAGAGAGAGAGAAAGAGAAAGAGAACCTAACGAGTAGATAGCAGCTGAAGCGACGAGACTATTGAATGGAAAGTACACATATATGCAGGGTGTACCAGGGCATCCGGGTCGCTTTTTCAAACCTCGTATTCTCGCAACTGTTAGCGGAGATGGTAAAAGGAAATTCAATTGGACAAAGATTAATGGTGTCGTATTAGGTTTCATCTAATGCGAACAATATTTTTTTTTTCTTCTTAAAAGTACTTGTCGTACAGAGTTGACCGTAATCTTCGAATCTTCATAATATTATGCACTGATATGTCATTCCGGGCCAAACCAATGATATTTGATGAATTTAATTTTTTATGATTGGATGATCGCCATAGAATGTCAAATAATTTCCAATTATTTTTCAAATTATTTATACTCGAAGAAGAAAAGTGAAATTTGTGATTCCTATAGCAATTCTATATTTCATGAAGTTTTCCCCGTTCTTTTATCTTGATTCCTAAATTTATCCTGCTCACAGATCTCCCAGCTGCTGATAAAATTCAGCAAATTAGCTATTTAGCCGTTGATTTATGATCAGTCAACGATACGTCATGGTGTGGGTAGTCTTTCGTTGATATGCTAATGTCCTTAACATCTTGTTCGTTGATCAGTGATCATGAATCATATTTCAGTATAGTACGATAGTGAAACCGTTTTAGATCGTAGTTTAAAAAATGGAGTTTTAACACGCTGTTTTAAAACTGTTCGCTCATTTCTCGTTTGGTGTGATTTCGTAAATCAGGAAACCAGCGATATAAGTATTCGGTTGCATACGTATTTCAAGTTAGTATAGTAAGTTAAAAATATAATCTTGCGGCGAAGAATGAGTGAGATAAATTGTGAAAATTCTTCGCACCCATACCTAAGTATAATATATCGATTTTAAAACTGCTTGATTATTTTTGAAATTTGACACTTTGCAACCGTGCGCCTTGCCAATTCGTTATTGCTTCATAATCCATTGCTAACAATCATACAGCCAATGTACTGCATGATGAAACAAATGTTCGTCTCAATTTTGAGCACAGCAAAGTCCAAGAATTCGTGGAGCTGATGAAAGTTTAAAGAAAATATATTACAACCGATGAGCCGAGTTTTTGGAAAATCATAAACTAGTTTTTGGTAAGGAATAGTTTGAAATTGAGGCTCGAGTAAGCCGCCTGTCGTATCTGCAATCCGTATATAGAAATTAGCGTGATGTCAATTTGACATTATTCAATGTAGCTAGATTAAGAAATTGGCATGAGCAGGCAGGCTATACGTCACTATTATTTATACCTATAGTCAGAACCCATCACGAACTACCTAGCATTGATTTATCAAAACAATAGGGCGAAGAGTTCGGGGCTGACAAACTATAACCGACTAGGTCGAGGGGGTAACCACTTTAAATTTGTGTGTCCCAACTATTTCACATTTCAATATCATTCCACAACTATTTCACATCATTTCACAGGCATTTCACAGGCATTTCACAAGAATTCGATACCATTTCGCGATCATATCATACCATTTCACAAGCATACCATTGCACCCCATTTCATGCCATTGCATTCCATTTCACAAGCATTTCATACAATTTCACACCATTTCACAGGCATTTCACGAGCATTTCATACCATTTCATACCATTTCATACCATTTCATACCATTTCACAAGCATTTCATACCATTTCACAGGCATTTCACGAGCATTTCATACCATTTCACAATCATTCCAAACCATTTCAGACCATTTCAAACGATTTCAAACCATTTTACAATATTTTCAAGATAATTTCATACCATTTCATAGTTAATTGTCCCAACTATTTCACGAGTAGTTACCCCCTCGGACTATAGACCCTACCCTGCTCCGATAATATCGTCGATTTTCTTGCGTAGTAAAATAAGAAAAAATCCACGTGGAAGTCCATCTGGAAGTTCTTACCTATATGAGACGTAGGCATTTCCGAACTAACAATAAATTCAGACACATCAATTACAGGGTGTCTTTTTCCTTTTTTTCCGGTCAATAGAGCGAGTAGTCTGCAGCAGAAGGTAATTCCGTTGAATGCAGTTGAATAATTGATTGCAGTGCGCTGCAGGGATGGAAAAAGGGCGAAAAGGCGATAGAGCAAGATAAAGCAATAGGGACGAGGCGAGGGCGAGGAAATGATCCGGGGATCAGAGCGCGGGGAACGAGCCATTCATCTCTGTGCAAACTATGCTGCTGCAGTTGCCCCCAGCAAAGCCTCATCCCCTGCATAAACAAGCATACAGCTACCAGACTCTAGCGCCAACTTTCACCCAGCTAGATCCATTCAATGTCCGTTCACCCCCTGTAGATTTGTGAGCTGGTGCATCAAACTTTGACGCTGCCCAGGATCGGGCCCCTTGGGGTCTCGCTAAATCATTCCCCTTAACTTGGGGAACCCCACCGTAAACGGTGTAATCGATAGAAACATGGTACATGTATAGTATACGTGCAGTACGGTACCCGGCGCGACTTGCATCACGCGAAAGAATTATTTTTGTGGAATCGATGAAGGAGATTTCATTTTATATGCGCCAGATATTGCATGCTGAGTTTTAAATGCCAGATTCCAGATGCTAGATGTCATTTGTTAGATTTTTTATGGTAGATCCTGAATCTTGGATGCTAGATTAGGGTGGTTCGAAAAAGACCTAATTTCTCAGATGTTGCTGCTCATCCGTGAATATGTTGTTTGTAATTTTGAAAAATTATTCTATTTTTTTGAGCTCTATTGGCCAATATTTACTACTGCCTCAGTGAAGTTGAAATTTCGAAATATTGCCATTTTTGGCAATTTCAAAGTTCTCAGATCAAAGCGCTCATCTGGCTACCTCGAGATTCTTATATTCAATGAGCATGTTGGTTTAAGATGAGACTCGTACGATAATATTTAGTACTGCCTCGGAGACATTGGAGTTTTCTCAATATTTTGCGTCTTTTCGGATATTCGATCGCCAGGTGCTGCTCATGAGACAGTTTCATCTTACCAATATAAGGAAGAAATCCAAGCAGTTAGCAGTCAGCGGGACCATTTTTACTACTGCCTCATTGAGGACGACTTTCCTTCAAGTAAAATTAGCAACATGAGGCAGTAGTAAAAATGGTCCCACAGACTGCAGACTTCGTGTACTTCTTCCTTAAAATGGTAAGAAAAGACTGTCTCATGAGCAACACCTATGGCGATCTAATCTCTAAGAAAACCCCTAAATAGTGAAAAAACTTCAATGTCTTTGAAGCAGTACTAAATATTATCGTACGAGTCTCATCTTGAACCAACATCCTCATTGAATGAGAACCTAGAGGTAGCCAGATGAGGACTTTGATCTGAGAACTTTGAAATTGCCAAAAATGGCAAAATTTCGAAATTTCAACTTCACTGAGGCAGTAGTAAATATTGTCCTATAGAGCTAAAAAAAAAAAATGGAATAATTCTTCAAAATCACAAACAACATATTCACGAATGAGCAGCAACATCTGAGAAATTAGGTCTATTTGAACCACCCTAATGCTAGATGCTAAGACAAGTGCTAGACTCCAAAGATCTACATTTCTTTCCGTGTATATCCTAAATGCTAGATGACAGATTTTAAGTTCTGAATGTTATATGCTACACTGTTAAAAATTTCTGTGTGAAACTTCCTATACATTTGGAATTGTATTGGAAGTTTTTTGGCAGATACATGAGTAGTGAATTTACAAGACATTTCCTGTAAAATCAATTCGCAAATACTTCAAATTTACTAAACAATTATTAGAAAGTTCAAATACAATTTGGTGTTTTTCCTATGAAGGTTCAGTAAAATCAAGAATTTATTTGTAAATTTACAGAACAAGCTTAGCAATTCACTTTTGCTACACGACATTTGTAATTTTCCAATACTTTTGTTTAGTAAGGCATGTTGTAAATTCACAATCATTTTTAACAGTGTAGATAGTGGATCGTGAATGTGAAATCCCGCGTGCTAGATGCTAGATTTTAGATACTCGGTGCTGAATTCTAGATCTTGTATCCTGGATGCTGAATCTGAGGCTGATATTGATATTCAGAACTTCAACTAACATCTCGTGGTCAATCATAATAAACGGTCAGAGCTGTCTCAATACTGTCTCAAAATTAAGCACGGAAGATTATGAATATCATTCTCACATGAATAATAATGCTAGACTAAAATCCTTCCTGCGTTTATGAAAATACACATTTATTAATCAATTTATTCGATCACTGATGCGTGTAATATAATTGTTTGAAGTATAGCTAGAGTCGTTGATGTCGTGCGTATATATATGGTGGGATTTCATGAAAATTATTATAATAATGATGAAAGGGCTTAGCTACGGCGTTCATCAAGCACAGCTGTTGTATTTTGAATCTGAATTGAGAAAAGAAGTTTATAACACGTGAGTCGAGACTCAACGGAGCCAGGTGGAGTCCTGCACCAAATTCACGCGTGCTTCTCTCGGCTTATAATTCTTTGGAGAAATATTTGAATCGGAAGTAGGTTGTGCTGCTCGAACGAAACAGATGGCTTCCTCATTGGATGGCATACAATATTATATACAAAGACGTAGGTAATATATTGAATTCATTTTATCACGTACATATATTATAACTCTTAATGTTATCAACAGTTCTCGATTAAACTATACTGCGCAGTAATGAAATCTTCATATCGTCTTAGATTCACGTATATCTTCGGAAATATTACTTCTCGATATACTAGCGCGAAAGTGTTGATTTTCGCACAAGTGTGAAGTATTTCGCCCGAGCGAAGCGTGCATAAAATCGATCTTTATATACGCACAGCGTGTTCAAAAGATTCTTTTTCTGAACGGTGTGCGCAAAGTTCGATTTTCCGTCATCGATTTATTCAGAATTTTTGTTGTTTGTCTGTTCTTCGGCTTCTGGATCGACCAAAAGATATACCTATACACCTATACCTATACCTTACCTACCTACCTACCTACCTACCTACCTACCTACCTACCTACCTACCTACGTTGCGGGGAATGATTATCTTGAAAGGAATTTTAAAATGGGTGGTTACCGTGACCGAAAACACGCACAAATAGTTAGCAGGCAGTTGGTCTCATAGCTCTTGGAGAGCCGAAAAGGCCCCGGGGGGAAAAATCTTGGCCACCAGATGCATTCTTAACCGATTTAAACGGCCCAGACTCATCGACCTTCGCTTGATTAACTTCTTCGGCGAAAAAGAAAAAAAATTGAAAAAAAAAAAAAAGAAGGAATGAAATTATAATGTTGAGTTTAATGCTCAAAGATTGCATCTAGGTAGTTCCTTCGTTATTATTGTACTTTTTTTTAAAACAGTTTTATTTTTCAAAAGAAAAATCTTCACTGCTATTATAGCTGGTATACATTTTTTATCCCATAATAAATTCTACTTCAAGTATTCAATAGAAGTGGATGTAATTTCATTATTCGCGAGTAAATCAAAAAATAATCATATCTTACACGATCCGGCACGCACATACGTATGGTAGTACCTACACTAGGGTGTGCAAAAAAAAAAAAAAAAAAAATTCAAACGCACATCAACATTCCGGTAGAGCATCTCAAATCGAATATCTCAGCCAAATATGAGCTCTCAATATTGACATTTAGAACTGCCTAATTTCGTTACTAATTTTAGTTACTAATTTTAGTTACTAAAATAGGCAGTTCTAAATATCAACATTAAGAGCTCATATTTGGCTGAGATGTTCTATTTGAGATGCTCTACCGAAATTTTGATGCGCGGTTGAAAAATAAATTGTTTTTCCCAAAGTCATATGACTCTATGACGCTATGACTCAATGTTTATAGGCGAATATCTCTTAATCGGTGAGAGTTAGGAAAATTCTATCTCAGTACTTTTTTGTAGAGCGTGAAATTTCCTATAAGAATCTGTATTCAGAAAGTTTCTAAATCAAGCCGGTTACGAGAAAAAACAATTCGAAAATTTTCCGATTTTTTTTTCACGTGTTATTCAAATCAAAAATGGGAAAACTGAGTTAGGCAGTTCTAAATATCAATATTAAGAGCTCATATTTGGCTGAGATATTTTATTTGAGATCCTCTACCGGAATGTTGATGTGCGTTTGAATTTTTTTTTTTTTTTGGCATACCCTAATATATATATATAAATATGTTCTGGTCTTCTGACAATTTTTACGCGTCGTTATACTTCCGCAAAAAACACCACGCACCATGCGTATATATATTAAGTTGCAACATGTTTCTTCATCGACTGTATAAAACTTCAAACCCACCTACTCGAGAAATAAGATCTTTTGAAGAGAAATTGAAGACAGCAGACGGCACACGCTCGAAACTCACTCACTTCGTGTTCTACGACAGCCTCGAATTAACAGTCTAGCATGCTACGTATGTTTTATTTCAACAAATTTATTTTCTTTCTTTCCTAATCTCTGCTTTTTCTCCCAAATTTATAGAAGGAAATACAGAAAATGAGAAAAACATAAAGAGAGAGAGAGAGAAGAAATAAAATTTAAGATCGCGCTGACGTTGTTTGATTTTTCCGCCAAGATAAGCTACGAACTTTTGGCGATGGAACTGGCATACAAATCTACATTTTATTCCGTCAAAGATTTGGCGGGAAGATTTCGAAAATCAGTTCTTCTTCTCTTGTTTTATTTCGGCAGCTAGAATTTCAGTTGTTTTTTTTTCTACAGAGTGCTTTCTAGATTGTTCTATTTTCGTATTTTCAACTTGGATGAAAAAAATAGTTTAAGAAAATGATGGAAAACTAAATTTGTATTTTAGATTTTGGATCTCTGCAGGTTGATATCTGCACAAGTTTGGCCAGGTGACTCTAAAGCAGCATAAAATAGTCAGAATCGTAACGGTATCATTATAAGAATTGTAGTATAATGTATGAGCAGTATTACGGTACGTAGTTCCAATGCTTGGATCTCACTTATTCGACTCAGTCTTCCAAGTTTATGAACAAGAATTGCGACAGTAACTGCGGTCGTTACTTAGAGTCAGTAAACTCTGTAATGTACTGAATGCCGCACTAAAAGCGTTTTTATCCACTTCCAAATTTTTCACCCCTGGAGGTAGAGACTCTTTTTTAAATAAACTACTGAAATCCAACCAGTATTTTTCTTACTCTCTTCATCAAAGTCTTATTAACAGCTGCATTACCCTATAGGCACACTTGAAACCACGCATTTGGTTCTTATGCATATAATTTGTGAAGGGACATACGTTGCCCAAAAAATTGATATCCAACTTATTTGGGTAAAATAAACATACGGTAGGGATAACCACATGCCAAGGCACTGAAACCTTTCACAAAGGGTATCGAATTTAAGGTCAGAGTCAAAGTATGGGTAACAGTTCCTTAGTTACCAATATCCAAGGGACTCCGGTTTAGGATACGAATTTCAATAGGCCAGAAATTGAATATTATCGACTCACAGTTTTTCGAAAAGGTATTCTGGAACCTTTGAAACAAGGAACATTCAAAATTCAAAGGCCAAACCTCCGGAACTTGTATTCTGCATTACGACCTTCCGCAATTTTCATGTTCCAACACAAAATTTTAATGTTTTTTATCATCAAGATTCGTATAGGTGAAATTACATAGAATCAAGGCCATCATATAGATATGTGGATTATTTACCTGAGTCGGCACGATCTCCGAAAATGTGTCGATTTTTAACATTTTTAGTGACAAATTGAATGTTGTAATGGACCAATCGACGTGAAACAAAGAGTGGCTTTAGAGAAGGAAGCTTTCCTATGTTCATTGAACTCTAGGTATGGTTTATATTTAGACATTTTTTTGATATTTAGATCTCTGGGCTACCTACTGCGTGCTCTAGCTTATCTTGTACACTCTACTTTAATTTTTTTATTCTATTCCTGTCTGGTGCTATTGGACGAAAAACAACCTTCGAAGTTCGAGGGAAAACTGAAGATTTTTGAGCTAAATAATATACTACTACCAATTTTCTATGACGGAGTGCTCAAACTCGATAACGATACCGATTTACGTATTATATTGTTGTTAATATTAACAAATTTTCACATGTCTATATTCAATTTTCGATACCCAATCAATAAGCTTCGAGTATCAGGGTATACGTAGGTACGAAAGATTGGCAGAAAAATCGGTAGTTGCTAAACGGTAATTGATTAACCCTTCTCCACTCATAATTTCTTTTACCGCATATGTTGAATAACAACTATGGAATTTGAGACTCAAATCTGATGGTGTAGTTCTATGAGTTCTATACGTAAGCATTATAAAATATAGTACCGATTAAAATACAGATAAAATGATACCGAGAGAAGAAAGACGCTAGTCGAAACACACGCGAGGCCAGCTTACCAATTATCAAACAAACCGATGCCCCGCATACTAATCTCAGTCTCTTCTCAGTTTTTAAAATGCGAAGAAATCGTCGGACCGCATCGTCGTTGTCTACCGTTTAGAAAAAGAAAAAATAAAAAAAATAAAATAAAATAAAAAAATAACGATACGATCTTTTCTTTTTATCAGATTTTTCAAATGCCATGAAATTACAACGTTTCATATGCTATAATTAAAAACGAAACAACAAAATTGAAACTTAATGTGTATATGATTATTTCTAATTACCTTTTCATTCTCCAGGCAAAAAAAAAAATAAATCGTTAAAAAAATCGAAATATTATTTTTCTATTTTTTAATGGCAAAAAATAAACAATTATTGGCCACTGCGTACCGTGTATATCATGTATATATGCTTCGGAGCCGATCGTCGATTTTCTTTTTTAATTCGAGTCTAATTTTGTATGGTGGTAAATTCTGGAGGCTGGTGGTCCACTTACTATTTTGTTCGAGCACCGGATATGGGGCGATGATTATATTTAGAAAAAGCCTTACACTTTAGGAGGAAGCATAAATTAAAAGAAATCAAATTCAACATTAAGGGGGTTCTATTTTCGTATACCGATTTCGGTTAATGAATTTACATGCACCACACGTATGCAGCTGTGCAGGTCAAACAGTTTTTATTATAACATACTTAACGATCTGAGAAAGAACATCTGGCTAACCTTTCGCTTTGTTCATTTGGAAAATGAAACAGCAGTCTAAAAAGTCGATCAAATAGCATCATTAATTTCAATTTTTGTTCATTATTTTTTTTTCTCTCGAAATATTCTACCTAATGCCGATCGAAGACCGTGTGCAAGAAGTCTATTTCGTGGAAATCACCCTAACTTTTGAACTTTTTTGCCGATCTCTCGTTAACCTCTGCGAGCTAACGAATTATCAACTTTATGGTCGGTAGGCTGGCCTCAATGGAACGCCTCATCCGGTTTCCATTGTGTTTTTCATTCCCATCATCATCGTCTTACGTTACTTGTACTCTTCGATATTTCGCAGTCCGTCCAAGTGCTAGCCTTTGAGTACATTTTTTCTATACCGTTATGCGCTTTTTTTCTTGTTCGCAACACCAAAAGCGCAGCTTGTCTATATGCCAACAGAAAATCGTTAACCCAATAAGCGGGCCGATTTTTTTGCTCAAAATTCGATTCAAATCTATACTGCAAATAAATTTGAGTTTCTAGAAATCACGTACATTTATCTACTGATCTGCTGCAAAAGTTCCCAAGGATTTAATCGGCAGTGGTTTACATGTCGCCTCCAACTTTAGCTCGCGATATCTCGATTATTGTTGAAGATAACGAATTCTGCGTGCAACCATTCTGAAGATCAAGTCATCCTCTTTGGAATGAGACCAGACTGATCTCCGTACGATATTCCAATCAAAAGTTATAACGTTTTTAAAATAAATAAATCGGCATAAAGAAATATCGATTAAATTAAATTAAATTTAATTCGTTATTTTATCGACACAATTTTTATATAATCTGTGATATAATTAAGCGCAAAATCGATATCTTTTTATGCCGATTTCCGCACTTACTGCAATCTCACGCCAATTTTTATTCTCCTCACATTATAGGTACCAAACGACTTTTGATTTCTGTTCATGCATGCTATAATATGTTAATCAGCAAAATTTCGGCCATTTCATAGCGACGGATGTATTAGTCAACGTTGATCAATTATCCATTAGTTAACTTCCTGGATTTTCTTTTAATCGACGACATCCTATACCCGACTAGAAATTCTCGCTCGGCATGCCCGAGTTATATAAGGACCCGATCAGGCTGTTGTAAGGCATGCCAAAGTACGGTATGCTGATGAGGACCTGATCAGGCAGTTGCAAGGCACGCCAAAGTACGGTATGCCCGATCAAATCCCGATCAGGCAGTAGTGAGGCATGCCAAAGTATGGTATGCCTGATAAACTCCCGATCGGGACTGACTTGCCAATAGGGTTCCACTTCGCCGATAGGTGGCGACAAACAGAAAAACATTTCTCACTAGCACTGACTGGGTCAACGTTTGTATATAAGGTAGAGGCATTCACCGTACTAACATGTAACTGCGATGCATCCAGACTTGCGAGCGAATAATTAATATAAATTACAGATTGCTGGAAGTTAAGATAGTGATTAGGTTAGCCGAGAGCGAGATGTATATTATTGAAACCTAATAAAATACGTGGATATGGTGGATATAATTTTGCAATTACTATTAATATTACCGGGTGCCGAACTAGAATTTCGATGAGGCACTGATACTGAAACCCGATGCAAACCTGATAGGGTAAACCTCATACGGTCCTCATTACCGAGCTCCGTTACATGTGTAATCGGGTCCTGATCGGGCTGCCTGATCTGGACCTGATGAGGACGTATGGTCAACCTGATTCGGTCCTGATCGCATCCCTACCACAATTTCTAGTCGGGATATAAGTTCTGGTTTTCCTTGATAATTAATTAATGAATCTATATCTAACGTTTGATCAGACTTTCATTATATAATTTGCAAGATTCACATACCTGTCGACTCTTTCATGGTCGATTTTATTATTACTAACTTAAATTTATATTATTACTAACTTTCGTCAATAAAATCGGATAGTTATTTTAGTTTCTTGAAAAAATAAAATACAGAGCGAACAAGTCGAGTGATTTGAGTCATTTGAGTCATTTCCTTTTTTTTTTTTTTCTTTTTTTTTTTCTCGTTTCCTCTCTACATCCGTCGTGAAAATAAACAATTCTGTAAAAGTTTGACCCAAACGTTTGTGCAGAGTTTAGTGTGCGGAGCAGGTAAGGCTAGATAGGAGAATCTTATCTCGCCAGTTAAAACATGCGTTTCCGTTCTTAGCTGGTTTTGAACTCGTTTTAATGGTGCGACAATTTCATGCCCAGGGGTGAATGGTTTATAAACTTTTATTCATACCTAGGTGATACTTCTTCTACAATTATCGTTTCCAAGAAGAAATTATATTCGCATTAATAATAATAATTAAAAAAAAAAAAAAAAAAAATTACACTCAGCAAAAATTCTTGTTGACACAACCAAAATTTGGGTCATTATATGCACAATCACATTTTTTGTTCAGTCAACCAAAAATTTTGGTTGTCCCAACAAAATTTGGTTTTCCCAACAAAATTTTGGTTATCCCAACGAAATTTTTGGTTGACTGAACAAAAAATGTGACTGTGCATATAATAACCAAATTTTGGTTGTTATTTTTCTGAGTGTAGGGTCCTCACACCACAATATGAAATAAAGACATCGGTGAATCTGCACTTGAACATTCCTTTCATTAGATAATCTTCAGATTGTCTCTTGAGACAAAGTCACGCGCTCGTACTATAGCAAGATCGTTTCACGATTCATGAATAAAAGATTTATTTCAGACCGTGAATAAACACCGTGTCAAACGCTTGGTATATTGCGATTTGACTACCTGCTGTAGCGATAGAAATTTTTTTTCTTTTTTTTTTTTCTACGAGGTGTTGGTGTTTTTCTTTCTTTCTTTCTTTCTTTCTTTCTTTCTTTCTTTCTCTTCTTTCAATTGTCTTTCGGTTTTTCGCTTAAAGTAATTAAATCCGGGCTTTTAACGGCAGGAAGTAATTAAATACACTTGACTTAATGATCGATTCTTGACCACATTAACCAGCTCCAAGAATCTCTTAATCTGGTTTGTGGTCGAGTCAAGTTCGCAAAGAGACCGTCCCAGCTGCGTTTGCATTGCATATTATATATACGGTCGAGAATTCTTCCTCCTTTCATTAATCGGAAAACCGCAAATATTCGCTTTAAATCTGATTGAACAAATAGCGTCAATTTTCATTCGTTATTTTCTTCGTCGAAAATAACGCGCCACATTGGTATAATCCGAGCCTTACGAAACGCGTCTTTTTTGTTATTATTTTTTTTATTTTTTTTCAAAATAGTTCAACTTTTTATCGCATCGACGTTCTTTGAGGTCTTGTTTTGAAGGGAAGAAAAATTTATATACGAAATACCGTCTGAAAAGTTTCGATACCACACAGAAAAAAAGTTTAACTTGAGCCAAGAAAATTATTCTTGATTCAAGATAATTTTGCGGTGAAAAAATGAAGACCGAAATTTTCTCGGATCAGATCAAAAATTTTCTCGAGCCAAGAAAATTTGGAACATAGGTTCTTGGTTCGAGAAAAATTTTTATTTGATCCGAGAAAATTTCGGTCTTCATTTTTGGACCGCAAAATTATCTTGAATCAAGTCAAACTTTCTTTCTGTGCATGAACAGTGACTGAAATATTGAACCTCGAACTCGAAGAACTGCGGGCGTCTTAAAAGCAAAAGCGCACCCTGTGAATCATAGTGCTCTGTCTCTATCGGTGTTCTTTGATTCCCGCGGAGCCCGGACGTCTTGGACGTTTGTGTATGTACAACTAGGGTCTCAGGTTCCTGAGAACTAAAGTCTGGATCTTGCTTTACTGAATCCCAGCTATGTCATGCCACACCTTTCACATAGTTACGTGATGCCTATAGGTAGATTGTACGCCTTTAGTCCAACAAGAAAAACTCGCAGAGTTTATTCTCTCTTTAACCATACATATATAATATATATACACTTATACAGGTATATATATTGGCCTAAACATTCTTGAGAAAATTCATAAGCTATTGCATTTTGTGATTCAGCGGTAAAATATTGTCCAACTCCCTTCCTCGATTTCCTAAACCATCTCAATCTCGAGTTTTTTTATCACACGAAAACCGTATTAACGCAAATACTTCAATTTTCATATTTATTTTATTTTTCAAATTTTTGCATTCAGATACTTCCGCATCCGGTACCACAGAATTGCTCCAACGCTATGACGACCCCGAAATGATGAGCGGGTGTTACTTCCCAGCCGAGTATCAGGGCGAATTTGTTATGCAAGTCAGTGGAACTGGTGCTAAAGGTTCCACGAACATGGGAGAACCGGTGCAGTACTCGGCAGTCAATATTACATTCAATTCTATCCCGGTTTGGGGATACTGTCGTCGAAGAGTTGGACAAAATGTGCTTCTAGTCGATAGGTGAGTACCAAAATTTCATCCTTGACATCCTCTTAGTTTTTTTTTTCCCAACCATGTAAATTCATTGAGATTTCAACCCGAAGAATTCGTACTCAGAAAGAAAGGTTAACTTGATTCAAGACAATTTTGCGGTCCAAAAATGAAGACCGAAATTTTCTCGGATCAAATCAAAAATTTCGGTCTTCATTTTTGGACCAAGAATAATTTTCTTGGCTCAAGTTAACCTTTTTTTTTCTGTGTATCATTGACATTACCGTCGAAAACAAAGTTTGACAGCTAAAACTATCGGGATGGCCAGCCTGCGCCAGCAGACGACGGAATTTGCGCATGCGCAGTCGACTGTATTAATTCCAAGATTTCTTCTCGGTATATGTAGTACCTACTCCCTAAAAGTTGAATGCAGCGCTTGATATCCCGGCTCTCATTATACTCGAATGTAGTTATTATGGGGTCATTTCGAAAGCCAATTCTTCCTCTTTGGAATGAGACCTTTAAGAAGGTTCGGCAATGACTGAGTAAAAAGTTATAGAATTTTTTAATGAAAACCGGTAATTCCATATGCGTTTAAATCTACAGTTTTTCTTAGACGATAGTGATCGCGCGCCCCGCAGTAGTTGGTAAGTCGAAAACTTTTGCCATAATAACTTTGCAATATCCGACAAGCTGTGGCCTGTTGAAGGATGAAATCATGCACAGCGTTTGAAAGTGGGTATAAGGTCCATGCGAGCCTCGCATAAGAAGTGAGGAGAAACAAAATGAAAAAAAAACAAAAAAAAAAAACAGAAAAAGAAAAAGAAAGGGAGCGAATCAGATTGTGCAAACGAAAGCAAAATGCATATGCGCGCATCTTAATGGAAGTTAAATTGCCCGCCCAAGCTATTTATACGTAGATGGATGCAGGTCTCGATTCCATTTTTACCATTTTCTTTCACTTGCGTGCTGCAGCCCGCATGATGCTCATATACATATATATGTATGTATTTTTTTTTTATTGTTTTTTCTTTGTCAGAGGAGCAAAAACAACAGCATCGCCTCTTCGAGTAATATTCCATATGACCAGCTGCATGCAGGATTCATATGCTAAATCCATACACATGCGAATAATTAATTATCGCATCAACTATAAATCTCATCTTCTATTTGAAAATTGAAAATGGGACACGAAGAGTTTTAAGGGGACCAGTACAGCGACTTTGCGAGAAATTATCATAGTCCGAAATCAATTTATTTCATAACCAAAGTTCATTTCACATGAAAATATTTTTCTTTTTCAAAATCATGTGTCGTAAGGATTTTAGAGCACCGTTGGACCGATTCAGGTCATCTTGGATTCATTTTCTTCAAAAAACAAATCCTCATCATGTGAATGTAGGAATTTTCAAATAAAAAATCATGTCATAAGTTATGATCAATTTATCAAATTTGCAAACATTATTATCACTCATTTCTTAAATTACTTGGCCAAAACGAAAAACTTTCAAAATTCCTACGTTCACATGATGAGGATTGGTTTTCTGAAGAAAATGAATTCAAGATGACCTGAATCGGTCCAACGGTGCTCTGAAATCCTTACCACACATGATTTTAAAAAAGAAAAAATATTTTGATGTGAAATGAACTTTGGTTATGAAATAAATTGATTTCGGACTATGCAGATAATTTCTCGAAAAGTCGCTGTACTGTTCCCCTTGATTCTTGTCTTTTAGTCTGTTTTTCTCATTCTATCGCATTATAAATTAGGTGAAAAATTTAGTTTTTCAAAATCTCACCGCTTTTTTTTTTTTTTTTATTATTATTATTATCGATGGAGTAAAAAAAAAGTGATCGGGATATTGCTCGGGAGTATTGTTTGGTTTTTGTTGTGGTACTGGATCTGGAATACCAGAGATTTTATATCTTAACCGCGAGTTTCTTCGCGTTGTTAACTGCAGGCTGATGTTTTGTCAGCCGTGACTACTTCTCGAAGTGGTGCGGCGATCATCATCGGACGAAAGAGGAATTCCTCTTCAAACCAAGTCGCGGTTCAGTGATGAGGACCGATTGGATCTTGTAACTAAAAAAAAAAAAGAAAAAAAGCTAAACGCTAATCGTAAACCTTGAAAATAACTACCTACTACTATTCTTCTTTCGCTCAATATTTTACTGCTGCGAATACCGCCATGAGGCTAGAAATCATAAAAGTATCGCAACGAGGCTATAGGAACTATTTTATAATAGACCCTCACGAGGCTAGTACCTTCATTTCATGTAGTACATTGTACCTCGCATTGTACACATACCTATATTTTTTCACTTTGATTTTACTTTAAGATTAACTACACTCAGAAAAAGGTCTTGTCGACACAACCAAAATTTGGTTATTATATGCACAATCATATTTTTTGTTCAGTCAATCAAATTTTTTGTTCAGTCAACCAAAAATTTCGTTCGAATAACAAAAATTTTGTTGGGACAACCAAAATTTTGGCTATTAGAACAAAATTTTTGGTTGACTGAACAAAAAATGTGATTGTACATATAATAACCCAAATTTTGGTTGTGTCAACAAGACCTTTTTCTGAGTGTAGATATATGAAGAACATGAAGAACAAGAAGAAGCAAAATGAAAGAAAATAAAAATAAAAAGTCTGCACTTTCCTTATATATACGTAAATATTGGGTTTACCGAGGGGCTATTCACTTCTGAAATCAGCTATACATCCTGGTTTGAAATCAGTTGAAACCAGAGAGAAAATCAGTGGAAATTCTTCGAAATCACTTTGAAATAATCGAAAATCAGCAGAAATCATCCAGAATTAGAAATGAAATCATTTAAAAAATTAGCTAAAATAATATGAAATCATGCGAAATCACTTGTACAATAAAAGTTTGAGTGAATAACCCCTCGGGGTTTACCCAATTTTTATTCTTTTTTTTCCTACACATTATAGTCAGAAATGTGAATAAATAATTGGTTTTCCTCAATCATATATAATAGTACTGGTCGCTATAGAAGTGCGCCGATTTTTTTGAACAATTTTATACCCATATAAATTAATTTATAAATTAAATATAATTATTTATAAATTAATTTATATTATAAGTTTTTTTTGTTTTTTTTTTTTTTGTTTTCAGGTACGGTGCCGGTGAATGTATTCGATGTTTTCGACTGATGAGGAGGTCGCGAAATGTCATCGAAGTTTTCTCCGAGAATTTGAACAGGTGCTACACTTACGAGGCTGGTGCAATCGCCTCATGTGAAACTCTCTATTCCACTGCTATATTGTACCGTAAGTTCTTTTTTTTTTTTTTTTTTTTTTCTTTTCTTTATTCTTTTCTTTTCTTTTTTTTTTTACCCCACTTTTTGTCCGCCGCCTAAACCTGCTATATACCTATTTATACACAGCTAAGACACGTATGACTCAGTGAAGAATCTCCGGTCTCATCACTCAGAAGACCTTGTTGAATAAGAAATTCAAAATTTGAATACAAAAACGTATTTAGGACACAGAAATTACGACAATTTAAAATTTACAATCTAAGATCTTTCTCGAATGTGAAATTCAAAAATTGACCGTAAAAAATGTGTTTAAAATGAAAACTCAGAAACAGTTTTTTTTTGTCAAAACTCAAAGTTAAATTTCTGTAACCTGTATAGGTATATAAAGTGTCAGCGGCTTTTGTGGAACCGGTAATTAATCATGACTAAAAAAAAAAAAAAAAACGTGTTACAGAGTAACGATTTGGTGTAGGGAAATTTCGAACAGTGTAACTGCCTCGCCATCATCCGAGGAATTTAATCACTGATTCATTATATCTTGACCGCAATGACTCACGGGATTCCGATACCTATACATAGGTGTATATATTATATTTGTATGTATATATATATAAATATATAAGAAAGGCATAAGAAATTAAGGCTTCAAATGATCCCAGCCGCTCACCGTTGATTTTCTAATTAAGAATCCTCGTTATAATTAACGATGTGCAAACTTAATATCTTACTTAATTTCTTTTATTTTTATTTCTTTATATTAAATACCGTTACTATAATTAATCACCTATATATTACGGTGTATTTTAAATCAGGCCTTTCTCATGCCAAACTGAATTTTTCTACTTCTCACATAGTAACATGTACATAAGTATAATATATATGGGAATTTATAACTTTGAAACAATGTTTTGTTTTTTTTTTTTGTTCTTTTTTCAATTTTTCAGGGGTTCAATATTTTTTTTTTTTTTTTTGCATACCATGCTTCGAGACTTACTTACTTGAAACTGAAACCTTCTTTTCGTTCGTTTAAAGATCAGTAGTTTTCGCGTTATGCTGATTTCTCAGTATATACAGGGTGAATCGTACCTGGTATCGCATGAGGGAGGAGCTTATCATACCAATCGCTCCGCCCCTTTCTATTCATATTTGTTATTGTCGTATCGTGAAACCCCACTTTCATTGTCACGTGCCGCCGACAAAACCATCAGAAGCCCCACACTGTTGTCACTATCCCAAATAAGAATACGACTGTTCTAGACTCCGGACAAGGAGGGTATAAAAGTGAGGTCTCTCGATACGAGGATAACAAGTATGAATAGAAAGGGGCGGAGTGTTTGCGATTATAAGCCCCTCCCTCATGTGATATCAAAGACGATCCACCCTGTATATCATATCAAATGCTAACATCTGAACGTATTCGAATAAAAGTCTACAAAAAATTCGACATACTCTTATCAATTAAAAAAAAAGATTTTACAAAGTTTAAACCAATTCCGAGGAGGTCAGGGTTTTAGTCAGGTTGATTTAACGCGGAATGACCCATATATATATTATATATACAGGGTGAGTCTTTTCAGAGGTTCAAAATGGGTGGGACTTTTTTGAGGCAAGGGCACGCCCCACCCGGATAATTCTTTACCTGATTGGCTGAATGCGTGCCTTCGCCGTAAATAAGTCCCACCCATTTTGTACCTTTGAAGAGACTCACCCTGTATATAGGTGGTTAAATTATAGCGACTTTTTTTTCATACCTGTACTTATAAAATGGGTATTTATTAATTATCGCGTAGCTAAAGCCATTCTTATATAAAGTATATAGCAATTAATTTTCTTTGCTGTATAGGCTTATACCTATATGTATACGTATATAGTATACGCCATCCGTGGTATAGGTATAGGGTGGAAAGGAAATGCGAAGTAGATGATTGTGTAACAATTATTAAAGAATGCGTTAGACGCCGGATGCTACGAGTTTCTTTCAGCTCATATACACGCGTTTCATTTATGCTTGCAGGTGTGATCCGCACACGAGTCTCTACACATAAGAAAATTTACTTATGCATTACATATTGTACATACCTATTTACACATTATATATATCTATATCTAAGACTCGAATAATTATCTCCGGTGTATCTGGCGCCATCAGATTTCTCACGTAGTATATGAATTTTTATTTTCCTTTTTTTTTTCATCGTTTTAGCAAATTTTTCATATGTCACTACTTTTCTAATTCACCCATTGACAATCGTTCAACGAAATTTACTATAATATCCCTGAAGTCGATGATAATCAGTAACTCCCATCTTCACGGAAAAAAAAAATTGTTGCTGAATTTACTATGTGAGCAGCTAGTTACATATAGGACAACACTTTTTTGCAGTAGAAATGACAACAATTGTGGTAACATTTACTCATTAGGACATTGAAATTTACTTGCTCCTACACTGAGAAAAATAACAGCAATAATATTGCTCGAATTGCAATAAAACATTATTGCTGCATACCAACCTGCAATAATCATTGCTGAAGCTGTGCTATAAATATTGCAAGCTTTTACAGCACTATTGTATTGCTAAATTAGCAAACAAATTGTTGTATCTGCAATATTTTATTGTTAAAGCAGCAACGTAACTGCAACAATAATTGGAAAGCATTATACTATTGCAAGAAAAAATCGTTATCTTAGCAATATTCGGTTAGCAAGCGAATGTTGTTGATATTACGATTCTCATTTTTCTCAGTGTATGTACCAAATACTAGAATTGTGGTAATTTCTACTATAAAAAAGTGTTGTCCTATATGTAGCTGCTCACATAGTAAATTCAGCAACAATTTTTTTTCCGTGTTGCATTTGAAATTATACACAAACTTTTGATATGATCGATTGGTATTCCGTCGATTCGTTTCGATACTGTTAATTCCCGATGTTTAAACTATTCCAAGCTCGACTATAATATAGGCTGCATTTAGTGTTCCAAAGGTGATAATTAACCATTGGCAACGCTGTAACCGTAACCATAATCACAATCATAACCATAACCATGGTCATGGGTCTACTTATAGTCAGGAGGACTGTACCTGCACCTCATTAACGCAGCAATAGCTGTTAGATTCTTTAAACAATGGATTGCTTAGTTTAAATGCTATGGCCTAATACCATATGCATACGAGTTAGAAGATCATGGATATTTCGCGATATTTAATAATGCAGTGCTGTAATTTGCTAAAATTATACAGGGTAAGTTTATTTTATCTTGAGACATCGAAATATCTCAAGAAATACGCATCGTACAAAAAAATGTCCAGAATTAAAACTGTTTGATTTCGAAGGGGAAAATCGACTCCATGGAAGTCAACATCCCTAAATGTGGGAGGGGTAGTAACTTTGGAATTTCAAATAGGAACCCCTATTTTTTATTGCAGATTCGAATTCTACATGAAAAAATACACAAGTTTCATTGGAATTTTTTTTTTTCGATTCGAGACAGATGGCGCTCGAATCGCGAAAAATCAAATTTTTGATAATTCCAAGAAAGGCGCTCCAAATCGAAGATGAGGAAGCGGTTGTGGTGATTGAGGTGAAACTATGCACAGTCGAATTGTTCTCGTGAAAACATTTAACACGTATTCCCTTATCTTCGATTTGGAGCGCCTTTCTTGGAATAATCAAAAATTTGATTTTTCGCGATTCAGGCGCCATCTGTCTCGAATCAAAAAAAAAAAAAAAAATTCTAATGAAACTTGTGTATCTTTTCATGTAGAATTCGAATCTGCAATAAAAAAATAGGGGTTCCCATTTGAAATTCCAAAGTTACTACCCCTCCCGCATTTAGGGGTTAGGGTAGGGGGTTGACTTCCATGGAGTCGATTTTCCCCTTCGAAATCAAACAGTTTTAAATCTGGACATTTTTTTGTACGATGCGTATTTCTTGAGATATTTCGATGTCTCAATATAAAAAACTCACCCTGTATGAAAACGTGAGAAAGATTGTGTTCTTAATTTTTTCTTTCTTCATTTTATTTTTATTTTTTAAATGCACATATGCAAGAATGAATATGATATAATATTTATAATGGAATAAAATAAAATGGGGAGTAAAAGGAGTCATATAATATGTTTGGAAGATATATGGGTCGAAGGTATTAGGGCAGCAGGATGAATAATATATATTTTTTTTTTAATTTTTTATTTTTTTTCGCCACTTATAAGAAATCTGAAACGAAGTATTTCTCCTGTATAATGAGACGCACAGGCTTGGAAAAAATTGCCGCAAGTTAACCTAGCATTCGTTGTGTTTACGGAAGCGTGACAGCGGCCATCTTATTTTAGATTTACTTTGGAATACCTACGTGCCGATCCAGAAAGAGTTGAAGTGATCCACACTGCAGTCGATCGGGGTAGTATAACAGTCGAGCGTGGGACTATTTTCGCCTTGAGTTTCTGATTTGATTTATCTTAGTTTTTTTTTTCTTTTTTTTTACACTACGGAAGAGACCCATCGGACCATGATATAGGAAGATAGAATAGGTGTGAAAAACACAATTGAAAAACTAGTCCGGGACTGTAAACGTAATTTCAAACCTGTTCGCCTGTGACATCGTTCTTTGATTGGCGATAGAAACTATAACATATATACTTAGAATATTGTGATCTGTATATAACAATCGATAATAAAAAAAAAAAACCTCTCGCATGGTTTTGAAATCAATTTTCTAATTACAAATCAGGCTCAGTCAGTTTTCATAATAAATCCGACACTAATGGCGTGGCAACCGTTATGAACAAATTTTGTTCCTCGAAATCTAATATACCTGCAGATACCCTGGTACCGCATGTGATATACATACCTGTCGCTTCTGCAGCGGATTCTCCGTGACGAAAAGTAATTTCAAATTCGTTACGGAAAGAAATCATTTTACAGGTTCAACCCAGCACCGTGGTTCCATATTAATAAAACGCAGGGAGGAGATCTCTCACTAATGATCTTGAATCAAAGTATTTTTTGTTTCAAGTTTCGATAATTAATCATGCGCATCTTTTGATTCATTTTCTTTATTATAGCCTCTTTTTGAATCACAGTTCAATGTTTGCCGCTAGGTACGCGCTAGTGTCGCCCCGTTAGGGACAATAACAATAGCTGAAACTGTCGCCCCTGAAATATGTAGCCGAGGGTACATCATGTTTCTTTTTTTGCGGTTATGTCAGATAAAACGTCAGCTATTGCCCCAAAGTATTGCCAACTTGAACACGATGTACCCTAGGTTGCATATTCTAAGGAGGCGATAGTTTTCGCTATTGTTGGTAAACAAACAAACCACTTCAGCTTTTATTTATCGTTGATATCTTAAGGGGATGTGAAAGGTGAATTATACACCTCGAATTTTTGGCAGCCGTTTCTCAGCTAAAACACATCCGATCGATGTGAAATTGATAACAGTGACGCAGAAAAAGTGCACGGAGGGCATGATGCTCTTGGATTTCCAGAAAGCGAAAATAAAATGTACAGTTTTATATTAAGAGTGCTCTGTAACGAATAATCGTTGCTGCTGACGTTGTACTTGACAAATCTGAAAACACCCGAAACATTTTCGCTTTTTGGAAATCCAAGAGCATCATGCCCTTCGTGCACTTTTTCTGCGTCACTGATATCAATTTCACATCGATCAGATGTGTTTTAGCTGGGAAACGGGCTGCCAAAAATTCGAGGTGTATAATTCACCTTTCATATCCCCTTAAGGGATTATATAGAGATTAATGTAATCAATTAGATGACACTTGTTCGAAATGCAATAGCATGATTCACATTTTGTGTTATTTAAACTCGAAATTCGACACTTTTCTGGATTTCAATCTTAGCCATTTATTTTAGAAAGTGGCTGATTGTGCGAATATGACTATACAATGATAGCATAATTTGAGTACACTGTAAAGACATGCGCGTAGATTGGGCACACTCACACTTCGTAGATTTGGGTATCCGTTTCAATAAATTAAAGCGAGGGCAACAAACTATCTCGAATTTCTAACATGGGGGGGGGGGGGGGGGGGGGGGGGGGAAACTGAGTCCCGAAGAATCCTAAAAAAAATATTTACGCATCGCCAATATGTAGTAAATATAGGTATAGTCGGTATATGTCCATAGAGCGCTGCAGGTTTACAAAATGAGAAAAATGAACCCCGAGGGAAAGTAGTATGGAATTACCAGACATCCGGTGGGGAGAATCGTGCCTCTCTATTGTACTATACCTATGCCTGTTTTGTAGTTTATACTATCACAGGCGCCCATAGATATTGGTTGCGATTTCTGAACCTCGACGTATTCCAAGCTCTGACTCCGATCGGCGGGAAGCCCCTAGTTTTATACATGATACTTTATTCATAAATATGTATACATTTCTACAGTGATTTTGTTTACAATTCGGCTCAAGAAAGGAATGAACATATAATAAATATCAGCCCTTAGTCAATTCCAAAGATATAGATCAAGCGTTGGTAAACAATTAGAAAAATATAGCCATTTGTCGCAGTTTATTTATAGAGTTAAATCACGTAACGCCTGTTTACACGCAACCCAACGCACGCCAGTGCACTTTGTGTCAGTTAAGGGGATATGAAAGGTGAATTATTATACACCTCGAATTTTTGGCAGCCCGTTTCCCAGCTAAAACACATACGATTGATGTGAAATTGATATCAGTGACGCAGAAAAAGTGCACGGAGGGCATGATGCTCTTGGATTTCCAAAAAGCGAAAATGTTTCGGGTGTTTTCATATTTGTCAAGTACAATGTCAGCAACCAACGATTATTCGTTACAGAGCACTCTTGATATAAAACTGTGCATTTTATTTTCGCTTTTTGGGAATCCAAGAGCATCATGCCCTCCGTGCACTGTTTCTGCGTCACTAATATCAATTTCACATCAATCGGATGTGTTTTAGCTGGAAAACGGGCTGCCAAAAATTCGAGGTGTATAATTCACCTTTCATAACCCCTTAAATTTAGTCTCTTCAAATACTGACCCGAAATTACTAATTCGTAATGATTTTGGGATTGACAATCCTTGGCATCTTGTTTCTTCTTTTTTTTTTTACCGCATAACCGCATTATTAACTTGAGTTCGTTTTTTCGTACTATGTGAGTTCGTTGACTCCAATTACACGACGTGTGCTGACAGGCGACTCAACGTACATTGGCGAACCTTGTGTCATTTGATTATCGGTGACGTTTCCAATACTGACAGAGTCACTGATAATTCGTTGCAATTTTGGAATTACATGACTCTGAAAGTGTAGTGCTTTGTGAGAGTAGAAGCTTGACATGATATTTTTGCATACATGCAGTGTCAAAAAATACAAATTTTCTACATTTTTATCGACCAAAATGATTTGAAATCATATGACGCCGATCGGCAGCCAATTCAATACACACATGCGCGCACATGAATAGAGGAATGAGGTCACTGCGTAATTTTGGGATTTAGGATTTTTTTTTTTGTTTCAGGAACCAAAGAGATCGCAGGACTTCCAATAAGGAATGAATATTGCCCGATCGAGGGACGTTATCATTTTAAATACAACATAAACGATGGATCAGAGGAAAAAATCGAATGTAACACCTTCTTGTCTGACTTTGACAATTGTCCGGATGGATCAGTCTTCCATTTGAAATTCAAAAGATGTTCATTCGAGAATCATGGTAGGAATCGTTCCGAAAAACAATCAAGCAAGGCGTCTCAGGCAATGAGTGAGCATAAGTGTTGTGTGTTCGTGATTGTCTTCCGTAATGTCTCGTCGTATTTATTCGTTTTTCAACAGAAAAAGAAGACTTCGCGATAATTCGTATACTAACTCACAAGATCACTTATGCTACCATATCATTAATATTTTTGTACATTACTTTTTTGTTTTATATCTACATTTTTAAATAGGTAGATGAAAAAAATGTTTCTCTAGTCGTTTTATCTTTAGCGTGAATAATTTTTCACTTATAATATTTGCATCTTGCATAACGTTATTAACGTTGATCTTAATCTTCATGTTCCGCAACACATATTTTCATAAACATATTGTCATTTCAATTTCACGTCAACTATAATTGTTCGTTTCTACTTTTCATCGCCTTGAGATCTAAAATTTACAGGATTCCACAACATTCAAATAATGGACACAAAAAATTGTTATATACCTTGTTCAATTCGAACTTTAGTTTCTACTAGAAATATTTGTCTTTCCAAATTTTTTTTTTTTTTTTTTTTTTTTTTTTTTAACAGAAAACCAATATTCTCTACATACTCGATACAGGACTTTCGATAATTACATATGGGCAGTGCTGCGAGTCACTAATTACATTTGTAATGGAATTACTCATTTAATTACCTATTACTTTGGTAATGGGTAATTAAATCGAGTTTAATTACACATTACCAAAGTAATGGGTAATTAAACTTTATTTAATTACACATTACTTTTGTGCTGTGTAATTAAACTTCATTTAATTATCCATTACTTTGAAGTGAATGAAGCTTAATTACACATTACCAAAGTAATATGTAATTAAATAAAGTTTTTTTAAAGTTTAATTAAACTCGATTTAATTACACATTACCAAAGTAATTACACATTGTTATTTCACATTGTACTTTGGTAATGTGTAATTAGATAACAATTCAATTACACATTACGAAAGTAATGATAGTAATTAAAAAAAATTTAATTACAATTTTCACAACACTGCATATGGGTATCAAAGGTGATGAAAAGTACTCATGTAAACCGTGTAAAATAGTGTTTTTTGGCTTCCTATTCTTTTACTAACGGTTTCATATTCAATTTTTTTGTGTCCCGCCTAATTCGATATAGTCGATCGAATTATTCGAAACGGTCATCAATTTAAACAAATTTTTTTTCTCTTCCTCTCTGCTCTTAACAGATATTACGTTTAATTGTCTCGGAAGTTGGGACGGGCCAAACGGATCTCGATATTTAGCTCTTCTCGATACTCGAGAAGGCGGAGAACGACGACCCCAGTATCGATGCGGTGTGAGTATCAAAATACGATTATTCTTTGTTGAATTTTTATGGTTATCAGTCCCTCCCCCCCGAAGTATCATTGAATTACATTCGCATGAAGTTGAAAGAAAGAAAAAAAAAAAACAAAAAAAAAACAAATGAAAAGCAACCAATGAAGACATCGAAGTCGCATCGAAGAGATCCAGGAATTTAGTTGACGCATCTTAATTATTTTTTAGCTCTATCACGTTGACAATAAAAAGGGAAAGACCTATTTGGCGTTCAGCAGTGACTCAAGTTGTACCCAAAATCTCGAGAATTCAACCAGCGGATACGAGACGTTAGTGTTAAGTAAATCAACGAATCAAAAAAAGGTGCCAAACTACGTGAAAGATAATCTAGCTGTGTGAGTATTGAGTGTTCTGTTTCTCTTTTTTTATTTCTTATTCAACAAATTTTGAAAGGATGAATAGCATTGTGTCTTACGCCGATTTTCGCTCTTGCTTGTTTTCAGTTTTCCGAAATGGTCACACGGCGAGTGGGAACAGTCGTTAATCGTCAATGGGACGATGACTTTTACGGATTTCAACGGATACAGAAGTTACACTTTCGTAACGGTCGATTCAAACGACGAAACTGGACGTTATGTCGTATACTCGAAAGATCAATGGTATGTATGTAAATTGAATACAATGATGATATAACCATTACATAGGTATATGGTCATTTTATTTTACAATTTTCGAGTTATTCGCAAAATTCAAGAACAAAGTATAAGGGGGTCGGTAAATACCGACTGTAGCATCCTCTTAAGAATTAAGAAGCGTAGGCATTACATATACCGAAAATTATTCATGCTGCGATTCAGAGAAAAAAAAAAAATGAAATGAAACGTCTTTTTTTTTTTTCAGCGAGCAAGAGGCGTATGTTTGTTTGTTGATGAGGCAACGGAGTGAAAATGTTCTAGAATTTGCCACAGGTAGGTCTCCAAATTTTGTGCAATGAACAAAAAAAAAAAATAAATAAATAAATAAGATTACCAACCATTAAACAGTTTTGTTTGTAAAGTTAATTCAAAACAAAATCCCCACGAGTTCGAAGCTTATTCTATATTGAAAAATTGATTTTCTTTTTCAAATCTGTTATCAGGTACGGCTTCAAGTCCTATCTATAAGGATTTCCTGTGCGATGATCCTCATCTCGACAAGCCTGTTTGGATGACGCAATCCAGTAAGTATAAAGGAAAAAAAAAAAAAAAAAAAAATTCAAAAGTATGATACAAAACGTTCGGATTATTGACATCGTTCATTTATTTACGTTCTAGGAATAGAACGAGTCGTCGAATCTCCTTGTCCAATCACCGGTGAGTATACTGGAATGATAACGGATCTACCTGGTATGTGCGCAGAACTCAGCAGTAATTGTAATACGCGGGAAATTATGTATTACAAAGTTAGCGATTGTGCTTCCGGCGAACTTTTCGAAGGTAAGTTGTATTTTCTCTTCACTCCCATATCTGAAAATCTTTCAGAATGAGGCTGAAACGACATCTTTGTAAAAGAATAGCCCTGGAAACGTATTTTATGAGATAACTCAACGAATTACAAGTTTTTTCATCTAAAGGGCTTTGACACACGTTCTGATCACCTCGTAAATGCGATTCGTAGCTTCTCTCATACCGTACAACCAATCCGATTAAAACTTTGGTGATCACTGCTTCGTTTCAGCAGAAAGTGGCCACGTATTTCGTTTTTTTCAAAATTTTGAATTTTTTTTTTTACAGATTCAGTTATCAGAGATATTGTGAATTTATTCAGATATTATGAACTCAATTCATTGCATTTTTGAAACAATTCAATTCTCTAGAAAACTTGTATTACAGAATTATTTTTATAAAGTCATCACAGCTTAGCCGTGACGAAAATAATTTGAAACTTACCATTAAACGCTTAAATAACTTGTATACCGTTGAATTGACAGACTTGGTTCTAGGAACATTTTTTTTAGACAATATAATTTTCTGTAAAATAGCACTCCGCGAAATTATGTACCGTAAGGCCTGGCGGAGTATTAACAGCTAGTAGAAAGAAAAGAAATCATATCTTTCCTATATGTTATTTAAATTCAACGTTTTTAGCACTGGTATTTTGCGAGAATAATTTCTATTCAGCTTTGCTCTAAGGATTATTCAGGTGCGATAATGATAAATAAAAAATAGAAATGAACAAAAAAAAAGTATCGCCCTGAAATGACGCACGAATTAAACTAACTCAGTAAAATAGTATATTATGATACTAGTGCGGAAAGTTGGTGATTCCCGATGAGTGTGAATCTCACACGAATGGAGAATCACCAACTCGCACTAGTTTATATATACCCGAGTAAAAATGATTTTATATAATTATATAGAATTATATAGAATTATACAAAAGTTATATAGAACTGTATAGAATTATATAGAATTATATAGAATTATATATAAAAATCCATGTAAGTTTTATAGAACTTTATTTAATTATATATAACTTTATAGAGTTATATAGAATCATATAGAGTTCTATA
The DNA here is from genome assembly GCA_943736025.1 of Tenthredo mesomela. Taxonomy (NCBI): domain Eukaryota; kingdom Metazoa; phylum Arthropoda; class Insecta; order Hymenoptera; family Tenthredinidae; genus Tenthredo; species Tenthredo mesomela. The sequence goes on along the minus strand of OX031014.1, from coordinate 14,437,896 downwards.
TAGGATCCAAAATAAGCTTATATGTAAGTTTTATAGAATTCTATATAATTACATATAACTTTATATAATTATATATAACTTTATAGAGTTATAAAACCCACTTATCAACTTGTTTTGGATCCTATATAGAACTCTATATCGTCGGTGATAATGCAATACTGCGTAACTAACATTTGCAATACCGCGTAAGTACAAAAAAAAAAAAAAAACGAGATTTGGTGTGCATTCGATGTAGAAATAAAAAATACATCGAATGCACACAATCTCATTTTTTTTTTTTTTTTGTACTTACGCGGTATTGCAAATGTTAGTTACGAAGTATTGCATTATCACCGACGATATGATTCTATATAACTCTATAAAGTTACGTTATGAATTTCGTCGCTCTATATAAAGTTATATATAATTATATAAAGTTTTATAAAACTTACATGGATTTTTATATATAATTCTATATAATTCTATACAATTCTATATAACTTTTATATAATTCTATATAATTCTATATAATTATATAAAATCATTTTTACTCGATTCTTAAAAAATCTACCCATGCTTTGTTATTCTTTTCGTTTCCAATTTAGAAAAGAGTCTGGATTCAGTATAATTTCATAGAGTTATATAGAATTTTACAGAATTATATATAATCTTATAGAAGTATATATAATTCTATAGAAATATTCATCTGACAGGAATATGTAGAATTTCATATAATTTTATATAATTTTATAAAATTATATAGAATTGTTCTATATAATTCTATATAATTCTATAAAATCATTTTTATTCGGGTATACCATTTTTTGTAAGACTGTATGGAAGTTCGCACTTTGTGTACACTCCGCAAGTATAAATTGACAAAGTTTGCGGGAATCAGCATTCCCGCATGGGTAAATCGTGCGGGAATGTTGATTCCCGCACACTTTGAATGGATAAATGTGCGGGAATGTTGATGCCCGCACACTTTGTAAGATCACCAGGAATCCGCTATTTTGCGTACAATTTTCGGTACTCAAAGTAAGAATTTTCCATACAGTGTTACAAAAAGGTGATTACCTTCGACCCCGTTGACATCGAAATTGTTATATTTCTCAGAACGCACTTATCTCTGCTTGGGGCAGTGGGAAGAGAACGGCGTAATGTATACGTACACGAAGAGAAATGACACAAATACGAACGAATGCTTCGTTGGGTTGATCGTGAATGACGAAGAAATCTACATAAAAGAGGCCGGAGATCATTGCATAAGGAATATCGACCCCAAAGAGCAGGGAATGCGACTGTACAAGAAAGGTATAAGTTAACAGCTCATAAAAAAAGATTCTGAGGAAGCTTATTAAACTCCTTGGATAGGCAATTCGGTTCACGACGCGACGTAGCGGTAGCTCTCATATCGTTTGTAGGTATGGTCGTATACGTCACAGCGCGAGCGTTGCCAGTTTCGAAGAACGCCGAATCGCCTACCGAAGGAGTTTAAATTTTACTTAGAATCTCTCTGTATATCGATCATTCTTTATTTAATAAGAAAACTTTTTTTTTTTTTTCTCTTGCTGCATTTTTGATTTTCAGTTTTTTTTTTTTTTTTAAGACAATAATTGATCAAACCCCTAACGATATTTTTTTTAATGCTTGTTTTAGGACAGTGTTACGGAAATTCTCCAAGTCCGGCTCCCACGCCGTTTAAACCAATACCGCACGACCCGATAATGCGCATTACATCTACGCCTCGGTCTAATTCAGGAGGTAAGACATAGTTGATTATTGCATACTTACAACGATTTTGACAACGTAGCTTAGTGGAGAAACAAGAGTGAAGCAGTAGACGACATTTCATTTCATTTCATTTTTATGTCTTTGGTACCTTTTTTTTTTATTACAATGAAAATGTATTGGGATCCTTGGAATGGGCGTGGCTTTGAAATTTTAGCCTTGTTAGAGTAGTTCTATTTTCGTCACTAGTTGGCGTATCGAGGTTCTGAACCCTCTCATTGGTTACTGTAGCCTTGTTAGAACAGTTCTATTTTCTGCCACTAGTTGGCGTATCGAGATTCTAAGGTTCCCAATTGAGATCTAGAAAATTTGTAAATATTCAAAAATTCATATTTGGAGATCTATGAGATAAAAATTGAAAAAAAAAAGGCAATTAAAAATGAAAAAAATTACCTAATTCTCGTAACGACAAAAAATGAGCTAATTTTTTTATTTTTTTACAGATAATACGATCAAAGAGACTCCAACGGTTATCACTGCATCTGGATGCATGAGGATAAGTGCGATCAGTGGCCATACCACATTACTCACTGTCTTGGGTGTAATTTTTTTGAAGATTTTTCTCCCTGTAACTGAACGTTGAAAGATTATTATTTCACATCGGAATATATAAACGTCGGAGACTTAGGATTGACAATTTTGTAGAAAGTGTAGAAAAAATTCTAGAATATAATATATTAGATATAGTTTCACCACTATTACGTATTATTAACGATATTTTGTACTGAATGCGGAGGGGGGGGGGGGGGGGGGGGGGGGGGGTATCCGTAATTTAACAATTTCAATAGTAGTACATTGAATATAATGACTGAATTTCTAATACGTAAATGTTATATCACGATGTTTGATCTTATAGACTCTGACGGAATCGTTATCCTGTATATTGTTCAAACTCTGTTTTCCATATGGAAAACTCGAGCTCAACAGATTTTGATGAACATCAAAAGTTGATAATTTTTACATCATATTTTTTTTACCGACATGGTGACTCGAGCACTGCACTTTGAGTTAAAGAATTGTAGCATGTCTAAAAGTAAACCATAACGATGATCTTTGCAAAGTTTCATTGTTTGTTGTTATTTGTATTTTACAAAATTGATTCTAATTTGACTCGAAATAGTGTCGAAATCAGTTTAGGTACAAATATACTATAAACACGTGCCTTAAGTATGTACGCTCCATAACTATAATGGAAAGTGAAAACGACGAATATTCATTACTCTTCAGTCTTCACGTATATCGTAAATATGCATTAATACGTCTTACAAAAGATCACATGTAACATATTAATATTATAAGAACAATGTACAGTAATTCCCGATAAGTCAGAGCATGTTCTGTCAGATTGAGCGTTGAGTCAATGTGATTGGCTACGGGCGTTAAATGAATGAAACTTTGGCGCTAGCGTGCCATACACCCAACATGGTCCATAGACTTATAGAGATAGACTGCGCGATACTATTAGAGGACCTGAAGAACTCATTAGAAAGAGAGAACGATAGCTGGAGAGATTCTGTACTTTTTTTAGTCGGTGAGTTGATGGAGGTAAACAGCAGGTTTAGTATAGTGCGGAGTCGTTCCCCATACTCGCTGTAGACCCCCACTCCTTACGCAGTGCGAGAAAGAAAGAATCTCTCCGGCACTATTGCTGTCCTGCAATATGAGCTTCAGCCAGGACATAAGAGCGCGCAGTCTATCTTTATAAGTCTATGACATGGCCACTTCAATAACACGTCGTGAGGACTTACACACACACTGATGATGAAATAACATCTTTGAAAGGGTCATCGTAGTGATTGTTTGACTCGCTGGTGCAACCAAGTATGATTTTGCGTAGCCAATCGAATTGTTTTAGGCAGAATGACGAATTGCTGATGAATACAATCAACAAAATTGATAGCTTAGCGTTTCTTTCTTACAGTTGTGTGCAATAACTTGCGATTGTTATTGCTGGCTAGATAGAGATCGTATATTTTGTTAATCGCATTGAGCATAATTTATTTTTCGAAATCTGACCAATTTGACGATTAACTCAAGGCTTACATCAACTACCGTGCTATGAATCAAATGTAAATATATATTTCTAAGATGATTCTATTATTTATTAGTATATATATGAGGTAATGTAGTACTAAGAAATGGTATAAAAAATGTCAAAAGGTCCGTCAATGATTCTGCCAATATGTATCGCATAATCTCTCAGATTGTTTATTATTCATTGTCTATATCGACGTTATCTATTGGTTCATATATTTTCTTATTTCTACAATAATTTACCGAAACTTATTCATTGATCTGGACTTTTAGACAATCCTCATTTTATCACGGATGAGACATTGACTGTACAATGTTCACCCAAACAATCGTGGGTTTGACTTTATTTTTAATTACGAGTTCAGGCCTTGTAGGTAAATTATCGGTTTGGCTGATTATTCAATATGGCAATACTGCGTGTATTTTTTTTTTTTTTTTTTATTCTTACTAAACATTGACTGATCCTTGTAGCTTTGAAATAATTTCATTTTATCTCCTGGTTTCATTGAATATGGTCATATGGCACCCCAATTTCTGCGGTAACAGTTATTATCGATATTCATAAACTGCAGTATGGACTGAACGCTGCATTATTTTCGTTTACATACTCGTTTGGTAGCAATTGTTACACAATCAATAATGTTTGGTATGAAATCTACGTATATGTCCATATTTTTGTACAAAAAATATTTAATTAAACTAAGTAATCGAGTGACTGCGATTTTCTACTACGTACTTATGTAGACTTATAATATTTTCTATATACATAAATATTATACTAATTATTTTATAATGAAATAGATTTTCCTAATAATATTAATCCTAACATGTTTGCCAAATAAATTCTTTTAACATGATCACAAAATATTTTTGATTTAATTTACGATATTCTTATTTCTTTGCTGTAGGATGGTTCGTTTTTTTTTTTTTAATAGAGTTAAGGTTCATCCCTAGTCGCCCACCTCCTTTCGGTCAAAATGTGTCACATTTGCGCATGCGAAAATTCAAATTCAATTCCGAAAAACATGCGTCCAAAAACACGTTCGTTTTGTGCGAAAATAGAGTCTATAGATTGTTTTTACGCAATCCGCCGAGGAAATCGAATTCGAATAATTTTGTAACAATGTAAAATCCATCTGTAGACTCTATTTTCGCACGAAACGTACATTTTTTTAGACGTATGTGTTCGGAATTTAAATAGAATTTGCGCTAAGTTGGCCTTTTTTGCGTTTTTGACGCCTGGGCTCGGATAATAATCGAAATGTAACACATTTCGACCAAAAGGAGGTTGGCGACTAGGGATGGGCCTTAAGAGACTATCGGTAAAGTCTCGCGCCAAGTACATAAAAAATAGGAAAAAAAAAAAAAAAAAAAATTGTCCTTTTTTATTACTACCGTGCGAGATTCGACAGAGTCAATATGCTCGAACGAGAGCTCTACGGCCTGTACAGCAATTTATGATAATCAATTTCTTCTGCCTCGCTGTTTACACGGAATTGTAATATTTGTCGTACAAGATGTAGCTGAGATAAGCTTCCATTTAGCCCTATTTCGACGCGATCGGTGAGATTATTGAATCGATTGCAGATATCAAATTATGTTTTTGTAACACATGCATGATTTCTGCGTTTTTTTGACCTAAAAATAGGGCCTAAAGTAGCCGTTTATTGACCACTTGAAAAGAGCGGGCAATAAAGAATCCATTATTGCCCGCTTCTTCAATAAGCGGGCAATAAAGAATTCTTTATTGCCCGCTTGTTTAATAAGCGGGCAATATATATATATATAGAGATATATATATATATATATATATATATATATATATATATATATGCCGCTTATAAGCACAAAAAACGCAGAAATCAATACACGCGTTACAAAAAATATGGTGTGTACCAAGGGCTAAGTGGGCTTTTTGACCTCGTGTGGTTGCAGTACTCGTCTTCGGCTCGCGGATGCACTCGTCTTCGACTCGTGCTCCCTCGCCTCCGACTAGTACTGCAAACTCCACACTCGGTCTAAAAAAGCCCACTTTACGCCCTTGGTACACAATATACTATTATTTACTACATTATTTACAAGCTATAGTAGTTCCTCGATGACATCACTCATCATCGACTCGTGGCATCACTGACAACGTGACAACGACGGTTAGGAATACACCGATGTAAATTTGATTAACGAGCAATCTACAAGACGCCTTTGATGTAGCAGACAATATTGGTATCCTTGGAATGGGCGTGGCTTTGCAATTTTAGCCTTCTCTGAGTAGTTCTATTTTCGTCACTAGTTGGCGTATCGAGGTTCTAAGCCCTCTCATTGGTTACTGTAGCCTTCTTTGAGTAGTTCTATTTTCTGCCACTAGTTGGCGTATCGAGGTTCTAAGGTTCCCATAATACTCTAAATTTCTTCACAGTCTGAAACACACAGTCTCGCGGAAATCTCACAGCCGATGCTGTAGATATTTACGACAGGGTTTTCGGTTGAGGAAAAAACGGAATTGCCTACCGTAGGAGTTTCAAGTTTACCCAGACAAAATCTTTTTGTATATTCTTTTCGACAGCATGCACTGAAAGAAATTACTATGGTTAGAGAGCAATATACTTCTGGTTGCGATTTCTTGCTGAAGTCGAAAAACAATATTTTTCAAACGACTGATCGTATAGTATAGGTATAGTATATCGAACAGTATGGGCATGGCAATGCAATACATTTTTGAAACGGCAATCGTATAGGTATCGCAGCTATATTTCTGGCTATCACTATACATGCCAGACATTCTAGCTAATATGTCCAGAATTATTATTGAGTTCCATGTAAATTTCTTTGAGTGTGCCCCCGTTTTGAAAAATACGATCAAAAATCAATGGCACATGAAAATTGAAAAAAACTGAAAGTATACGTTTGCGTGTATATGGGGAATTCCACGTGAACTCGACCAATGTTTTTCCCTCACCGTTTTTGATTCGCTTCCCGATTTTTTATACGATTCTACGATCTCGAAAAAGCACTGCTGAATTTTTTCAGATTTTTCTCTCCAACCATTAAGGACGTTCCCAAGGAGCAGTGGTGCTCAACCTGCAGAAGATCTAACTATGTGAACTAAGTCTTTCGCCCTGTCCCACATGCGCAGAAATGAAAAAAATAATATAACTTCCCGCGTAGTGCGACGGTATCAAATCGCGATCTTCTAGTCACTAGATTACGTGCGGAAAGTCGAAAACAAGCAAAAGTAGCTCACTTTTAACATATTTTATAAAAAAACGAATACCGCTTGCTATAATTCTCTTTACACGATAATATTTGTTATATTTCCAATTGATCATTCCAAGTTTTTCAAAAAAGTCGTAAGAAAATTACCATTGTTATATCACGATACATCCGTTTCAACCTAGGCCGGTATAGGGTTCGTATGTTAAAAATGTAAATTTTAACAAACAAATTCTCAAAATTTAGTGCCGCAAGGAGTATTGAAACTTTTTCCACGTATGAAGAACATTAATAAGTATGGGGTATTCCACGTGAACCGGGCCGGTTTTTGGCAAAAAAAAAAAGTAAAAAACGGGAGGCTAGAAATTTTATCACTTATTTGTGACACTTTGAAGTAATTTCGGTGAAAATTTCAAGGCAATCTGTGTGACCCTTCAAGTAGAAAAAAAATAAAAACACATACATTCCAAGTTTTACATGCTTCGCCGGTAAAAAAAAAAAAAAAAAGAAGAAAAACGGGAGGCTGAAATTTTGATCACTTCTTAGTGCCACCTCGAAGTAATTTTGGTGAAAATTACAGGGCAATTGGTGTGACCCTTCGGTGGAAGAACAAAGAAATCGCATATTTTTAAAGTTTTACGCATGTTCAAGAATTCCAAAAATAATTGAAGTGCTACATATTTTGAAGGAGCTCATTTATGCGCGTAGAATGCACTATGGGAAGTTATGATTTTGTTCATGCATGGCTGAGATAAGTGGAGTTGAAAATGTGGTAATTAAATTTTTGGCATAATTATGACAGCGATATGAATTGAACCAATTATTTTCAAGCTCTGTATAACTGTTGGGGGCATCTCATGTAGTAACAAGGAATCTGAATCTGCATTGGCGTCAAATTAGATGACCTCAGGCCGAAAACTGGTCCGGTTCACGTGGAATACCACGTATACATATTTGAATTTTCAAGATGCTCGTAAGAAAAGTGATTTTCCTTGGGAACGTCCTTAAGGGGAGACTTCGGTGAAACTTCCGTCATAAATGACCAAAAAATCGATTTTTCGTTTTTTACGTTAAAATGTTCTTTGATCCGTCCCCCATCTATAAAAAATTTGACATTGCCGAAATTTTTTTTAAATGTTTTTGGTTATTCAAAAAATTCCTTGCGCATCAGTTTTCGTCCAATCGATTTGCCCTTTGGCAGACATATTCTTAGGCATGTTATCTTGAAATTGCTGGAAGGAATTTTAGCTCCGATGAATCTAACTCGTGTCGCTGCATAAGATATAGCTAGAATTGTAAGAAATAAAAATTCAGTCTGTTCTGGTAACAATCCAAATGACTTAGAAATCTCTGATCGAAAATTCCTTCTAGCAAGTTTTAGTCTATGGTAGTAACTGTGTTCAGAAAAAGTTTCAGTATTCTACGATGAAACCCTGAGCGCAAGGAACGTTTCGATGAAACCTTGGAAGAATATTCGTAACTTAAAAACTGCCCTATCGATTGAGTTCAAATTTGGATCAGATTCTAGTATGAGGGTTTTAAACAAGTGGTCTAAATTTCAAAAATATCGATTAAAAAATACATACGAGAGAAATTTTTGTTTCACCGGAGTCTCCCCATTTTCCATAATTATTCAAACCCATTTTGAAATTGGCATTTTTTTTTAAATCTCGAAAAATTTTCAAAAATCTTTTTTTTTATTTCGATCATTTGGACACCCTTCCCATGATGGGATCATTATTCCTTCTTTTTTCTCAGCACTTTTAACATTTTGAACAAACGAAACACTATGTTCCAACGTTTAGAAAATTCTTGAAAAATTACGAAAAATTCTGTGTTCAATTCTGAATGTTTTCGCGTGAGACCCACGATGACGGACAAAAAAAAGTTGTTTTGATCCTGCGTAGCAACGAACGGGCCAAGTTTTGCACAAAAATCCTTCGCGCTGTGCGCTCGTGATTTTTAATCTGCAAAACTTAGCTTTCTTGATGCCACGCACCAAAACAATTGGGAAATATCCGATAATTTTGAAGGTCTTGTGGTATTACTACAGACAATATTTGAGAATTGGTCTTGAGAGTTTAACACTATATCCGCATTGATTTGAGGCAGTGGAACCTATTTTTTATACCGTAGGAACAAAGAATAATAATAATTCCCTCTGCGGGGGGCTTGAAAAATCCTTTTTTTCGTCCGTCATTGTGGGTCTCACGCGAAAACATTCAGAATTAAACACAGAATTTTTGGTAATTTTTCAAGAATTTTCGAAACATTGGAACAGGGTGCTTCGTTTATTCAAAATGTTAAAAGTGCTGAAAAAAAAGAAGGAATAATGATACCATCATGGGAGGGGCGTCAAAATGATCAAAATAAAAAAAAAAGATTTTTTTCGAATTTTTCGAGATTTTTAAAAAATGCCAATTTCAATATGGGTTTGAATAATCACGGAAATTAACCGGTTGGAGGGAAAAATCTGAAAAAATTCAGCAGTGCTTTTTCGAGATCGTAGAATCGTATAAGCGAGGGAAAAACATTGGTCGAGTTCACGTGGAATTCCCCATATACAGGGTGATTCAGAATTCGTGACGAAGCTCTTCAGGGGTTAATCCTCGTCAAAATTGGGATCGAAAGTTCCTTTGCCATTTTTCTGAAAAATGTTTTTTTTTTCCGACAAATAATTTTGTTTTTCAAAAATTTTTTTTTTTCTTCATCATTTGTCAATTTTAAAGAATCTTATATGATGCTAATAAGGGGACGTCCATAAATTACGTAACGCACTTTAGGGGAGGGGGGAGGTCTGACCAAGCGTTACGCAGCGTTAAAGGGCGGGGAGGGGGGGGGGGGTGTCAAAATCGCCCAAAAAGTGCGTTACGTAATTTATGGACGGCCCCTAAGTTTTTTTTTTCAATATTAGAGGATTTCTCAGTGAAAGTTTCTTCTTGGGTGGAAAATGTTCAAAAAATGTCTTATGGTTCCAAGAAAAAAAAAAAAAACATTTTTCGGAAGAATGGCTCAGAAACTTTCGATCCCAATTTTAACAAGGATTAACCGCTCAAGATATTCGTCACGAAAAATAAAAATTATCGGAAAAAAATTGTTGGAAGAAAAAAATTCCAAGAAAAGAAATCCTTTTTCAGAAAAATGGCTAAGGAACTTTCGATCCGAATTTTGACAAGGATTAACCCCTCGAGAGATTCATCACGAATTCTGAATCACCCTGTATATACCAGATACCTACACAACTTAGCGGGTCGATATACCTTTTTTGCTCACTTACAGGAAAGTCGTAAAAGTCCCTAATCGTTGGGTTAGTCTGATGACCTACCTGGAGTATCTAGATATGGACGTGCGGCTTTTGAATAAGGTGTCTCCTCGCATTTCACATCACTTCGAAAAGGGATACCGGCTGTAGGTAGGATAGGGAGCGTTCAAATATTACGTAACATTATTTATGGAGGGGGGGGATAACGGTCGGTGTTACGGTGATGTTATGTAGGGGGGGGGGAGGGGCATTAGTCGTACCTATGTTACGTCACTTTACTGAATACCAGAAATTGAGATTTCAAATTTCGCGCGCCGCGTGCCGTATTTATTAATACGGTATTATAGATCAATATGGCCACGATAATGTTACGTAATTAGGAGAGGAGGGAGGAAGGGGTTGAATGTACTGTTACGGTCTGTGTGTGTGCGGTGGTGGTGTGGGTGTGTGTGTGTGTGTGTGTGTGTGTTGGGGGGGGGGGGGGGGGGGGGGGGGGAGGTCAAATATGCGAAAAAAACCGTTATACGTAATATTTGAACGCTCCCAGACTGCTTTCGCGATCGATATGCGAATATCAAATTATTGCGATCTTAATCATCGTTGTCGTGTCGTCCTGGCAAGGTGCTGTGTCACGTCACTTCTCACCACCCGAGGGTAAAAGATTGGTCTATAGTTTTCTCGTTATAGCAGCGTTGCGCCAGGAATAAAAATTTTTGAAGTTAAAAATGAAAACTTACATGAGTTTCACGCGGTTTCAAATTTTGTTTCATTATTTCGCGACTTTTATCGGTTTGGCGCCGTTCAGCATAAGGGATAACATCCTTTATCCGGCCGGCTTCCGGCGAAAAGCTTATGCCATCATTTTGGCGATTCTAAGTTCATTATGGATATATTTTGTATTGTTAAACCGCCGAGCACCAGAAATTGAGGTCTCTTCCGCGAATAAATTCGTTTACGCTATAGTGTTAACTCTATTCGTAGGACATTTGTGGGCTTCTCTATTAGTTTACGTGTTCAAGAGTAACAAAATAATTGACATGATGAACCGAATAACTGCAATAAAAGATGAACTGGAGACCTCGGGAATCGAGAATAATATCGGAGAAAACTGCATGAATTTATATGCGAAAATTATTGCAATGAACACCGTAGTTCTTCTACTGAAAAAAGTCATTGACATTGCTAATCATGATTACGATCATGATTGTGGCACAGTATTTGTAGCATTATTCTGGATCGGAAATATCGTGGCAGGCATTCATAGCCACAGTGCGATCTTGATCTTTGCTGAAACCATAAATTACATCAGAAAACTGTTTGAATCTCTGAACAACAGGCTGCAGGGTCCAGTCAAACCAAAATATAACTCTTTTTCATCCGATGCACGGCGAGATTCATCGGCCCTGAGGGCAGATAGAAATCAAGGCATTGCGAATCAAGTAGCACATAGGATCACAACCGAGTCGGAAACTATTCAATTGTCTGTAGAAGACATCCAGAAGATCGGACAATTGCACAGAGAGCTTTGCGACATAGTGGATTCTGTTACTAATATCCACACCGTTCCGATACTCTTCGCTATTGTCCGACACTTCAGCAATTTACTTTCGACCTGGTACTCGATGTACACGAACCTGTTTGTAACGCACGATGTCATCTATTCATGGAACCAGTGGCAGATGGCCCGGACGGCGATCGGGATTTTGGAATTGTTTTTGATCGCACATGCGTGTACTTCGATGTCGAGGACGGTGAGAGTTGCTAGAATTGGATTCATTATTTATTTTGGTAACTTGTAATTCATTTCGATGAGTTTTTGTAGATTGATTATAGTGTACTCACTGACAAATTGAGTTACACGACTGAATAAAATACGTTCCTCTGTTTTGGTGACAGGGCAATGCTACCAACGTCATAGTGCACGAAGTCTGGAACAAGTTCTATCCAGAAGAACTGAGGGACGAGGTAAGTTGCCGAAAAATGTAACGTGGTCAACTTATCCGGGGCAAATCTCTCAAGTCCCAAAGATACATGTTCCGTGTCATAGCGTCAGTCAGATCATATTACACTATCACTCCACAGATCGTAGTCCTTTCGATCAATCGCAGTTTGTACGTATATATAAATTCATTACTCGAAGTATGACGCATTATATCAACTGTTGCAGCTCTCAATGTTATCTCTTCAACTGCTTCATAAGCCTGTTACTGTGTCTGCTTTCGGATTCTTCGATCTAGGTTATTCGTATCTCTACAAGGTAAGACTCAGTGTATCCAACGTACTATATACCGTAGCATTCAATAGTTGCCCTCCGAGGATTTCATCGTAGTACTTTTGTGCCATTAGTATGTATATCTTCTGGTGATTCTGGAATAAGAGTAACAGCGAATGGTGAACAGAATGTAGATTAATGGACTATAAGTGGAGTAGTAAATAGCATAACTGTGAGATAACGCGTGTAGGCAAATTACAAACGACAGACGATTGAATTACAGAGACATTGCGTTATTGCTATCTGCAAAGAATCACTACATGTACGTTACCCAAGTAACAATTTGACCGGTAATGTAACAAGGATGTAACGACCATGCTGAAATGTCCGCACATTCAGAGATCAGCTACATATCTGGTACTTAGACATGACAGGGATGTCACTGAGACGTCAAAGTACCAAATATCGCTGCCCCCTAGCAAGAAGATCCTTATTCAGAAAAGTTGGGAATTATATCCTAATTCAGAAACGCTGGGAATTAGATCCTTCTTCAGAAAAGCTGGGAATTAGATCCTTATTCGCGACGAAAACCAATAAGATCCTTATTCAGATTAATTTTCAACAAGATCCTTATTCGAGCGCGGCTGAAAAAGTTAGGTTTGCACCACTGTTTCGAATTCGAGAAACGCGGGTTCCGAACCGGGATAAAGCCCTGCACCTTTTCTATTATCTAAAAACTAATCGTACTTAAGGTGGTTCTTTACCTACTTCCCACTAAACGTGGTTCTTTACCTGCTTCCCACTAAACGTGGGTTTCAGACAAGATTTTGAATACTTCTCGATATGCGAAAAATCTGAAAAAAATCAAGCATGTAGAAAATCCTCGGGAGATTGATTTTGCATAATAATAATAATTCAAAAAAGTTATCAACAAATTGATGGAAAAAAAAACTGTTCAAGAAATTAGCCGATGACCCAACTTTTTTTTTGATTTGTTAATTTTTCTAAATATGTATGAATTTTTCAAGAATTTTGTTAAATCTTTGAAAATTGCGCTTTGTCAGGTATGAACAAATTGAGCTATTTACGATTTTTTTTTGAAAATACGTTTTCATTTGAATTCTGACATACCGACTCTTGATACATGTTCTAGAATGTTTGAAGTATTTTCTAGTATTTTTTTGATCCCGATCGAACCGATAGTTTTCACACAGCAACCATTTGAAAATTGACTGGGTGAATTTCACCCAAGTGTGACTACCGTGTGATTCTACAGAAGTGTGACTACGAAGGGTTAAGTACGATTAGTTTTTAGATAATAGAAAAGGTGCAGGGCTTTATCCCGGTTCGGAACCCGCGTTTCTCGAATTCGAAGCAGTGGTGCAAACCTAACTTTTTCAGCCGCGCTCGAATAAGGATCTTGTTGAAAATTAATCTGAATAAGAATCTTATTGGTTTTCGTCGCGAATAAGGATCTAATTTCCAGCTTTTCTGAATAAGGATCTAATTCCCAGCGTTTCTGAATTAGGATCTAATTCCCAACTTTTCTGAATAAGGATCTTCTTGCTAGGGGGCAGCGATATGTACTAGCTGATCTCTGAATGTGCAGAGATTTCAGCATTGCCGTTACATCCTTGTTATATTACCGGTCAAATTGCTACCTGGGTAGTCATCATTGGCAAAGTTATCTTCTTTGTTATTATATATTATCTCACTTATTTACAGATACTCTACGCCTTGATATCGTACTTCATCATCATGATACAATTTGACGCTTCGCAACCAAATCGCCATGCTGAGGACGCGTGAAGAAATGGGATGTTCTGTGCAAGGGTGAAATAGCATTGTCGAAGTTATGAAAATGAGCGATTTCGATCGTCATCCAAGCTTACTTTTTTCCATTGACCAACGTACATACGATACGATACGATACGATTATTAAAACCATTTCATCATTGCAATTTAGTGTGCCGCGAATCCTGAGTGATGTATTGATTGTTCGCACCGTGTTAGCTAGATGTGGTTTATAGTACATATATATATGGGGCAGTCCACGCCAACTCGACCAGGGTTTGACCCTCTACATTTTTGATTTCGTTCGTAATTTTTCATATGATTGTTCCATCTTTCAAAAGCACACTGAATTTTTTTCAGATTTTTTCATTCAAATCCGGTCAAATAGGAAAATAAAAGCACCCAAGAAGAAAATCACACGGAAGGACACTTTTTAAAAATCTGAAAAAAATCTCAAAAATCCTTTACTTGATTTCAAGAATTTCGGCGTGTGGACCAGAGTGGGCCGGCGCTTGCGTCTATATGTTATTCGCGATTTTCTTGAAAAACAAAAATAAAAAAATCGACGTAACGGTCAGTTTACTGTGGGCAGTTGCATGAACAGTTTTAAATGTTACTCCGAATTTTTCGTTGTTTTTTTGGATTTTTTTTGAAGCGATTTAGCCTATCAGTCTAATTTTTTTATTTTTGTTTTTCAAGAAAATCGCGAATGACATATAGAAGCAAGCGCCGGCCCACTCTGGACCACACGCCGAAATTCTTGAAATGAAGTGAAGGATTTTTGAGATTTTTTTCAGATTTTTAAAAAATGTCCTTCCGTGTGATTTTCTTCTTGAATGCTTTTATTTTCCTATTTGACCGGATTTGAATGAAAAAATCTGAAAAAAATTCAGCGTGCTTTTGAAAGATGGAACAATCATATGAAAAATTACGAACCAAATCAAAAATATAGAGGGTCAAACCCTGGTCGAGTTGGCGTGGACTGCCCCATATATATTTTGTAAATTACGAAGGTAACAGCACGGAGTGATAGGTCAAAGAAGTTTTCCACATGCGCACGCTTCGCGTGCATAAAATTCAACTTAACGCGCACTGAAAAAGAAGTATAAGTCCTATACGCATACTCAGTATCGCTGTAGGACTTATATTTTCCGTACGATACTATAGCAAGCCACCAGCAGTGAGTATAGTAAAAAAGTTCCCGCGTATCTCTTCCTTCGACTCACTCATATGTTCACGCTGCTGTTTGGTGACATGTCAAATCAGCATTTAACCTATTATGAGTTAAAAATCAATTTTTTTTTATCAGAATGGATTGCATTTAATTTAATGGTACGAAGTAAATTGTAATATTTTTAATAACAAATAGTAATAACATGAAAGAGGTTATATTAGGTTATATTATTATTTTCTTTATAATGACATTTATAGTTTGAGTGTATAGCTTATACCAGTATCGGTATGGTGCCGAAACATATCGTGATAGGACTAAAACGTCGTTTTAGTTTATAGCTTATACGAAAGTATTGCTATAGTACCGAAATGTATCGCTGTAGGACTTAAGGCCAACGCGCACTACACCGCTGCGATCGGCACCGAAGTTTCATTAACATGCTTTTCTTATGTTTTTTGTGGAAGTATGCACGCACACTCCTAAGAAAGCATGTTAATGAAACTTCGGTGCCGATCGCAGCGGTGTAGTGCGCGTTGGCCTTTATACTTTTTTTCAGTGCGCGCTGTGTTGAAAAATGAAGTTCGATATACGTGCGAAAGATGATTCTCGACTCGTTTGATTGTCACCCTCGCTTTGCCCGGGTGAAAAACTTCACACTCGTCCGAGAATCAACACCTTCGCACTAGTATCTAAAAGTACTATTGTTTAATTCGAATGATTTCCACAAATAAGTTTGTCGCCTGCTCGTTAGGTATTTATGACCATGTACTAAATGTTCAAAATGTACAAGAAGATATACCTGATAAAATCTAATTGAGAAATCGAATTTAAACCAATAAGACAGAATCACAAGACTGTGTAATTCTACCGATGATATAGAATGGAGACGAAAATTTAAAAAACAGTCACGCAATGTTGCATCTAATGCCAATTTTTTGGACACAAAGCAAAAAATTGCTTTAACAAAACGAAATACTTGGATTGTCGGGAGAGTCAATATTTCAAACGATGAAAAATGAAACTGAATGTCACGAAAACAGAGAAAATACTTTTCAGAAAACGATGACCGTTCATAATGAATAAGATCTAAATCGATAATCAAGATGTCGGTAATTCCCTGGTAGAAATTTTTCCCATAATCTGTCTAGGTCTAGCTAGATTCGCGAGACTGCCATCTAGGCCTATCTAGTAAAACTGTACAGACGCCCGGACAGAAATGTAACACTTGTCCCTTCTAGATGCTATCTAGCAGTATCTAGTAGCGCTAGATTATATCTGTACAGTTCTGAGCAGTACTAACGTGTCCTTAGGCAGGTTTTGTTAGAAATCTCAGGTTATTTTCTAAAAACGATGATAATGAGAAACAAATTTATTTTGAGGTGCACGTTTATTTATAGATACCGACTGGCTGCTGTGTACATTTTCCATTTACGTAATTGAAAGAAGGTCGATCACATTTACAATTAGGTGGACGTAGTACTTGATAATTCTTGACAGTAGTATAAAATTTCTTTGTAATCTTGAATATCATTCGCTGTCATTTTACTCTACTCTTCTCTTCGACACCCGCCCGTGATTCCAAAAATTAAAGCATTCTGTAATCGTATAAATAATCATAACTCTAGTAAAATTTCAAGTGACAAGATTTTACTTAACGAATAGATTAATTTTCAGTTACTTTTGTTATGCTAAACGAATTTGATCGGGAGCTTCATTCGGAGATTTTTCAACGTCATCTGATGCTAGGACTTTGGATTTCTTACTTTCGAAACCAACAGCTTGTTTTTTCATAAAAGCAATGAGTTTTGAATGCGATTTTATGTAAATTTTGCTTATATTTTCACAGCTATTATTTATTAATGATTATTAATTAATTAATAGTGATTATTTAAAACTGATTCAATTGATCGCGTCTGATGAGTAATGTAACAAATGTCAATTTGTTTTGTAATGTGTGAACGTGGTCAGAACTAACTTGACTATGTTTATTGTAATGAAACATATTCATATTGTACGATGATATTTCATCATTCGGCTTCTGTCTCATAATCTTTCACTCTATTTTAACGAATCTAGCAAATCTAGAAAGATCTAGACAGGGCTATATTACAAATCTAAAGAACCTAGCGAATCTAGCAAATTTAGAAAAATCTGGGCAGGTCTGTATTGCAAATCACGAAAACCTAGCGAATCTAGCAAATCTTGAAAAATCTAGACAGGCCTATATTGCAGGCTAGCAGATCTAGATGAATTTCTACCAGGGTTGGTCAGAAGCTATAAAATATCTGCCACATCCCCAATGGCCCCTATGGATAAATACAAACAATGTAAATGCAGTATCTTAGATGAATAAACAATATTTCATGGTGAGTAATTAACGCGTACAGGATTTTGTTTTTCTATTTTTGCGGAACGATGAAGTGAACTTCCATCAATGCCGCTAAACGATCTATTATTGCTTGTATACGTCTCATATTCCTAGATCGTATCGCACAGCACTTAGCACCCGTCCAACCAGTACCCATTACCATAGACATTAGGGTGTCCGTTATTTCCCGAATTGACTTTTTCTACTTGGGTATGGGCCAAATCATTAGTTTAGAGCCTAAAAACAATGATGCTATTTTTTTTTTTTTTTTTTTTTCAAGTGCCATTAACCCCTGCCTGTAGGACGATACTTATCCCATTTGATTAACATGGGATTTTTGCCCTTTTTAGACTCTAATTTTTTTTTCGCTTACTACTTCCATTTCCTCACTAAATAATGTTGATTCTACTACTGTTCTGACCTCTTTGGATGGACATATTTTTATATTGGTGAAAAAAAAGTTTTCATAAGTTTTGATGTTTTTTTCAAAATTTATTTTTACTGTATTTTTCAGTAAATTTTGAATATTTTCGAACGTTTTTGAATTTATTGACTTTTTAATACTTTTTGTTTAATTTGAAAAATTCTCGAAAGATATTAGACAATATGGTAAAAAAAAATTTTACCGCTTCAAAACTCAAAAATTTTTTTTCCATCAATATAAAAATATGTCCATCCAAAGAGGTCACCACAGTAGTAGAATCAACAATATTTGATGAAGTAATGAAAGTAGTAAGCGAAAAAAAAATTAAAGTCCAAAAAGGGCAAGAATCCCATGTTAATCAAATGGGACAAGTATCGTCCTACAGGCAGGGGTTCATGGCACTTAAAAAAAAAAAAAAAAAATAGCATAATTCTTTTTAGGCTCTAAACTAATGATTTGGCCCATACCCAAGTAGAAAAAGTCAATTCGGGAAATAACGGACACCCTAATAGACATAGAGCATGGACTGCGCATTCGGGCCGAAAATCGCTCGGTCCGTAGAGAGAGAAGGGTAACACACGCGGCCAAATCTGTTTCTTTCTAACCAACAACGTTAAATGCTTAGAAAGAGACAGAGATTGGCCGCGTATGTTACCCTTCTCTCTCACTTTTGGCGTTACCACAGGCAGTATAGGGAATGCGCAGTCCATGCTCTATGTCTATGCACATTACAAATGTACCGTAGTACCTATACAGTAAAAAAGAATAACTCGGGCCAAGCATTTTTTTTTTAACAACCGACAATCTCTCGAGCGAAGTGAAATTCTCTGAGACCAAGTAAAATCTTTTTTATCACACATGCACGGAAAACCCGATTTTCCTCGCTGTTACGCGAGAGTAAAATGGCAGTTTGTCTCCCGTGGTACACAAGGTGAACTCGCGCATGCGCATGTCGTAGAGAATTCATTTTCTTCCCTAGGGAGCGGGAAGAAAATAGCGTTTTACTCTCTACGAAACGTCATCGGGCGGAATAAACACATGAATACATCGAAACAAAACAAAACAAATGAAAAAATAAGAGCAAAACAATCCCGTCCGTGTTCACAGGTCACGTTGACAGTTGTCACACGTCACCTCGGACATCAATACGGCTTGGAAAATCGGTGTTTTCGTGCATTTGTGATAAAAAATATAGTGTGCATCAAGGGAAGAATAGGTGCTTTCTACCTCGTGTGATTGTGCGGCCCTCGGCTTCGCCTCGGGCCGCAAAATTCACACTCGGTACAAATCACCTATTTTCTTCCCTTGATGCACAATATACTATCTTGAATCATGAAAATTTTCTTGGTTCCAGAAATTTTTAACTTCGCTCGAGAGATTGTTGGTTGTTAAAAAAAAAAAAAAAAATGCTTGGCCCAAGTTATTCTTTTTTACTGTGTATGCACTGAGAAAAAAGTGTGGCTCTGGTAGCTAATTAACGGATAGTGAAGATAGTATTGTAATTGGTACTAAACGGTTTCATGTTTATCGGGATACTATATACCAGGGGTCGGCCACGCCGCCGCCCCGGCTCGCCGAGCCAGCCCGGCTCTAAGTGTCAATTAGTGCGACCGTAAATCCCCTCGGTCTACCTGAAAACGGTCACTCGTCCTTACCTGGAAATGCGATGGTAGGGGCAGCGTTCAGGATAAATAAAAGGAACTAAGGGGTGGTTTGCTCTATTTGCGACGGCAAGAACTGCGTCCGACCGTCCGGGTCTTGTCATACCTGCATATCCCCATATAAAAAATTGAATGATTTATCGTAAAGGTAACCCTCGAACTTAGTAATTTTTTGAGGAAGGTCTCAGTCAATCAAGTCAAGTCAGACTCAGTCAAGTCATCGCAAGCGACCAAAAAAGAAAAATTGACTCGACTTGATTGCCTTGAGACCTTCCTCAAAATATTACTAAGTTCGAGAGTCACCTTCACGATGAATCATTCAATTTTTTTGATGATTCAAAAGGAATTTTTCAGGCGGTCCGTTTTGCCCTACCTTACCCTATTATAAGGGTATAAAAACTGGTGTATAATTTATTATGTATTGAGAGCCTTAGAACCTCGATACGCCAACTAGTGGCAGAAAATAGAACTACTCAAAGAAGGCTACAGTAACCAATGAGAGGGTTTAGAACCTCGATACGCCAACTAGTGACGAAAATAGAACTACTCAAAGAAGGCTAAAATTTCAAAGCCACGCCCATTCCAAGGATCCCAATACAATTGTAGATAGATTTTTTCATCAAAGCATTCCTGTCTGAAATGCTCTAAACAGATTCTGCTGCTGTTCGTTGCGGTGAAAGAATACCCCAAATTCATTTGTTGCAGCCGCACTTCGATAATCTTACTATCTTTTAAAGGAAATCTACATGAAGAGGATTTATTTGGTCATTTTTTATGAACAAGGCATTTGAATATATATATCCAGAATATAAATTCCAAATAAATTATCGGCAGAAATGAAGTGAACATATAACCTCTCAGCTTCACACATGAATCTCAGTGTAATACTTGCTTATGGAGTGTCCTGCCTTACACCCCACCTTTTTTTGCCACAATATGTGCGAATCAAGACCATTGCCACTATTTCCACTTAGTACTAGGAATAATTTCACACCTATGAATGTCTTACATTATTTTTACGAGCACGAGTTTATGGGTGTCGCCATATTGAAATTGACAAAAGTACTACAAGCAACATGGCTTCTAATACACGGAGAAACCAAAACAGAGCAGAAGCCCATTTACAAGTAAAGAAAGCGAGTGCAGCGCGACACCGGGATATGTGTTGCCCCCGCGAACTGACGAACGATGGTTCACATGATTTTCACAGTGTGACGCATTCATATTCACGTTGTCTATGGGCCAAGACTGTCGGCGTGCACTCTAAAGTACGTATGCACTACAGAGAAAAATGACATGCCGGCAAGCACAATCCCGTTGCGTCATAGACAAAGCGAAACACAGTGCAACAGCGCTCTTGATGCGCGGGGCACACATCGAACTAAACGCGTAGAGCCTACCCTCTGGCGGTTCTCTTTATGAACGCACGGTGTCTTGTTATGTTTTGGTTTCTCCGTGTAGGCACAAACTGCCCATTGGAATACGCCATCCAGTTAGTATAGAGATCAGTAGTGTACGCAGACCTTAACTTGGGCGCCCACATGTAAACAGTGCGAATACAGCTATGAAAGATGGATGACATAATATAATCTTCATTCTGAGTCGTTTCTCTAGTTTATTTGGGAGAAATTAGACTTCCATCGATGCTTTAAAACCAACCACCAATATGACTGCGTGTACTTTTTATATTACTAGGTTACATCGCATATTACTCAGTACGCATCTAATCAGTGCTTATTACAAATGTACGGTAGTAGGTGCAGACTGCGGAAGGATCCGAGTTTTTTAATTGGAAGACATGAATAATTGTTTTCTGAGGACAATAGTTTGCTGACATTTGCACCAGAAGAGTAGTAATTTCTTCATTAATACTCAAACGACCGGTATCAGTGGTCATCGGCCAAATTCTTATTCTAAATTAATATAAATTATTGTTTTATATTTTATGATTCTTATATTTTCTAGGGTAGAATTAAAAAACAAATCAAACAAAATTGCTCCCAAACATATGTATTTTGATAAATAACAAACGTGAAGTTTTCCAGACCGCGTTTTTTGTCAGTATTATTAGCTGCTTTTGTTTTTTTGTCGAAAAAAATTCGAACCTACCCCGACTGTATACGGTGCTACCAATGTTTTTCTACAAAACGAATAGGGGAAGATAGGGTAATTGTGAACGCGGGGTAAATCCGAATAGTGCTATTTCTCCATGTTTCCTTTCCCCTGCAATCTCCGCAAACCGGCGCATGTGGAGAGCTGTCTCGAATTATTGCAGTGTTGAAGCCCTGTCAAATGTAAAGAAACTCGTAAGCTCTTGACTCTTCAAGGTAATAACCGTGAAAATATTTTAATGAACATGATGTAATTATTCTTGGATGTTCAAATCGATGAAATGACCTGGTTTTATGTAATATACAGTGTTGAATATTTAGCCTCAGAAAGTAAATTTCATGACGATAGCATTATACCCAACCTCAAGTTCAGAGTGTGAGGCCGTGTTTCGTCACAATGTTACTTTCTATTGATTTGATCGTTTGTGGTAATCGCGAACGATTGTAATAACGGGAGTTGCGAATGTTCACAAATACCCCGAGCTGATGTTTCTCACCATGTGTTGTTGGAAAAGTGATTATCTGCAGGTACTCGGTTGATTTTTTATGTTTTACCCCTATTGATTATCAGATTCACCTCAAGTCTAGTCGTCCGGGCTGCTCTAAGTGCTATTCGCAATTATTATCCCAGAGGGTCGGGGTAATTGCAAAGCGAATGGCAAGGGTTTCGTTTTTATTGAAAATTTTAACTTAATTCTTGACCCGATGATATAAATTGTGAATGATCGCCAAGATAAGATATCAAAATTGAGGTTGAATTAAAAAAAAAATTTCATAACTACCTATGTGATTTCTTTGTTTTTTTTTTCAATCTCTCTTAGGTGTTCGCAATTACCCCATCTTGCCCTACTTTAAAAAGTTTGCTATTAGATGGATCGATATATATTTCCTACCCACTTTCAGGATGGTTATAAAACTTCCTGATCGTGGGAAGGTCGATTGAACTAACTTTAGCGGTTACCCGTGTACGGTTATAAGAGATAGGGTGCACGGTGACATTTCATATCACCTCGAAAATAGATACTGGCAGCAGAATGTATACTGCTGTCGCAATCGATCGACCAATCAACGAATCATCCTAACCGTAATTATTATTGTTGTTCCTTTCTGGCGGGGTGCTGTGTGTCACGTCACTTCTCACCTCCGATCCGAGGCGTGAAGGTCTATAGCTGCTTCGTTATAGCAGCGTTGTGCGAGGAATTAAATTTTCGAAGTTGAAAATGAAAACTTACATAAATTTCACGCGGTGTCAAATTCTGCTTTATTATTTCGCAAGCTTTATCGGTTTGGCGCCGTTCAGCGTGAGGGACAACATTCTTCGTCCGGTTGGCTTCCTGCGCAAGGCCTATGCCATAAGTCTGGCGATTCTATGTCCATTATGGATATATTTTGTATTCTACAACCAACGAGCACGAGGAATAGAGGTCTCTACCGTGAATCAATTCGTCTTCGCTATGGCGCTGATTCTATTTGTGGGAAACCAATGGGTTACTCTATTGGTTCTCGTGTTCAAGAGCCACAAGATGATTGACATAATGGACCGAATAACCGCAATCAAGGACGGACTGAAGACCTTGGGGATCAAGGATCATGGCGGAAAAAACTGCATGAATTTCTACGCGAAAATTATTGCAACAAACAGCTTAGTTCTTTTGCTGAGAAAAATCATTGACTTTGCTAATTATGATTATGATCAGGATCATGGCACAGTCTTTGTAGCATTATTCTGGATCGGAAGTATCATGACAGCCATCCATAGCCACTGCGCGATTTTGATCTTCGTTGAAACCATAATTTACATCAGAAAACTGTTTGAATCTCTGAATAACAAGCTGCAGGGTACCGATGAACAACGGAAGACGTCGGACTTGAGGATGAATACAAAACAACGTATTGGCGATCAAGTAGCGCGTAGGATCATCAGTGAGTCGGGAAATATTCAATTGTCTGTCGAAGACATCAAGAAGATCGGAGAATTGCATTGGGAGCTTTGCGACTTAGCGGATTCTGTTACCGATTTCCACACAGTGCCGATACTCTTCGCTATTGTCCGACAGTTCAACAATCTTCTATCAAACTGGTACTCGATGTACATGCACGTGTTCATATCGCATGAAGTCATCCTCCCATGGGCTCAGCGGCTCGTAACCCGGACAACGATCTCGATGTTGGAATTATTTTTGATCGCACATGCGTGTACTTCGATGTCGAAAGTGGTAAGAGTTGCTGAAATTGATTCAATTATTTGTTAACGAGTAATCCATTTCCATAGGTTTGTGTAAAATGATAAGTGTACTCACTCACAAATCCCTGATGGGCCGATTCAACGAAATTGTCGTTGGAAATGTGTTGAGGTGTTTTAAATTTCGTTGATCATATATTGGTAGAACATTGTGGACGTTGGAATGGTATTGGACGCTAGTTCTTCGTTGGCCCGTCGTTGTCAGCGCGTTGGAGGATAACTATCGGCGCATTGGGCAAGCGTTGGAAATCTGTTGGCTCACCAATATTAGATACCGCGTTAGCCCGTCATTGACAGCGTGTTGGAGGACAACTATCGGCAAGTTGGGCGAGCGTTGGGAATCTGTTGGCTTACCAATACTAGATACCGCGTTGGTTTGTCGTTGTCAGCGCGTTGGACTTTGGAGGGAAAATGTTGAAGTGTTAGGCAGCAGCAAAGAAAATGTACAGGTTGGTGAAATAACGGGGCGACGTTAGGAAAAACTGGTAATCAGATGAAGACAACAAATTCGTGCGTATCCAAATTGAAATTTTCGACACTTTTTGTCATGTAAATAGTAGACGTAATCATTCATATTAATTGAAACTTTTCATGTGGATGATATATTGTAACTTTGTGCGAGTATCTTGAACCCGAAAGTTATGAGATACCCGCAGTTATTGTGAGTTGTTTACTTATATAAAAGGGAATTAAATTATTAAAATTGTTAGGGCTTTTCTTTGAGGTACGTAGGTAGGGAAAAAGGATGGGTTAGCCACCAAAAGCCACCTATGCAACCTTGTGATTTTATATTAACTCAGGACTCGGGTAGATTGCTCCACCAAAGCCTGTTCCCTTCGGACTCGGGTAGAACCAAAGCCGATCCTTCGCCTATTTGAACAGAGCCGGGAAGTGAATCCAAGCCTGCTTTCCTAAACACAAAAACCTATGCTTTACTCGGATCCGGGAACCCTGCGATTCCAAGACCGTGTCTCAGACTCGGAATCGTATTTCCTTGGCCCTCGGACGCGGGAAGTAAATCCAACGCCGTTCGCTCTAGGATTGATTCAAAGCTGGTCCCTATTGGCTTATTCAGGGATTGAATTTGATGAATTAGGAGTCAGTGCTGAAATATCCGACAGAGTTCAAATTAGAAAATATAATTGTAATGAATTGATCATTAGTAAACTAATTTTACATTGAGATCCTATTCTAATTTATCCTAATCGTTTGACTTTACGTCGCGTTTGTTTGTGTTCGTGTCGTTTGAAGTTATCGTTCTATTTATTGTATTTATTTTAATATTTTATGCTAGGCGCATTTATCCTATCTATTTTGATTCTATATTCTTTTCTCTCTTTCATCGATCATATTAGTTTTATACTCATTGATGCTGTATCTAAAGGTATTTTGAAATTGATTCTAATCGCATGAATTTATATTAGTCATCAGTTCTAGACGAGCCAATGCTAGACTATTGAAGTGAAATTTAATATGAGTCGCACCGGTGCTCTACCTGACTACGCTATGCTTTGTTTGAGTCGACCGGCCTTTTGCTCGAGTCGCTCTGATTTTTGAGTTTGCGAGTCGCAAGGCCTCTATGGCTCAAATACGCTGATGAGCCATAGCGTGTGCTGATTATATACTCTTCATCCCCACTTCTTGGCGTGACGTCAGACTTTTGGTCGAACGTAGAGGATTAGTGTAATCCTTTCCTTTGTTCGGAAATCGGTGATATTCTAGGTGCAATATCGCCGAGTATGTTACAATATATGTAGGCTTTCGTTAACGAAGAGGAAAGGTTTCATACAGTATCAACAAGCAGCAGCTGATGAGGATGATCTATGAATTGCGATCAGAGATTTATGATTATTTTATTTTAAGCAGATGATAATTTCTAGTTAATTTCAACTATGGACTTCTTTATCTTATTTCTTCATCGAGTGAAATCAACAACACTGATATTGAATTTGAATATGTCAGCCCTGAAATTAAACGAAATGAAAACATTGGCTGCATAGACGATTTTTAGATACACACTAGGTCATGATAAACATGTACTGGATACTAGGGTGGTCCTTATGTGGGGGTCGGTGCAATTTTGTCCGTGCCGCCCCCTAGATTAGTTTGAAATAAATTCAAAAAAACCTTGGCAAAACTTGAGCTTTCTAGCTCAACGGGAAAGCGTGCCGGTAAGCCCGTACCTTTCTCCCATTTGAATAACATGGGATTTTGAACCAACTGAATTAGTACATTAAGCTGTTAGGGAGAGAGGTGAGCGATTTTGATGAGGGTGAAGTTTGCTGCACGAGCGAAGCGAGGGCAGCTTCACCCGAATCAAAATCGCGCCTCTCTCCCGAACGACTTACGATACTTTTTCTCATACATGCATCAAACTAACCCCATTTCAAGCATGTCTTACGAGAGAAAAGACTCACATATCTCATTCGGCCGTAATATGTGGTCGTCGCATGCGCTTTCACGCGATTTGGTTAGGTATGAAGCCTAAGAAGCAAAAGTGCGCGTAGGCATGATAATATGAACGCATTAGTACATGATGCTGTTAGGGTGACATACGCGATTTTGATTCGGGTGAAGTTTGCTGCCCGAGCGAAGCGAGGGCAGCTACACCCGAATCAAAATCGCGCCTGTCTCCCTGACAGCTTCATGTAATGCGTTCATATCATGCCTATGACGCGCACTTATGCTCCCTAGGGTTGATAAGTAACCAAATCGCGTGACTGCGCATGCGTCGACAACATATGACGGCCGAGGGAGATATGTGCGTCTTCTGTCCCGTAAGACACGCTCGATATGGGGTTATTTTGACGCATGTAGGATAAAAACATTTTTTCACCACACCTGCACGGAAAGTACGACTTTCGCTCCCTTGCGTGAGCGGGAAGTCGTTCTTTCCGATGCAGGGGGTGGTGAAAAATAGTATACCTCACACGGGAGTGAAAGAGGCCATCCCAAACTGCGTTTTTGTTACCCTCGCATTCGGCTCGGGTGTCAATCTCACACGCAGTTTGGGTTAGCCTACTTTCCTTCTCTAGGTGAGTAATGTACTATTTTTTACGAGCCCATCGTTCATCGGAAAAATCTGTCACTTCGTCACTGTATAGTATCATAGTGTGTAAGTCGGTACAAATTTTTCACAAACTATAGGAAATCATGATCAAAAGATGATACGAGCCGATACGAGCCCTTTCAGATGGATAAAGTTGTAATTTTTCGAAATCGTCGGCCGTGAAACATGATTTGAGGTGACCTAAAAAATGTGCATCAACTTACATACTATAATACTATATACCCAGCCAACAATCACAGAGGTTATGTAACAAGGATGTAACGGCCATGCCAAAATGTCCGGACATCCAGAGTCCGGCTACATATCTGGTACTTTGACATCGCAGGTATGTACCTGAGACATCAAAGTACCGGCTATGTAGCCGGACTCTGGATGTCCGGACATTTTGGCATGGCCGTTACATCCTTGTTACATAACCTCTGTGATTGTTAGCTGGGTAGTGACGGAATAACAAATTTTTCCAATCAACGATGGGCTCGTAAAAAAAAAAAAAATGTATTCAGTTGATTCAAAATCCCATGTTATTCAAATGGGAAAAAAGTGCGGGCTTACCGGAACGCTTTCCCGTTGAGCTAGAAAGCTCAACCCTAACAGCACCGAGACGTTACAGCAACGTTGCAGCAACATAACTTTGCAATATTGGCAATATTGCAGTTATATTGCGCAATATTGCTGCAATGCCCCTGCAATGTTGCTGCAATGTCTCTATGTCCGCTTTTCATTGCATAACATTGCAATATTCCTGCAACATTCCCTGCTTTAAAAAAATGATTCAAACCAATAAAAGGTTTTGTTTGGGTCGTAATCGGATTTCTGTTTAAGTTATTTCCTAATTAAAGGCCCTTTTCCAATTTACATTTCCAATTCGTTTGTATCGGTGTTACTCAATTAACTTTTTCATTTTGTATATAGGATTCTATCGGTTCCAATCGTTTCTTCTAGCACAAAAAAAAAAAAAAAAAAACCAAAAAAACGGAATCGAGAATTTTTCACCCACAACTGATTCTTTTTTAGGCGGTCGAGCACAGTGAATATTTCAGGGTGTTCGAAATTTTCTATTCACAGACTAGTCGTATTTATTCATGTGGGTCACCCATCCAAATTCTGGTCGCGGATGGTATTGCTTAACTTCGTTGATCAACTGACGTCCGGTGTCGATCTGGATCTAACGTCGCCTGTCACAATATTTAACACTTTTTGACTCAATAGGTAAACTTTGATTCGTGAGGATTGACATCAATGTGTATGTAACTGTAACTGTTGACCCGTGGCGGGTTAATTTTCAGTGAAATAAAAATAAATGATGAAATCTTTAATCTAGTGATAAATTCTGTCACCATATGGCATTCAAGTTACAGTTAATTATGAGTGTCCGTTTTTGTCCGTAATTATTTTGTCCGTGTGATTGATACATGGAAAATTGACTTCTTGTGTTTTCACATGCGTGAATATATAAATATAACAAAGTTGTATTGCAGGAACCTTGCGGCAACATTTTAGTGCAATGCAATGGAAATGAAATTTAGCAATGTTGCTGAGACATTGCTGCAACGTTCCGTGCTGTTAGGGAAGTTTTGCCAAGGTTTTTTTGAATTTATTTCGAACCAATCTAGGGGGTGGCACGGACAAAATTCCACCGACCCTCAAATAAGGACCACCCTACTGGATACTATAATTATTTACATTATGCCTTAAAGTATATAAAAATGAATTATTACAACAAATGCAATAATCGATTTCTAAATATCCAATGCGTTCCCAACGATATACCGGCACGGAGCGGGTACCAACGCCTTTCTAACGCACCTCCAACGCGTTTCCAACGCACCTCCGACGCGCTTCCAACGCACCTTCAACGTGTTTATAACGCTACCAACAGGTTTCCAATGAAAAAGTCGTTGGTAAAGTATATTGGATTTGAAACCAATCAACTGATCTTTAACGTACTTCATCCGTTGACGTCCAATGATTGCTCAACGGGATATCAACGGTTGGAAATACGTTGGAAAATCGTTGAACTAGCTCATCAGGGAATCAAGTGACAAGACTGAATGGAATCCGTTTTTCTATTTTGGGGGCAGGGCAATGCTACCAAGGCTATAGTGCACGAAGTCTGGAACAAGTTCTATCCAGAAGAGCTGAGGGACGAGGTAAGTTGCCAATAAATTCACCGTGGTAAACTTATCTGGAGTAAATCCAACATCAATCTGATACCGACAAATAATGCCCTCCTCCGGACCAATATCTCAAGTTCCAACGATTCGTGTTTTTTTTTTTGAGGTCAGTCAGCTCATATTACACTATTTCTCCAGAGATCGTAGCCCTTCGGTTCATGACGAATGTATACAGGGTGAGTCAGAATTCGTGACGAATCTCTCGTGGGGTTAATCCTGGTCGAAATTGAGATCGAAAGTTCCTCAGCCATTTTTCCGAAAAACGATTTTTTTCCTTGGAAATTTTTTTTTCCGACAAATAATTTTTTTCAACAATTTTTTTTTTTTTGTTTTTTCATCATATGTCACTTTCTAAGAATCTCAAATAATGCTAATGAGTTTTTTTTTTTTCAATATTAGAGAGATTTTTCAATGAAAGTTTCTTATTTGGTCAACATCTTCCACCAAATAAGAAACTTTCATTGAAAAATCTCTCTAATATTGGAAAAACAAACTCATTGGCATTATTTGGGATTCTTAGAAAGTGACATATGATGAAACAAAAAAAAAAAAAAAAAAAAAAATTGTTGAAAAAAATTGTTTGTCGTGTAATGTCTTCTATGTATAAGGGGTCTTGTCCCTGTTCTAAATACTACGGTATAACCGAGGGATATCGATGATAGGTAATTGGACAGTTATGTTGCGGTGAACTAATAGTTGTATTTAAACGAACAGTATTATATTTTATTTAGGTATGATACATTGGTCTGAGTGGTATTTAGTTATATTTAGTAGGCCAAGTTATTTAGTTATTCTAGGTGTCTACTGTAACGAGTATAGTTTGGAAGTGAGGCGAAGGAAGGATAGTCAAGTAGTTGTTAGAATAGTAAGGTAAAAGATTTTAGCTGACTCGTTGCATTCGGCAGAGCCGTGTGCAACGAGCGTTTTCTAAAATGTAGGAAAGGAAGTCGCGGAGATCAGGTAGCAAGTAGATAAGAAGAGTAGAGACGTAGAGATGTAGAGGAGTAGAGATGCAGAGGGAAAAAGGGGGGAAGCGTGTGAAGAGTTAGAGGACAGAGGTATGGGCGAACGTATGGGTGGTGATACCCAGACGTAACATCCCCCCCGTTAGAGGAAACATATCGCCTGTATTCAGGCGGTATGTTTTCTTTTAACGCAGTTATTTAAATATCATCTAGGGTTTACAAATAGGTATTATTATCCTAATGTTAAGGTCTGGATTATATTCTAAAGGCTTATGTCTAACTAAGTAGGTGATTACATCTTTTCACAATGGTATATAAGGTTGTGTGTCCTAATGTTGTGTCTGAATTATATTTTAAAGGCTTATGTCTAAGTTAGTGATTACAATTTCAAAAGCGTTGGTAATGGTATGATAATATGGTTAACATGATATAGGTATTTAAAATCTAGCTTACATTATTCAAGTTTATAATAAGTATATATAAGTAATTGGCATATAAGTCTAATGACGTTATAATATTGTCGTTAAAATTAGAAGAGCGTAGCGAAAAACTTTCCCGTTTTTAATCGTAATATTCTATTGGTTCCAGCGGGTGTGATTTTGCGGTTGTCCTGTTTGGGAGGTGGGTTTTTCGGGTTTTGTTTTTGTGTATGGTCGGGTTTGTTGGCAGAAGTGTGGGTGGTGCTCCCTCTTGGGGGGTGTTGTATGTTGGCTTGTCTTGTCGGTGGTCGTTTAGGTGGGGGTGAATAATGCTCAATTGAATAGGTTTTTCGTACGTCGATGGTCTTAGGCGTCTGTTGCCGCGTCTTGTCTTCTTCAGGCAAGAGAAGACTGTTGATAATTTTGAAAATAGTGAGAATTTATATGCTACGAACAGGGCTGCTATAATTCCTAGGCCGACGGCGGCGTAAGAGAGACTAGTCGTTAGGCTGTCGGTGTTTTGCTGTGCGCGCTTGTGTGTACTCAATTCTTTAGCTTGTTTGATTATATCTTCCAGTGCTAGGCTGTTAGATTTTATGTCATCTGCGTCTAGGGGTGTGGTTTTATATCGGCAGTGCCGGCCTTAGCCTCCTTCGCGCCCTCGGGCAGTATTTTTCGGAGCGCCCCTTCTAAAATGAGGAAATGTAAATAATCTATTGATTTTTAGTCTAACGAAAAAAAAAAACAGATCGAAGATGTTCATAGAGAAATCTATATAATTCTCAGGTACAAAAAAATGCAAATTTATTTGAAAAAAGCAAAAAAAAAATTTTTCAACCAAGTTCAATTATTTGACATTCGAAGTTAACTTCTTCGACTCTTTTTTTTCTTGCGAAATCTTTGATTAGAGCTGAAAAATCCAGATTCTCAACGATATCGTTTTCGATCGATAGCCTTTCTAAACTGGATAGTCTGTCTAGCAACATGGTAGACCTGAGATAGTAGGGTGGCTCTTATTTGGGGGTCAGTGGAATTTTGCCGCGACGCCTCTAGCTCGGTTCAAAATAAATTGAAAAAAATCTGGGTGAAACTTGGGCTCTCTAGCGTAACGGGAAAGCGTGCCGGTAAGTTCGTACTTCTTTCCGTTTGAATAACATGGGATTTTTCACCAACTGAATACATTTTTTTTCACAAGCCTGTCGTTCATTGAAAAAATCTGTCATTCCGTCACTTCATAGTATCATAGTGTGTAAGTTGGTCCAAATCTTTTACAGACTATAGGAAATCATAAGTAAAAAATGATACGAGCCTTTTCGGATAGACAAAGTTGTAATTTTTCGAAATCGTCGTCTTGTCTACTGCAGTGACTCATAAGTAAAACATGATTCGAGGTGACCTACAAAATTTGCACTAATTGACACACCATGATGCTATCAAGTGACGGAATGACAGCTTTTTCCAATGAGGGACAGGCTTGTAAAAAAAAATGTATTCAGTTGGTGAAAAATCCCATGTTATTCGAACGGAAAAAGTATGGGCTTACCGGCACGCTTTCCTCTTGATCTAGAAAGCGCAAGTTTTTCCCAGATTTTTTTGAATTAATTTCAAACCGATCTAGGGGGCGTCGCGGACAAATTCGACCGACCCCCAAACAAGGGCCACCCTACTCAGATAGGTCTTGATTAACTTTAGTTTAAAAAAAACTTCGTTCCCCACTCGCTACTGTAACAGAAATTGTTGATAAAATTTGCATAGCAATCCATACATTGGGAATGTTATGAGACCAAAAGTGGCTTCGCCTAGTCACCATTCGGGCGCAATTCTTTGAATCGCTGAAATATGTCAATTCTATTAAACGATTCTTATAATGGGGCATCCATAAAGGACGTCCATGCTTATAGGGGGGGGGGGGGGGGGGGGGGTATGGCTGAATGTGACGTCCATCGCAAGAATCCCTTCTTCGGAATTTTGAAAAAAATCCATGCTTCAATAATTGAATTGGTAATTTTTCTACTGATTTTTTTACGTTTATTCTAATTTTGGAAAAATAAGGGGGGGGGGGGTCTTTAATCGTGACCATCGGACGTTTTGTAAGAGGAAGTGGTTCAAAAAGTCATAAAAATTTGCTGACCTCTTTTATGGATGGCCCCTAACCATAATATAGAATAAAAGCTGGGGCGTCTAGCGCCCCAACTCACTCGGCGCCCTCGGGCGGCGCCCGACCTCGCCCCCCCCAAAGGCCGGCACTGTATATCGGTGGAATATGGGAATTGTGGATAGGTTCACGGTATGGTTCTTATTCAGGTCCTGATATATTTCAGTTAGGTTTAGACTAAATTCTGGGACGTATGAGTGCATTTCCGTCGACGTCATGGTGTTAGAGGTACTGAGCGTTACGAGTTCTGAGCGTCCTGAACATTTACTTTTCAGTTTTAGTATCCCGGATTTGGAAAGGGTGACACGTGTTGTAGGCATATTGCGGCACAGGATATGGATAGTTTCTGGGTTTGGTAGGGAGTAGATCCAGGAGTTTGGTGATCTTAGTTTCGACCAATATGATCCATCGAACGAATTAATCCTGATGTTGCATGTGTTTAGTTGGTTAGGCGTATTACCTAGGAACAACTGCATTTCGCAAGATTTGTGATTGTTGTTGTGATAAATTGGTTGGGTCTGTTTACAGATGTATGAGTTTTGTGAGAATTCGCACTCTGCGAAATCTGCTTTTGATAGGTGAAAGTAGGAACTCCTGTCTTTTGATACTGCTATGTAGTCATTATTGGGGACTATGCAGGCGAAGGTATTTGTTCCGTCAAAGTTCTGTTTGACTGGAATCGGTAGTAAATGGTATAAGTCGAATGTGTCGTCGTCTAGTAGTGGGATTGATAGGACATAGATTATGTTGGGTTCGTTATAGATAATGTCGAGTTCCGATAGTCTGATTAATTCTTCGGCGTATTTATTTCTTAAAGGGGTGGGAAATTGTAGAAGTGGTTCTAAGGTTTGTATGTGTTGCAGGCTGTTAATCAATTGTTTTGGTGATAGTAGTTTCTGGTGAATGATTCCTTGTTTCGCGAATAAAATGGCATCGATTACGCTGTTTAAGTCTAGTTCGTATTCATTCAGCATTTTGTCTAGTTTGTTGAGGTGATGCAGTAATGTCATGGTCATTGTATTACGTGTTTGGTATCTTTTTATGGCTGATAAAGTGAAGGTGAAGGATACTACTTGGTTATCTAGTTCTATTATGTGTTTTTCTATATTGTCGATTTCTTTCTGTTGCGTGCCCAGCATTGATCGCATGATGTGCGTTTGATTTGCTAGTAACGTGGCTACGTGGCTCGTGTCGGTAAACAGTCTGTCGATTTGTCCGTTAATATAGTCACCATCCGCTTCTGTTAGCGTCCCGTAGAGCGTCTTGTGAATACTGCCCACGAAGTTGAACCATCCTCGTTTGACGCGTATATGGGTTAGTTCTGCTAATTTTTCGTGGAGTCTATCTGTTTCGTGGTATCCTATCAAGTCTTCTATCTGGTTTTGGTATTGTTTTATGGTTGATAGTCGGTTTTTTGATATATTTATTGTGTCTTGTACGATGCAGTCCTCTTCTGTCCTGTTGCAACTTTTATCGATTAGGTCGCAGTATCTTCCTAGTTCGTCGGATATGTCTATAAACTGTTTCATGTTCAAGAAGTTTATCAGTTTCCATTTGTTGTTTGACGTACGTAAGTTTTCTAGTTGTTCATAGTAAATCCCAGGGTTTGTTGTGAACGGTATCATGGTGTAAGGTTGGTTTCCATCGTTCTCGAGTGTCGTGCCGTATCTGTAATTATTTGTCGTGTTAGTCTCGTGTGTGTGCTAACTTCAATTTGTTTAGGTGAACTATTTTTGTTCTGTTCGGCGTAATGTAAATTTCTGCGTTGATATTGTCAATTATTTGTTTGATAATGTACGGACCTTTGTAATGGTCGTCGAATTTTGAGCGTGTTTCGTTTAATAGGAAGGCTTTTTGTCCGGCTTCAAAGGTTTGTGGATTAATTAGCCTGTCGTAGTATGTTTTTGATTTCCGTTTGGCTTCTTTTAGGTTCGTTGCCGCTTGTTTTCGTATGTCGTGCATATTTGTTATTAGGTCGAGAATGAAGGTGTTGTACGTATTTGTTGTTGCATTGGTTGGTGTTTTGTCTGTCGGTAGGCGTGCTTCTTTTCCAAAAATGAGATTGTGTGGGGTGAAGTTTGTGCCTTCGTGTTTAGCTGTGTTGTAGCATAAGATTGCAAAGCGAATGTATTCGTCCCAGTCTTTGCCAATGTTTGTGTAGTGTTTGATATGTTCGGTGAGTACGAGGTGACTACGTTCTAGTGATCCGTTCGATTGTGGGCGGTAGGCAGTTGTTCGAACTTGTTTGATCTTAAAGAGTTTGCTAATTTGTTTGATTGTAGTACTCATAAAGTTCTGTCCTTGGTCCGTCAGTATTGTTCGCGGAGCTCCGTAGCGCGTAATGTATTCTCTGGCGAAAGCTATGCCTATTGTTTGGGCAGTAGCATTAGGAAGTGGTATTGCGTCTAGGAATTTAGTGAGGTTGCATTGGATCGTTAACAGATATTGGTTGTTGGATTTCGTGATAGGAAGTGGCCCTACAATGTCGAGTGCTACTTTATCAAAAGCGTCCGCTGGTGTATCTGTGATTATCATCGGTAACTTGGTCTTGATTCTGACTAATTTTTTCCTTTGGCAGCTATCGCAAGCTTTGATAAAGTTTTGTATTTGAGTTTTGAGATTTGGCCAAACGTATTTTTCTCTTATTCGGTTAAAAGTCTTTGTTACCCCTTGGTGTCCTCCAATTAGCGATTCATGGTGTTCTTTGATTATTTCGTGGCGTAGCGTTTCGTCGGGCGTGGTAATTTCTTCGGTGCAGAGTGTGATTTTGATATTGGTATTCGCGAAGATGTAATAAAACAGTTTTTTGATCGTTGACCACTGAAAGCTACCTAGCCCTACGTTGTTTTTTGTGAAGGTGAAGGAGTTTATATTTTTATATATTAGGATACGTCTCAAGTTGAGGAGTATGTTATGAAAGTCTTCCAGATTGTCTTTGTCTGTGCGTTTGTTTTTGATTATAAGTGTGAGAATGGATCTTTCTCTGAATTTTGTCAGGGCTATTTCTAGTTTATGTGGTGTTCGGATTGTCAACGTTTTTTTGTTCAGCATACCCTTATCTATCAGTTGTTTTGCCAATGGGTCATCTAACGGGTGGTCCGCTGGAACGCAGTGAACGTAGTTGTCGTTTATTAGGAACATTTCGTCCTTTTATTCCTTGACGTTAGTTACAGGTATTATGTCATCAAGGTTATTTATAAAATGATTGAAGTCATTAGTTGTGTCGTTTGTATCGTTATCTCGAATGCCTGTATGTTGTGGGGTGTCAGTGGGGGTTGGGGTGGGAGAATCATTGTTGCGTAGGTTTCGGGAATCTAAGGTGTCCATTGGTGAGTCGGTGTCGTCGTTTTCTGTTGATCTTGAGTTTTCGGAATCTGACGAGTAGTCTGTGTCCGTCGTGTAATCGGTAGTGTTATCTACTTCCGTTGGTGGAGTGATGTTATGTTTTGTCGTCGGGTGTGGGGTTACTGTTACTGGGTCAGGTTGTTCGTTGATTTCGAAGATGGATCCGTGGGATATCGGATTTTCGTGTACACAAATATTGATTTTAATGTCTGCGTCTTTGAATATATAATGGATCATACGACTAATTATGTCCCAGTTAAGTTCGTCTAGGCCGCAACCTAATCTTGGTATTGATACTGATTTCACTCCTTCTTTGATAAGTGCTGTTTTTAGTTTGGCTAGTATCTTGTACATGACTTCCTTCGTAGGTTTGTCGTAGTGATGTTTTTTTGTTACCAAATTATAGATTATGCGTCGTGGGTATGTGACTGTAATAATGTCTGTCACTTCGGGTTTCATGGCTAGAAGTTGTTTACGTTGTATCAGTCCTTGTTTCACCATCTGATCCGCGACACCTAGTGAAGCTTTACAGTCTGCTGAAATTTAGTGTGCTAGATTGTCTTTTTGTTTCAATATGTCAGCGTTTATTTCTGTAATGTGTTTATTGTAAGTCAAAGGTAGAAATTCCATATCTCGGAGGAATTGGCCGTATGGGGGTGTGTCTTCTGGGTTCTGGTTGGTGGAGGTTCCGGCTAGTCTGTCGCGTGAGTCTTCTCGTTTTCTTATATCGAATCTAGTGGGTGTTGCTCTTGATTCTGAGTCTGTGGTCAAATTTGTGTCCGAGAGTTTTTTATAAACCTTTTCGCGTATGTAGGGTGCATGTCTTGGCTTATTATTTTTTGACATTCCCGGTTCAGCATTGGGTGGTTTGCTTTGCTCGTTTGTGTTGCGGTTCGTACGCATGTACGGGAGTTTACTTTTCGTTGGTTTTTTTGTGAAAATCGCGCCTGTGGTTTGTTTGCGAACTTTTTTGTGAACTCTTCGATTCGAGCTAGACGAAGTCGTGATCATGCGTTTGCGACGGATGTGTACCTGGGTGTCTGAGTCGTCCGTAGAGTCTGAGTCATTATCTACGTTTGGTTTGCCTCGTGGTGCTGGGTTACCTGAACATTGTGTATCGCGATAACGTTTATCCCACGAAAAACATATGAAATGTAAAAAAACCGCCAAGTACACAAATTATCTTGCGATGAGAATTTTCGAAAAACTTATCGCCAGTCTCTGTCATGATATTAGGAAAGCCTGCAAAGCACTACAATCTTCCCGCAAGTATACGTCGTGAAGTCGGATCTCGCTGTTTCATGTAGTGATATCGGAACATCATTCCAAGAGCTACGTACTTGGCGGGCACATTTACTTTCTGTATTTTACTTCCATAATACCTGAGTTTATATTTACATTCTTGTAGCTGCAGAATTAACGAAGATACGACTTTCTGTTCTCGCATACGGCAATGGATTTTAGATTCCGAAACTTGATCGGTAATAGTCAGCAATAATAGTGCTACGCTCTCTCGGGGCTAGGAAACTTTTACTGGTAATAATATTTGCACTGTAAAGGTATTGATGTTTTATCCAGGTATATGTCTATAATAAAATGAGATACTAATTGATTGTACAGAAATTTGAACCAGCGTTCGGTCGAACCATTGAAAGCGATTCGACAAAAGAAGTGTACTATGATGGATATCGTAGAGTATCGCTCTGATCTTTGTATTAACGCGTTATGAGTCTTCTTTGAGAATAAATATATTCTACAGAAGTGAATAAGCGGTCTATTACTATGTGTCTTGAATCAGCTTTTCAAACCCAGTTCCCGCCTCTAATATGTGTTTCCAAAATATAGTCGCGCGCGAGTGTACGGACGCGCTTGCGTGCGGGCGCCTAACGGCGCCCACATGCAAGCGCATCCGTACACTCGCGCGCGACTATATTTTGGAAACACATATTATTGGTGAATATAGATATCTATCGTCAATAATAATTGGACGATCGTTGCATGAAATTTAGGAGCACACGATGAGCAGCTAGTTTCAAATAATTGATTGCCTTCTCCTTGTCGGCAAATTTATCGTCGTACATCTTTCATCATTGTACACTGTGATACGACGAATCGTACACGATAGAATATTGCATATGCTTGAAACAGAATTGCGCCTGAGCTGGAAAAGCCAAAGTGAAATAGCATCCAACATACTATTCTTACGTTCAAGCATACAGCTGATACCACACATAAAGGCAGATTATATTAGTATGACGGTCCCGGACGGTCCACCTATACTAAACGTAATTGCAATGAATATTGACGATAATACTGCGTACCTTTGCAATTAACGAATTTATTGACATATGCTTTAATATTCTTCATCGTTGTAGATACGTTGTAACATGGAAAGTGTCGCTTTATTTATATACAGATTATGATTGGTACGATTATTAGTCCGACTATTCAGACCGTTATTGGTGCTTTGCAAATATTTCTCACAGAAAATGGGATTGATGGAAGGGTACATGTGGAAAAAAAAAATGTGCCCGCCAAGTACGTAGCTCTTGGAATGATGTTCCGATATCACTACATGAAACAGCGAGATCCGACTTCACGACGTATACTTGCGGGAAGATTGTAGTGCTTTGCAGGCTTTCCTAATATCATGACAGAGACTGGCGATAAGTTTTTCGAAAATTCTCATCGCAAGATAATTTGTGTACTTGGCGGTTTTTTTACATTTCATATGTTTTTCGTGGGATTTCACTTCTTTTTGTAAGATTGTAACAACAATATTATCGTACATCGTCTTTGACAAAAGTAATACCTCCAAAACTTTTAAGATATTGAGCATTCGCATGTGATGAATATGTTGCACATGCTTACAACTCAGAATGAAGGCAGATAGTGCAGTTCTACATATTTATTTACATCCAACGCTGCTCTTTGACAGACCCAAACTAATGTAACCTAAATGCGTATACTGAATGGTAGTTACCAGTTATACTTTTAGTATTGCCGTACATAGAGCTAGCACTTGATTGTTGTTGTAACGTGAAAACGTGATCCAAATGATTGTCCGAGTGGCGACCTAGTATTATGATTATCATCTGGAACAATTGTACTCATCCACAGAATGACGGAGAAAGACTTGTTTTGGGGCACGCAAACGTATGTTATCAATAATAATATAAGGGAAGTTCGAAGAAGTAAGTGGTAATAGAAATATTTAATCAAAAATCAAATAGTCCTGTTCCTCTGTGAAGTGCGTCGAATATAGACAATTTATTACTTGACCTTAATCCTACTTTATACATTGCGGATACATTTATCTTTGCAGATCAATTACAATGAATGGTTGATGATTATTGCAGTGCACGCAAGCGCGTCCGTACACTCGCGCGCGACTATATTTCGGAAACACATATTAGAGGCGGGAACTGGGTTTGAAAAGCTGATTCAAGACACATAGTAATAGACCGCTTATTCACTTCTGTAGAATATATTTATTGCGAAAGAAGACTCATAACGCGTTAATACAAAGATCAGAACGATACTTTACGATATCCATCATAGTACACTTCTTCTGTCGAATCGCTGTCAATGGTTCGACAGAACGCTGGTTCAAATTTCTTTACAATCAATTAGTATCTCAGTTTATTATAGACATATACCTGGATAAAACACACTGAGAGAAAAAAGTGGTTGAATGAAACAAATATACTTTGATCCAACTAAACGCGGCGGTTACGGGTGGCGAAATAGTACATTACGTAACGAGTGCGCAAAATAGGTGATTCCCGCACGAGTCGAGTTTGTCGCCCGAGCGAAGCGAGGGCGACAAAAAGACGACTGCGGGAGACACCTATGCGCACGTGTTGCGTATACTATTTTCCCCAACGAGCTGTGCAAAATTCGAGAACATCGATAATTCGTATGTAATATCAAATTATTAAATATATACAAATGATAGTATAAAAGACAGATGAATTGATACATAGGTAGACTGACGGTGAGGGGGGTCCAGGGGCACAGCCCCTGGTGGGGGTGCAGGGGGCAAAGCCCCCACCGAGGGGGGGGGGGGGGGGGGGGGGGGGGGGCAATTTGCCACATTGATTATAAAAATATAGTGCAGTTTGATCACAAGAGCGATGAAATTTTTTTCTCATGAAGTAATTTAGCAATTATCTTAAGGTAGTACTGTCGTAAAACGATTTACCGTACAGATATTGACGAAATTTAATATGCTCGTAGATGTTGGCTCAAAAATGACTCGGTTAAATTTTTGTAAAGATTAGGAGCCCGAGAGAAAAGTTCTGAGCATTTCCATTTTCACGTGTTTAACACGTAGTCTTATGGAGAATCACGCTTTTGGCGATTTCAAACTAAGATTAGGTAATGACTACCGTTCAGATTCAAATGAAATTGCACAGAATGATAGTTCAATATCTGCTGAACATTTCAGATGCTTGAAAACACAGTTTAGGAGCGTGTGATAAGAAAGATAAGCAGTTGAAATTTGAAAACTGCGAATAGCTGACAATGATGTATCGTATGTGGCAACGCCGTAAGTCGTAAAAGAGGTTAGGACGCGCGCGGTCCAAAATGCTACGGGCTGGGTACATAAGTAAATCTTAACAGATATTTGGTTTTTTTTTTCAATTCAGCAAGTGAGGTTGAATATGAACGAAAATCATGTTACTCTGCTTGAGTGTAGTGAAAACATCATGCGACGTTGCCACATCTAAATACTAACCGACTCAAATGAGAGCCAGAATGAACTTGACCAGCTATGTACCGACAGTACTACCTTAATACATTGATACCGCAGAAAAGAAACGAAAAAAAAAGAGTTCAATGAAAATATTTTATTTTATTTTGACTTAATCATTTTACAAACTGAATTATCATTGCTATTATTGTGCAATTATTGGTACTTTATATGAGAATGAAATACAAATACCTATATATACCTATACATACATACATATACCCATATATACCCATATATACCCATATATACCCATATATACCTATATATACCTATACATACCTACATATACCTATATATACCTATATATACCCATATATACCTATATATACCCATATATACCTATATATACCCATATATACATATATATACCCATATATACCTATATATACTCATATATACCTATATATACCCATATATACCTATATATACCCATATATACCTATATATACTTATATATACCTACATATACCTACACATACCTACATATACCTATACATACCTACAAATACCTATATTTACCCATACATACCTACATATACCTATATATACCTATATGTAAATTTTGTACGCGCAAATTGTATTTTGCGCACGCGAATTGTATTTTGCACCCGCGAACCTATTTTGCGCACGCAAATTCATTTTGCACATGCGAACCGCATTTTGCGCACGCTAACGAAACGGGTTAGGGAATGTGGCATTTTGCGCACGCAAATCAATACACAAAATCGAATTTTGCACACGGCGTTAGGGAAAGTTAATTATTACGTAAGTATAGCGAAGCATATGAATGATGATGAAATATTAGCCTTAGTGCTCATGCCACCAAATTATGTACTACCAATGACGAAGTGCAAACAAACATAACAAGAAAATAATTCGCCGAGATGTATGTATACAATAGCAGTAGTTGACTATTTCATGAAAATTATAGAAGATCTGACATAACTCACATAACTAAAAGTATAACCAGGCACAAACATCTCTACTGCACCTAACTTTGTGCGGTAGCGTAACTCAAAATTCTCTGCAGTCTTACAAACTTAATCGGAATTAAGTAAAAAAATCAGCGCTCTCGGGCGGTCATTTTCCGTACTAAGCGTCTTGTGACTTTGGCAAAATCTACCGACCGAGTGTGAGCACAGATTCGCACCAAAATCAATAGGGAGTTAGATTTCTATGGAGAATAGTTATGTTTTAAATCTCAAGTCGATACATATAGCCGTTCGATTGATATCGTGGTCCCTAGCAAGCGTCTTGCGAAAAAAGGGCGGAGAAGAAGAAGAAGAAGAATGTGTTTTTTCATCAACTTTGACAGTTAATATCTCCGGAACTATAGAACCGAATCTGTTCAAATTTACACAGCGAGCTTATATGGACTGGGATTCGAAATCCTGTAAATTTCATCTAGATTCATTCACCCGTTCCGGAGATATAACGCTTTGTTCACAGGTATAAACGTTGCCTCGGGTAAATAATTCTTGGCTGCGCTCGCCTTATAAAAAATAAATATATAAAAAATTTTGATGATTTTTTTTTTTTTGTACTTGGCGGCGATTCGCTGCCGCGAATCTTGATTCGGCTTTTTAACGCTCGGGCAGGTTTCTGGAGAGTTTGTTCGTTTATTGTCGTTTTCTTCTGGCGGTGTTGAGTCATGAGCGAACTCGGATAA
Organism: Tenthredo mesomela; assembly: GCA_943736025.1. Lineage (NCBI taxonomy): Eukaryota > Metazoa > Arthropoda > Insecta > Hymenoptera > Tenthredinidae > Tenthredo > Tenthredo mesomela. The sequence goes on along the minus strand of OX031014.1, from coordinate 14,395,078 downwards.
GTGAATTGCCTCTTTTTTTTTTTGGGGGGGGGGGGGCTACTAGAGCACTCAGTAGTCCTTCGTCTTTTAAGGGGTTCAGGTTTTTGATAGGTAACTTCCATATCTGAACTGTCCGAGGTAGTTGACGTTATCGTAGTTGGCGTTTCTTGTTTTTTTGTTCTTTTGGTCGGGGCAGGGTTAGTGGATTCGTCTGTGGTTTGTCGACGACGTGTCGGGTATTGGTGCGTTAGTTTTTCCTTTTTGTTCTTTTCGTCTGAGGGTTCTGCGTTGGTTCTAAGGCGTTTTGAATCAAGAGGTAGGATTTGGATTGTGTCGGGTGGTGGGTTTCTGGATAGCGCATCTGCGTTTGAATTCATCTTTCCTTTTTTGTAAATAACGTTGTAAGAATATTCGTCGAGTGTCAGGCGCCATCGTAGCAGTCGTGAGGCAGGGTCTTTCACATTGTTTATCCAAACTAGTGGTCTGTGATCTGTGACGAGTGTGAATGTTCGTCCGTAAAGGTATGGTCGGAAGTGTTTTACGGCGAAGATGATTGCTAAGAGTTCTTTATCGATTGTTGAGTAGTTGACTTCCGCCTTTTCGAGAGATCTCGAGGCGTATGCCATCGGTAAATCTTCACCGATTTTGCCTTGGCTAAGAATCGCGCCCACCGCGCAGTTAGAAGTATCGGTCGTTAATACAAATGGTTTCTCAAAGTCCGGGTACTGTAAGATAGGTTCGTTACAAAGGCTATCGCGTAATGTTTCGAACGCAGATTGGTGTTCGGACGTCCAAAGGAATCGGTTGTTTTTCTTCAGTGGGTTGTTTATGGGCTTTGCGATTTTTAATAAGTTAGGTATGAATCTGCGGTAGTAGCCGATCAGTCCGAGGAATTGTTTGATTTGTTTAGGATTCGTAGGGATAGGGTAGTTTTTGACGGCTGCTATTTTGTTTGGATCCGGTTTTACTCCGTCTTTCGTGATGACGTGGCCTAGATATGCTATCTCTTTGCGTAGAAATTCGCATTTGTCAGGCTGAAGGGTTAATCCGGCATTGGCTAATCGTTCCATAAGTTTTTTGAATTTAATTGCATGTTCTTCTAATGATCTCGCATAGATTACTATGTCGTCCAGATAAACGAAAACTTCGTTGCCTAGGAGTCCGGAAAGTACCTGATCCATTAGGCGTTGGAAGGTCGAGGGTGCATTTTTTAGGCCAAAGGGCATTCTGTTATATTCGTAGTGGCCATGCGGGGTTGAGAAGGCCGTCTTTGGACTGTGATCAGGGTGCATCGGTATCTGGTAGAAACCTGACGCTAAATCGAATTTAGAAAAGTATTTGGCGGATCCTAATTGGTCTAAAATGTCTGTTATGTTGGGTAGCGGATAAGCGTCACCGACAGTTTTTTCATTAAGTTTTCGGAAGTCTATGACCATGCGCCATTTCTTATTGCCGGCGGCGTCCGTTTTCTTGGGTACTATCCACACTGGGGAGTTATACGGTGAAGAAGAGTGTTTGATGATATCTTGATCGAGGAGTTTGGCAACTTGTGTATTTATCTCTTCTTTGTGAATTTGAGGATATCGGTACTGTTTTGTGTGGATTGGAATTTCATCTGTGGTAGGGATGGTGTGGCTGACTAGTTGTGTATGTTTTAATTTGTCGCCTGGTAGGAAGAAAAGGTGGTTATATTTTATAGCAAGGTCGGTTATCGATTGTTTTTCTTCGTCATTTAAATGGTTCAATCGAAGGTTTTCCATAAGGGTGTTAAGACGTTTCGAGTCATAGTTAGGGGAGAAGTGAAGCGTACGGGAGTTGTTACTGGTATTAGTTTGGCGAGCCTTGGTTAGTAGGATTGATTGAACGCTCGTGAGTCTTGTGTCGGTCAGCTGGGGTCTTGTATCCCCGAGTTCGTCGACTTCTTCTAAGGTTACTACAGGCCTCCTTATCTCAACAGCTGTGTCGCTGGAGTTGATCGCGTAGGCATATGCTAAACCGTTTCTGTTCGTGAGTAAGGCCTTACCGAGAAAAATACTGGGGCGAGGGTCTATGTTATCAACAGAGTTGTAAATAATGCATTAAATTTTTTAATGCATTGACATTTTCATTAACCATTAAATTTAATTTTTTAATGGAAAATATTTCCATTAACCATTAAATTTAATTTTTTAATGGAAAATATTTCCATTAACCATTAAATTCAATTTTTTAATGGAAAATATTTCCATTAACCATTAAATTTAATTTTTTTAATGCAAAATATTTCCATTAATCATTAAATTTAATTTTTTAATGGAAAATATTTCCATTAACCATTAAATTTAATTTTTTAATGGAAAATATTTCCATTAACCATTAAATTAATTTTTTTAATGGAAACTTTTTCCATCAACCATTAAATTTAATTATTCAATGGAAAACATTTCCATTAAAAAATTAAATTTCATCATTTGATGAGAAAAATTTTCATCAATTTTTGAATATTTTTTTCTATTCGGAAAAATTCTCATCAACTGCTGGAATTTTCTGAAATTACTTTGGATCACTTTTAATTTTTAAATAGACTTGGCGGGAAAGTAGAAAGCCATTCTCTGTGTGCATGACCGTGAGCGGCTCAGGGTTGTAAATTTTTTAATGGAAAATATTTCCATTAACTCATTGAATTTAATTTTTTAATGAAAACATTTTCCAATAAAAAAATGAATTTAATGGTGAGTGAAAATATTTACCATTAAAAAATTAAATTTAATGGTTAATGGAAATATTTTCCATTAAAAAATTAAATTTAATGGTTAATGGAAATATTTTCCATTAAAAAATTAAATTTAATGGTTAATGGAAATATTTTCCATTAAAAAATTAAATTTAATGGTTAATGGAAATATTTTCCATTAAAAAATTAAATTCAATGAGTTAATGGAAATATTTTCCATTAAAAATTTGACAACCCTGGTTATCAATGAACCCTGTTTTCAAAGTCGGGTTGGCGACTTTCAATGATATTACTTTACCAGTTCGGCTAGGAATAGATATGATATTTTCGTCTAGTATTTTCAGTGGTTTACAGTTATCCGTTGTTACTGTACTAGTTCCGAACGAAATTGTGGCGTTCTCATTATATAGGAATTTCGTACCCAAAATACCGTCTTCTTTTATCGGGAAGGAATTATCAACTAAATGGAATACGTGTCAACTATTGCCGATTTGTACGTTGACGCTTCCGAGTGTTTCTATAGTACCGTCTGTTGTGCCGGTTATCTGCGTATTGTCCGTCGGGGTACAGCGTATGTTCGGTTTGACTGCGTTGAGTTTCATCACTTTTATGTCAGCTCCGGTGTCGACCAAGAGCGTGCTTGTCTGTCTCACGAGTTGGGGCGTGTGTAGATGTATCTTAGGTGTTTGTGTTACCGCCGTTGTGAGGATGCGGGACGTTCTTATATTATTATTCGAGGTTTTGTAACGTAGTGGGATAACGCCCGTGTTTCTTGAATGGAGTTAGTCGTTTTTAAAACAGATCGTTGCTTCCTCGAGTCGCAGGAAATCTGCGCTCAGGATCCCGTCTTCTTTTATAGGAAATTCGTTGCTTATCAGGTGGAATTCGTGGCAGGTGCCGGCAAATTCTAGATTAATGCTACCTAGTGTTACCGTGAAACCTTCTGTTATTCCCGAGATGTAATGTTTATCCCTTGGTTCAACACGAGTGTCTGGGGTGATACTCTTTTGTTTTATTAGGTTTAAATTCGCACCAGTATCTACTATTAGTGTTCCGGTGTTGCCAATGATTTGTGGTGATTGAATAGTAATATAGTCGGTGATTCTAGAAAGATCCTTTTTACATATTCGGACGCATGTCTAGAGTTCGGGACGGCGTTGCGTCCGTATGGTGGTCCCGTTACTCGTTTAAAGTCTGCGATTCTAATGGAAAATTGTCTGTATTCGCGAAGCTAGTATTTGCATTCGTAAAGTTTATGCGTGCGTATCTTGGCTGTTCAGAGTCTGGTTTATTTCGTCTTTCGTTATTAGGTTGGTTTGGTCGATGACCAGAGTGGTTGTATTGGGGTCTGTCGTGTGCCTGAGCTTGTTGGGCGTATTGTGGACTGTTTGATTGGTAGAATGAAGGATTTTGGGGTGTCCGTTGGTTTTGGTAGTTTCGCGTGCGGCACCTTTCGAACGTATGACCTTTACGTTTACAATATGTACAAGATAGATTGTCGGTACGCTCTCGTGATCTACAGTTATCTGTTGAGTGCCCAACACGCTTGCAGAACCTACAGTTTAGCGACGGGTCGTAAGGCGGTGTTTGTCTCGAGCTATTCCCATGTAGGGTTGTACAATCGGCCCAACGCCGGGTCAGCGTTGGCTGCCGATCTTTCAGCGTCGTGACGACGCTATTCGCCAGCGCTGGCTCGACACCGGCAATTAGTTGGAGTGGTCACTTGGGTCCTACGCTTGGCATATAACGTTGGCAGCGACGCTGGCGACCATTGTTGGCCTAGTGCTGCAATCAAGTTCGGTGCGAGAACTGGCCTTCAACATTGGTTGCATTATGGCATCCAACGTTGAAACAACGCAGCCATCTAGTACAATCCCATGACTGGCATTCAACGTTGAACCAACGTAGCTATCTAGTACAGTGCCAAGGTTGACTTTCAACACTGGTTGCATTATGGCGCCAAACTTTGAGCCAACGCTGGATATCAGTACTGGTTCATGCCTATTGCTGCTAGCCAGCCAGTATTATATGTTAACGAGAGGATTGAATATTTGAAGAAAGAATTTATTTGCTAAAAAATATAAGGACTTTACTGATTACTGAGGCCGTGTTCTTAAAAATGCAATAGATATGCCAAGATGAGAAGACAGGCAAAGAGGACGAATCAACCTCGCTAGCTTGTCGCTGTGCTATATCCACAGTGATAGTTTTTTCTCTAATTAAATACTATTTTTATTGCCCAGATAACTAATTCCCGGAGTTACTTTGTTAGCGAGAGAAGTTTTAGACAATATGGCGCTTGCTGTAGTTGACCGCGCCGTGGTAGATGGCGTTAAAGCGTTGGCTCAGTTGTCTGCACGGTGTTGTGCCAATCTCTGGCCAACGACGTTGATCCGAGATTGGCATGATCACCTTGGGAGCCATGCGCTGATGCTTGTCACCGAGAATCATATGATAGTACTGGCACAAGCGTTGGCTCAGTTGTCTGCACGGTGTTGTGCTAATTTCTGGACAACGACGTCGATCCGAGATTGGCATGACCACCTTGGGAGCCTTGCGCTGACGCTTGTCGCCGAGAATCATATGATAGTACTGGCACAAGCGTTGGCTCAGTTGTCTGCACAGTGTTGTGCTAATTTCTGGACAACGACGTCGATCCGAGATTGGCATGACCACCTTGGGAGCCTTGCGCTGACGCTTGTCACCGAGAATCATATGATAGTACTGGCACAAGCGTTGGCTCAGTTGTCTGCACGGTGTTGTGCTAATTTCTGGACAACGACGTCGATCCGAGATTGACATCACCACTTTGGGAGCCTTGCGCTGACGCTTGTCGCCGAGAATCATATGATAGTACTGGCACAAGCGTTGGCTCAGTTGTCTGCACGGTGTTGTGCTAATTTCTGGACAACGAAGTCGATCCGAGATTGGCATGACCACCTTGGGAGCCTTGCGCTGACGCTTGTCGCCGACAATCATATGATAGTACTGGCACAAGCGTTGGCTCAGTTGTCTGTACAGTGCTGTGCCAATCTCCGGACAACGACGTCGATCCGAGATTGGCATGACCACCGGGGAAGCCTCGGTCGAACGTCAGTTGCCAAGCGACTTGGGCCAGCAGTGGGACAAGTGTTGGATCTGTTGTCAACATTGGCAAACCCTACATGGGTTATTGCTAAGGTTTCGGGTTGGTTCATTTGTTTTTGAGCTGACTTCGTTCAATTTCCTGTCGTTTGGTGTCTGCGCTCTAAGTTTTTGCCTTTCTAATACTATTCTTTCCGCGCTCACCGCCTTATCGACTGCCGCTCGCAGCGTGCTTGGCTTCTCGTTTAATACCCTTTGTTCTAGCGCGTCACACAGACCTTTTATGAATGCGCGTAGAGCGTTTTCTTCTACGTTTTTTGTTAGTATAGTCGCATGTTCGGGGGTCTCTTTTGAATCTATAATCTCGATAGCCGTATCTACAAGTTCTTCTATCCTGGTTCCGTACTCTAATGCGGTCTCGTTTTTCTCTTGGCGTGCACACGCTATAGCGCATTGCACGTCTGATAGTCTTTGTTTTGGTTCAAACGCGCGTTTTAAGTTGTCTGTAATAGATTGTAGTGTTGCAACCAGAGTATCAAGGTGTTGCAATCCAGATGTTTTGAGACACACTTTGGCAATACTCTGGAATGTGCAAGTGCGAGGCTTGACGCAACTAACAACAATTGCAGAAACAAGGCGACCTCCTTATACGTAATAAATAAGCGATGATTATAATACTCATCGTCAGAACATCAAGACCGATATTAGGGCAGGTTATGCCAGATCTCAGTTAGACGTAGTAAATCACCTTTTGTAAACTCTTCATACATTAATAAACTTGAATCACTTTGTACGACCGAGTTCCAACTCCTAATTCGACAACGGATCCTTAAACAAATCGTAGTTGTATAAAGGATCTCAGGATCCCAATTACAACAGTAGTGTCAGGAGACTATCTCGCGGGAGTACTCTTTCTGCACGGCTTTCGATTTTTGATCGTACTAGTGCAATGAATAGCAGCGTATCTCGCGGTGCTATGAGTAATCTGGTTGTTTTCGACTTTTTTGAGGAAAGATTTTACCGTGATATTTGATCCATCAAAAGTTGGGATCAGTGTAGCCGCGAGTTTTAAGTTCATGAATGCTATTTCTGTGTCGGACATGGTTTCTGGCAAGGTTTATGACTTGTCTTAAATGGTATACATATGTTAAGTTAGCTTACGTTCCGCAATTTATGCTGAGTAGAATGATAATGATTTTTCTCAGCATGTTTCCGAAGTGGTGATTGTTGATGTCTTGGGGTCGTCAAGGGAATACCTCGTTGGAGCGAGTTCGCTCTTTGTGGGGCTCAGATGAGCTTTTGGGGGGCGAGGTGCCTTTGAGGTTCGTCGATGAAATTCGGCTTCTGCCGCGAAGTATAGTTAACTTCCGTGTTTGTTTGAGTTTTCGGATGTGCAGTTTCTCGATATTTGGTAACTACGTTTTGTTTCACAAGTTGTAAGTAGAATAGGGCAGCTTTGGGGCGTCACAACAAACCCCCCTTTCCCCCCGCCCCCACCCCCTGGCGCCATACTTCCCCCTCAAGGTCGTCTGGACTCTCCCTCGATGTTGACCGTTGACGAGGGGGTGTCTCTGCCCACCTGTCCCCTCGCTATTTTTGACCCCTGTGCCCTCCTCGCTGTATTTTCAGGAGGGGGTCGTTTCTCGCTAAAATCTTAAATACACTACCCCTGTCTTACGACTATAAGGATGGGAGGATCGGGTGCAAGATTACAAAATGCAATGACACGGCAATGTTCACATAAATACTATTTTTATTCAATTCTCAAGTACACAAGAACGGGGATGAGCCAACTTGTTTTCTTAACCCTATGAGTACATACAATTTTACACAATTCTTAAGTTACATATTGGAGTAAGTGCTATTTTAACCCTATGTGTACACATATATAAACACACACACACAATTGCACTAATTCAATGTATAATTCACACGCCTATGTATGATTATTCGACACGTTTGAAAAAAGTTGCGTTTATTTGATACTTGGGTGACTGTGTTTCCACGAGTACGATTTATCATCCCCAGCAGGTCCTGGTAATGTTTCGGCCCGGTTTCAGGCATGGGAATTTTTTTTTATTTCTCACAAGCAGTCACCATGGTGTGACCCCCGCGAGATCTTGGCGGCTGTGGTGTAACTCGTCGGAGACAGACGGTCCCAATAACGGAAACACTTACTTCGGCTGCGCTTCGATGAGTTGTTTCACCTGAACGGTCACGTAATAGGGAAAAAGTTTCCTTATCTCTAGCAGGACGATGTCAAGGTAGTTCTCACGGAATTCGAGATCTATCAGGGGCTTGATGTGTTCGACGGCCGCGTCGTACTCCCTCAGAGCTATTTGCGAAATGCTTTGCAAGGAAGGCTGAGCAGGTAGCAATATCTTGACTTTTTCCGCGATGAACTCTGCAAATAGTTTTTTACACGTATTGACATCATCCTTCAATTTTTTCAGCATTCGTATCCGTTCTTGTACGCAGGGGACTAGCAATTTCAGGCCGTCAAAGGTGGTCTTTTGCATCACGATTGAAGGTTGATAGAGTTTTTGGCGCTTAGCGGCTGGTTGGTCGTCCTCGTGGTCACCGGCTCGTGCGTCATTGTCAATAGCGTTTGATGAGATATCTGCGTCGGCTGCTGGTACGTCAAATCGGATTGCTCTTGCCCCGTGAGCTGTCGTGAATGCTAGTTTGCATTCATCAAGATCGAGGGTATCGAAATACCACTGGGCGTCGGCGTATATATCGAAAGCGAAGTAGTCCGAGATGATGTCCGTTGCGTCGATCAGTGCGATCCACGAATCGAGTTTCAGGCAAATACCTCCGGAAGAATTATTCACTAGTCGAATCAACAGCTCGTACTCACTGTCCCCTCGCAATCCAAGACCGACATTGATTTTCTTGGTGAACGACTGGTTTAATCCGTATGTAGTCGACAGTAGTAGGTGTTTCTCTGTCTGTTTCAACGACTGAGAGTGAGTTTTTTAAATTTTACGTGGATTGCTCGGCGGTAAACTAGTCTTGGGTGTAGCCATTATGAGATGTTGTTTCTCTCACTGTTGACGAAGAACTGATCTGGCTTTGCGGTTACCGTGCTTTAATATACGTATAGTAAAATGTCATGATATGATTTTTACGTTTACCCCTACCATTGTATAATATGGTTCGAATAGGCAGCTGATCAGTCGTGACCAGTCTGGATGACTACTGGTCTTCGCCCCCTCGTTCGGCAGGTTGCAGGGGTGACGCAATCTGTAACGGTCACCAGCGGGGCGTTAATTACCTGCCGTTGTCCCCTAATTTCCGAGACAACCCCTAGACCCACGCTAAAAGGTCGAGTCAAAATGACAAAAAATATACGGTATGCGGATTACTACCAGTAAGGCAAGTAGTTCGCAAAAAGGCGCTTTACAGCTGGCCTGCTCGAATGCATTAGGATTCTCGCGTGAGAATCGTTAAAAATCTTACGGCACCCCCGCGTGAGAATATTATCGTCGTTTTCAGTGTGAGAGGTGCATACGGTAGCGGGGTGAGGGGTACTACGTAGTATATCTAGGCCGGTTTTCCGCGATTTTTGTCATTCTTTCGAAGTCATTGATCGAGCCTATACGCTTGTTCATTTTTCTGTATCTTTCTCTCTCGAGATTCACCCTACCTGCTCAATTGTTACATTTTTCAAACCATCTAACACGATGTCCGATATTTCGAGTGTGTACCGTGCCGCAGTGTTGATGGCCGTATTTTACGCTAAACAGAAGGATTCGACAATTGGACTGGAATGCGATATTCGTTGGAAACGGTCACTCGCTCGCATGTCTGCCGGTGCTTTGCTGCGTCAGCTGCGACGATTTATCGGGGCATGTAGCGAGAGGGCCATAGGTTCTATGCACGCGGCCGGAGTTTTTAAAAAATCGCGGGAGTGCCTTAGAATTGCGGCCGAGACAGTGTTGAGACGGAGGACCGAACATTTTGCCGTGGTGGTGCCGTTGATCGCAGAATATAATGAATACCGAGGTAAGTCAAGATTTCATCTCATAAGGTGCGAATGTATTTATACGGTGTAAAGTGAGTTAACTCTGAGGAAATTTAATTTCCTACGCTTGTCAGAAGTGACAAACATGCTAGAGGATTCCGAGGAGACAGAGGGGATGTTGTGCGAGCTCCTTGATCGGTTCGAAGATGCGGAAATGTCAGGGGAACAGCCGTCGCTAGTCGATCGCCAAGGCTTTGAGGCATCTGCAGAGCCCATTGCGGTCGAAACCACCACAACAAGAAGGCACGTGCTCTCTCGGGCTGGACCCTCGAGCAATTTTCGGATTTCTTCAGCCGAGATAAAGGAACCGGTTGCGTCGACATCCCGCGATTGCCCCAAAGGTGAGTTATAACAAAAATCAAGAATCCCATTTATTTGACCGATATACGCCCGCCGCCGAGTAGACGCGCCGCTTTTCCGATCTATATAATTACACAGTCACTTTTCATATGCGAACAGCATCGGTTACCGCTAGTCTGTACGATCCACTGTCCCAGGCGTCGACCGTAAAGCTACAAAGACCGAATCGGGCGGAGGTCACTACCGATTCAGGTATTGTTCGGCATATTACCTCGGTATACCATGCCTTCTTGCAAGCATACCGTGTCACATATATATCTATCAGTGCGTACATTTCCTTTTCCCATTCACAACCAGAACAACCCGCAGTTCTTCAAGTAGCCATGGAAAAAGTTGCCGAAGATGCGGATGAACATGAGGAAGAGGAGGAGGTGGAGGATGAAAGCGAAGATGAGGACGAGACTGAAGACGAGGACGAGGACGAGGAGGAGGACGAGGATGAGGAGAACGCCAGTATTTCCACGGCAGACACTGAGGCTCTTTCTCAGTTATTCAGTCCAGGCTCGTCCTTCGACAGTGGAATATTTTCAATGCGCGATACCTTGTCCGCGGCGGAGAGATATTTTTTATAAACGGGGCGGGCGTGTGTTTTTACAGATTATTCCGTATTCATAAATAACCTAGTATTAATTGTTATTCTTAACGTTATGTCTGATGTTTTATACTGTTCGCTGTACAAGTATCTGTATTCTTATTGTTGACCTATAGGGCCGGTTTACCGGTGCTAAATAAATGGATAAATAAATTGAAAATTTTTATTTTCTGTTGGCTACCGCACATCAGAGTTACCGATGAACGTCGAGGTACGCAAATACGTGGAGGGTTGTACCTCCGGTTTACAGACCGGAGGCCGTCTACGCCTCACGCGCGTGAACGAAGGAGCCAGTACCTCTGGGCTACCGAGTGCTGGGGCGATAGCCGTTGATTCCGACGATGCCGATTATGACGACGACAGTGACGACTACGACACGATGCCTGACGAGCAAGGAAAAAACACCGACCATACTCCGACTGGCCGCGAAGTGGACGATAGGAATGAGCGTGAGAGCGTGACGAGAGACGAGGCAGAGCCAGAGCCGCTAGAACCTGGAAATCGCTTTAGTATTCTCGGTGAAACTTTGAGGCATGTCAGGCGATTTGATATCGACGGACGTGAACTAAATGTTAAAATAAATATTCCCGATGCCAGCGCGAATCCTTTAGAGTGGTTAGAGGGTGCGTTCAAAGACTTGCACACATACGTCACTGCAACCTGTCATGGGGATGATTACGTAGGTTTCATTTTTCACGCGGAAAGTTTCAATGAGGGGTCCGCATGGTTGTCTTTTCGGCCTGTCCGCGATTCTCACTACAGCGATCTGTGGAAGCTGGTTTCCAGTGTTACACAGAGTGCAGCAGAGTTTGAAATCGACAAGGTCTTCACTGTCACGGTTCATATAGTCGAGGTACCATCCGGCCGTGGCAGGGCCTTACCGATGACACACGCCGGGGTGATGAAAAAGTCGATTGTTCGAATCGTGAATACCGACGGGCTTTGTTTACCGCGAGCGTTGGTCGTGGCGGAATCGCACGCCGAGAGGGGTTCGAGCCGTAGTGGGTCGCTCCACGAGCGGTACGAGGCGATACGATACCCTGGATCGCGTCTGCAGCGGGTCGAAGCACTGCGGCTCCTAGAACAAGCTGGAATAGTAATCCCCGAAACGGGTTGTGGGATGTTAGAAATTAGTAGATTCCAAGATTTGTTTGCCCCCAAGGGACTGGCGATCGTGATTTACGAGCTGGGAAAATTAGGTACCGGGGACGCGGTCTTTTACAACGGCACCGCTTGTGTTACAGACAGGCGCCTGAGTGTTACCAGTCGGCTGAATATTTTGTATAATCCTGCCGAGCGGCATTTCGACACCATAACCAACTTAACCGGGGCTTCGGCGGGTAGGTTTTTTTGCGAGGGCTGCAACAAAAAATTCAACAAAGGCAACGATCATCGCTGCTCGCATCGATGTCCGCAGTGCCTGGGTACACCGCAGTGCGACAACCGGGCCGCTAAATTAGAATGCCCCGACTGTAGGCGTGTGTTTCGGGGTAACGCGTGTCTCGATAGGCATCGTAAGGAGGGTTCGTTCAGCGCGCGTCAGACGGTTTGCCTTACGCTCCGTTCGTGCGTGAATTGCTCCCGACTCGTCAATCTGAATACCGGTCCGCACTCGTGCGAAACCCGTTTCTGCCGGACGTGTAATCGTAACCGACCGCACAACCATTTCTGTTTCATGTCACCCTTGAAAACGGAAGCTCGTTCCAGCGATTGCATTTTCATATTTTACGATTTTGAGACACAGCAGAGTCAGACGATCCGCGGAGACCCCGCGACGAACGTACACGTGCCTAACCTTTGCGTGGCTCAGCAGGTGTGTACTCGATGCATCGGTGAAACTGATATCAAACAAGGCTGCAACTTCTGTGGCCTTGTGCGTGAGTTCGTTTTCAGGACAGACCCTGTCAGAGAGCTGGTCGAGTTTGCAACACGTCCGGTGCAGGGTTTCAGTCGCATTATTTGCATTGCCCACAATTCCAAAGGGTTCGATTGTCAGTTTATTCTACGGTGGATAGTCGAACGGGATGTCGAGCCTCCGACGGTGATATTAAACGGCAGTAAAATTATTATGCTTGAGACGGGTCGCACGCGTTTCTTGGATTCTCTGTCGTACATGCCGATGCCCCTGTCCGCTCTTCCGAAAGCCTTTGGACTGCCGGCTAGTTCTGTGAAAGGAGTATTCCCGCATTTTTTCAATACCGCGGAAAATATCGGTTACGTGGGACCGCTCCCCGCAGCGCGATTCTACGCTCCGGACAGCATGAGCAGTGCTGCGCGAGCGGCATTCTACGACTGGTACAACGACGCTGTGGCAAAAAATTGTACATTTAATTTTGACCTGGAACTGGTGGCTTACTGCAAATCTGACGTGGATATTCTTCGGCGTGCTTGCATCGCGTTTCGGGCGATATTTCTAGAGTGCGGCGGTGTATGCCCTTTCACAGAAAGTACCACGATAGCGTCGGCTTGCTCTGCTGTGTTCCGAAAAAAATTTTTACAACCGGACCGCATAGGGATCTTACCCCCCGGGGGTTACAGGTTAGCCGACCGGCAGTCTCAAAAGGCTGTAAAGTGGCTCGTTTGGATGGAGCGGGAGCTAGGACAGACCGTATTGCACGCCGGACGCTCTCGAGAATATCGTATACCTGAAACGGGGCGTCTGGTGGACGGTTACTATGTCGACCGTGACGGGACGAGACACGTGCTGGAATTTCACGGCTGTTTCTTTCACGGGTGTCACCGCTGTTTCCGTATCAATCGTGTTCGGCGCCTCGTAAACGGTTTCACACTTGACGCGCGCGCCGAGGAAACACTCGCCAAGACCTCGCGGATGAAGCAGCTGGGCTACAGCGTGACGGAAATTTGGGAATGCGCGTTTGACCGGGAGTTGGCCGAAAATGAAGATATGCGGCAATATTTAGCGCAGCACCCTTTGACCGCGAGCACGGCCAGTAGCGAGTCTTTGAATCCACGAGATGCGTTCTACGGTGGTCGTACCGGTAACACACGGCGTTACCGTCAAATCTCTGATGACGCGGTGGAACAGATCCGTTACGTGGACGTCTGTTCCCTGTACCCGTGGGTTTGCAAGAACGGACGATTCCCGGTTGGCCATCCGACCGTTTACGTAGGAGACGAGTGCAAGCTGCTGACGGGACCGATCGGCAAGGACATCTCGCGCGTCGAGGGTTTGATCAAGTGTCGCGTCTTACCACCGCGAAATCTGTATCACCCCGTGTTACCTGTGCGCATGCACGACAAGCTTATGTTTGCGTTGTGCTATTCCTGTTGCCTGAATTTCGAACAAAACGACTGCCCTCACGAGGACAGCAAAGACAGACAGTTTGAGGGTACCTGGGTATCGGTGGAGTTGAAAAAGGCCGTAGAAATGGGATACGAAATCTTGAGCGTGCAAGAGATCTGGCACTACGAGGTTACTTCCTTCGACCCCGTGACTCGTCAAGGCGGCCTATTCGCGGCCTACATCGACACATTCCTGAAAATGAAGCAGGAGGCGAGCGGTTGGCCCGCAGAATGCGTCGATGACGTAACGCGGGCACGCTACCTCGCCGAGTACGAACGAGTCGAAGGTATACGCCTGGATGAAGCAAAAATTGAGAAAAATCCCGGGCTGCGGTCTGTTTCAAAGCTGTGTCTGAACTCGTTTTGGGGCAAGTTTGGGCAACGTGAAAATCTGACAAAAACAAGCATCGTCAAAACCCGCCAGCAACTGCTCGAGTTGATGACCGATCCCGAGATCGAGCTGCAGCATCTGCTGACAGTCAACGAGAACGTGTTGTACGTCAGGTGGGCATACGCGCGCCACAGTGTCGGTCCCTCGCCGCTTGCCAACGTGGTAATAGCCGCCTACACCACGGCTCAGGTACGCTTGAAGCTTTACTCCTACCTGGAAAGACTCGACCGCCGCGTTCTCTATTACGACACCGATTCGGTAATTTACACACGCGACATTACCCGCCCGAAAGATTACGAGCCGCCGACTGGTAACTTTGTAGGAGACTTGACGGACGAACTGGATGCTTACGGTGACGGAAGTTACATTCGAGCCTTCGTCTCGGGCGGTCCAAAATTTTACGCGTTTATCGTACGTCGCGCGGACGGTGAAGAGGTCGAAGTGTGCAAGGTCAAAGGAATTACTTTGAATTACACGGTCGGTAGTCGCGTCAATTTCGAATCCATTCGCCGGATGGTAGTTGAGGGGGCGAATCCGATCGAAGTGAAGTACCGTGCGATTCGAACAACTGCAATGCGCGAGGTAGTGACGCGCACTGAAAAGAAAACCTGCAGACCGTTATTTCTCAAAAGACGTTGTTTGCCAGGTAACTTTGACACGCTACCCTACGGCTACCGCGCGTAGGGTATATAGCTCGACCCGCAGGTCATAAGCAGAGCGGTGCAACCCTCTCTCTCTCTCTCTCTCTCTCTCTCTCTCTCTCTCTCACTCCTTCGCTCGACCAAGCGATGTACTGACAGACAGACAGACAGACTGGCAGACACCTGCCAGAAAGACCGTCGGACGGACGCCCCGCCGTGAAAGATCGGTATATATGCCGAAAGCCACCAGGACACTGACTACGGGTTAACGACGACAAAATATTTCCTCGGACGCAGAGTCAAGGCTGTTAAACAGGTGAGTGGATTGAGAAATAATTCCTGATGAATAACTTTCAAATATCTCGTTGGCATGTATACGAAAAAAATAAGAATAAAATAAAAATAAAAATGAGCTCATAGCCGCCGCGTGGCGCGCTGACTATCAGCTCATTGCACAGCGCGCGCGTGCGTACAAACGAGCTTGACACGCACGCACCCCGCGCGCGGTAGTCTGCTCGTCCAACGGACGTCGCGCGCGCGCTGGTATCAGCTGGTAATCAGCGCGCCGGGCCCGCGCCGCCGCCGCCGCCGCCGCCGGGATGAGCTCATAAAGAGAGTAGTTCCGTGTTTCGATTACCATCGCACATCAATATTTCATTTCTCCAACTTTTTGCAGAACGTGTCGAAGAAATTAATCGCAACGCAGAAACTACGACAATGGACACACGTTGGAAGCATCCGTTCTCAGCCATCGTGGCCGGACCATCGGGATGCGGCAAGTCGAACTTTGTGAAAAATTTCCTGCGTCACAGCGAGAACATGTGCGAGACTAAATTCAGTCGCGTCATCTGGTACTTTGACGAGTGGCAACCGCTTTACGAGTCAGGTAACGGGATAGAGTACCGTGAGGGACTGCCGCAACACAGCGATTACGACGGTGACAAGTCGCCCAAGTTGTTGGTGATTGACGATCTTATGCGCGAGGCGTCTAACAACGTAGTCGTCGACCTTTCACCAAAGTCTGTCATCACAAAAATCTCAGTGTCTTCTACATTACCCAGAATCTCTTTCATCAGGGACACGGTCGGCGAGATATCTCTCTCAACGCGAACTATATAGTTTTCTTCAAAAACCCCCGGGATCGCGGACAGATTCAACATCTCGCGCGACAAGTCTATCCGGAGGATCCGCGATTCCTTCAAGAGGCCTATCACGACGCCACCGCTGTCCCGCACGGTTATTTACTGCTCGATCTGAAGCAATCGACGCCGGAAAATTGTCGTTTCCGAACCAGCATATTTCCCTCGGATGAGAAACAGTACGTCTACGTTCCTCGGAAGGATATAAAGAGCGGCAACGCCCACAGGCTACCAGTCGTTCAGCTGTAATGCCGCGAGGATCCCGCACCGCGCCCCGTCACGGCGGTCCCGCCAATTTTTGCAAGACGAATACCCTCGCTTTACACGCACTGCATAAATTGAACCCCGCACAGAGAAGAGCATTGCTGCTTACGGCCGACAACTCATTGATAAAGAATATCTGCGAGTGTGCACTGAACACCTTGGAGGGTAACGTGACGCTGTCTCGCTCGCAGAAGGCACGTCTCGTCCGTCACAAGCAGACCCTTCGTCGATTGGCCGGTAATCGCGGTACCTGGAAGACCAAAAAACGAATACTCGTTCAGCGGGGAAACGGATTTTTAACTCTACTGCTCGGACCGATACTACAAACTCTTGCCTCTAGCCTATTTTCGACACGCTAGGTTGAGATGGAGCGAGCTAAGAAGATGGTTTTGATTCCGATGGATACGATCGAGAGATTTCAACGGCGTGTCAGCGATGGCGTGGGTACGGCCGTATCGCCGACGATTAACTCTGATTCCACTGTTCGCACCGATCCCGTATCCGGGCTCGATGGGGAGATGAACAATATCTTGAAACACCCGACAAAGGATGACGCGGAAAAGTGGAAACTTTATCAACAGGCTCTGCAGCGTTATCTGTTCTTTGCAAACGAGTCGCGAAAACCATTGCGAGTAGATGTTTACGAGAAGACCGACAATGCGGACGGAAAAATTGCTAACAAAGAACAGTTTAAAACGGATGTCAAGGCCGCCGGAACAAACAAAGAAGAAGAAGAAGAAGAAGAAAAAGGAGAAGCGACACAGACGAGGAAAATAATTGCGGCCGTACCTGCCAAGTTCAACGCAAAAGCCAAACTCCTAATGGGCATGCTGAGCGACGCTTCGACACGGTTGACGTGGAACAATGATGGGGCAATCTCGCTCGACGGGGTACCTGTGCCAGGTACGAATATCGTCGACCTGGTAAACCACACCATGCGCAACAGAAAAACCTTTGACCCTGTGGGCAGAGTACCGTTTGCGCGATTTCTTCACGCCCTCAACGTTCCGCGGGAATACGTGGGAAACGATAATTTTTGGAAAGATATACGGGCCTTCGACAATGACAGTATTGCGGATATCTCGAACTCGTGGATCGCATCATCTGCAACGAGGAACGAGCTCCACCTCACTCCCAGTGGACTTCCGCGCCCGAGACGGAGAAGACGATTAGCGGACCACGGCGGGGCTACCGATGAGAACGAGTCTTACGACACCGAAGAGGAAACACCTGTATCGTTCGATCGTCGGGGGGATATAAGACTGTCACGCGATCGTTCCAGCGCAGAGAAACGTGCAAAAATCGGCGCCGGAAAACCCCGGTGGAAGACTCTCCGACTGAAAAAATAATGGAAATACTGGAAAAAACGTATTACGACGCCTCTCATCCCGCGGGGTACGCAGGCGCTCGAAGACTTGAATGGGCCGCACACGGAAATAAGAGTCGTGAATCGGTTAGAAAATGGCTGGCTGCTCAAGAGGCCTATACACTGCACAAGCCTGTGCGAAGAAGATTTCCACGGGCAAGATACAACGTTTCCAACATAGATGACGTGTGGGAGGCTGATCTGGCCGACCTGAGCTCTGTGAAAAAACACAACAACGGTTACCGATATCTGTTGGTTGTCATCGACGTCTTGAGCAAGTACGCGTGGGTGGTCCCACTGAAACGCAAGACTGCTGCAGCCGTGGCCGAAGGATTTCTACACGTGTTGAACACAACGCCGCGTAGACCCGTTTTGCTGCAGACTGACAAGGGTAAGGAGTTTGTCGGAAGCGCCTTTCAGAAGATACTCGCCGACAACGAAATAAGGTACCGAACCACCCGCAACCCTGACATAAAAGCAGCTATCGTCGAACGGTTCAATCGCACGCTCAAGGAACGACTATGGCGATACTTTACGCACAAGAAGACGCGCCGCTACGTTGACGTCCTACCTCAGGTTGTACAAGCTTACAACGCAGCTGTTCACTCGAGCATAGGAATGGCTCCATCGGAGGTGACGCTTCGCAACGCGGCGGAAGCGCGTGCCCACATGCAGAGACGCTACCCTCCCTGTTCCGCGGGCAAGCCGAGATGTGTTGGAGGATCTCACCGGTGAGGAAATCGACGGTGCGTTCTACGAGCCTGAACTTCAGCGGGTGGAGGGAGAACACGTGGCATAAAATCGGCAGGTTTCACAAAATCACGTGAGTCAAGGAGCGAGGATTCAGTAAGGGTGCGTTTGCCATACGATTCACACTTCCGGACAGGATCGGACGTCATGACGGGCGATCAGTTTTATATTACTTTACCAAGCAATAGTTCGATGCAATTTTTTCCGGAAAATCGTACCTGCTGCTACATAACTCAATTACCGCGGTCAATCGAGTTGACCGGTGTCTGGGAGGTTGGACTTGCCGAGATTCATTATCCGCTTACCATCGCGGCAAACCAGCTCTTGTGGGATAAATATCCAACGGTGATGACTGAGATACGACCAAGGGTGTACGAGGCGACGAAGGTTAAACCTCGAGAGGAGATACAGCCAAAGATACCCTCCTGCCTGATGTTCGTATACTGCGACCTCGTGGAACCTCGGATTGTCGGGGACGTTTACGCCCCCCTGTTGCGAGTCGTCCAAGCATGCGGAAAAGAACATTCCGTTTACGGGGAGTCTGAGATGAGAGTTCTCTCTCCGCCGCACTATCTGCCTCTGATGCTTACAAGTTTCCGCACGATTGAAATCAATATCAGAACGCATACCGGTGAACCTATGCCATTCGAGTACGGGACGTTGACGACCACACTGCACTTCCGACGTATTCAGCAATAAGACGATCTGCCTCTTTGAGACAGAAGAAGAAGAAGGAGAAGGAGAATAAGAAGACGACGAAAGAAAGCGGAGAGAAAAATAAAAGTTTGGCACAAATTCAGATGGCTCATTATATCGATCATTACGAGGCGCAGCTTGGCGGCGGCGGTATGGAAAACTTCTACCGCGGGGCGGTGCATCAGCGAGGCCACGGTATCGGTAGTTTTCTCGGAGGTCTGTTTCGTAGAGTATTACCGCTGCTAACCAGAGGAGCTCAGGCCGTTGGAAAAGAGGTTTTACGCAATGGTGCCAACCTATTGTCGGACATGCGGAATCATAAACCGTTTAAACAGGCGTTCAAGACACGGGTGAAGGAATCGGGTAGTAATTTGCAACAAAAAGCCGAAGAAAAAGTTGATGCACTAATGAAGGGATCTGGATATAAAAAAGGGACCGCAGCTACAGAGCGTCAGTTAACGCTTACCCGTCTGAAACGACTCGTCGCCGGACGCCCGTCTACCGGAGCTAACAAGAAAAAGAAAAAGAAGACAACCGTTAAAACTAGGCGTGGGACAGCTGCCAAAAGTGGAAAGCGACCAAAAAAGCGGGCAATTACCGATATCTTTGGACCCCGTTAATCTCTCCCCACCGGTAACAACGTCAACAAGCAATGGCGTTTTTACACGCACACTCGGGGGAGTGTATGAAATCTGAGCTGGATCTTTTCACCTTACCGCCAACACAAACATCCATCGAGGGCGGTCAGTGGGTTCACTACAAGCCCGTATCATCATTAACCGATGATTCGCCAATCGAATTTCTCGTACCCGGACACGGCGACGAGTACATTGACCTGGCGAACACCATGCTCAGCGTACGCGTACAATTTCGACGAACGACCGAACCCAATGACGCAGATCCCTGGCCATGTCCCGTGAACAATCTGCTTCACTCTATGTTCAGTCAGGTTGATGTATTCTTCAACCAAAAATTAGTCTCACCGACTAACAACTCGTATGCTTATCGCTCCTACATAGAGACACTACTGAATTACGCACCACATGCAAAGGAATCACATCTTACTGCCGGGTTGTGGAGTGGCTACGGTAAATCGGCAACGGACAACCACACGGGGGACGTTGACGAGGAAGGTGCGGATGGCGGATATGCTGTACGTAAAGCTATAATGAATAAAGGTCGTGTTGTGGATCTGATCGGTCATCTTCACTGCGACGTCTTCAACCAAGAAAAGTTTCTACTCAACGGTGTAGAGCTGCGCCTACGACTCGTGAGATCGCGAGACAGTTTTTGCATAATGGAGGCGGAGCCCTTGCATAGTCTTCACATCGTCGAGACCTCGTTGTTGGCGCGGCGCGTGAAGATCAGTCCTGGAATTCTATTGGCTCACGCGCGGACACTCGCCCAAGGTAGTGCAAAGTACCCTGTGACCAGAGTAGAGGTGAAATCTTTTACCATTCACGCAGGCGTACAGGCCGAGACTCTGGACAACGTTATACTTGGACAACTGCCGAAACGCGTGATATTAGGTTTCGTCAGCAACAAGGCCTTCAACGGAGACAGGAAACTGAATCCGTTCAATTTCCAAAACTTTCTCATGAACTATTTGTCACTGTACGTCGATGGGGTACAGGTCCCTTCAAAACCATTACAGCCGAATTTCAAGACAGACGGAGTGACGAGTAATCTGTACATCGAGGCCTATCACACCCTCTTCTCGGGCACAGGTATACATTTTCTCAACGAGGGAAACGGAATCAGCAGGACCAGTTACCCGAAAGGATTCTGTCTAATGGCATTTGACCTGACCCCGGATCTCTCAGCTAACTGTCCGTCACATTGGTCTCTCATCAAGCACGGTACCCTGAGAATCGAAGTGCGCTTTGACGAAGCATTGAAAGAAACCATTAACTGCATTATTTACGCAGAGTTCGATAATATTATCGAAGTGAATGCCGCCCGCCAGGTCATTGCGGATTTCGGCGGTTAAACGAGCCCAACGTCAGCTAGGGGGAACAATAACACGTCATCGGCCAGCCAGGTGTCCACTACGGGGGAGGAGCCGAGTCCTCGAAGCGGTAAGGGCTACGACCAAGAGCTCGTGGGCGAGTTTAAAAGGCCGCACGCCATCACCGTGACGTTCAGTCTAGTACCAACCTTTGATTCGTTCGCCATCGTACGTCAAGCGGTAAATATGGACTACGTTATTGATATCCAAAGATTTCACGACATCGAGCGACAATTTATACCGAAAGAAGTGACAGTGCTTACTCTGGAGGGAAGTCACTCCGCGCATTGGATTGTCGAGCCACCGCACCCGTTTGAAGATTTGCATTCCATTGACCAGACCCGTAATAATCACGTAACCTGCTATCATCACGGGATTGAGTGGTTCGAGGGCGACATTTCGTTACGAAAACTAAATAGTTATCTGAGGGAGATTGCTCGCACTGCTCACCGTATTCTGACCCGAGGCAACGAGAAGGCGAGATACTTGGAAAAAGCGACCGCACGGAAAATCGTAAATTTGGAAAACTTTAACTGTCCTAGTTTTGGCAAGATGGAAGCAACGCCGGAATATTGTTTATTTCACGGCGTGAAAAAGGAACAATATTACACGTGTGCATTAAACAATGCCGTTAAGCTGAAAAAGTGGTTAGTAGCCAGCAAGTTTCTCAAAGCCCACGACCACAGTCCTCGCGTCGAGTCAGCCACCGACAGCTTCGACTATATCTCCCTATCGAGGACAGCGGTCGACAGTAAGTGTCGGAACGGCGAACGTAGCGTCTCGACAGTAGAAGAAGAACAAGAACAGGTGGCTGCACCACCTATGCCGACGAAAAACGAGAAACGACAGCCTCCATCTCGGCCTGAAAGAAAGTCATCTCTGCGACGAAATTCTGTCGAGCTTAGACCGTCCACGCCTGGTATAATACCAAAGAAATTAGAATATCCGGAGGAGACGGAAGACGAAGAAGAATCCATAGTCAGCATCTCCGAAGCTCTCGATCAACTTGAACTATATTCAACTACGACGTCATCACCGCGAGGCATGACCGTATCCGAAGACGAGGGATATGGACAGTCTACAAATTCTGCAGGCCCTACAGATGTTGCACACGATCCCGTGCGGGGTTTTCGCAGCCGACCGAGTACCCTTGGTTTGGACATACCCAACAGCTATTGTCTCCAACATCGATGATCACACACGACCAGGTTCGCATTGGGTGGCATTTTACGTCACCCCCACCGGACAGGGGACCTACTTTGACAGTTTTGGACTGCCACCGCTCATCTCTGACCATATGCGAAGAATCCGAAGAAATTGCCGGCAATACCGCTACAACGACAGGCAGCTGCAGAGCCTTTCTTCTGACGTATGTGGACACTTCTCTATTATGTTTATTTATTTTATGGCTGCTGGCAGTACTTTGCGCCAGTTTCTCGATATATTTACTGACGACTATGAAAAGAATGACGCCATCGCACGAACATTTTATAACAAGTTAGTCGGTAAGGGCAAGATATCAAGATCTCGGAATTTTATCCCCAGCAGTTGCCTGCAGTATTGTACCTCTGGGGAATATAAATTTAAAAATAAAGCAAAGTCATAGAATTACCCCAACACGAAATTTTTAGAACCACTCGAATAAGCATATAAATAAAAAATTGTACTCGTAGAATTAAGTTGTATTGAATAAACACAAATTGCGTGTGTGTGTGTGTGTGTCTATGCATACTCATAGGGTTAAGATAGTACTTAGTCCAATATGTAACCTAAGAATTGCGTGAAATTGTATGTACTCATAGGGTTAAGGAAACAAGTTGGCTCATCCCCGTTCTTGTGTACTTGAGAATTGAATAAAAACAGTATTTATGTGAACATTGCCGTGTCATTGCATTTTCCGATCTTGAACCCGATCCTCCCGTCCTTATAGTCGTAAGACAGGGGTAGCGTATTTAAGATTTTAGCGAGAAACGACCCCTCCTGAAAATACAGCGAGGGGGGCAGAGGGGTCAAAAATAGCGAGGGGACAGGGGGACAGAGACACCCCCTCGTCAACGGTCAACCTCGAGGGGGGAGTCCAGACGACCTTGAGGGGGAAGTATGGCGCCAGGGGGGAGGGGGCGGGGGGAAAGGGGGGTTTGTTGTGACGCCCCAAAGCTGCCCTATTCTACTGTTGTAGGTTGATGTTTCCGTCTCAGTTAGATTTTTATATTAGTTTTGCGTCCTTTGAGTCCTTTTAGTCAGAAGAGGGTTATTAGTTCACACCACTTGTTTTTTTTTTTTTTTTTACTAGTCGACTGGTTTATGTCACAATTTGTTTAGTTTGAAGTTTATATTGTCGTGGTATTGGTTTCGTTCGTTCACTTTACTTCGATTACCCTCAGTAACAGGGGGACCACCGCTGCCACCAGTGTAATGTCTTCCATAAGGGGTCTTGTCCCTGTTCTAAATACTACGGTATAACCGAGGGATATCGATGATAGGTAATTGGACAGTTATGTTGCGGTCAACTA
Source organism: Tenthredo mesomela (assembly GCA_943736025.1). Classification (NCBI taxonomy): domain Eukaryota; kingdom Metazoa; phylum Arthropoda; class Insecta; order Hymenoptera; family Tenthredinidae; genus Tenthredo; species Tenthredo mesomela. The sequence goes on along the minus strand of OX031014.1, from coordinate 14,371,252 downwards.
ATAGTTGTATTTAAATGAACAGTATTATATTTTATTTAGGTATGATACATTGGTCTGAGTGGTATTTAGTTATATTTAGTAGGCCAAGTTATTTAGTTATTCTAGGTGTCTACTGTAACGAGTATAGTTGGGAAGTGAGGCGAAGGAAGGATAGTCAAGTAGTTGTTAGAATAGTAAGGTAAAAGGTTTTAGCTGACTCGTTGCATTCGGCAGAGCCGTGTGCAACGAGCGTTTTCTAAAATGTAGGAAAGGAAGTCGCGGAGATCAGGTAGCAAGTAGATAAGAAGAGTAGAGACGTAGAGATGTAGAGGAGTAGAGATGCAGAGGGAAAAAGGGGGGAAGCGTGTGAAGAGTTAGAGGACAGAGGTATGGGCGAACGTATGAGTGGTGATACCCAGACGTAACAGTCGGAAAAAAAAAATTTCCAAGGAAAAAAATCGTTTTTCGGAAAAATGGCTGAGGAACTTTCGATCCCAATTTTGACCAGGATTAACCCCACGAGAGATTCGTCGAATTCTGACTCACCCTGTATAGGTATCTTTCATTACCTCTTCGACATTCGAGTGCGGGTTAACTCAAAGAACGGGAACTTCCGCTATGGATTCACTATATGAATCAACCGTCGTGGAAGAATCACGAGCTCTTCTCGGCAATGATTTTTCACATCGCACTGGTTTAATCAAACTGTTTATATATATTTATCACCTTAAGTACGACGCATCATATCAACTGTTGCAGCTCTCCAAGTTATCTCTTCAACTGCGGCATAGACCGGTCGCTGTGTCTGCCTTCGCATTCTTTGATCTCGGTTATTCGTACCTCTACAAGGTAAGACCCACTGATCAGTATGCCTAACCGGGACTTATAAATAGTGACCGTCCAGTGTCACCGAATATTCTCGGTATATCGCAGCATTCAATAATTGCCATCTGAGAATTCCATCGTAGTTTCTTTTGTGCCGTTAGTATTCATAGCTTTTGATAATTCTGGAATACGAGTAACAGCGAATGGTGAACGGGATGTAGATCAATGGACTAGGAGTTTTCGTGATTGTCAACGGCTGAGAGCGTCCATTGCCGATAATGTCATGATATTAGTTCCCATTACGCATTTTGAGCTTATTAGTCAGAGATGATTGGACTGCAGGTCAAGTCACGTGGTACCAGGTGTATCAACGTCACTGAAATGTAGATAGAACTTGAACGCTCACTGCCATGGTGGGGGTAGCGAATTTGCGATCCGATAGAGATAGCTCAGCGGAGTATATTTGTCTCGCTCGCACCGCGTATAGTCAGGTCAAAATATTCGGTCCAGCTCGATACTTTCCTGTGCTGCAACCCGTCATGAAGCTCAAAATTTTGTCACCCGACTGTACAATACGGGACAGAGATACTCCGCTGAGCTATCTCTCTCGGATCGCAAATTCGCTACCCCTACCACGGCAATGAGCGTTCCAGTTTTATCTACAGGTGTATTCTTTTGACTCTGTGATCACTGATCAAAGTGATCATGATCACGTGATAGTTGTTCTTTTGACCGTATCACTTCCCCCACCATGAGCACGAAGTAATCATGATCACTTCCGAAGAGATCGCATATTTTATCGGATCACTTGGTATTTGATCTGAATTTTGACCGCGAAACCGTTCAAATTTCAAATGTGGTTTCGAAATCAGGTTATGTCGTCGTAATATAAAATCGCCCGCTGCATTATTGGGAACCTTAGAACCTCGATATGCCAACTAGTGGCAAAAAATAGAACTACTCAAAGAAGGCTACAGTAACCAATGAGAGGGCTTAGAACCTCGATACGCCAACTAGTGACGAAAATAAAACTACTCAAAGAAGGCTAAAATTTCAAAGCTACGCCCATTCCAAGAATCCCAATTCGAGGGTTATGTTCTGCTCTGTTCCGAGAATTCCCCTGCGCTACTATCGCAGAAGTAGGTTGTTCTTTTCAATTGATCATGATCACATGTGATCACTAATTACAGTGATCACTGATCCACTGATCACAGAGTCAAAAGAATACACCTTACATTTTAGTGATCAACGTCCCAGCGTGGCGACATCTCACGGGCGTTCTGGGAACTAATATCATGACATTAGCGGCAATGGCCGCTCTCAGCCGTTGACAATCGCGAAAATTATCACAAAATCGTAGATTTCAAATGACCCCTCCATCGTTGTCGAAAACGAAGATGTTTTGGGATGGTTCTGTTCGGAATTCCATATACAGGGTGTCAAAACTAACTATGTCATCCCGACGGGTGATGATAGGGGGGACCTTAACTAACATTTTCGATATAGGAACCCATGTCCGAAAAGTTGACGTTACCTTGATGAGAGGGATTCAAAGTTTTTGGCGAACGCCTGCAACGCTAGCTCACAGGCGCGCGAAATCGTCGAGGATTTAGAAATAATCTAAGTCTAATTGAACTACACTGTTAAAAAAAATGTGTTAAATTTAACTCTTTTTGCATGTCCCAGGAGGTCCACTATAAAATTTATGTCAATTGAACACAAACTGTTTAGGTCAAATGTTGAATAAAGAAATGTGTTATCAAATTAACGCAAACGTAACATTTAGTTTCTGTAATAGGAACACATTTTGAAAGTTGTTCCAACTTTGTGATAACGTATAATTGAATAAACGTAATTTGTCGATTGAACAATCAATGCTGTTGAACCTACACTTTTCGAATGTCAACTTTTACTTACATGGATGTGAATATGAACACAAAATTTCACACATTGTTTGAGTTGTTTTAATATTATTATACTGCATTACAGAATCAACCCCAAAAAGCACCTCTGGTGCAAAAACCTTTCGCCAAGTACATTAATGTAATATATATCCCACAAAAGGCACCTCCCACGTCAAAAAAAAAAAAAAAAAAATCCAAAATTAGTTGCTACCGCCAAGTACCTACATCACATCACATCACCTTTTTCTCAAATTCATAATTCGGCCTACCAATACATGGTTTCCATAGCCAATCTTATCTTTCTACGCAGAACCATAGATATAGCAATAGGCAATTATTACTTCTATTGGTGTAAACAGAAAACATAGAGAAATGAAAATGAAGAGATAAAAAAAAAAAAATTTGGAGGTAGTGGTACTTGGCGGGCCTTTTGTAGAAAAGTACGAGGTAACAGCATAAAATAGTGGCCCGCCAAGTACCACTACCTCCAAATTTTTTTTTTTTTATCTCTTCATTTTCATTTCTCTATGTTTTCTGTTTACACCAATAGAAGTAATAATTGCCTATTGCTATATCTATGGTTCTGCGTAGAAAGATAAGATTGGCTATGGAAACCATGTATTGTTAGGCCGAATTATGAATTTGAGAAAAAGGTGATGTGATGTGATGTAGGTACTTGGCGGTAGCAACTAATTTTGGATTTTTTTTTTTTTGACGTGGGAGGTGCCTTTTGTGGGATATATATCACATTAATGTACTTGGCGAAAGGTTTTTGCACCAGAGGTGCTTTTTGGGGTTGATTTCATTACTTTTTGTAAAATTTTGCTTGACTACCTAATAATTGTGCTCGCTCGCTACGCTCGCTCGATTGGGTTTTTCTACATCCTCGCTCGCAAAGCTCGCTCAGTTGTCAGCATTCTGCCAATTGTTTCTATGAACATCTCAATACATGTTCGGATGCATTTTGTATCATCCAAATCCCTCAAAAAGCAGCAATGTTAAATGTAGTAGTATAATTTGAAGTGAATGAAAATAAAGTTATAATATACACGTATGCTCATACTTTTCTGTGAGCCTTAAATTTCTGTGGACAGACGTAACATGTGCTCTTTTATTAAGTTCTACAAATGGTTTCATTAGAATCCGGTAAAATTCTATATGCCTGCAACGTCTAAACCTTCTGCGCCTATGCCCTTCCGCGGTCTCATTTGAGCTTGGGACGGCAATGGCGAAGTTACTTGCACGCAGGGTTATAGTTGCTGCTCATGATTAAATATATTTAAATATTAGATATCTGTATTGCAATTCTCAGGTAGATTGTTTTTTCATGCAGCTAGGTCCTCTGCAAAAAGAACATGTATGCGTCCCGTACTCATAACGTCAACTTCAAATTCGGGTCCGAACAGAAGGTATCGAAAGGATTAAGCCTATTGATGCAAGACTAGCGTAGAGCATAAACTGGAAGTTTTTGAAGTTGAACACTTGCATCCTGCTCTATTCGTCTGACTCTTCCCGTTTCTTGTATTAAATCAGACTATCCTGATATTTTGCAACTTCAGCGGTTTCCCTCATCATCCTCTCTTCTCATACGGCGATCCACTACGAAATTGAACAATCCAAATCTATAAAAGAGGTTTTTCTCCAATTATTACATTCATAAATGAAAATATGCTGAGTCTACAATGAATAAATAAGTATAAATAAGAATCTCTATCATCTGAGAAAGAAGGAGTCGATCGATCATTTCTTCAGTAGTGAATAAGTATTTCCATTCTAACCATTTGTCGTGATAGCACTAATCTGAATTTGATTGGGATCGTTTTAAGCGGAGAATCTGAGCTGTTTGTAAAACGTGGATTAAGAAATTATCTCCACCGAAGGTCAAAGCACTACATTGACGTGGAATGTAGAATGAAGCCTATCGGAGTCCAACACACAACGTCGACTTACACTCTCGTTTTGACTAGATGATACTGAGATAGATTATAGAACTCGTCGGAATCTAACGCATAACGTTAACTCACAATTTGGGTCTGAGCAGACGCGCCTTGAGAGATGAGCCTAACATAGAGCTTGAAGTAGAACTCGTTGCAATCCAACACTTGAACTTGGATTTCTTGGTTTGGCTCCTTGCCGTTCCTTGTATCAAATCATGCTATCCTAAATCCTAATATTTTTCAACTTCAACATTTTCTCTTGATGTTCCCTTGTCAGACTTCCTCAGGCGGTAACCTGATAAAAAATTTAATAATCCCCAAAAAACCGTTTCCTCCGATAGTTGCATTCATAAATAAAAATAAACTACATCTACATTCTACAATGTATAAGTATAAGTCCATGTGACGGAATTCGCATAACCTCAAAAGCTCGTGCTCATAAGGTAAACGATTAATTGAACAAGCAATATTTGTTTTTGGTCTCTTAGACGTCGAGGGTAAATTAAACAATATTTTACTCCTCGTCTGTGCCCACTTCAATATCAAACATTACTGTTTTTATAAAGTTTTGAGATATCGTAATAATTCGCAGCTGTCTGCTTGATGAACATGCAGATGAATCGTTTATTAACTGCCATAGACTATATTGTTTGCAGTTAGACGGGAAAACGCTATTATTTTCCCGTCCGCCTAGCGTAAGTCTTTTCGTGGGCCCAAGAAAAGAAGGGACGCCTCTCTATGTTATTTATATACCCATACAACTGCCTCGTGACGTCATCGTGGAGATGGAGACGACCAAGAAAATTCTTGATCAAACTGAGCATTTCTATAAATCGGAATATTAGATCTCAGCTCTCCGTGCACCGATTGCATAAAATTTGGGCTTAAATGAAAGCTGTTTGAAACCATATTCTAAGATAAATATTTGAATCTCGTGTATAACGCGAGTCGCAATAAAATAAGGATAATATTATCGCCGTATAGGCCGAAGAGCTCTCATGCGGGTATAGAGACTCGGTTGAGCCTCACGCCGCACGCTTAAAAATTCTTTTTAATGTACTTGGCGCGAGACTCTACCGAGTCTCTTGATAAGCGCCATAGTTGAATTGACTAAAATTAAATGCCAATTTAACAAACGGTACTGTTGAATCTACAAATTCGTGTTATTAACTTTAACTTTGGAAAAATGTAATATCTACTCTAAATAAAATGTACTATTACGGAGTGACAGATAGATAATTATGGTTGGCTCGACGCTGCTTCCTTAGCGAGAATGCTGGTCCGGGATCGCCACGTTGTGGCCGGACATAGAACTGGCGTTCGAGCGCCTATACAACACTATGCCTTTGTTTTTTCTCAGTGTATTTCAACCTAGAATTTGTGTTATATACCAACTCAAACGTTGTGTAGTGTCAATAAAAATAACATCAAATTAACATTTTTCTATAGTCAAACATTGATGACATTATTTTCGGGTAAAAAATACATCATTTATGTTAAATCTATCGTTTAACATTTTTAAACGAAATAACATAACGGTGGATTGTTGAATCAACCTTAAAAAAGTATTAATTTTGACACAAAAATTTTAACATCCAAAAAATTCGACATTTACACAAATTATTTCCAACAGTGTATTCAGTAACAACATAATGAATCTAACACAGTGTTCCAAATATCACAGAAAATAAGGATTTTCGTCGTTAAGGGGTGACTCCGCAGGTTTTGTTGAGAAAACCACGTTTTTTCTCTTGAAATCACGCAAAAGTATCTAATAAAAAATTCCTGATAGCACTTTTTTGATTATAATATTATGTGTCTTGAGAAGAAATGTCATTTTCCTGCGATGAAAGTGTATGCGCAGGGAACCTTTCAGTCTCTTTGTAGTCGCTTCGCTGCAAAGGGTTCCCTGCGTATACACTTTCATCGCAGGAGGTCGACATTTTTTTTCAGGACACATAATATTATAATCCAAAAATTGCTGTTAGGAATTTTTGATTGGACGTTTTTTCGTGATTCCAAGACCAAAAACGTTTTTTTTTTTCAACAAAACCTGCGGAGTCCCCCCTCAGCGACGAAAATACTTATTTTCTGTGATATTTGGAACACTATGTTAGATTCATTACGTTGTTAATAAATAGTGGAATCAGACTTAGATTATTTCTAAATCCTCGACGATTTCGCGCGCCTGTGAGCTAGCGTTGCAGGCGTTCGCCGAAAATTTTGAATCCCTCTCATCAAGGTAACGTCAACTTTGCGGACATGGGTTCCTACATTGAAAATGTTAGTTAAGGTCCCCCCTATCACCACCCGTCGGGGTGACATAGTTAGTTTTGACACCCTGTAGAATCGATGCGTAGGCTTTGACATAATTCGAAATAAATGAGACAACCACACTTTACGATAAAAAAGAAAAAAAGAAAAAAAAAAATGTCCGATTTCATCCGATCGAACATACCAGTTCGAACTCATTACTCGTCAAACTTCGGCTGCCGAAAGGACAATTCGATTGATAGCCCCATTTCGGAAATATTCGAGAAAATAGACAGGCCGCACTCAGAGAAAAAAACAGTCAGGTTAACTACAAAATGACAGTTAAGGGCATGCAATAGTCGACGCCGAACTTCTGTTTTTCGTTTTATTCGGAAAGTAACCAACGAAATCAATTCATACTTTCACAATCAATAACAAACAAATGTACGAAGGCGGGAAAGTTCATGGTTTTACAAAATTCAAGCTTTTATTTTTATCTATTTTTTTTTTTTTTTTTTGGTTTTACAAAATTCAAGCTTTTTTGTTATTTTTTTTTTTTTTTTTATGTAGCGTGTTTGCAATCAAAATGTTTGTTGATTTTTTTCGCAAAACCATTTTTTTAAATTCTGAAAAAAGGTTGATCGCATTCCTTATTCGAAGATTTTCGATTTTTTGAAAAATATAGTTTTCTTGTTTTTATGAGCAATCAAAATGTTTATCGACTTTTTTCGCAAACTAAGGCCATTTTTAGAATTCTAAAAAAAATATTATTGCATTCCTTATTCAATTCTGAAAATGGCGAAATTTTGAAATTGATGGAGCGATTTTTCTAAATATTTTTTTTACAATTATTGGACCGGCGCTGCGTCAGGTTGCCGCGCCGCGCGCCTCGCTAATACCGCGTCGTACAGCCGTACAGGGCTTGGCCAATGGCGTGGCGCGCGGCTTTCCATACATGAAACGACGCGGTAGTGGCGAGGAGCGCGGCGCGGCAACCTGACACAGCGCCGGATAAATAATTGTAAAACAAATATTTAGAGAAATCGCTCCATCAATTTCAAAATTTCGCCATTTTCAGAATTGAATAAGGAATGCGATAATATTTTGTTTAGAATTTTAAAAATGGCTTTAGTTTGCGAAAAAAATCGATAAACATTTTGATTGCTCATAAAAACAAGAAAACTATATTTTTCAAAAAGTCGAAAATCTTTACCGAAAAGTTTCTTTCATCACCTTCAAAACGCGTTTTGGAACATTTCTCTACGGTGAAGGGGACTCCAGATATGAATTTTCAGCCGCCCGCGCGCTACTTTTACAGGAAAATGCGATAATTCATATCTAGCGTAAAAAACTTTTTTTGGATCAATGAAAAAATTTGGGTCTACTTTTTTAACGTAGATTGCACGTAAAAAAAGTTTGAAGCGATTCAAAAAATACGAGGTCATTTCTTGGCCGATTTGAGATGAAAGTGCCCTATTTTCCCCAAGTGATATACTTTCCACCATTCCATACCACCTCAGCAATTTACTTACCAAGTTTGAATCGATTTCGTCAATTAGGTTGTCAATAAAACGAAAAACTGTAAATGATAAGGTGGTGAAGAAGGACTGTTGCATGCCCTTAAATAGCGCTTCAACTATATTATTTTGTTTTCATAACAATAATATTTAGTTATGATGAAAATCTAAAAATAGTTGAATTTACTACTTCTACATAAATGAATTATGAAAATATATTTATTTATATTTATATAAATATAAATATAAATACTAATATAATATTTATTGTCACGTTTTGTAGACATCAGTCGTAACTTCGGACTTGTATATATACAAAGCTTAGTCCTAGTTTGGTGCTAGTGGGAGCGAAGCGTTGCGTAGTGAGCGTGAAGTGAAACTCAACTCAACTGCTTACTCAATTTTTTTAGTTACGTCATCAATTTTAGGTTACTAAAAAGTTTTTGTTATAGTGATCAATTTGTTTAAGTTTTCGCAATTACTAAATAGTTATACGTACTACAATAACTAGTACTAGAAATTATTTTCAAATAGTTAACCTTTTTTAGTTAATATCACTATCGACTTTTCTCTGAGTGCGGTAACAATCGAGTAGACCTTCCCCCCCCCCCCCCCCCCCCCCCCCCCCCCCCCAAAGCGTGTAGGCAGTTTGCAATGGTAGACGATTCAATCACAGAATCATTGCGTAATTGCTATCCGCGAAGAATCATTACATATACCCACGTTAGTCGCCATTGGCGAAGTTATCTTCTTTGTTATTTTATATTATTTGTCTAATTTACAGATATTCTGCGCCTTGGTAGCGTATTTCATCATTATGATGCAATTTGACGCATCGCAACCAAATCTCGGTACTTAGAAGACGCATGAAGAAATGGGATGTTCTGCACAAGAGTGAAATAGCGTTTCCGAACTTATCAAGATGAGGGATTCCGAACACCATCCAAGCTCATGTTTTCTGTTGTCCAACGTACAGTCAAGGAAAGTGATTCTGAAGCGCCGTATTTGAGGTATCCGAGCAACCGAACCTTAGACCATACAGGATGGACCGCGCATTGCCTATGTTAAAGCATTGTAAGATTGCTGCTGGGTACTGAGAAAAGGACAGACGTGAACGCACGATACCGGATCATTCGTCGGACAAGGACGCAATAGTCCACTAGGGGAGTAGCGCTTATGGGTTACTCGGCAGCACTAATGCTCAGTCCATCCTGTATGGTCTAAGAACCGAACATACACGTTGTTTTTGATTGTCTTTAAGTTGGTATGAAATTGAAGCAACATCTGCTCCCGCGCTAAATCAGTGATCTGCTCTGTGCGGTATAAGGGACTTCGTTTGTTTTTTCCCAATGTCACGATTTGATCAATCATGTGTGCATTCAAGAGGTTTTGTGAATTGACATTCTCTGAAAAAAACAAACGAAGTCTCCTATACCGCGCAGAGCAGATCACTGATTTATCGCGGGAGCAGGGTTGTGATTCTGTAATTCTTCGTTAACTCGCTAACTTCGCTAACTTTTCGCTCACTCAGCGAAGACCGTTGGTTGGCTGACATAGAACTTATATTACTGGAAGGGAAGTAGGCCATTTGCGCAATGAGTGGAGACCACTGATCTCTATTATACACTGGATAGGGTACAGGCGGAAATTTCTGTGACGATCAGAAGCTGGCGGTTGGTGGCAATCTGACACCCAATATGGCGGCCTTTGAGTAAATCGGTTGGAGAAAAGAAGTGTATGAATTCAACTTTATTTATGCCAAAATGGTAATGGACTGTAGTCTTTGTGGTAAAAGAGCAGATAATTTCATCAGTAAGTACGCAAATGGATTATAATTGTGGTCGTTATTTATTTTTCCTAAGGTTAGGATTAGGTTACTTTGTTTACGATGAATTATGCTGCTAGATATATCGTGAGGAAATTGAATATCACGTACAGATCAGTATTATTTATTAGTATCCATTTATTTATATGTATAGAATACGGGTGTATTAACAATTGAATTCATAAACTACGCAGCTTTTCCAACCTAAATATGTGTAGTTCATTTACTGTCGTTCAAATTTACCGCCATATTGGGTGTCAGATTGCCACCAACTATGGAGTCTATATGTTAAGAGAACGAACTGAGTCCTCCCATCCAGAGAAAAACCGCCCCGTTTATTGCGCTAATCGAGCTATAGTAACTTTCGTATGTCTATAGCGAAATGAATATCATACGATGCCGCGATACCGGTAGCGACAAACACTAAACATACTATGCTCACTGAACCACTGAAATATAATACAACTGGAACGAGCGCTCCGTGGCTAAGCAGGCGTCTGCTTGTCCGAAGAGAGAGATAGCTGCTATGTGACCACCTATCTCTTTCTATTTGCTACTGCGCATGCGCTGGACCATCTGGGCAAAAATTTTAACCTAATGGGAGTTACCACGTGCAAACAGGGGTATAAACTTTTTGACAGACTGTACATGGTGCGAGAGAGACAGGTAGTCACATCCAAGCTATCTCTCTCTGCGGAACCCCCACTACCGCAGGGCTCGTTCCAGTTGTATTATATTTCAGTGCGCTGAACTCTAATAATACTGGAATAATACTGGAACGCGATCCGACGTCTCTGACGCAAGCCGAGAGAGATAGCGACTTCATGTAGTTCTGTCTTTGTCCGTACAGTCCCATTCAAAAAGTTATTTCAAGTGAAGGAAATAGTACTTTTATCACATAAGATTGAACATGTTGTCAGTGTAATTATGTCGGGCGAACTAATGCGTTTAATTGTTTTTGCGTTATTGGTCTAGGAATTTTTTTACTAATATCTGGTACATATTCAAACTTTCCATTTTCAGAATTTGCAAGTCAAATCTTGAGCGAGGGTGATTAACAATGAATAGGTTTGAAAACTAGTGACACAAAAATCTTTTGCGAAAAAAAAAAAAAATTTTTGCGAAATTTTATTTTTTTTTTGCAAAATTTTTTTTCCAATTCTTTTTCGCTTCCGTATTCGAATTAGTCTTTGATCTCGCTATCAGCTGCCCCCAACCAAAGCATGTGTTCCCTATCTAAAATCCGAAGTTACTTGCGAAATCTCGGAATTGGCGAAGTCCACAAGTCAACACATATCAGCATTATCTTGGCCCTTCGAAATCCTTCTAGTTTTGTATGAAACTTTTTCTTTCATAACTGTTAGTTTTCGAGATTTCCGCCTGCGGCGTTTAAAATGGGCCACCCTGTATACCTCAAATATCTTTCGTCTACATGTTGCATAACTATCTCGATTATTGGCCGGGTGCACGAAAATATTAATACTATTTAATTATCAGTGTGTAACATATTCATGCATACTGTCAGCGCCATCTAAAATCATGATCAGCATTTTCTCATGCTTAACGTATACACAATACACACTTATTTTTAAAGTAGTATATGTGCGTGCACCCAGCCAATAAAATATATTTTATATATATGTCGGCGCGTATTATTTGGACATTTGATGAGAAAGACGGAGTATAATCTCCGACGTCATGAGATCTGCTCGCACAGAGCCGTCAAAGCATCGATAGCCGCTTCGTTATCAAAAGGACTATCGGTTGCTGGGCTTTTATTTAGAAGATCTGATATTCGATTATTATTGGTGGAATTGATCGGAAGCCCGCGGAACTGTGACGTCTCTCTCGAAATTATTAATTTACAATTTAATTGATATTAAAATGCCTCTTAAATCATACCGGAGAACTACTTCTTCTTCTCGTCAAATGTATGACGGGAAGATCCGACTTATATATACAGTAACCAATGAGAGGGCTTAGAACCTGAATACGCCAACTAGTGACGAAAATAGAACTACTCAAAGATGGCTAAAATTTCAAAGCCACGCCCATTCCAAGGATCCCAATACTAAAAATATATTCTCATTGTATAATAATTATATACCCCATATATTTCGCAAATATATATATTTGAAAAAAACATATATTTTTGAAAATATATATACTTCCGTACGGGCAAGTGACAGGACAAAAAAGATTTTTTCATTCAAATGACCGGTATAAATAAGTTGGTCTTCTGCTCTGTTATTGTATCCATGAATTGAATGTTTAATAAATGTAGTTAATATGTAGAAGATGCAAAGTCTCTTTATGTTGTTGGTGTGTGTGTTTGTGTGTTCTTAGGTTAAGTTAAGTTCAGTTAAATTTAAGTGCTCAATTAAGTATTGATTCCAAGTTCAATCAAAGTCGTATTGGTGCAAAAGGAAGGAGAATAAGTAAGAAAGAGAGAATGAAAGAATGAAGTAGGGAAAAGGATGCGGCGTTAGGTGGTTATGGAGGTGCCAATTGATTGACTGGGCGTCTGCAGCCGGCTTATTTGAGTACCCCCATTTGATCACTTGACATAAGGAAAACTGCAGAAAACCCATGCCAGGTACTCGAAGGGATGTTAATTTGGGTGGTGCCTAGTTCAGGTTCCAGTTGCGATAGGCTTCTCGATACAGATGATCATGTAATCTCACTTTGAAGATTTCAGGACTATTTAGGTTGCGAAAATCCACCGGGAGCGCGTTCCATAGGTGAGGTGCAGCGGAAGGAAAGGATTTTTTGAATAACTCCGTCCTATAATTTGGAGTGAATAAGTTGCTGCCTAGTGTCCTGGTGCCACGAGCGGTGGTTTTTCCCTGGGCAAGGGTATAAGATGCTGTGAGAGGTAGCGTGGTGCCCTCGTCTTGAGAATGTTGAAGGTTTGGCATCCTAGGAAGTAATCTCACTGTTGTTTAATCTTTAGCCATCCTAGTTGTTTGTAATATGGCGTAATATGTTCATCCCTTCTCAGGTCGAATATAAATCTAATGCAGGAGTTGAGAGCTCTTCCTAGTAATAAATTCAGTTTAGCCGGTAGGTCGAGGTGTACCAGGGCAGCAGTAGTCGACTAATGGGTGATACTTGTGTATAGTAAAATCAAATAGAAGTATGAGCATGAGCATATGCTTCGCTTTGTTCATATCATCAATTGTGTGGGAAGACAAGCGTGGTGACGAGGAGCGCTTTGAGTTCCCTGGGTATGTTCCTCCTGTTTATTCGCAATTGATGCAGCGTTGCAAGGATCTTTTTCACCGTATTCTCATTATGGTTGTGCCATTGTAGCTTGTGTGATAGGGTAACTCCGAGATATCGTGCCATCATTGAGTATGGCAGTCTCGTGTCATTGACGCTTATAGGTGTCAAGCTGTCGAGATCAATGGTATTGATGTGTCGAGGAGTGCCGATTATCACGACTTTGGTCTCCTCCGCGTTCAGACCAAGTCCATTCTTCAATGCCCATGTGCTGAAGGTAGCCACGTCTTCATTGACTCGTTGGATACCTAGAGGTAGTTCTGTGGGTGTGCAGCTGTGCAGGTAGAAAATGGTATCATCCGCGAAGATGTTGTGACTGCACTATTTCAGCCTCCTTCCCAGATCTGAAACATGAATGGAGAACAGGAGGGGTCCGAGTACCGAACCCTGAAGAACTCCGTTCTCGACCTCTAGCCAGTTTGTAATGTTTCTGTTCGAGTCGCGGACTGCTTGTCGTCTCCCAATTAAGTATGAACAGAGCCACCTTCGTATTGCATTACAGAAGTTGAGGTCTCTCAGCTTTGAAATGAGCACGTCATGACTTATGTAGATTTGTGCTCTTTATGAACTGTTTCAAGTGATTACTATCATGATTATCTACCAGAAAGTCAGTGTTGAAATCCCCTACGATGATCTGATGACTGTGAGTAGGATTGTACCGAAGAAAGGAGTTTTCAAACACTTCCAGATATCCCAGATAACAAAATGCCCGCAGGGTGCGCGCACAGTGCGCGCACGCGTGCGAGTTCATCCGCACGGCGTGCCCTCAGGGAATCAGACATATGTGTCCTCAATTGATGTACATATCGCTCGCACGTCGTGAGGCCGCACGCGTGCGAGCATAATGCGAGTGTATATTGTGTAGTAGCATTACGGGTTGGATTTTTTTTGTCAATTATCATATCATATAATAATGGTAGAAAAAAAAAAAAAACACGGAATCTGACATATTTTATCGTCAGTTGACCCTACCTACGCATCGTATCGACGAAAATTCATTTTACATCCACTGAAAAAACCGCCGCATTTTGCGTCCTCGCTGGGATTTGAACACACGTCCGCTCGGTTACCAGTCGCACGCCCTAACCACTACGCCAAACTACCATATGAAAAAAAATCCAACACTCTCCTACTTGTTCAGAGCCCATCAAAGTGTCAAGTTATTACTCGAAATATTTCCGAATCATCACAATTTTGCATTTGCAGGACGAGATTGAAGTTCTTGCATATTAGGGTGTCCGTTATTTCCCAAATTGACTTTTTTCGAATGTTTCGAGTATTTAAAAAAAAAAAAAAAAAAAATGAAGTAGCGTCACTCAGCATTTTGTGGGAGTGACAAATGAAAAAAAAAAAGAAAAAAAAAAAAAAAAATACCAGAAAAAGTGAATAAAAAACATAATTTCGCACGAAAGGTTCAACAAATTTTGCTCCCAATCTTGACAATTAGGTTTGATCTTGGAAAATATTTATCACGAATTCTGAAACATCGAGTAAATCTTACGAACTGTTTTATGATGAAAATGACATTGATCATTTCATATCGAAATATCGAATGATTGCACACTGACATCATTGTGCCCTCACGCGGTGCCGCGCACAACGGCGACACACGTGATTGTATGTCTTCGCACGCGTGATGTCTAGATGCGACTCATTACGCTCGCACATGTGTTGGCGACACTTCGTGCTAGCAAGAATGGCGCGTTCTCGCCCGGATGACGTGAGCCGCACGTTGTGATGGTTCCGTGCGTCGCACGATTGTTATCTGGGATCTTGTGTGAGGGGGTCGGTAGACTACCGCGAGTAGGACTTTAGATCGTTGTCCTGCCCTCACGGAAAAACACCTTCAAATTTACGGGGTAAATTCGCACCCCCAAAGTTTTGGGGGTTTACCATGAAAACTCAGGGTTTACCCTGTATTTGGGGGTAAAATTTGAGGGCAAACCCTGAGTTTTCATGGTAAACCCCCAAAACTTTGGGGGTGCGAATTTACCCCGTAAATTTGAGGGTTTTTTTCCGTGAGGCTGGAGAGAACTGCGCTATCAGGTATTCAGGTTTATCACAGTAATTTCCACCTGAGTCCTCAAGTATCTTGACTAGTAAGACTAACGGATGTGGAAACCGATGCCACCACCATTTTTACCTATTCTATCGCACCGAAAGACGTTATAGCCTGGAAGCGAGATGAAGTCGTCACTGATTGTAGGCTTTAGCCACGTCTCAAACATACAGATGACGTCGTAGTCTTTGGCTAAGAAGAAGAGTCTGAACTCATCGAGATGTGCAACGAGTGATTGGCAGTTTACATGGCAGCCCTTGAGAGCACTGCACGAGCCAGGGGTGCGCCTAGCCATAATTCGTCATTCTGACCCCGTCCATGACCCCGTCCTACGCTTTGAGTTCGGGCATTTCGCACCGTCAAGCGCCGAGTGCGTCGCGTTGGTGCTTGCTACTTTGCAGTGATAACAACAAGGTGATTCCGCTCTTTTCGTGCATTCCCGCGTTTCGTGGTTTACTGAACAGTGGCCGCATCTAGCTTCCAATTTACAGTTGCTAACTTTGTGGCCGTAGCCTAGACACTTGAAGCACGGCATTATTTTTACGTGATCATCGAATTTACATGATGAGAGGCCGATGAAGATTCGCGATTCGCTTTTTATAATCGACCTTGTCTTCGGGGACACTTCTACTACGCAGCTTGTAAATTTTTTTCCCTCTCGCGGTGGATAAACATATCGTCGGTGATAATGCAATACTGCGTAACTAACATTTGCAATACCGCGTAAGTACAAAAAAAAAAAAAAACGAGATTTGGTGTGCATTCGATGTAGAAATAAAAAATACATCGAATGCACACAATCTCATTTTTTTTTTTTTTTTTGTAGTTACGCGGTATTGCAAATGTTAGTTACGCAGTATTGCATTATCACCGACGATATACGACTTTTGTTTCTTTGTCGTCTTTGCCACCTAGATTCAAATTTACGAAATCTGATTTGATCTCGTCCTTTGTAAGGTCCTTCGAGGCCCCGTAAATTACTATTCGCGGGTTATATTTCAGGTCCTCGGTGATTTCTATGCCTGCCTGTGCTAGCGATGGGAGTGCTCGGATTTTTTCAAGATGTATGTAGACGTTTACAGGTAAGGCAATTTTCGATGTATACACAATGATTGAGTTTTATTGGAAAAATGTGAAAAATTTTCATAATTCTGATGACCTCTTTACATATTAGATTAAAAGAAAAAATATGCACATGAATGCATATTAGTTTGAACAAAACTCTCATCCTCAAATGGTAATAGAAAAATTACTAGCGGTAATCATTATCGGTCGGTTAAAAATTCTTGCAAAAGTTTGTGAGCGTTCTGTCCCTCCCGCTGTACGTCTTATAGTTTCTAAATCGATACCCTTCAGTAAAACAGCACGACGTAACTGCATGTCTTGTTGAATGCGACGTGAATGTTAATACATCCACACTGCTTTTGCCTAATACAGGTTTGATTCATTTACTGACGGCTTGTGGACCCACAGCCTTCTGTGGTTTTTTTTTATAGCTGAAAACAACCTATCCTCATCTTTCCTTGATCTATTTGTAAGATTCATAACTATTTCAATAAGATAGTAGCTACACATACATCGAGATTTTGGTTGAACTTTGGAAAAATCACGAGAGGCTGGAAACTACCCGGTCCTGAAGTTTTCATTGAATCTGGAATTCTTATTTCCAAACCTCCAGATGATGATCCACAGCCTTCTGTGGTTTTTTTTATAGCTGAAAACAACCTATCCTCATCTTTCCTTGATCTATTTGTAAGATTCATAACTATTTCAATAAGATAGTAGCTACACATACATCGAGATTTTGGTTGAACTTTGGAAAAATCACGAGAGGCTGGAAACTACCCGGTCCTGAAGTTTTCATTGAATCTGGAATTCTTATTTCCAAACCTCCAGATGTGGATATGATAATACTTATCTTGATATTTGTTGAGGTTTGAGCCTTATGGGCTACATTTAATGCTGACAATGCTATCGTTTTTCTTGTCAAATCTTTCAAGCTTGACTCTTCTAACGGAAATAATGTCTTTATTGGGAGAGAAAAAAAAAAAAAAATCGAGATGCAGAAACGTTTTGTCTTTATGTCCATGACGACATATATCTATATTTGAGAATGAAAATAAGCCTGACGATCAAATACTTTTTAGCCTCTGGGCATCCTCATCGTATCGACGGCTGAGCGGAATAATATCCTATCTCAAATTTTGTTTGGAAACTAGCCTACATCAAATGACGATTGGAAACTAGCCAATCTCAAATTTTGACTGAAAAGTATCCTATCTCAAAATGCGTTGGGAAACTAGCCTATTTCAAATTGTGTTTGGAAACTAGCCTATCTCCAGAAGACATTCGGTTTCTCCGAAATTAAGTTGGTACCACTGTGGCGGTCTCTCTACAGGGCGATTCAGGTTGGACGCACCATATCAGGTGAGTTCTCCCGAAAATCTGAGACTCAAGTTCCTTTACCAAACCTTCCAGGGTCTAATAATTTAGGAGCTGCAGAAGATCTTAGTCGACTAATCAGAGGGCTTATGAGTGACCAGGACAGGGCCGGTTCAAGAGTGTAAGTCGAGCAGTGCCCGCATCGGATAGATTCTTATCGCCCGACGTTTCAGTCCGACTTCTGGATGAGTATGATGGCGTCGTTTCCTGGAGATATCTTCGTAGGGCATACGTATCCGTTCTCGTAGTCCAGGTCCTCGGCTTCGTAGTTCTCGTAGTCCAGGCCCTTGGCTTCGTAGTTCTCGTATTCGAGGTTCTTTGCTTCGTATTTTTCGTAGTCCAGGTCCTCAGCTTCGTAGTTCTCGTGGTCCAGATCCTCCGCTTTGTATTTCTCGTAAACCAGGTCCTCGGCTTTGTAGTTCTCGTATTCCAGGTTCTTTGCTTCGTATTTTTCGTAGTCCAGGTCCTTGGCTTCGTAGTTCTCGTGGTCCATGTCCTCTGCTTCGTATTTCTCGTAGTCCAGGTCCTCGGCTTCGTAATTCTCGTAGTCTAGGTCCTCCGCTTCGTATTTCTCGTAGTCCAGGTC
The DNA here is from genome assembly GCA_943736025.1 of Tenthredo mesomela. Classification (NCBI taxonomy): domain Eukaryota; kingdom Metazoa; phylum Arthropoda; class Insecta; order Hymenoptera; family Tenthredinidae; genus Tenthredo; species Tenthredo mesomela. Next base: position 14,352,643 of record OX031014.1, on the reverse strand, counting down.
CTCGCCGTGGTAGTTCTAGTAGTCCAGGTCCTTCGCTTCGTATCTTTCGTAGTCCAGGTCCTCGGCTCCGTAGCAAAGGACCTGGACTACGCGAACTACGAAGCGATGGATCTAGACTACGAGAAATACGAGGCGAAGTACCTGGACTACAAGAACTACGAAGCGAAGGACCTGGACTACGAGAACTACGAAGCGATGGATCTAGACTGCGAGAAATACGAGGCGAAGTACCTGGACTACAAGAACTACGAAGCGAAGGACCTGGACTACGAGAACTACGAAGTGGAGGACCTGGACTATGAGAAATACGAAGCGAAGGACCTGGACTACGAGAACCACGAAGCCAAGGGCCTGGACTACGAGAACTACGAAGCCGAGGACCTGGACTACGAGAACGGATGCGTATGCCGTACGAAGTTATCTCCAGGAAACGACGCCATCATACTCATCCAGAAGTCAGACTGAAACGTCGGGCGATAAGAATCTATCCGACGCGGGCACTGCTCGACTTACACTCTTGAACCGGCCCTGTCCTGGTCACTCATAAACCCTCTGATTAGTCGACTAAGATCTTCTGCAGCTCCTAAATTATTAGACCCTGGAAGGTTTGGTAAAGGAACTTGAGTCTTAGATTTTCGGGAGAACTCACCTGATATGGTGCGTCCAACCTGAATCGCCCTGTAGAGAGACCGCCACAGTGGTACCAACTTAATTTTGGAGAAACCGAATGTCTTCTGGAGATAGGCTAGTTTCCAAACACAATTTGAAATAGGCTAGTTTCCAAACGCATTTTGAGATAGGATAGTTTTCAGTCAAAATTTGAGATTGGCTAGTTTCCAATCGTCATTTGACGTAGGCTAGTTTCCAAACACAATTTGAGATAGGATGTTATTCCGCTCAGCCGTCGGTATTATCACTCCTCCGCAACGTTATCCTGCTGATACGCGGTTTGCAGTTGGTTTATTTGCTACTATAATGCCTCAAATTTCTTCTGCAACTTCTCCACATCAAACTCTGCGATTTTCCTTTCACCCATTGCACTTTGGAACAAAATTTTCGTCGGAAAGGAAAGAAAAACAAAAAAAAAAAAAAAAAAATGTAGCAGGGAGGAATATTAAAGACTCCGAATCAAATCTGAACGTGGAGGACAGTAGTGCAACGTTTCACCTGCCAATCTATTGGACGCGAGGCAAAAAGTTTCTGCGAAAATAGAAAATGCTTCGAGTGAGAGAAAAATTAACGTTTCAACGTACGGAACACTGAAATTAATGCCACGAGAGCCAAGTCAACAATTTTTACCAGAAGAAGACCGTCTGTAATTAATAGCATAATCGTGAGTAATCAACAAGTCGTTGGTTGGTCAGCATTGAGGAAATACCTACTATATCCATGATAATCACCTGTGAATACATGGAAACAATGCGAATACATTAAGGCATAACTGGATGGACAGTCGGGTGAAAAAGTTAGTCCAAAATGGGCAAATCTTGTATTTACTACAGGTCTCGATCGTATTAGTACATGTTTGGCCTCACAAATAGCTAAATTAGTTATAAATTAACACTTATAAGAGTTAATTTGTTATTTTTTTAATATCAATTGAAGCGAAATCTTACGAAATTAGGGTTAAATTCGTAGATTTTAAAAATCCATAACTACTAAATTATTTAGTGTAAAATTCTGAAATAATTAATGTATCATTATTCTACCAAGAACTATCATTCATAAAATTTTAAAGAATTTTGGCGATTTTTGATTATCCATCCAGTTATACCTTAAGTATGATGGATAAACGAACGATACAACATATAAAATATCGAGGGCTAGGAATCAGAAAAGCGTCACCCACAAAAAATTGCAGACGATGTCACAAGGGGGTATCTGAAAATTTCACATCGGTTTGATGATGTTTGTGGACTACGGTCTCAGCCGGCCCTTAGCCCTCCATATTGTTTCGCGTCATTCGCGGGACAGGACGAATTTTTTCATTTTTAGGTATATTAATAGATGAAGGTCTCATCAACGCTTTTTTGCGATCAGTATTCAGTATTTAATATTAGAGTGCTATCAATATATCTTCCTACGAAAAACGGTTAGTTCACAATGTCTGCTATTAGGTGGAAATTTACATGATACGAAATATTCAAAGCTCTATGAATCGATATACTTTTACTGCCAGCTTTCAGGACAGTCATAAAACTTCCTAATCATCCAGTAAGTCGAGAAACCTATTTCGAGCGCCTGGAAGAGTGTGTGCGGCAATCGAACAAGCTGTCTCCATGCATTTTACTGAGTCTTCGAAATCGATACTGGCTTGCGGTAGGACAATGCGTTCGTCATCGATTTGCAATTTGTCACCTTTAAGGGGCACTACTAGTGTGACCGCCTGAAAAAAGGTGATTTTTGGGAATTTTTTTCAAGAAAACTACTACATGGAATGTTTTAATGTTTTAAGGATATATTTGTGGATATAGGGTAAGGTTGCCGATATCGTACCGCCGCCCAAATCGTACCACCGTCGTATCTTCCACAATTCGCAGTTTTCATGATATCTAGCCGTGGTTCTTCGAAGCATGTATCATAATACGCGTGTGGAGTGAAAGTGGACATGAAAAAAGAAGTAAGAATTGAAATATTAACGAAAGAAGAATAGCATACCGTAGCATGTAAGTTTTGGTCACATTTCCCTAACGGTTTTTGGCTGGAAATCTAATCGAAATCAAACTTTGCCTGAGTCTCTTGTAAAGTAACTTCAATTTTCGATATACTTGACCTACCAATTTTTGAATCGAACCTCTAAAGCTCTGTCTTTATTCAATTGAAAAGAAAAATGATGAGTTGCCGAAATCGTACCAGCTATCGGTTGCCTTAGAATCTATAGGGCCTAGATCGTACCGGTACGATTTAGGAACTGTGTTCACAATATTCTTGGGATTATTAAATTAATCATTTATTATGATTATTATGATTATGATTATTATTAATATTTATTATTATTCATTATTTATCATTTAATTAATTATTTAATTCACTTTCGTGCAGCTGGCACGACTAAGGTACCCCAGGTACGGTTAGGGAGCCCTGTGGTACGATTTGGGAACCCGGTCGCTCAAATCGTACCATTTTCAAGCTTTTACAAAATTGATTGTATTTCATGAAAATTCTATTCTGATCTCAAATCAACGAAAGATTGATGAAGAAAACATATCAGAGACTCTGTGTTCCAATTTTAAAGTATTTGCATGAATATTCCTAGAAGTTAAGGGTAGGAGATACTGAAAACGGCCCATCTGAACCAATTGCTATTTTCAAATGAGGTTTAACACACATGTTTGCCATCTCAAAACATAGACATTGTGCAAATTTCAAGTCATTTGAAACAATAAGTACAGAGTTACTCCTCATAATGCGCCTGAAATAGCCTTTATTCGAAAACCTCCCATGCGTCTTAATTATTCTTGAATCTTGCTGGGCTTGAACACACATGTTTTAGGCTCCGTAAGCCACAAACCCACGTCGGTTTTTAGAGATAGCTACGATACTTTGATTTTGACACTTTTTTTTATGAAAAAAAAATATATAATTTCTATTTTTTTTTCTAAAATCCGTAATTTTGTCTCGATTTTCAAAATCCGACGTGGGTTTGTAGCTAGTGTGTGTAGGAATGCACCCTGAAAATTGCAGAAGTCTTCGACAAAAATTAAGACGCATGGGACTTTTTCAATCGTCAAAAACATAGTTCTGAGATAAATCGCTTTGAAGTTTTTTTTCAAATTATTCACAAAATTCAAGATTTTCATTACTGCATGAACCAAACTAGTTTCAGACGAGATTGCCAATAGTTTTGAAGCATATTACGTTAAAAAAAAAATAGCTTCTATATTATTTGAGTGGAATTCACATTTTCGTCGTGCATTTCAGAAATTACTATTTCGAGGAAGTTGGAATCAATTATGAAGGATATAAATTATCTCAACTTGAAAAAAATTGAACATATCATATTTCAGCAGTTCGGTTGATATAAACTTGGTCTCGACGAGTGTGGGAACTTCGACCTGCGGGTAGCGAATCGTGCGGTTGATATCTTGTAAATCTGGTTCTGTAAAATGAATACAAACGTTTAGAAGAATGATGCTTTGCTATATGAATCTCAATACTCATCTTTGGTGAAGTGTGTGCCAAAAACTTCAATATGATTCCGAACCATAGAAAAAGCACATTTTGGAGTTGTTGTTTTATCCAAGCGCTTTGAACCACACGTCGATCATCATACTGACATACTGAGACAAAATAATAATCATTCTTTGGGAAAATTTTATACATATCTTTTTTTCAAATGAGTCTCAAAACTTTTGGGTGTCCAACATAATTTTGCTAAAGCAGTTTTTACTTCATTGCAGGAGGCCTCACATCAAAAACTTCTGTTTCCCGAAGGCTATTCCTAGAAAGTAAAAACAAAAATTAGAAATGGAAATGTGCATAATGAGATAAATATAGATATTAGGTATACTTAGGTATTGGGTTCTTATCTTTCAAGGTTCAGTGAGACTCCTACGACTTGCTCGCTGAAAATGAATCAAGATTATTAGTACATCGCACCGGCACGTTACTACTACAACTATAGCACCATCGTATCATTTGAAGCGTTACTTCACCTTCTATAAAGAAGAGACATGATAAATAATATGATGATTAATAATATGTTAATTTAGATTAAGAATAATATGATTGTTGTAAAATTATTTGAAAATAAAAGAGTTCGTAGGAGTTAACATCAAACAGACCTACTAGTCGGTTTCGTAGGACATTTGTAAATAGACGGCTGAAGCCTCTCAAGTATTTGAAAATTCTGGGAAATTGAGAAATAGAGTGGGAATTTGGACTATATAAGACGGGTGCTCGAGCAGAGCTATTCATTCATAGAATCACTAATAGAAAATCACTTCTACTAGATAGAAAAGTAAAAAGAATAATAGAACAAATAAAATCAAAAATAAGAATAATAGAATCACAAATCGAATCAAATCAAACAGATAGGAATTTAAAACAAAAAGAATCGTAAAACTAGTAAAATCAAATATAACATAATAGAATAGACAAATAGAAGTAGTAGGTGACAGCCATGGCGAGTCATAACAAATGACGTCACCCGGCAGGAGTGGGGATTTGGCGCCAGTGAGAGAGACGACAGATAGTCTGATCCAAGATGGCGCCGCCCATACAAACCAAGATGGCTACTTTTTTTCAAAATCCAAGATGGCTACTTTTTTTCAAAATTCAAGATGGCGGTCGTTTTTCAAAATCCAAGATGGTGGTCGTTTTTCTCAAATCCAATATGGCGACTGTTTCGACTTTTTTTTTTCAAAATCCAAGATGGCTACTATTTTTCAAAATCCAATACGGCTACTTTTTTTTCAAAATCCAATATGGCTACTTTTTTTTTCAAAATCAAACATGGCTATTTTTTTTTCAATCAGATATACTGAGATACCATACAAAGACGATGGTTCTGAAATAATAATAAATTCTTATCCTATATACTAGCTGAAATTAATAAAGTATGACAGGGTATATGCAAGGATCGACACAAATTATTTTTCAAATATTCGTTTATTTGATATTACTCTTAAGATAGGTTTTACAATAATCTTTTTTTTTTCATTTGATCGATATTACTATTAAGACTAGTTTTACAGTAGGTACAACAGAGCGCGATCGTAAGACCTGACAGATCCCAATTAGAGGTCATCCGAGACCTAGAGAACCGATGAACGAAACCGCGGTCTTCCTCTTAATCCCGCTACAATCCTCCTGACGCTATCTTGACACATTCATGAATGAATGCCCCAGGATAGCGTCGGGAGAATCATACCGACATTGAGAGGAAAACCGCAGCCCAATTCATCGGTTCTGTAGATCGTGATGACCTCTAATTGGGATCTAATTCGGTCTCATATTAAGACTAGTTTTCACATTCATCCCTTATATCGAACAGTCTAAACTACAGAGCGCGCTGCTCCTGGGCTCGCATCATCGTCCATTCGCAATCACATGACTAGAGCAAATCCTCACATCGGCTATACGAAACGTATCGAAACGATGAGCCAACCAGCCTTCCTCCGCGTCAACCCGGTACAAGTGTCCTGACGCTATCTTGGCATATTCATGAATGAATACCCCAGGATGGTGTCGGGACGCTTGTACCGGGCTCACGCGGAGGAGAGCCGGAAGTTTCGTCCTCTCGATACATCGCGAATGACTGATGTTTGGACTTGCTCAAGTCTCGTGATTCGAATCATGCGGAGATGAAACCCCAGGGTCAAAGCGGTCTGACAGTTTCTCTCTCTCTCTCTCTCTCTCTCTCACATACCCACTTATCAATTAGACAGCGTCGACATTATGCCGGCAACGATACACTTCACTTGTCAATTATAACGCTCTGACATATGTCGGCTATGATGTAATGTAGAAACAAACGGGTCAACTCGTGGAATACAACATTTAAATGGATACGGCAGAATTCCACATCCAGCAAGTCCCTGTGGAGTGTATCCTTCGCTGCATCGGCCTCCTCGCACACAATGACACCGATCTGCTGCAGAGTCGGGGTCTTCATCTTTCTGGATCGCACGATGGTGGCAAAGTGACGAACCAGCAACTCCTTGCACTTGTTGACATCGTCTACCAGCTGCTCCAGTTGAATGATATACTCGTCTATACAGCAGGCGATATGCCGCAGACCGTCAAACGTAACCTTCTGCATTACAATTACTGGTGAATAGGTCTTTCGTTTCTTCCATCCAGGTTCACCAGTGTTATCACCCTCCTCCTCCTCCCCGTACCCCTGCTGACTTTCGGCACCGTCAGGATTGCTCGCATAGAATGCAACTACTTTCGAACCGTGAGCCGATGTTAAACGCAAGGCACACCCTCCGGCTAGCGAGATGGTATCGCTCAGCAACGAACTCAGACTACCGGCGGGACGCTCGCTTTTTTCGAAATACTTTTCGATATCCTCGAGCTTTCCGGCCAGATCTTCCCATGCTTCGGCGCTGAGGGATACCCCGCTCGAGTAGTTATTTACGAATTTCACCACAGGCTCGAAATCCCCATCCAAGCGGAGACGAAGACCAATGTTCACTTTTTTCGACCACGAACCGTTGAGTCCGTACGTCCTCGACAGTACCAGGTTACGCTCGGATTTCTTCAATGCTATGTCAAAAGTTTTAGACAATCGACTACACCCCTCTTTCAACGATCCTTTTTTCGGTGTGGCCATAGCTCTCGACTTCTCTGTTGCAACTGAACGCTCCGCATCTGCACCGAGACCGAGCTGTCTCACCGTTTTGCACACCTCAGCAAAAACTTGTAATAACGCACGATGGTGGGAGGCAGCTTCGCGAAAATTGAAATCCTATACCGGTCATCCGATGAGTACTGTGCGGGGTATGAGAGGTAGAGGGGGAGTCGTGATTTGCTCCATAAAACACGTACTCCGACTCGCAACAGACATCCTTGTCTTTTAGGTATCGGTAACTCGGACTTCCATAATTATGAAAATGATAATGTGCTCCGAGAGCGATCCGCATCGTTTTTCATAGCGGTCATCCGATGAGTACTGTGCGGGGTATGAGAGGTAGAGGGGCGAGTCGTGATTTCCTCCATAAAACACGTACTCCGACTCGCAACAGCCATCCCTGTCTTTTAGGTATCGGTAACTCGGACTTCCATAATTATGAAAATGATAATGTGGTCCGAGAGCGATCCGCATCGTTTTTCATAACGGTCATCCGATGAGTACTGTGCGGGGTATGAGAGGTAGAGGGGAGTCGTGACTTCCCCCGTAAAACACGTACTCCGACTCGCAACAGCCATCCTTATCTTTTAGGTATAGGTAACTCGGACTTCTATAATACAGAAACTGATAATGTACTCCGAGAGCGATCCGCGTCGCTTTCCGTAAGACGCTGATACAGCATCACGCGGTTCCAGGCGCCAACGATGGACGCTAGATATTCGCGACACACACACATTTTTATAACTACCCCACCAAGTGAAATCTACAAATGAATAGAGACTTGCATAACAAAGAAGCAGACCAACCGGTACGGAGGTATAACACAGAAGATCAAGAAAGGTATGTCTGTACGATTCTCTCTCGTTTAACGCTCTAATTTGAAGGGGGTTCTAAGCAAAAGAATGTGTGCTTAACCATTTCAGATGGATGCCGGACGAATTGCGCGTCGCGCCCATCGATTACGCCTCAGGGCGGAATTACGAGATCGCTTCCTCGCAAACGCGCGGTTTTTACTTCAATTTTTACGGACCCACCACGCGGAAGAGGGTGTCGTGACTCAAACATACAACGCGCACTATGAGATCGTCGAACAACTTAACAGGGAGTGGGAACTGAATGATCTGTTCGTTGCCAGGGTGAATGCATGCCTCGCCGAAAGAGGTGCGCTACGACAACAGCTACAACAACAACAACAACAACAACAACAACAACAACTGCAAAACGCAGAAATCTCCTCGACTCTTGAGGAATCAGCGGCGGCGGAGGAGGAGGAGGAGGAGGAGGACGACAACGACGAAGAAACTATTAACAACGAGGAAGACGCAGAATCAATCCCAAACGAAACAGAGGAGGAAGACGACGACGACGAAGAAACCATTAACAACGACGAAGACGCAGAATCAATCCCCTCGCCACCCGCTTCACCTTACTCTCCAACCGCTTCACCTTACTCACATTCGCCACCACCCTCACCTTCGCCACCAGCCTCACCTTCGTCACCACCCTCACCTTCGCCACCAGCCTCACCTTCGCCACCAGCCTCACCCTCACCACCCGCTTCACCATCACCACCCGCTTCACCCTCATCACCACCCCGACCGCCCTCTCCATTGTTCCGAATTCATCGTCGCTGAATCATATTATCATATTACATAAATATATCTTTTTAGAAAAAAAAAAACAACACCGATTTGAGAAAAAATGTATTGAATAAATTGTTTTTGTGAACACCCATATACTCGAAACAGTTATTTGTTATCCCGAACCATCCTCGTATATATTCATATAAATATATATTTCACCACGTATGGCGGTAGGCAGGGGTGCTATGATATATATATATATATATATATATATATATATATATATATACTAGTTATTTGTTATCTCGAATTAGCATATAATTTCACAACGTCTGTGTCTCACACACGGGAGGTAGGGGGATTAGGATCCGGTATAGGTGTGTCGTATCCTGAATGTAGGAAATCATAATAAAAATTATTACATATACCAATTTATCACCTAAATTTAAGAAAATAAATGTAGGAAATATATCGTTTTTTAGAAAAACAATACCAATTTAACACTTAAATTTAAGAAAATAAATATATCGTTTTTACGCATATACTCGAAACAGTTATTTGCTAGCCCGAACTATCCTCGTATATATATATCCTTCTATATTATATAATTCAATCGCCGCCGCCGCCGCCGCCGCCGCCGCCGCCGCCGTGTCGGATTCCAAGGCCTCCTCGACCCCGCTCGGCTCCCCCCCCCCCCCCCCCCCCCTCGCCCGCCTCTTACCCTGGGCCTCCTCGACCACGCTCGAATCGGCCGAGGATAGCCGAGGATAGCCGAGGATAGCCGAAGATAGCCGAAGATAGTCGAGGATAGCTGGAGAGAACCGGAGAGAGCCGAGGATAGCCGAAGATAGCCGAAGATAGCCGAAGATAGCCGAGGATAGCCGAGGAGAGCCGAGGAGAGCCCAAAATAATAATAATTATTAATAATTTCTACACACGACTTCAAGAGATACGAAGCCGAGGACCTGGACTACGAGAAATACTCAGTGAACGACCTGGACAACGAGAACTACGAAGCCGAAGACTTGGACACTGGAAATACTTGGCGAACGACCTGGACAACGAGGAATACGAAGCGAAGGACCTGGGCAACGAGAATTACGAAGCCGAGGACCTGGACTACGAGAAATACTTAGCGAGTGACCTGGACTGAGAGAACTACGAAGCCCAGGACCCGGACTACGAGAAATACTCACTGAACGACCTGGACAACGAGAACTACGAAGCCGAGGACCTGGACTACTAGAAATACTTGGCGAACGACCTGGAGTACGAGACCTGGACTACGAGAATTACGAAGCCCAGGACCCAGACTACGAGAAATATTCACTGAACGATCTAAACAACGAGAACTACGAAGCCGAGGACCTGGACTACTAGAAATACTTGGCGAACGACCTGGAGTACGAGAATTGCGAAGCCCAGGACCCGGACTACGAGAAATACTCACTGAACGATCTAGACAACGAGAACTACGAAGCCGAGGACCTGGACTACCAGAAATACTTGGCGAACGACCTGGACAACGAGGAATATGAAGAACATAAAATCCACGGATTATTCGGGTTTTAGAAACAACTGATACAAATTAGAATATGGGGGGTTGGCGCGCGTAGCGCGCAGGGGGGCGGAGCCCCCCTAGTATATATATATATATATATATATATATATATATATTCCCACACGTATGACTGTAGGGTGGAGGGGGGTCTATGATTCGTTCACGAGACGTTAAGATGCGGTACATAGGTGTTATATCTTAAGCGTGGGGGGGAATATAAATACTAGTTATTTGTTATCTCGAACCAGCATATAATCTCACAACGTCTGTGTCCCACACACACGGGAGGCAGGGGTATTAGGATCAGGGTATAGGTGTGTCGTATCCTGAATGTAGGAAATCATGATAAAATTTTATGAAAACCACACTACCCATCCCACCACAAATTTCCACAGTGTGTCACACACACACACACGTACGTCGGGAGGGGGGTATGATTCCCACACTAGACGGATCTGGTATGAGATCTATAAATTCTGTTGCATCCGTGCAGTTTGGTCAGTTTGATGACAAACAGCTTAAAAATGCAATCCAATAATTTTCAAGACGAGCTAACGGGTGTGAACAGGGTGATCTATCGTAACAGCGTGGTTCGAAATGTGGTACGCGACGTGTTGCGTTACGCCAGGAGTTCCACTCCCCAAACAGTGCGAGACTTCGACGAAAATTGGTGGCTCGAGCTGGTGGACTTACCGGCACCCGCGCTGCTCCACCGATTGAGGGGACTTTTATGGTGCTGCTGCATTCGCGATATCGGTCGCATGTACGAAATGAGGTTGTTTGAGGCTTCTTGGGAGTGTATGAAGACGGCTGTCGACGTGTTGTGGGAGCGCGGAAGTCAGTCAGCCCCTTGGGTCTCCAAGATGACACGAGCGTACATGACTCACGAGGGTAAGTAATAACTCTGTTCTACGGGTGTTTTACCAACGTATCGCTTCATAGTTTTTTCCGCAACAGCCAACTCGACCGACGAACCCGATACAGATTGGCTAAACGAAAAGGAGGAGAAGGTCGACGAGGAGGATAAACTCTTGTACGACGCTGCGGCTCGCTGCGAGCTTATGGCGCGGGAGGAGGCGGACGAAGAGTGCGAGTTGATAAGGGCGGCCGAAGCTGTCGAAAATGCCGAACCAGATAACACGACCGCATCGCCACCGTCTCCCGATGACCAGGCCGAAAATGCACCTCCTGCCGAGGCCGAAAATACGGTTGCCGGCACACCACCACCGTCTCCTGCAAAATCGTCGACAGACGATGAGATGGAGGTGGAGATCTCTGAGGATTCCTCCGGTGAGTACGCGCTAGTCCGCATTCTCCTTTTTTTTCTAATTTTCAAGACACCTCGTGTAACCGGGACTTTAACTCTTGGCTGTCAGAGAGGCGCCGCGCTGTCTACGCTGCGTTGAAACGAGCCGGAGGAGGAGTCAACGAAGGGGCCAGTATATCAGGCATACAGCGGGGCGGGGGAAAGAGAGAGAGACTCGCTAGTACAGCTGTAGAGGATCATATCGCACGTCCTCCGGGTGTCAGATTTGTGATTGTAGACGAGAGTCGTAAATATTATCGTAGATTTGCCATCACAGGGACCGTCTTGACGTTAAAAATTATCACACCGCCGGAAACCGTCGATCCTGTGACCTGGCTCGAAGAAGCCATCAGGGATATTCATAATTACGCCACGACCCCTGCCCCGGACTCTGTCGATGATCCCGCGAACGATTATATAGGGTTCGGGTTAGACACACCCTCGTTTGCTCTGGGAATGGCCGGTTTGTCGTTTAGGCCGGTCCGGGACTCTCGCTACGAGGATCTCTGGCGGCTCGTTTTCAGTCTCTCCCAAAGCGCATCCGAATTTTGTGTGGATGACGCGTTGAGAATCACGGTTAATCGGGTCAGCGTACCTGTGGGTCGCGGTCGCAAGAGTAAACCTCTCACGCACGAGGAGGTGAGCAAACGATCGCTTCTCGAGGTCGAACGCGACAATCTTTGTCTACCTCGCGCTATAATTTCTGCTCGTGCCTACCTGAGCAGGGAGGGTATCGGGGGCAACGACGCGGATCCCACACCTCGATGGTCCGACGTACGTCACGCGAAATCGAGACTTCAGAGGGAGGCTGCCGTGGTTTTGTGCAGAGAGGCGCGCGTAGAAGTCCCCCCAGAGGGGTGCGGTATGCGAGAGATCGTCAGATTTCAAGAATATCTGGCTCCTCTGGGGCTAAGCGTTGTAATATATGATTTTAACACCTTTGGACGCGGGGGTGAGACCATTTACAACGGGGCGCGCGTACTAGCTGAGCAGGGGGTATGCTCCAGAGGCACATTGAACATACTGTACTTTCCTCGGGGTGGTCACTACAAACCAATACTGAATCTAACTGCCGCAGCGGCCAACAGACGCTTCTGCGAGCCCTGCAACATCGCCTATCGAAACACGGGCGATCACAGGTGTTCGAATAGATGCCCCGGCTGCAACGCCGTACCACAGTGCGACAGAGCGGGAGTACGGGTGCGATGCGGTGCCTGCGGCCGGTGGTTTTTCGGGGAGGAGTGTCTGCGGAGACATCGGGTCGCGGGATCGTTCGATCCTCGCAGAAGCGTCTGTGACACCCTGCAGATATGCAGCGGGTGCGGTCTTTTCATCGATCGCGCTAAGGGGGGTCACTCATGCGGCAACCTGTACTGTCACACGTGCGGATCCGTACAGCCGCTCAACCACGAGTGCTACATGCAACCTCTCAAGCCACCAACCGGAAACTCGGAAAACATATTTATATTTTATGACTTTGAAACGCAACAGTGCGCCTCGGTGGCCGGCAGCCGGGATGTCAACCTGCACGTACCAAATCTGTGCGTGGTACAACAGACGTGCACTAGCTGTATACACGAGCCGGATATAAACACACCTTGTCCCGGCTGCGGTCTCGTGCGCGAATTCATATTCCGAGACGACCCGGTTAAACAGTTGGTGGAGTTTGCGACGCGGCCCGTTTGTCGATTCAAAAAGATCTTCTGCATAGCGCATAACGCTGGCGGATTCGATTCCCAATTCATACTGCGTTACCTGGTGGAGAACAACAGAGATCCGCCGCAGGTGATTCTAAACGGCACCAAGATAATACTGATGGAGACGGGTCACACGCGTTTTCTGGACTCTTTGGCCTACATGCCTATGGCTCTAGCGGCGTTGCCCAAGGCATTCGGACTCCCTGTGGAATCGCGCAAGGGTATCTTTCCGCATCTGTTCAACACACCGGAGAATCGGGGTTACATAGGGCCGTTACCAGCCGCGGAATTTTACTCCCCCGACAGCATGAAAACCTCGGACAGACACGCTTTCTACAAATGGTACGAGGAAGCCACGACCGGGGGCTACGTGTTTGATTTCGATCGGGAGCTCGTGGAATATTGTCGCAGCGACGTAGACATCCTTCGCAGGGCGTGCGTCGCGTTTAGAGATATTTTTTTGAACTGTGGCGGTGTTTGCCCGTTCTCGCGAAGCACCACCATAGCATCGGCCTGTTCCGTCGTGTTTCGACAAAATTTCCTCCGACCCCGCAGCATAGGAATACTACCGGTCAGTGGGTACAGGTTGACCGACAATCAATCGGTGAAAGCGGTGAAATGGCTCGTTTGGGTAGAGAGGTGCCTGGGGACAGAGGTGAGACACGCTGGTCGAGGTCGCGAGTACAGGATCCCCGAGACGAGACGGCTTGTCGACGGGTATTACACAGACGCTGAGGGTGAACGACACGTGCTGGAATTTCACGGTTGTTACTGGCACGGGTGTCGAAGATGCCACACGGTCAATCGCGACAAAGAGTTATCCGGCGGGGATACGATGGATAGACGGTGGGAAGAGACTAGGGCAAAAACGGAACGTATGACAGAGCTTCGTTACAGGGTCACTGAGATGTGGGAGTGCGCGTTCGACGAGATGGTGGAAAACGATCCGGAAATGCGCGACTACGTCGATCAGCATCCGTTGGTCGTATCGCGCGACTCGCTGAATCCTCGAGACGCGTTTTTCGGAGGACGTACGGGGAACACGAAGCGTTATCACGAGGTTGCCCCGGGGGAGGAAATCCGATACGTCGACGTATGCTCTCTGTACCCTTGGGTGTGCAAGACTGGTCGCTACCCTGTCGGTCATCCGCGAGTCTACGTCGGTAGGGAGTGCAGAGCGTTGACCGGGCCGTACAACACAGACATCTCCGGACTCGAGGGTCTCGTGAAATGCGTGATTCTGCCGCCTAGGAATCTTTATCACCCCGTGTTACCGGTCCGGATGCGAGGAAAACTCATGTTTCCCCTGTGTCGCTCCTGCTGCGAGGATTCTCTGCAGATCGATTGTCCGCACGAGTCGGAGGCCGATCGATGGTTCACAGGTACTTGGGTATCGGCCGAGCTGCAGAAAGCCGTGGCTATGGGCTACAGCGTGATCGATGTATCGGAGATCTGGCAATACGAGAGCACGGTGTACGATCCGGCCAGCGGTCAGGGGGGACTCTTTGCTCCCTACATAGACACTTTCCTGAAAATAAAACAAGAAGCCAGCGGGTGGCCTAGCGAGTGCACCGACGAGGCTTCCCGCGACCGTTATCTCGCGGAGTACGAGCAGATTGAGGGTATCAGGTTGCAACGGGAGAAGATAACAAAGAACGCCGGGCTGCGTTCCGTATCCAAGCTCTGCCTGAATTCTTTCTGGGGTAAATTTGGCCAGCGCGAAAACCTCCCGCGTACCGAGGTGATCAAAGACCGCCAACGCCTGTTGGAACTGTTGACCGATCCCGAGAACGAGGTGACGGATATTTTACCTGTGACGGAGCAAATACTTTACGCGCGCTGGATTAATACGGAGGAGGGCATCGCTCCGTCTCCCTTGGCTAACGTTGTGCTGGCCGCCTACACCACTGCTCAGGCTCGCCTCAAGCTGTACAGCTATCTCGAGAGGCTCGAGCGCCGGGTGTTGTATTACGATACGGACTCTGTTATTTACGTGCGGAGAAGCGGGGAGTGGGAGCCGACTACGGGTAACTTTTTGGGTGATCTGACCGACGAGCTGACGGAATACGGGGAGGGTAGCTACATAAAAGCCTTCGTTTCCGGTGGTCCGAAATTTTACGCGTTCCTGGTACAAAAGGGGGATGGGGAGGTGGCCGAGGTTTGCAAAGTAAAGGGGGTCACTCTAAATTATCAGACTCGAATGAGGATAAATTTCAACTCGATCCGGGGCATGGTGGTCGAGGCTCGGGAACCTATTCGCGTTGAGCGACGGGCTATACAGCGTACAGCGTTGCACAGGGTGGTCACGCTGAGCGTAAACAAGATATGCCGTCCCGTTCAAACCAAAAGACGTCTCTGCGACACGGGGTACGACACTCTTCCTTTCGGCTACAAATCGCACAGCTGAGCGGAGTAAATTGTACATCTCTCTCTTTAGTCAAGAGCTTTGCAGCGAAACTCTCTCTCTCTCTCTCTCTCTCTCTACCTACTTAGTGTTATACCCTGTTATCTGACACGTGTGTAGAGAGAGAGAAATAGATAAACCTCTGCTCGCCAAGCCGCCAGGAACAGATGTGTGCAGCGGTGGCTCGTCTAAGTAGGTCAGTATTAGTATAGTAGCCAGTAATTGTTTATCAACCTGAGCGTAAAACGGCTGGTGCGGGGTGTGTGCGGTGGGTCGAGAAGCTGAGAGCACCGCACGCCGCGAGGCAACCCCCAGTGTAAGCTGACACGGGTTGCCTTTGGCGCGTCACGAGCTGCTTCCCGGCCGGCGACCCGTATCTCAAGCTGTTAAGACGGGTCGTCGCGCGCGCGTTCCCAAAAGCTTGTACGTAACGCGCGCCCCCCGCGGGCCCCCCCACCGCGGTTATGCCATCACGACAGGGGGCATCGACTCACACACCGAATATCAACCTATAATAAATATATATATATTCAATTGCAGATACGGCGGAGTGGTGAGTCGCGAGCATGGACACGCGCTGGAAACACCCGTTTTCGGCAATCGTAGCCGGTCCTTCCGGTTGCGGAAAATCCAACTTTGTGAAAAACTTTCTGCAACAGGCGAGCAAGATGTGCGACACAGAGTTCGCGATGGTAGTCTGGCACTATGCCGAGTGGCAACCGTTGTACGGGGATTCGAGCGCTATAGAGTATCGAGAGGGTTTGCCGCAGCCGGCCGACTACGACGCTGACACGCGGCCCAAATTACTCGTCATCGACGATCTGATGCGCGAGTCGTCCAACGGCGTGGTCATCGATCTCTTCACCAAGGGCTGCCACCACAAGAACATGAGCGTGTTCCTGATCACGCAGAATCTGTTTCACCAGGGACGCGGGCAGAGGGATATCTCGCTGAACGCCAACTATATAGTTTTCTTCAAGAATCCGCGCGATCGCGCGCAGATACATCACCTGGCTCGTCAGGTACACCCCGAGGACCCTCGCTTCCTGCAGGAGGCCTACAACGACGCCACAGCGCGCCCCCACGGTTATCTGCTCCTCGATCTGAAACAATCCACCCCGGAGAACTGCCGGTTTCGCACCGATATATTTCCCTCGGATCCGCACCACTACGTTTACGTGCCTCGCAGGGATATAAAGGGTGGAGGATCGCACGCAGCGCCAGTCTTTCGCCTGTGATGAAGCCTGGAGCTAGACGAGGAGGAGGAAGAAGAGGTTCGACAAACAGGTTCAGCTCTTCCAACGCCGCGGCCTTGCACGCTATCTGTAAATCGGACCCCGCTCGGAGACAGGTTCTGCTACGCACGGCGGACGACGCTCTGGTGAAAAACATTTGCGAGTGCGCTCTTAACACTCTCAGGGGTAACGTGAGCCTGAGCACCGATCAGAAGAGACGTTTGAGCAAACACAGAAAAACTTTACGTCGCCTGGCTTGCAACACGGGCAGCTGGAAAAGTAAGAAACGTTTGCTGCTTCAACGGAGTGGATTTCTACCCTTGCTGCTGACCCCGATTATCGGCACTCTGGTGGGTGGTCTGATTGGCGGGTGAAAAAAAAATTGAGGCAATGGAGCGGGCCAAGAAAATGGTCCTGATACCGCAGGAGACAGCCGAACGTATCCAGCAGCGTCGACCCGATGCGGATCCCGCGAGCCGGCTCGATAGCGAGATGCACGCTATTCTCAACGACCCGGGGAAAAGCGATCGGGAAAAATGGAAGCTGTACAGACAGGTGCTGGGGCGTTTCTTGTTTTTTGCCGCCGAGTCGCGAAAACCTTTGCAATTCTCTATACGAGGAGTGGGTGGTGAGGCAGCTGGTAATACCGTTGGTGGGGTAGAAGAAGAAGAGATGGATGGGGTGACGGAGGGGAATGCAGGTGTTAACAGCGGTGTACCTATACAGGCTATCGTAGTGAGCGTGCCGGACAAGTTTCGGCGGAAAGCGGAGCTGTTGCTGAACTATTTGACCACCAACGGTCGCTCTGAGATCTCGTGGGATGACAAGGGGACAATAGCCGTAAGGGGGACTCAGATAGCCGGGACAAACATCATCGATCTGATAAACGACGCGGTACGCGAGAGAAAATCTATGCAGGCCAGGGGGAGGGAACAGTTCGCCAGGGTCCTTCACTCGATCAACACGCCGCGAGAGTACATAGGTAACCCCGTTTTTCAAAAACCTACGCGTCACGCCTCGTCACGATCGACAACAGGTCCATCTCATCAGTGGCGTATCAGCGAGGACGAGGACCAGGCTGTGGACGGTGACGTTGACACGAACGAGGCGGGTGAGGAGGAGGGGGATACGGATTCGGACTCGGTATTTTCCACACCCAAGAACAGACAACAACAACAACAACAACCAGGACAGACTGGAAACGGTGCTTGGTTGAGACTCAGGTTGAAATGAAGATCCTCGAGCGACTGTACTACGATCCGGCAAACGAGGCGGGTTACGCTGGTGCCAGGAACTTGACTCGAGCCGTGGGAAGAAGAAAAAAAGGGAAAAAAATACCTCGCGCTACGGTGGTCGAATGGCTGGCGTCGCAGGACGCGTACACGCTGCACAAGTCCATACGTAGGAAATTTCCCCGAGCCAGATACAACGTGCAGAATATAGACGACCTGTGGGAGGCTGACCTGGTGGATCTCAGATCGATCAAACAGTACAACGACGGATACGGCTACCTGTTGGTGATCATAGACGTGCTCAGCAAGTTTGCCTGGGTCGAGCCGCTCGCCGACAAGAGTGCGACCACCGTTGCCGGGGCTTTCGAGCGCGTGTTATCCTCCACGGAACGCTGCCCGATTCAACTGCAGACCGACAAAGGCAAGGAGTTTGTCGGAGCTCAATTCCAGAAGCTGCTCGCTGCCAGAGGGGTGCGCTACAGAGTCACGCGAAACCCCGACATAAAGGCGGCCGTTGTGGAACGCTTCAATCGCACTCTCAAGGAGAGAATGTGGCGTTACTTCACCCACAAAAATACCCATCGCTACCTGGATGTGCTGCAGCAACTGGTAGAGGCGTACAACGCCACCACCCACTCGACCATTAAAATGGCTCCGTCGATGGTGACTCTGGAAAATGCGGCAGCCGCGCGCTTAAACATGGAAAAGGCACGCGGTGGCCCGCCGCGATCCGGTACGAAGCCACGGTTTCGAGTGGGGGAGCGGGTTCGCATCAGTAAGGCTAAGGGTGCCTTCAAGAAGGGTTACGAGGCCAACTGGACCGAGGAGGTGTTTGAGATTCGACGCGTTCTGCACCGCGCCCCGATCGTCTACCTGTTGGCGGATTTGGAGGGTGAGGAAATAGACGGGCTGTTTTACGAGGCTGAGCTGCAACGTGTGATCAAAGACGATGTTAAGACTGTGGATAAAATAATACGGACGCGGGGAAAGGGGGCCAGTCAGAAGCTGTTTGTCAGCTGGCGCGGTTATCCGGAAAAGTTCAACTCTTGGGTCGCTGCGAGCAGCGTGCGAAAACAGGCATGAAGGATCAGTTTTACATCACGCTGCCCAGCAACAGCTCGATGAAATTTTTTCCTCACAACACGACGGCTCGCTACACCACCCAGCTACCGCGCCAGATCGAGCTTGTCGGAGAGTGGGAAGTCGCCCTGGTGGAGATCCAGTACCCGCTGACGCTTCAAAACATAAACGAACCCTACAACGCGGTGGGATTTCACGTGCATCGTTCGGACACACCTGCAGAAAATTTTCACGAAATTTCATCGTTGTCGGGGGAAAAACGAGTGGCGCATGGTCAATTCCTCATCAAGCCTGGTATTTACACAGATATTTGGGAAATTATCCAAGTATTGAACAGCCTCCCGACCATCAAGGAGCATTTGGAGTTTGGACGAGCCGACAGCGCTGACGATCGTTTGAATGTGGTCAGAAAATGCAGCTGCAAGGATGGTCACTACCTCTCGTTTTCCGGTGGTATTCGCCAACAACTTGGATTTCCAAAGCTTACGACCAACATACGCGACAGGGTGGTGGTGGTGGCCAACCATCCTTTGAACCTACCCAGCGGAATACCCTCGCAGATGTTTGTCTACGCGGATCTCGCTGAGCCCAGAATAGTGGGCGATGTCTACGCTCCGCTGTTGCGTATAGTGCAGACTGTTGGCAAAAATTTTCACAACGGTGTCTCGGAAAGCAAATCCCTGGCACCTCCGCACTACGTACCTCTGCTTCTCACCAATTTCCGAACCATTGAAATCGATATAAGGGACTCTCTGGGTAGACCTATGCCATTTACGCGCGGGACATTGACGGCCACGTTGCACTTCAAGAGGTCGCACTGATGGCTCACTACCTTGAACATTACGACAATCAGGTGGGCGGTGGTGGTATAGGCAGAGTTTATTCCGGTGCTCCGCAACAGCGTGGTCACGGAATCGGTAGCTTCCTGGGGGGATTGTTTCGCCGCGTGATACCCATTCTGAAGAGCGGTGCGCGCGTGTTGGGCAAGGAGGCTCTGCGGACCGGTGTGAGTGTCATGGAAGATATGGACAACAACACACCCTTCAAAGAGGCTCTCAAGAAACGCGTCATCGAGTCGGGTCACAATCTGAAGCGAAAAGCTACAGAGAAACTGGGCAATCTGATGAAGGGATCCGGATATAAAGCGTTGCGCGGCGGACCGAGGGGACAGTTGTTGCGGGGTCGCGGTGCAGGATCGATCGGGTCTCGTAGGAAAGCTGTCAAGAAAATCAAACCGAGAAAGAAGAAACCAGGGCTTGCCGGAATTAAGAAGAAAAAGACAACTCTCAAGAAAAAGAAGAAAAGCTGTTGCGGAAGTAAAAGAAGAACTGTAGCTGATATCTTCGAAGCTCGCTAACAACAATAATAATAAACATCGACCATGGCGTACTTGCACACGCACTCCTGCGAGTGTCTGAAATCGGAGCTGGATTTGTTCTCTCTACCACCGACGCAAACCACGATCGAGAGCGGGCAGTGGGTCCACTACAAGCCTGTGTCGTCGCTCACGGATGACTCACCCATAGAGTTTATGGTGCCCGGCCTCAGCGACGAGTATCTCGACCTCTCCCACACTATGCTCAGCCTGCGTGTGAGTCTACGACCGCTCAGCGGAGAGCAGCCGGCAAAGGGGGCTGCAAAGGCCGTCGTGGCCCCTGTAAACAACCTGCTACACTCTCTGTTCAGCCAGGCCGACGTGTTCTTTAATCAGAAGCTAGTTTCACCGGCTAATAACGCGTACGCTTACCGAGCCTACATAGAGTCGTTGCTGAATTACAATAAGGCTGCGAAGGAATCACACCTAACCACCACCCTGTGGTACGGGGATACAGCGGGGAAGATGGATGAAATCGGATCGACTAACAAGGGGTTTGCCCAGCGCCAAAAATTTCTGAACGGTGAAACCAGTGTGGATTTGATCGGGCATCTTCACTGCGACGTGTTTAATCAGGAGAAGTTTCTGCTAAACGGTGTCGAGTTACGAGTACGGCTCGTGCGCTCGCGGGACGCCTTCTGCCTCATGGAGAGCACCAACACACACGGCATACACATACTAGAGGCCTCGCTGCTCGTGCGACGCGTAACGATAAACCCCGGCGTCCTGCTGGCTCACGCTAGAGCTCTGGGTAAAGGTACGGCAAAGTATCCTCTTACCAGAGTGGAGGTGAAGGCTATGACTATTCACAGCGGTGTGCAGGGTGATACGTTGGACAATGTATTTCTGGGTCAGCTGCCGAAAAGAATGATAGTGGGCTTTGTCGATAACAAGGCCTTCAACGGTGATAAAACCTACAACCCCTTCAACTTTCAACATTTCAACATCAACTTTTTGTCCTTGTACGTGGACGGCTCGCAGATCCCCTCGAAGCCGCTACAACCCGACTTTACGCGAAGCAAGCTCTACGTGGATACCTACCACACCCTTTTCTCCGGAACAGGCATACATTTTCTAAACGATGGGAACGGTATAGGTCGTGAAGATTTCCCCCACGGGTATTGCCTGACGGCTTTCGACCTCACCCCCGATCTGTCGGCAAACAGCGGTACGCACTGGAATTTGGTGAGACACGGCAGCGTTAGAATCGAGGTGCGGTTCGAAGCTGCCCTGGAAAAGACGATAAATTGCATCGTATACGCGGAATTTGACAACGTCTTGGAAATCGACGCAGCACGCCAGGTTATAGTGGACTTTGGAGGATAGACAGCAATGTGAAACCTGAACCACCTCCCCCCACCATTGAAAAAAGAAAAGACGACGTTGCAGATTGACGGAAGGCAGCTGCGGTCGAACGACACACGCAGTATCCAGTTTGCCGCATACCCGCGAACACGTCTATAGCAATATGGTGGACTACGTGGTCGATATGCAGGGTTTTCGGGATGCTCAGAACGGTTTCGCCATCAAGGAGGTTTCCGTGCTAGCTTTGAATCACGAGTACATAGGGCACTGGGTAGCCACACCACCCTGCGCCTTCACCGATCTCCCAGCGAACATTTGTGCTCAGAACAACTATCTTACGCGCAGTCACCACGGTATAGAGTGGTTCGACGGTGATATTCAATACAAACAAATCTACAGAAAACTGCGCGCCGTGGCACGTTCAGCCAGCATGATTTATACGCGCGGTGCGGAAAAAGCGAAATTGTTGCGGCGCGTTATGTCGCGTCAGGTGACGAATCTAGAGGACGAGGACTGCCCGGCATTTGGAAAGCTGCCGCCATCGGATACGTACTGCATGCATCACGCTCTGTGCAACCCCGGAGAGTTTGTCTGTTCGCTAAATCGTGTGGCTGTACTGAAATCTTGGCTGCTGGGGAGAAAAACGGTTGACGAGGTGGACTCTAGCGGGTTTTCTACAGCCGAATCCGAAACGTGTAATGAACAGTCTGGAGCTGAGGAGGGTTTTGGCTTTGATACCGGCGAGTACGTGCGGGGTGTACCCGGCTGATCGTATTCCTTTGCGGTGGTCCCGCCCCGCTGCCCTTATCGCAAACACCGATGACCACACACAGCCCGGAAGTCACTGGGTCGCTTTCTACAGCGACGAGTCCGGCAACGGGGTCTACTTTGACAGCTACGGAGTTGCGCCTTTCATCCCACACCACGTGCGTCGTCTGCGGAGAAACTGTCCTCGCTACCGGTACAACACGCGCCAGCTCCAGAGTATCTTTTCCGACGTGTGTGGTCAGTTTTGTGTTATGTTTCTCTATTATATGCATTTTGGTTACACGCTTGATGCTTTTGTCGATATTTTTACGGATGATTATGTAAAAAATGATTCGATGGCCGCGTCGTTTTACAATTGCGTGGCCAAAAAAATGAAGAGTTGCGACAAACTCGACGCCTCTTGTCTATCTTGTGTACAGATATGTTTAAGGAAACATTGTTAATTATAAGCTAGTTTCAAGCAATATGGAATAAAACGAAAATTTTGTAACGAAATAACGTGTGTTGTTTATTGCGAGCGCATCCCACCAGTATTTCAGCAACCTCAGCAGTTTTGGAGATAGGAGAAATATAACAAGGCTGATCACTTGATACTCGTTTGTACCTACTGTGAAACCAGTCTTAAGAGTAACATCGAATAAACGAATATTTGAAAAATAATTTGTCTCGATCCTTGCTTATACCCTGTCATGCTTTATTAATTTCAGCTAGTATATAGGATAAGAATTTATTATTTCAGAACCATCGTCTTTGTCTGGTGTCTTAGTATATTTGATTTGAAAAAAAAGTAGCCATATTGGATTTTGAAAAAAAAGTAGCCATATTGGATTTTGAAAAATAGTAGCCATCTTGGATTTTGAAAAAAAAAGTCGAAACAGTCGCCATATTGGATTTGAGAAAAACGACCACCATCTTGGATTTTGAAAAAAGTAGCCATCTTGGATTTTGGAAAAAAAAGTCGAAACAGTCGCCATATTGGATTTTAGAAAAACGACCACCATCTTGGATTTTGAAAAAAAGTAGCCATCTTGGTTTGTATGGGCGGCGCCATCTTGGATCAGACTATCTGTCGTCTCTCTCACTGGCGCCAAATCCCCACTCCTGCCGGGTGACGTCATTTGTTATGACTCGCCATGGCTGTCACCTACTACTAATAGAAATTATAAGACGAGCTTTGACGAACACATATTAACCAATATAATTGTACCTGACGTGAGTTATTACCCTACATTGATTGATTAACGCTAACGGGTTAAAACTCCGCAGCCGCAGTTAATAAATATTCCTTAATTTTATGATTAACGCTAACGGGTGAAATCTCCGCAGCCGCAGTTAATAAATATCCCTTGTACAATTTTATGATTAACGCTAACGGGTGAAAACTCCGCAGCCACAATTGTTGATTTTCCTATACATGATTAACGCTAACGGGTGAAAACTCCGCAGCCGCAGTTGATGATAATTCCTTTCCACCTATAGTAAGATATGATCAACGCTAACGGGTTAAAACTCCGCAGCCACGATTAGCTACTATCTCTCCTTAAGAATACGCCTAACGCTAACGGGGTAAAACTCCACAGCCGCAGGTCTTAGGTAGTATAAACCACTAAGGTTATCATCACTTAAAATTAGAAAAAGAACAATAGAGTCAATTCAAGATAATATGCCGTTGCTTAAGTAGCCCGGAGATTTATTAAGATTCAAAATTAAAGGAAACTCCTTACGAGAAAGTAAATAACGTTTCACATTACACAAGCACTATGGTATATTTCAAATCACACAAAAAATAACTACTCTAAACTGCATTGCACTAGTTCGACTCCAACTTCTAATTCACTCACACTCTGGGATATTGGTAACTACATAAATATCATCACTATTTCATATTTCTATTGCACTAACACCACTCTGAAATATTTTCTACACAGTACACTAATTCACGCCAAACCTGCTTCTAGAATTCACCTGCTGCGTAATCCTTTGCTTCTTTCGCTCCTCCTGCTTTCGTAGCAATTTTCTTCTTATCTTTTTGTTTCGATCGTCTAACTTTCCTATTCTCCACACCGAGAAAACAGTTTATTCACAATTAATAAATGTATTTAGTTGGCCATTTTCTTAAAACGTATATTTACTGTTACTATATTTTGTTATAGTTGATAAACATTCTGTTCACTGGAATAACGAAAAAAATTATCAATCTTTCATTCAGATATTTCATTTGTTTGAGGGGATTTCTTCCCGACAATTTGTAGATACGCTCGAAGCAAATAAGAATTCAATTAAGAAATTCAAATTCTACATTTTTTTCATCTCAATGAAGCTATATTTTATACTATAATGTGATCGTTTTCATCCAAATTCATAACCACTGCCGTTAAATACATCAGGTATTGTTCCAACACAAGATTTGTTAACTGTTAATAAATGTTTCTTTGAATGAAGTGCGATCAAGTTTGCCTCTAATTCTGCTATGATTCTATTGAACAAAGCTGAGTTAAATAGTCAGTTAGTTAATGGAGTTGGTATAATATGAATACAATAAAACAATCGCAAAGCAGGGATAGTTCTCTCGCGATAAAAGTAACATTCTAAACCCTTGACAAGGCGTGGATTTGGGATGTAAAATCAGCGAAAAGGACCATTACACTGAGGCCAGTCCTCCAAGGCGAAACCTGTACCTACTCGCAACCATTCGCACAAAAAAACCTATTATAGTTAATCTTACATAGAAAATGATGATATAAGATTTAACCACTCAAATTTAGTTTTATAAATGAAAAATTGTTTATTCGATAAATTTCAAAATTGGTTCATTAACTATTAACAAATATCAAATTGTTGCTAGTAAATATATGTTAGTTGCTTGGGATTTTTTCAAGTATACGGTTTGTTAACTACAAAGAAATATTTATTTCGCCAAATACAACTATGCCATTTGTTAACATTAAACGAATTTTATTAACTATAAATAAACTGTTTTCTCGGTGCACAGCTTCAGCTTCTCCTGCCAATTTTCGTTTCCTGTCCCGTTGTCTAGAGATTATCTGTCCTGATGGTCCCGCTTCTTCTCCTCTAATTGCTGCTTTCATGATTTTTGTCCTTCCGATCCCGTTGTTGTACTCCGCCACTGCGTTGACCACTGCTAGATGTAAACGCTTCTTCGAAACAAACACTTCTTTCACACACTTCCTCCATATCAAACTGTTGAGGCATTCATTTGCATTTTGCGTTCTTCCTCGGGCACATCGCAGTAAGAGTTCGTCACTCGTGAGTCGTTCGTAGATGGGCTTCAGATTTTCAACCACTTTCTCGTTCAAAATCAACTTCATGTCCTTATGGCGTCCTGGTTCTTCTTGTTTGGCGGTTGCTCTATTGTAGAAACACCACGATTTCGTCCCAGTTGGGCAAAGTGTGTGTTGTGGTCTCTCGTCTGTTGATGAGGCATGATGGAGTGTAGCGTAAATAGCTCTCTTCATTCCCTCGATGTCATCCAAATGCTCTACGATTCCTCTTCTATAGTATTTCGTCAATGTGTCGATCTTTGTCACCGTCAGTGCTCCAGTAACTTTTCCACCCAGCTTTTTATCTTGAGACAGCTTACGAAGTGCTGTTCCTAGCCTTTTGGCGACATGGTTGACGCATTCTTCCTTCTCGACAGGAGTATCACCATAAGGTGCAATCTCTCTCAGGCGTAACCATGTTCTCGCATCCCCGTCAGACACCAAGGTGGTAAATCTCATTTGGTTGTTCTCGATGGATCTTGACCAAATTTTTTCCGCTGCCCTCAACTCCATTGAGCCTGATGCGCCGATGAAGTTTTGGTTGCACTCGCCGCTTGATTTATGTCCCTCCAGCCAGAGAGCAAAATCAGGGGAATCTTCGCCAAGTTCGACACGACTCACAATACACATTTGACAATACTTGGAAAGTATTTCAAAGTCTATTACAAGTCCTGTAACGACATCTATGGCGATTCCAATTCCGTACATAGACTGGTGACCTCGCTTCTGCCATGTACCATCGAAGGTGACTGTAATATTGTAACTTGATGAGTTACCTGAGAGATAAAGTAGTGAGTTCACGAGCGAAATAAGTGACTCAAAAGACACAAATAAATTGGTAAAAGCAAAAAGGTTATATTTGAATACAAGTGTTCGAGTTAATGTCTAGAACGAGACTGACTTGTCTTTTTACAATAATCGTTGTTTATGTAGAAACCTAGCTCCTATGTTTTAAGAAGTAGCTCATTTATCTCATAGCTATACTAGATGATTATACGAATTTCATATTGATAATTTGAGAGCTATAGGGCGTTTCACCCAGCGTAACACTGCTCCCTCCCTAGCAAAAGAGTCGTCCCGACTCTTGAAATAATTAAAATGTTGGCAAAAAGGGAATTTAGCATTTTACTCTCATAGGGAAAGTTGAGCTGTGGCTCGAAAATTAATCAGTATGATTTCCCTATCACTATCCGGTCTAACCTTTGGTCTCCTTGGTAAACCACAGAAAGCCACAGGAAGATAGTCGAGTTTACTTAAATATCACAACATGGTGCACGGTCGGTGCATATAAAAATCTTCAAAAACAGGAACCAGGAACAGGGATGAAGATCAGGAACAGGAATGAGGATCAGGAACAGGAATGAAGATCAGGAACAGGAATGTAGGTCAGGAACAGGAATGAAGATCAGGAACAGGAATGAAGATCAGGAACAGGAATGAAGATCAGGATGAAAAGAGTCGAGTCCTACGTATTGTAATGGGAAGCGGCTGGAGGGAAAAGGGGCCAAGGACTGAAGAACCGGGCTCCAAACCTCTTCAAAAAGTTTGATTAAACGACCTAGATTGGAGGACAAATGTTAGTTTCTTGAAATAATAATAAAATCGTAAATCAATCTATTGCTTGTTTGTAAAATACTTAAAGAAATTAATCAGAAATGATAAATCAAATTATTAGAAAATCGGAACGATCTTATCTGTCAAGCCGGAATTAGGATATTCGTTGGGTTCTTGATTTTGTCGAGGAAAGTCAGGTGCATCCGGAAACAAGCAATAAGGAAACACGAATCAGGGATCAAGAAACGCTCCCAGGTGGATCCAAAAGGCAGGGGTAAGCCCGTGTCTCATCCTGGTCCGAGTTCTCCACGATGAGGGTTATCCTAGTTCTTTTTTAACAACTTGAGAGAAACCTAGAACTCTCAGGAAGAAACGGTTAAATCTTAACCCTAAAAATGATTGAAAGGAGTACGTTCAGATCTCGTCAGTTAAAAAGAAAAAGAAAACTGAATCAGCTGACAGGAGAGAACGTTGAGAAAATGGAAACCTAATCGACGGGGAACTCTCTTCTAATCGAAAAACAAATAGATCTATAATTCTTTTATGAATCTATAATAACCCCGTGGAAGCGAGGAACCGGACATACAAAAGAAAACAAAAGAAGATTATTAGAATGATTGGTGAAAATTCCGCAGGAATGAAAGTCCGGGAAGTCGGTACATCGAAAATCATAGAAGCTCCAGAAATAGACAAAACACTGATAAACAGAGGATAAAATGACCAAGTTCAGGATTTCGGTTTCGATACCTCGAATGGATCCATATTCAAAGATAATACTAGTTCAATCAACCAATCTAACCTGTTGTCCTGTCAAATCGCTACGCTCCCATAACCTCACTGAATTCTTTATAGACGTCATCAGCTGATGCCTCGGCGTCTATCACGAAGACTGGTGCTGGAAGAGCTGAAAACTTTCCGCGGATGAGCCAGTCGTCGTGGACTTCGTGTAAGACCGTCAAATAATCTAATGGAATATTCTCTTCTTCGCTCCGAGCGCGTGAATTGACTCTAGCAAACGAAGTTTCTGGGGATACCCTCAAATAAACTATCAAATCTACTTCAAAATCAGCCGAGTCCTCAGTAAGAATCCTAACATTTTCTGTCAATAAATGAGCCTCTAATTTCTCGAAACCGCCCATTCTCCTTCTAGTCTCTACAAAACAATTACAACTAAAGATCGATCGATCCATGATTTTATTGGGCAGCGAGGTCTTGACTAAATGCCTAATTCTCATTTTCATCGCCGCATGATGTTCTTCCAAAAGGTTATCTCCTGCTACATTCCTATAATCTTCTAAAGGTTCTAATAGCGTGAGTATATTTGTGTCACTCAAAAATCTTTTAGTGAAAGTGGTTTTACCACATCCAACGTTTCCCTCCACCAGGATGGTAAAGGGGCGGCAATCCTTCCGCTTGATCCCGAAAGGCAGATCCTTGGACCACCTAGAAGAATTGAAAAGGAGAGTTCCTTCCTGAACTTCGAAGGAGAGGCTCTCACTGTCCTGGGGGTCTTCGTTTAATTGTAGGGAACGGACAACTTCGAAGGAGAGGCTCTCACTGTCCTGGGGGTCTTCGTTTAATTGTAGGGAACGGAGGAAATTGCTTTTATAACTGAGACTTCCTTCAGATTCTTCCTTTCCATTAAAGGGGATCCGTCTTGCGTGTTGTTTTATCGGAGGATTGGCCCCTACGTCTATCCTATGGCTAGCAAGAGTACACCTACCCTTGTCACCGCTAGTCTTTGCGAAAGAATCGCTAAAATCCTGAAGAAGGTTTAAGAACTTTGACTTGGAGGATGAATCTAAATCGATCGAAGACCTTTGGGAAAGATCTTCGAGATGCTCCGGGATTTGTTCAAGAACTGTATCGAGGACCAAATCAACTACTTCTATTTCCCTAATAGCCTGCGAACAATCATTTGAAAAAGGAAGGGGGTTCGGGGTTTTGTTTCTGTTGGTTAAAAGCGGAATCTTATGTCGCCCTAGTTGTAAAGAATTGCCTACTGTAGAAATGATGCATTGGTGTTCGGTTAAAAAGTCGATCCCTAAAATTCCTTCATCTTCAATATCTGCTACGAAGACCTTGTGAGGAGAACTAATTCGACCCGCGATATTTATTTGGACTGAAACTTCTTGAAGAACGGGAGTAGTCTCTCCTGTCGCGGTCTTTAACGTCGCAGATTGGTTATTGGTGTTTAATGTCTTAAGGAGATCTGAGCGTACCACAGTCACTTCTGCTCCGGTGTCTATTACCCAGAGACAGTCTACGCCATTGACCGATCCCTGAGCATAGAGACCGGATTGCCTTAAACTCTTGATTAATAAATGCTTTTCTACAGGGCTTTTCCTATCCGTTCCTAGTGATGATTCCCGCCCCGCGAAATCATCGGAGACTAGTTTTTTTGTTGTTTGGAGGATTGTGAATTATCAAAAGGGAGCATTCTCTTCCCCTGGGTAGGACCAGCGTCTTGATTTGCGTTCGAGTTAAAACTATTGTCATTATTCCTCCAAGAGGTTTGATTAGATGAATTATTTTCGGATCGATTCTTTCTTTGTAAAATAAAGCAATTTTCTATGTTATGTCCGCGTTTCCTACAGTATCTACATTCAAGACTATTTTTAAAATCTTTCATCGCGGTCGATCTATGGTCCTGCTCAGCGGAAAAATGTTTCTGCTCATTCTCTTTTTGCTTTTGGGGGGCTGGCCTCTCCACTTCTATTTGTCTAACGCGACTAGTCCCTAGATACTGTTTGTTTAATGCCTCTAATTCTAGGGCTTTTATTATGGCCTCGCGTAGAGAGGTGGGTCCTACTACACTCAGGGCGTGTTTAAGTTCAGAGTCAAGAATTGAATTTATAAATCTATCGATCGCGAGTGTTTCACGGGTGGCTTCATCACAAGCTGGTAAAGCTATTCTAGAAAGACGTTCTACGTCGTGTCCTAGAGTAGCAAGATCCTCCTCTCGACGCTGGCGCCTCGTATTAAATTGAGTTAAGAATAATTTGGTCAGGTGACCATTGCCAAACCTAAGGTTGATGGCTGAACTAAGCTTCTCAAAGTCCTGAATTTCGTCGTCAGCCAAAGTGGACAAGATCGTTAGCGCCTGGCCCCTAAGACTTCCTGCTAAATTTGCGGCCTTTACTTGGTTATTCCAGCCATTAATATTTGCTATCAAATTAAACTGCCTCTGGTAATCGGCCCAGGGACTAGTGCCGTCAAACGTGGCCACCTTGACCGTCGAGGAATTAGAAGAAGTCTCTGATCTAGCAACGCGGTTCTGAGTATTAAAAGCGTTGTAATTTGACTGAGTGGGTGGTGCGACTAAGGTCACCACCTCATTCGTCGGAACAATAGGCAAAGGTGGGAGAGTTTCGTCTCCCGTCATAATCGGCACAGACCTTAGGGTTGAGGGATGTTGGGTAAAGGAAGTGGACGGGACTGGGGCTGCTATGGACTGGATTCGGTGGGGCTCGCCTCCAGATCCTCTCCAGTCATTCCGCAGCGTGGAAAAGATCTGAGAGAAGGATTGCTGCTGATCTTGAAGTACTTCGATCAGTCTCCCTTCAGAGCGCTCGCGTTCTACCCGCTGATCTTGAATGATCTGTAACATAAGCTGTTGCTGCTCGGCCTGTTGGGCTAGTTGAGCGGCCTGTTGAGCAGCTTGTTGGGCAGTCTGTTGCTGCAAAAGTTCCACTAGGGCAGCTATCGGGTTCATCGCAGGTTCTTCCTCTCGTGGAGGTTGAATCGGCTGGTCAGCGGCAGCAGGAACAGGGGAGCCTTGGCGACGAGTATTTCTTCTATTGCTCATCATTGGGCAGATATTTTTTTTTTTTTAAGAGAAATTCTCAGGGAAAATAGATCGTGGAAGGCTTGCAGATTCAAATCCAAACAATAAGCAAGGACCAAAAGAAATGTGTCAAAACGAATCTACTTATCGGGCTCGAAACGATCACACTCCTGACACCAAATGTAACTTGATGAGTTACCTGAGAGATAAAGTAGTGAGTTCACGAGCGAAATAAGTGACTCAAAAGACACAAATAAATTGGTAAAAGCAAAAAGGTTATATTTGAATACAAGTGTTCGAGTTAATGTCTAGAACGAGACTGACTTGTCTTTTTACAATAATCGTTGTTTATGTAGAAACCTAGCTCCTATGTTTTAAGAAGTAGCTCATTTATCTCATAGCTATACTAGATGATTATACGAATTTCATATTGATAATTTGAGAGCTATAGGGCGTTTCACCCAGCGTAACAATATCTATAACAGCCTGATCTCGCAACTCTGGCTGTAAAGCGACATGAGCATTGCGGATCTTTTCCCTTGCCTCATCTAAAACTTGCGCCTCAAGCTTATGGGCTTCCTGTGACAGGGATTGCAGGTGTTGTTGGTAAGAACGAGCGGTCATGACGGGGAGATCTGTGGCAATGCATAATTTTTCCAGCGCTCCATATCCCAATCCGACAGATGTGATTCCGTCAACCATATTTCGGTTTACTGCAAAAGGCGGCCTCGAACCCTCTTCATTCTTGATACGTGGACTTGAATAAGTATCACCAAGCACAAAACCACACGCGTCACACTTCAATAATAATTTCACACTGAAACCATGACGATCACGCACTTGCACAAACACTTCTTGCCTTTCACAGTTAGTACACTTCACGTTTTTCACCAAATTCTGTAAGCACGAGGAATAAATTAGCAAAAAATCACCTGCTTCAACAGGTGGATTTGGATCGGGATGAGGAATAAGGTTAGGGTCGTTGGGATCGTTCGGCTCTATCTGCTCCTCTGCGATTACTGCCCGATTTCCGGACAGAATCTTCCGAGCATCTATCGCCCGCTGCTGCCTCACGTTACTGCGTCCTTTAGACTTTCGAAAACGTCGACTGGATTGATACATTTTTTCAACACACAAGTTATTTACCAGAGTACACGTGGATTTCGCTTGTAATGCTCGAACTTGTTCATATGTTTACGAAACACGAGTGCCATCTCGCGCCTTTGGGGTATGTTTACGAAACACGAGTGCCATCTCGCGCCATCGAGAAAAATTACAGATTTAGGAAATACATTAGCTGTGTTCGCGTTACCTACACTTTCTACACTTTTACTAGATTTTACACTTTTCACTAGAAATCCACACCTGTTATTGGACGAGCGTAAAAAGTG
The DNA here is from genome assembly GCA_943736025.1 of Tenthredo mesomela. Taxonomy (NCBI): domain Eukaryota; kingdom Metazoa; phylum Arthropoda; class Insecta; order Hymenoptera; family Tenthredinidae; genus Tenthredo; species Tenthredo mesomela. The sequence goes on along the minus strand of OX031014.1, from coordinate 14,319,787 downwards.
TAAGAAAAGTGTAGAAAGTGTAGCTATCGCGAACACAGCTATTACTAGCAGCATTTCATGTAAAACACCTTAGTATCGTAGCTCGATGGAAAAATGCATCTCAAGTTACTTTTTTTTACAAATTGAAAAAACAATAACCGAAATATAGGGAAATTGAAAACTCCTGCTGGAACATAATACGCTTTATTGAGTGAACGGGGCTTAATAATTTTTTTTTCGGTTCAAGGATTTATGTACGTCAAGATAAGGGTTCAAAGAACACTTTTCCGTAAAAAACCGGAAATCGATTTTTTTGAAATTTTTACACTAAAATTTCAGTATCTCCTACCCTTAAAGGCTGAAATGTGAAAAGTGGTACGATTTTGGCAACCTTACCCTACAGGGTGGCCCATTTAGAGTAGAGTAGAGTAGAAAGAGTTTTATTATGCCGTGACCCTAGTAGGGTTAATGGGCAAAAGATACATAATAGAGCAAACAATCATAAGATTCAATAAAACACGCAAGACTGATAACAGGAAAAAAATGTAACAAAAAGTAACAAAAAGTAACAACAATGACATCCTAGCTGAAAAAAAAGCAGCTTAGCTGAAAGACCACCCCGCACAATAATAACACGTTAGCTAGCGAACAAACAGCAGTAAGGGACGGTGAGTGGTGTTACAACTAGCGCGAAAAGCAGGTAAGCTAGAATAAATTGATTACGCATAATACTAGCAATAAATATCAATATCATATCAATATCAATATCAATAGCAAGATCATAATATCAACACATATACGGTACAATAACAGATGAGAAAAATTGCGGCGATCTGTGGGCGAGCTAGGTGGTCTCGGGTGTAAGTCCCCGGTTAGGCGTCCGTAGATCCTGGGTTCGATTCCTGGGTTCGTCCGTTAATTTTTCTCATCGAAAAAATCTTTCAAAATAATGGAGAATATTTCTTTCATAAATATAGGAATAGAGAAATTTAACTAATTAATTGAACACCTTCGATTAATTAGTTAATAATAATAAACGCATCACAAATAGGCCGATGTATACTTTAATCTCAGCTTGCTAGTGACACATCCGTCACACAGGTATAATAAGTGTATACGACTTTGCCTTGCGGACATCAACGTACTACTACACAAGATCATAATATCAACACATATACGGTACAATAACAGATGAGAAAAATTGCGGCGATCTGTGGGCGAGCTAGGTGGTCTCGGGTGTAAGTCCCCGGTTAGGCGTCCGTAGATCCTGGGTTCGATTCCTGGGTTCGTCCGTTAATTTTTCTCATCGAAAAAATCTTTCACTAGCAATAAATACATACATAAAATAAATATAAATAATAGATACATAGAATTAAATTAAATAAATTGTAATTGAATAATTAAGTAAATTGATTGCGACTAATACTAGCAACAATAGATACATAGAATAACCAATAAATAATGGATACATAAAGTTAACAACTAATAAACAGAAGACATTGGTAAATAATATGATAAAAGAGCTGAATATACATAGAGATACCATTGAATAGTAAATAAGTAGCTGGAATGAATTGATTGAGCCTAGCAAATAACCATGGGTAGTTAGAACACAGGGTTAATTCTAGAATCTAAAGTCTAAAGTCTGGACCGCAGAACAACCGAGCCCGGCTCACGTTCTAGGGACAATAGGTGTGCAAGGAGTCTTGACTTAAAAACCTCAATCGAAGACGCAGATCTAACCTCCGGTGGAAGACTATTCCAGAAGTAAATGACAACGTAAATGAGTTATGATAGGTTGCCGTTCTATGTACTGGAATAACAAAAGCAGTGGTCTGCTGGGAGGCCACTAGCCGCGCTGACTGACGAGTATCCGAGTCAACCTGTACGAATAACTGACGCAGGTAAGACGGTGAGGAAGTTGAGAGAATCTGGTAAAGGACTGCACCGAGAAAATATAATCGACGGCCCACAACCGACAGCCATTTAAGTTTCACGCGGTAAGGTGTAATGTGCACATCCCGCTTTAGTCCGAACACAAATCTGATCCCGCTGTTAAGGGGGGGGGGGTTACCCAATCAGTTACCTATTTGTCTATTTTCTCCTACACGGGGTAATCAATCGACTTGTCCTTTCGGCAGCCGATGTTTGACGAGTAATGAGTTTGAACTGGTACGTTTGATCGGATGAAATCGGGATTTTTTTATTTTTTTCGATCGAAAAGTATTGGCGTGCCATTTATTGCGAATTATAACAAAGCCCACGCATCAAAAATGCAAAATCGACTCCCTGAGCCCGATTTTGTGAGAAATTCCGAACATAACCATCCCAAAACATCTTTGTTTCCGACAACGATGAAGGTGGAAGTTGTATTCCACGTTTTTGTGGTAATTTTCGCGATTGTCAGAGGCTGGGGGGCGGCCATTGCCGCTACAGCTGCTACAGCTGCTGATTTAATGCGGTGGTTCCCAGAACACCCGTGAGATGTCACCGTGAAAGTATACTATACTATAGTAAAAGGATGAAGTTCAGATGGGCGCGTGGCGACATCTCACGGGCGTTCTGGGAACCACCGCGTTATATCAGCAGCTGTAGCGGCAATGGCCGCCCCCAGTCTCTGACAATCGCGAAAATTACCACAAAAACGTGGAATACAACTTCCACCTTCATCGTTGTCGGAAACAAAGATGTTTTGGGATGGTTATGTTCGGAATTTCTCACAAAATCGGGCTCAGGGAGTCGATTTTGCATTTTTGATGCGTGGGCTTTGATATAAGTCGCAATAAATGGCACGCCAATACTTTTCGATCGAAAAAAATAAAAAAATCCCGATTTCATCCGATCAAACGTACCAGTTCGAACTCATTACTCGTCAAACATCGGCTGCCGAAAGGACAAGTCAATTGATTACCCCGTTTAGGAGAAAATAGACAAATCGGTAACTGATTGGGTAAACCCCCCCCTTAACGAGCCTCTGGAGCTTTAAATTAAGGTAGTCAGTCGCATCGTGATAAACCAGACAACAGTAGTCGATATGAGGCAGAATAAGCGAGGTAACGAGCATTGACTTCAGCTGAGGGGTGAGGGCATCACTGTGATGCTTTAGACTGTGCAGCGTCGCGTATACCCTTCTAGAGACCTGCGAAATATGACTATTCCAGGTCAGATCCGCTGACATAATGACGCCTAGATTCCGCACCGAGTCAACGTAGGGTACAGACTTGCCACCGATGATAATGGGCGGTAAAACACGCGACCGCAACTGCTCAACGTACGCGGGGCTACCCAGGATGATGGCTTTAGTTTTGCCTACATTCAGCTGCAACCCATTCTCTGTTGCCCATTCCGAGACAGCCTCGGCATCATAATTTATCTTCGCTATGGCATCCAGTATTTCCCGCGGTGGAACGTGTAGATAGATTTGCAAGTCATCCGCGAAAAGCATATGACGAGTATATCTGAGCACCAACCCTAAATCGTTAATAAATATGAGAAAGAGAAGCGGTCCGAGAACGGAACCCTGCGGAACCCCCGAAAAGTTACTCATAAAGCTTGAATGACCCCCAACAAGATCCAATACAGCCTGCGATCTACCGGTCAGGTACGAGTGAAACCACCTGATTGTTTCGTCCGAGAAGCCGAGTCGCTTCAGCTTCGTAATGAGATGGACGTGATTAATACTGTCGAAGGCCTTGCTGAAGTCGAACAGAATCAGAATAGTGACAGATCTGTTATCGATGGCCTCCCTCACGTCGTCAAGCACTCTGAGTAACGCCGATTGCGTACTGCGAAACTTGCGAAACCCAGACTGCTGACTATCTAAGATGCCGTTATGCTCCAGGTAGCAGGTGACTTGGTTAGCAATCACCCGTTCAAACACCTTAGAAAGGTGACAAAGATTCGCAACCGGCCTAGTGTCTGACTCAGAGCCCGGGGTATTCACCTTGCTCAGAGGAATAACAAACGCTCGCTTCCAGATTTCGGGAAACTCACAACTTCGCAGCGAAAGATTAAAAATATCCGTAATCCATGGTACCAGTACATGGAGGTGTTCCCTGATATAGGCAAGCTGAATACCATCTGGGCTCCGTCCGCGCGACTTTGCGAGATAGGAAGAGAGAATCTCAAAAACTTGGCGACTCTGAACGGGAACAAGAGAGAACCGAGGTGAGGCCGAAGGCTGCTGGGTAGCAAGAACTTAAGTTAGGTCCTCCAACGAACAGGGCGGATGTACGCTGGTAACCGAGGTGTAGTAAATATTAAGCCGCTGACTCGAAAAATGGTGCAAGGGCGATGTAGCGGATTTAGAGGGAGCAACAAGACCTAACTGCTTTAGTTCGGCCAAGATACTCGTCACATCCGTGAGCCTACCCAATCGCTCCCGAAAAAAGGCATTTTTGGCATTCTTGATCTCTTGTTTGAGAGCACGACGCAGGGCACGATACTGGGTAAAGACAGCAGCTGAGCCTGATCTTTTGGCTGCAGTATATAACTTATTCCATAAATTGATACGTTGCTTGATATCCGGCGAAAGCCATCCCACCGGAGGTCTCCTGCGCTCACGAGTGACTAAAGGCGCATGCTTATCCAATGCAGACAAGATAGAATCGCAAAGCATCCGAGCTTGCTGGTCAAGACCAGCAGCTGCATTTACCGCATTTGCCTCGACAGCCGAGGCAAAAGAGATTTCTAAGGCGTCATGGTCACAGTTCTTAAAATCGCGAAATGTTTTAGTCGAGCCTTTATAGGCTGTCAGAGGCAATTCGTACTCCATTTCAATCAGATCATGACCTGCGATAAAAGGATCAGAGGATTTAGTACAAGCCTTCAACTTGTCCGGTGAGTCTATAATTATCACATCCAACCAAGACTCAGAGTGAGACGTATGGTGGGTATTCCCATGGGGTACGAGAAAGAGCGAATGGCTGAAAATTAAGTCGCGCAGATAGGTTGCCTCAAAATTATCCCAGCTCATGTTGCAGTTCAGATCACCTGTTACAATAATATTACTATAATTGGGAATTAAATTTACTAACGAGTTTAGGAGGTTTTCCAATAGCAGACCCTTGGGTCTCCGATAAACAGTAGCTAACAATATCTTACTACACGACGACTTCACCTCTACAATCAGAAATTCAAGAGCATTTGAGAACGGAGGGGGGGAACAGGCAAGAACTTTCGACTGCAAGGAATTGTGTATATAAACCCCGACCCCGCCTCCCTTCTTACCAACTCTATCATTCCGCAGAAAGCAATAATCATTGATATATACAAGGTCGTTGACAGTAGTTCCATCTAGCCAGGTCTCCGTAACAGAAACTATATGGTACGACTCCGCCACCAAAAGTAGTCTGACTTGGTCTATGTGGCCAAGCAGTGAGCTAGCATTAAAGCATGCAACTCTAAGATTTGGGGCATTACGGGCAGCATCATCTGAACCAGCAATCCTCGGACGATGCGCATCGGAACCTGCGGAGCCAGCGGGAACCCCGACGACGGCAGCATTCAGGGAGCTTGATGGTAGTCAGGCGCTGGGTTTCAAAAGGGGCAGATCAGCCTCCGAATGAATGAAGAGAGGCTCTGATTCCGAATCGCGTTTCGCCACAACCACGCTGTTCTTCACCTAAATGTAGCTATAGCCACACTCCTTGCCACGCTCACGCGCTTTTCCAAGGAGCTTACTCACTGCCTGGGAGAGATGTTCATTGATGAACACTGGACTGTGTGGATGTTCCCCTCCCAGACCAAGTTGGTCAGCATAAAGATAACCAAAGGTTCGCTTAGCCGCAAGAACACGATTACGGCATTCCACTGACCGCAATTTGACAAGTATCAAGGGCGGCTTATTTGTGACCCTGGTGCTCTTCACACGCACAATCTCAACAATCTCTGGATCAGGAACTACAGCCGAGAGAAGAGCCATAGCAGAGCGGAAGATAGTGCCTAAGTCTTCACCTACCAGCTGAGGAACACCCGCTATAATAAGGTTCCGATTCAGGGCATTCTGCTCCAAAACCTTGACACGATTCACCAGTTGAGCAATTTCGGTCGCATCCCTAGCTCGATACGCTGTTACGTCTTGAGTTGAATGATATTTAGAAGAACGAATTACGAGTTATTTTATATGATGTTGAATTGGTAGAGTTCTGTACTTCTTACCGAGTCTTAAATTACTAGTTCTTCTGGACGTTGCTGAGCTCGTATCTGTTGAGATATCTGTTGAGGTATGGGTATTATCAGCCACCACTATGCGTGGGTGAAATAAATGTTTATAGTTTCACCTTTTAATTATAACAATATTTATTAAACAATTTAATAATAACAATCTGCACTGTAGTTTTGGTAATTAATCTTCACGCGAGTGGAGATTAATTTAAGTTTGTAGTTTCTATTATTTTATTTAGTAATTCACTTATTAATTAACTGTTACACCAAACACTTTGAGTTGATAATTCTGAGATCTAAGATTCTATAAGTTCGATCTTTACTGATTGAGGTTTCGTGACTAACTGCTAATACTGCAGTAGAAAAGATCTCTCCTCGCGGATACGCGAAGGGGAGGTTTTGGAAAACTCGCGGGAAGGCGAGGTTTTTTCTATTGGTAAAAAGAACATTAAAACAAAAGCGGGAAAAAATATGGTTGGCTAGAAGAGCATTTGCGCAAGGCGATTGGGTCAGAGGCCCAAGCGTCGAGGCGCTAAGAAGGGATGCTGTAAGCATCTATATCTCTCTTCTTTTAAAACAGAGCTGTCTTTGTCTTTAGACTTTTCCGCTTTGGGTCGTAAAAATCTGAAGGATCTGAAGATTTATGTTTCCTCAATAAGGATTTTCAAAGTTTACTTAAAGTTTAGGCTTTCAGTTTTATGGTGTTTCAAGTGTTCCAGAGCATATTCGTTTCGTGAGAAAATGGGATGAAATTGTCTATATTATAGTTAAGATTGTTCCTTTCAAAAAGTATTGACTAATATCTATGAGTAAAATAATATATAAAAGAATAAAGGAAAAAATTATAAATGGAATTACATCAGTAGATGCATTATTAAAACTCTGATGATAATTGCACGTCGGTATTCTTATACCTGAGATAATAACTATGGTAACTGTTGTACCTATAGATTATATATTCGGCTTCCAGCCTAGGACGTAACAACGCCTCTAGGTCCCCAGTTCTTGCCGTGAGCAGAGTATTCTGAGTGGTGAGGGCCTCCACCTTGCCAGTAAGCTCAGCCACGAGGTCAACAGTGGATTTCGACAGCTCATCGACCGTGGAGTAGAGATCATCCACCCTGGCTGGTAGAGTAAGAAGCCCATCAATTTTGGAATTTAATAACGTAGAACTAGAATGCACCGCCGCGAAGAAAAATTTTTAAAGATGATCTTTTTGATTTTGAAGGGCTGATACAGTGGTGATAAACTCATTTTTTTCAAAGTCACAGTTTTCGAATTCTCAAGGTCATGAATGGTTTTTCAAATGGGAACATGTATTTCTGACATGACGATGTTGTAGCCGACACTGAGACGAATCCAACGCTTACCATACAATTATCTCCGTGTATTAATGAAGTGAAAAATTATTCCAAGGTCATATTATTATAGGTCGTTGGATTTGTCTCAGTGAGCTCGTTTACACCCACCGTTTAGGCCGCGACCTATACCTTAAATTCGACCTAAATCATTTAGGTCTCATATGGGTCACATGCTGTAAACACTTTTGAGACGGCCTATCTGAGGTCGGGTCAGGGCTCTTTTTCGTATGCTCTGACCTGACCTGGGCCCTCTGTCGGAAGGCGTGTAAACAGTGGTGGACCAAAATCTCACGCTAGGTGGCATCGCTCACCTGAACGACAATCGCTACTTGCGTATGCATGTAAAGTAATATATTATTTATTGAAAATAATAATATATTATTTATAATAATTAAAAAATAGTTGTAAAATTTGGCGTTGTTATTGATCTACAATTATCCCGCTAGTTCCCATAGTCCTGCTATTTGTAAATATATCTGTAGTAATATATTTAATAATATGTATATAATATACATATATATTGTAACGTGGCAGATTTGATATTTAATATTTTGTATTTATCATCTGCCACTGGACCGCGCCTCCACTCGCAAGCGTGAGCGACCATGCTGCTGCCGTACCGAAATTCTTCACCGAAGCGCAAGTCCAACCTTTAGTTTCTATGAATAGTGTGTCTGCCTTAAGTTTTTTTGTGAAAAGCAGGTAAACCATCGCCTAGGACATCGTGGGATCCGTCGATCGTCGCAGGATCATCTGGGGGATGTCCTGGAAACCTCGGCATTAGTAACCGCACCTAAGTCATCAACCTCCGTCTCTGCAGCTTCGTCACTTGGCGGCCGGGAGAGGGCTGCACCTCCCAGCCTGCTATCGCCGCCAGCCGTTACCTCCCGGCCTGATTTTGAACATGTTCAGCGCTCTAGGTGCGGAGAACATGTCGAGTGTGGAAAGGCTTCCCCTTCCACTTTTTGGATCGCCGATCGACGATCACTCCGTTGCCGACCAGCGTACCGAAGACGTCGAGTATTATCTATTACCGTACCTTACGTCTATCTTTAGTTTATCTTATCTTTATCTTTCTTTTGGGCTTTTCTCTATCTTGTCTTTTTCTTTCTTGGGTTTCTTTAGTTTTTCTTAACTTATTTTCCTTTTGGGGGTTTTTCATAGTTTTGTTGTGCTTTTCTTTATTTTTTGTGTGTGCGCTGTGCATTTTCTTTGGAGCCACCTGGGTTACGACCCGTTGAAAGGTAGGCTTCCCTATCCACGACCTCGACCGTCCGTCCGCAAGCCTTGTGCCTCTGCGTTGCCTAACGGCTTTTCTGGTTCAAATTCGCGACTGACGGGCTGTCGTGGTCTGATATCTTCTTTAGGCTAACTAGAATAATTACGTCTACGTTATATCTTTTCTGGACTTGCGCTGCGCGGGAAGAATCCCGTGCCGTCTCGCATACGTTATCTTTAATGCTGCCTTTTGCGTGCGTTAATTTGAATTTGAGTATTACCTAGCCTTTCTTTTCTTTTTCTTGCGTGCATGCGTACGTTAAGTCAACTTTAAATATTATTTAGCTTCACTTTCTTTATTATCTTTCGTTAACTTCAGTATCTTGTCATTATTTTTTTTTGTATTATTTAATTATCTTTTGCGGCTTAACCGCTACATTGTATGCGACGCCGGAATTAAATTCCGCCGCTACCTTTCTTTTGAATTAATTTACTATAGACCAACCAATAGAGATTTTTTCTCACACTTAAATATAGCAGCAAATGACCTTTACCACCTTTTGAAATATAGCACGTAGATGAAAACCCCGGTGTTGGCCCCAGCAAAATCGCTTTGTGGAATTTTTTAAACAACAAAAACTGTCGAAAATTGTCATTTTTCTGGTTTTTTACAAATATCTCAAAAAATGATAGAGGAATCGTTATACTCTCAATAGGACTTTTGTAGGGAATTGAAAAACCTATAAAACGGTTTTTTGTGCAGCTGGATCAGTGCATTTCCCACTGAGAAAATCCGGAAAAACCTCTAAAAATAGACCATTTTTCGAAAATTCATAACTTTTACAAATTTAAAGCTGGACAAACGAGCTTGCGGGAAATTATAGATAATAACATGTAGTTTAACTGTACGCAAGATGGTTTCTGTCCGATGTGTAGTTTTTGCACAATCGCGTTATAAACAATTTAAGGGCTTATCTTGTAAAATGCGCGAATTTAAGGGAAATTGTCGTATTCGAATTTTACAAACGGCATTTGAAAGTAGAGATCAAAATCTTCAATTTGTATATTTTGGATTTTCACCTGGGATGTGGGAAATGTATCTAAAACGTCCCTGAAAGTTCCTCCAAACGCTCGAAAGTGCGTTCGAGGCAGAGTCGGGTACCGGTAGTGGGGGAACGAGCCAGCGGAGTAGAGTGTGTTAGCAGCCCGCCGCGCTAGGGGCTCGTTCCCCCACTACCGGTACCCGACTTTGCCTCGAACGCACTTTCGAGCGTTTGGAGGAACTTTCAAGGACGTTTTAGACACATTTCCCACATCCCAGGTGAAAATCCAAAATATACAAATTGAAGATTTTGATCTCTACTTTCAAATGCCGTTTGTAAAATTCGAATACGACAATTTCCCTTAAATTCGCGCATTTTACAAGATAAGCCCTTAAATTGTTTATAACGCGATTGTGCAAAAACTACACATCGGACAGAAACCATCTTGCGTACAGTTAAACTACATGTTATTATCTATAATTTCCCGCAAGGTCGTTTGTCCAGCTTTAAATTTGTAAAAGTTATGAATTTTCGAAAAATGGTCTATTTTTAGAGGTTTTTCCGGATTTTCTCAGTGGGAAATGCACTGATCCAGCTGCACAAAAAACCGTTTTATAGGTTTTTCAATTCCCTACAAAAGTCCTATTGAGAGTATAACGATTCCTCTATCATTTTTTGAGATATTTGTAAAAAACCAGAAAAATGACAATTTTCGACAGTTTTTGTTGTTTAAAAAATTCCACAAAGCGATTTTGCTGGGGCCAACACCGGGGTTTTCATCTACGTGCTATATTTTAAAAGGTGGTAAAGGTCGTTTGCTGCTATATTTAAGTGTGAGAATAGCCTCTCTTTTTTCTCTATTGGTTGGTCTACTACTGTATATTCTGCCGTCCTGTATTATCTTTGGTTATTTATTTCCTATTTATTTTGTGTTGCTTTTGATTCGAAATTATAGTTACGTTATCGTCTACCTATATCTGCGTAAAGTGTGTTATTTCTACGCCCCCACGTTCCCCTCTCCGTCTATCTATACTCCGTTCACGGAGAGACGATCCAGCCGTCGCGCAGCTTCGAACGGCCTGAGAGTCGGATGGGGGTAGTGGGGCTCGCAACTCAGCGCCGTATCTAAATATCATACGTTTTGTCCCTCCGGCACTGTGGCGCTTCGCCACAGTTAGTATTCGAATGTTCGAAATTGACTCGGGGCCCCTTTGTCGGCTGTAGCCGGGTCTGCTCAGCTCTACGACCCGCTTGGCGACATGGAGAGGGTAAAATGGGCGGAGCGTTAGGCGGGATCTGACCGAACCGGACGAGTTCTGTTTCGATCTCTGGATCGTCTCTCCGTGAACGGAGTATAGTCGGTTATCGTCTCGTTTCTGAATTTGGTTGTTGCTTACTGCGTTTTGTTTTGCTAACTCTATCTGGCACCTTCGTGTGCCTGGCGCCTAACACTATCTTTTAGCTTTCGTTTCGTTTCTGTATCGTACCGTGTTTTGAGTGAGAATACGTTGGGACTTCTTTGAGCGGGATTTATTTTTTCTATCTAATTTCCTCCGGGTAGGAAAATTGCTCGTTACAATATATATGTATGGGTGTTTCTGTTCTAACTGTGATTTTTTATGTCCTGTACTGTTTGGACTCACTGGACATTAATTAACAATCTATTAATGAAATTTTTGTGTTGATTAGATATTGATGAACATATTTCATCACTTCTTTTGTAAAGTGTAACTTGCAATTCAGAGGAAACTTACACTATATCACTTGAATGTCAGTACCGTGTCATGTCCATTTCTAGAATTTTCCTATAAATTGTTAATTTTTTTTTGTCGCAATATGTGATTCAAACTAATTACCTTATAAATCTTAATGAATATGATTAAACTTAAGAAAATTAACACATTTTTTCCCAATATATTAATTTAACATTGAATTCCGGCTCAATAACCCGGGTAACAATTTACATGGCCAGCCCACAAGCCACATTAATGCCATGTGGCATGAGCACGGCAATGCTGTCGGCCAGCCACATAGCAGGCCAATGTTCGATAACCATGCGGCGGCTATATGGTTTCAACATGGCCTTTTCACATGGCGATAATATGGCTAACTAAGCTAGGCTACCAATGTTGCACCATCTTGGCCGCCACCTTGCGCCACGACATCGATTTTATGTGGGCCAAGCTGGCACTGCGATGTTCCGTCACTACCTAGCATTGACCTGGCCGCCACTTCGCAATGCCATATGGCTTTCATACGGGCAAACCTGGCACTGCCATGTCTTGACGTGAACTGGCGACTACCTGGCCGCCACCTCACGATGCCATATATGGCTTTGATGTGGGCCAACCTGGTACTGCTGTGTCTTAACGTTAACTGGCGACCGCTGGCGACTACCTGGCTGCCACCTCGCGATGCCATATGGCTTTCATGTGGGCCAACCTGGTACTGTCGTGTCTTAGCGTTAACTGGCGACTACCTGGCCGCCACCTCGCGATGCCATGTGACTTTTATGTGGGCTAACGTGGTACTGCTGTGTCTTAACGTTAACTGGCGACCGCTGGCGACTGCTGGCGACTACCTGGCCGCCACCTCGCGATGCCATATGACTTTTATGTGGGCCAACCTGGTACTGCCGTGTCTTAACGTTAACTGGCGACCGCTGGCGACTACCTGGCCGCCACCTCGCGATGCCATATGGCTTTGATGTGGGCCAACCTGGTACTGTCGTGTCTTAGCGTTAACTGGCGACTACCTGGCCGCCACCTCGCGATGCCATGTGACTTTTATGTGGGCTAACCTGGTACTGCTGTGTCTTAACGTTAACTGGCGACCGCTGGCGACTGCTGGCGACTACCTGGCCGCCACCTCGCGATGCCATATGACTTTTATGTGGGCCAACCTGGTACTGCCGTGTCTTGACGTTAACTGGCAACTACTCGGCCGCCACATCGCGATGCCATATGGCTTTCACGTGGGCTAACCTGGTACTGCTGTGTCTTAACGTGAACTGGCAACCGCTGGCGACCGCTGGCGACTACCTGGCCGCCACCTCGCGATGCCATATGGCTTTGATGTGGGCCAACCTGGTACTGCCGTGTCTTAGCGTTAACTGGCGACTACCTGGCCGCCACCTCGCGATGCCATATGGCTTTTATGTGGGCCAACCTGGTATTGCTGTGTCTTAACGTTAACTGGCGACCGCTGGCAACTACCTGGCCGCCACCTCGCATTGCCATATAGCTTTTACGTGGGGCAAGCTGGCACGGCCATGTCTTAAGGTAGCCTGGCATTTACCTGGTCTATACAATGCGTCGCCACCTACCTTAGTACCTTGTTATGCCGGTAGATGAGCGACAACGCTCGCAAGTAAAGTAACGTCGGCTTGGCTACACCTACCCGTTGCCGGCCGACCACAATCATAATTCACCTACGAGTCAAGCGACTCATACCGCCTACCCGGTAGTATAGTTCATAACAGTTCTTTTGGAATGACTACTGTGTGAATGAAATATATACTTAAAAGTAAAATAGAACTCAAGGAGCGGTACTCGTTCCAAAATAGAGTGACTGTCACATGACAGCTAACTGTGGAAATTTCATGGTTACTTCATGGCTTTCATGTTTCAGAGAGGTATCAAAATTACTGGCAACCAGATGGCCCACACATAGCAACGAGTAAGCGCTGCCATGTCGCTGCCAGGTCAAAACCATAAATGAACTATATTGTTTATGGACTTAGTTGCCATCAAGGAGCGACATAGTTTGGTCGTCGTTGCTAGGTGAAAGCCATGATAAAACCGACCACTGCCGACATAGCGGCCACATTGGTTAGGTGGGTTGGCCATGTAGCGGCCGTATGGTTGCCGCGTTGGATTGTTACCTGGCAACTAGTTGGCCTCCACATGGCAGCGAGATAGCGCCGCCATATCGCTGCCAGGTCGAAACCATAAGTAAACCATGCTGTTTATCCACCTAGCTGCCATCAAGGAGCGACATAGTTTGGTCGTCGTTGCCAGGTACTAGCCATGATAAAACCGGGGTCGGCTGACATGGCGGCCACATTGGCTTGGTCGGTTGGCCATGTAGCGGCCATTCGGCTGCCACTTCAAATTGTTACCCGGGAACTTTTGTCTTTAGATTATACGAATTTTTGAATTTGAATTTGTATGACTCGAGCGCTATTTACCTCGAGAATTATGGAACGGCTAGTGAGCCATATTGAAAGTACGTCCCCTGAGTAATATTTACAAACATAAAGTTGATGGAATAGTGCAATGAGTTTGTGTCATTTTAGAACTCAATTTTTGAAAAGGTATGTCATAAATTTACTTGTCAGTACCGTGGTATTGATAAACTTGATCAACTATTGATTTTTTTGTATCATAAGTAATAAATTTTTGTACTTATTACTAGCCTTAATTATACGGTAAATAGATATTATTAAATTCATAACCAAATAATTATAGTTGCTATTTTAAATGAAAATGTCAGTACCGTGTCTGTCAGTACCATGGGAAAAAATAATTAATTAGTAATAAAATTATTTTAATAATATATATTATATGTAGTAATATATTTAGTAATATATTACTTATTGAACTAAATTCGACCCAAGGTCGACCTAAATTATAGGTATACCTCAAAGACAGTCGCCGGTGTAAACGTTTGGTACGCGACCTATCTTGGGTCAGGGCATAGGTCACAGTATAGGTCAGGGCGCCATTTTTTCTAGGGTGTAAACTAGCTCAGTGTCGGCTATAATATCGTTATATCAGAAATACATGTTCCTATTTGAAAAACCATTGATGACCTTGAGAACTCGAAAACTGTGACCCTGAAAAAAAATGAATTTATCACCACTGTATCAGCCCTTCGAAATCAAAACGATCATCTCTTAAAATTTTTCTTGTACACTAGAACCTCACTTATTTTACCATCAGTTATTTTACGAACTCGGCTATTTGACCGGCTCTGCCTCAGCTATTTGACGGCCTGTACCCCCATCACTTGACTGAGTCCCCTTCTTTTCAAGGCTGTGTATTGTAACGGATCAGACAACCTAGGCCTGACCGTTAGCAATTCAAACATCAGCCGTTGCGAACGTCGAACGATCTATACTCCGTTCACGGAGAGACGATCCAGAGATCGAAACAGAACTCGTCCGGTTCGGTCAGATCCCGCCTAACGCTCCGCCCATTTTACCCTCTCCATGTCGCCAAGCGGGTCGTAGAGCTGAGCAGACCCGGCTACAGCCGACAAAGGGGCCCCGAGTCAATTTTGAACATTCGAATACTAACTGTGGCGAAGCGCCACAGTGCCGGAGGGACAAAACGTATGATATTTAGATACGGCGCTGAGTTGCGAGCCCCACTACCCCCATCCGACTCTCAGGCCGTTCGAAGCTGCGCGACGGCTGGATCGTCTCTCCGTGAACGGAGTATAGAACATTCGACGAGAGCGACAAGTCGCGTGACGTCATAGCAAGTATATAAGTCGAGACACAGCTCTCAGCAGCAGCAATTCTACGGTATAGCACCGGGTTGACTCGCAACACTCTCTCTCAATAGTCACAATAGGCAGAGCGCCTTGTGAACTAATAGCTTCACTTCAATATAAATTCTATTCTATTTTATTCGCGAGAGTCAACTAAAGTTAAATAGATTCCAAAATATAATAACAGAAATAAATTTAGAAAAAAGAATATTATTTAGTCAATAGATTCATAGTCATACGAAATCAAAGTATCTAATAAAATAAATCAAATACGAAACTGTCAAAATTCAAAAAACGAATAACGAAAAACGAATAGTCTTCGATATTAAATAATTTAGTAAGTAAGCAATCACTGTAAATATAGTTTAGGAATTGGTTGCAACCGCTTGTTTTGGTAAAATTAAAATAAATCGAATCTCTTGATGATCTAAAAGTAAGTTACTATATGCAGATCCCTTATCCGCCATTTCCAGGTTCTTTTTCGTCTGTATAACCAACCAAAGCTAAATACAGCCTTAGTGTGTCTCTGACACACTCAGGTCTGGCACAGCTGGTTGTATTGTTTAGAAAATTTGGGAATAAACTAACTTTAACATAACTGAAATCAAAAGGTTAGGTGGGTAAAGTGCAGCCTTAGCGCGTTTACGTGTTCAGGTCTGTGGGGAGGCGGCTTTAGTTGCACGGCGACTCAAGTCCGTAATAGGGAACATTAAATTATTGATATAAAGGTCTAGAACATATAAAATCGAGCAAAGAACTCACAATTACACTCGGTTCGCGATACCGATGGTATCGCTCAAGAACCGAAACGTAACATTTGGCGCCCAACTGAGGGGCTTTTATAATCAATATTTAATAAAAAACTTACTTAAAAAATATCTAGAGTCATTTATTCAATTTAACTTAACTTCGTTGCACTAATTAATTTAACTTCATTGCTGGTAGAGTCATTTTTGCGGATTATGTCAAAGTCCGGTGTCACAACCAGGCAAATGGCGGACAAGGGATCTGGCATCAGTTCGGCTACGGAGCTAGGGTTAGGTGACAGGAATCAAGGACGGCATAATAAAGAAAAAGACACAGCAATTTTAGATAAAGCATTTATTGATACAGAAAAAGAAAAAGAAAAAGAAACAGAGCGTCGAAGGCCGATGGTCGTCGAGCAGTCTTCGGTGATAGAGGCACTGGAAAAAATTCATAAAAAGATAGATGAAAAATATGCTAAATTAGAAAGAACAATCGTCGAATCAAAATCAGTAAATACCGATAACATATTATCAAGCGAGGATAATTTCAGAAAAAGACTCGAAGAGCAATCATTAAAATATAGAAAACAATTAGAAGCATTAGATAAGAAACTATATATAAATAGCGAAATATTCAACGAAAAATTAGAAGAAAGTCAAAAACAATACAATAAAGAGCACGAAACGATAAGAGAAGAGTTTGGCGACGGTCTAAATTGTTTGGAAGCTAAAATAGATAGACATCAAAAAACCAATGTAGAAAAGTTGATAGAGATCGAGAAAAAACATGATAATTTTCGAACAAGCGTAAACGCTGAAATTAGGCGAGTAAGATCGAACAATTGTAATCAAGGAGGAGACTACAATAGTTTAATTTCCAAACACGTTAGACTGCCGCAATTCTCCGGAAAATGCTGGGAAAGACCGGCTAATTATATAAAAGAAATTGAAGAGTACTTTACCTTCATCGATGCACGGCACGATGACATTTGTTTAAAACTAGTAGGGCAAAGTCTCACTTTGGATGCGAAGGATTGGTGGATCGCGCGTCGCGACGTAATCAATTCCTGGGAAGAATTTAAAAAACGATTTCTAAAAAGATACTGGGGAATCGAAACACAGCGGGAATTAAGAAAAGATATTGAGTTCGGGTATTATATTCCAGACGCGAGGGTAACGTGGTCTGAATATGCAAATAGAAAATTCGCATCAGCCGTGGGTTTAGATCCGTGCATGTCAGAAACGGAGATTGTTCGTAACCTTACACGACATTTCGACGAACCGATAGTAGAAGCTGCTAGGTGCCGCAACATAGTTGACATCGACGCACTACTAGAATTTTTAGACGAAATGCAATTCGGTGGTAGATCTAACGCACCAAGGCCAAGAACTACGTACACGAACAAACAATATCAAACCGTCAACCGTCCGAGCGAAAACCGAGACAAACAAGTGTCATGGCGGAATGAAATGACTAGTCAGAATTTCAAACCAACAAACAACGAGCATGAGACGCGACATCAACCTGGACAAAGCGAACATGACAACAATAGGTTGAACTGGACAAATCGCCAAATCAAAGCGACCGTTGTAAATACAGATAATGACCAGTCGGTAAACGATGTCAATTCAACTATTGCGGGAAACTAGAAGGCGCTGTACTGGAAGAAGAATTCTTACCGACACCAGTACAGCGTGTTCAAAGCATTTCGGCGGTAGAATTAAATGAAAATAACACAGAAAATAATTTGTTCGAAAATCCGTTTAATTATCTTATTAAAGAGGATACAGGAGAAGGTCAACCATTAGTACAATGTCCGGAGGTTCTCTTGCGCATTGAGAATGTCGAAGTAAAGGCTCTGATAGACACGGGTAGTCATATAACGTGCGTGTCGGGTAGCTGGTACAATCGACATAAAACATCTTTAGCAGACTGTGCAAAATTTCCTGTAGTGAACTTTCAGATATCAGGAGTGCTAGGGGGCAAGCCTACTCGGGTAAAAGAGCAAATATTAGCGAGAATCAAGATCGGGTCGTCATCCGATGAGATATGTTTTCTCATCGTACACGGATTAAAGCAAGATGCCATAATAGGGATTGACACCTTACATAAATGGAAAGCCGACTTAGATTTAGACTCAAATAAATTACAGTTTCAAATAAATACAAAACATGATCAAGTTGAGATAAATACAATGAATGAAAATAAAAACGCGAACTGGGATAAAGAGACAATTTCAAACATCGAAGCAATTAATAGTCATCAGTCTGGACAGTGGCGTAGCTAGACTTTCGGCGCCTTGGAGCGGTATTCATGAAATGCGCCCCTTACCTCCGATAGTCATGAGTCAAACGGTCTAAAACACTTTTTTTCGAGCCTTTGATTCAGCAAATTGGTCGATTATTTTGTCGAGGTTAAGTTGACGTGCTCTTTCTCTTTCAATTGACAACGTTGCCAAAGAACTTAAGCGATGTTGGGACATACTACTTCTCAGATAGTTTTTAATCAATTTTAAAACAGAAAAGCTCCTTTCGCATGATGCTGTAGTCACTGGCAAGGTTAAAAAAATCATGCATGCTGTAATTATATCAGTGAAGCTACTTGATGCAGGGCTGTGAATCAAAAGCAGTTCCGCTACTCCGCGGATGGAAGTCAATTTTGAAAGATGACTATAAAAGCACGATTTAAAGCGGAGCAGTTGTGAACCTAAGTTTGATGACAAATCTGTTGGGTACGTAGATGATAGTACATCTGATGCAGTCAGAATAGTTCCATCAGATGACTGCAATAAAAATGTAGGCGATAGACACTTGAATGTCGCACTCAACCGCCTAACAGACTGAAACCTGGTATCAAGTTGGGTAGTTGTTACATCGAGCATTCTATAAAACACCTCAACTTTGAAACGCTTCTCTTTGTTAGAAATACATTCATCTTCTTGCAACTCATCGAAAAACCGCCTAATACGTCGTACTCGCTTCTCGGGAAAAGTGGGTTCAATTTTCCATGTATTTGATAACTCAATCGCATCAGCCTTTACGGAGTCCCAATCATTTCTCATATTCGTGAACTGAATAATGAGTGAGGAAAGCATCTCAACTGATTTCTCTATGTCTTCATCAGTTCCTTGCAGCAGTTTAGACACTGAATTGAGTGGTTCTAGTATTTTGGTTTGCACGACTATCAAAATGACGGTTGGAAATCTTTCGAAATATTTAATTAAACTTCCAGCTTCCCGTTGTTCCTCGGAATTCTTACCGTTTAATGACAGATATGTCAACAATTTGATAATATCGAAGTAACGAGCGCGTAATGCATCGAGCGCTTGAATACGAGAAGACCATCGCGTTGGACAAACCTTCTTTAATGTCTTAACCAAATTGATTTGATTCGAATCCATTAACATAGCCCATCTTCTGACAGAGCTGAAAAAAACATAAATATTCTGTAACTGCTCATAGAATTCCCTGACTTCCTGAATATTAGAAACACTGTCGTTAATTACCAAGTTCAAGTTGTGAGAGCAACAGTGTACAAATTCAGCGGCTGAATTCCTTTTTTTAATACGAGCTTGAAGTCCGGAATAAATACCACTCATATTTGCAGCACCGTCATAGGCTTGACCACGTAATTTTGAAATACTTGTGAACTCTTCAATAATTTGCAAAGCGGTTTCTTCTAATCCTCCAGCCGTTTGATCACTGATTTTCGTGAAGCCACAGAAGGTTTCTTTTACTTCAAGCTTACGTGGCCTATCATTTTCATCTTTTTGTATCAATACATAGCGGAAAACAGTACTGAGTTGGTCAATTTTAGCGATATCCTGGGTTGTATCTAACATGATAGTCACGAATACAGCTTCTTTCAATTCGTTTTTGATCCCAACATTGATCTGATTTGCAATCAAGTTGATTACCTCGTTCTGTATGTCAGGACTTAGGTAATTGACCGTGCCTTTAGGACGCTCTAATAAATCTGCCAATACTTCATCGTACCGAGAAAGTAAATGTATTACTTCTAGGAAATTTCCTTGTGAATTTGAGTTATCCGGCGGGCTCGTAACTCTATGACTTCGGAAGGGTAAATTATTTGTAGCTAATGTAATGGTTACATCAATAACGCGCCGCAGTACTTTACGCCAATAATTTGCTGCGTTTTCGATCGCTCGCTGGTCAATTGCATCGACAGTTGAGCCAGTCTGCCAACGATAGTAAATTTCACAAGAAATACCGTGCTGCTTTGATTCCTCGTGTGATTCAATGTCGCGACCTAAATGAGCCCAGTCTGCTGTTCCTTTCACAAATTTTGGATCCGAATTTGAATGATCGAAAAGCCAACATGGCTGGCAATAGCAAATATTTTTTATCATCGAATAACATAACCATTGTCTTTTGATCTTCATCGGCCCTTTACCTGTGTAAAAATTCGCGCTAAACCCTCTATTCTTGTTACGACCAGTTGTGTCTTTAGCAAAACTACCCATTGGTTGATACGGACCGAGTTTGATAATTAGTCGTTTTTTTTCAGATGTCAGAACATCGGGAAAATTAGCTCTGTCTGATGAAAATATTATTCCGGCAGTGTTGCCATCAAAATTCGCATCAAGTTGTTCAATAGCCGGATTTGATATTGAATCTGTGTTTGGTACTGGTAGATCATGTTGATCTGATTTTTCATATGGTGTGGAGATGAGCCCTAAGGCAGTATTTTGTGGTGGTACTAGACCAGAAGAAGCATCACTGGCAGTTTTATTAGTTGTTACTATTGGAGGTAGGAGAGGGGATGGAGGGAGGGGGGGCCACCCCCTCCCTCCATCCCCTCTCCTACCTCCAATAGTAACAGTTCATTACCAGTGCTATTATCTTTCAGTCAACAGTTTTATTAGTCGCAGAAGACGTGGACGAACCGTCAAAAAATGACGTTATTTTAGCAACTTTCTTCAAGGCCTTATTTTCAGCCGTTTCCTTTTCTAACCTCTTTCTTTTAAATGCAGCGCCGCTTAGTTTTTTCGTATCTGACATGATCTCGTAACTATTTAAGTATCATTGACCAAAAGTCTATTTTTGTTGGTATCAGTATCGACTATACTCCAGTTGACTAACAAGCGTCAATATTTATTACTCAAATATCGTACGAATAGCTGATACGGACAGCGTGAGCATTCGAACTTAAGTATTGCCCGGTCATACTTCACTTGCGAGTGACATTACGAAGCGCCGCCGCCTAGCGGTGAACTTGAGAATTTGGTCGCTGGGCACAAAGCACTCCACCGCAGTGCCGTATCCTTGCGACCGTGCGCCCCTCGCGGCCGAGCGCCTGGAGCATTCTGCTCCAACTGCTCCACGGTAGCTACGCCACTGAGTCTGGACATAATCCGGGATTAACTGATGATGAGATTAATAGCAAATTATCAGAATGTCAGATACTAGAAGCTTGTGAGATTAACGCCTTTTCAAACTTGTTAAAAAAGTATCGCGACATATTCTCGAAAATACCTGGTAGAGTCACTATTTACGAACATAAGATTAAAATATATGAGGATCGACCCTTTGTAAGACGATCATACCCAGTGCCGATTATGCACAGAGATAAAGTCAGAGAAGAGATTGATAAAATGTTAAATCTTGGTATCATTGAGCGCTCATACAGCGAATATATAAACCCTATAGTGGTGGTAGCTAAAAAATCAGGCGACATCCGGTTGGTATTAGATGCGCGTTACATTAACAAGCTAATAGTACCTGACCATGATTGTGCGCAATCTACTGAGGTTTTGTTTCAAAAGTGCGGAAACAATTCCGTTATGTCCAGCCTTGATCTAACTGCGAGTTTTTGGCAAGTACCATTACATAAGGATTCAAGAAAATATACTGCGTTCATGTACGAGGGGAAGACATATCAATTCGCGGTGACACCCTACGGCTTAAGCACCAGCTTGGCAAGTCTCATCCACACTCTTGATTTAGTCTTGAGGGAAACAGAGGAATTCACCATCAACTTCGTTGATGACATACTGTGTCTATCTGATTCGTTTCCGTCTCACTTGGCACACCTGGAGTTATTATTTAGAGTTTTTAGAAAGCACAATATGACCATAAATTTCAATAAATCAAAGTTTTTTCGTGAACAAATTGATTTCTTAGGGCATCGGATTACCAAAAATGGAATCTTGCCACAACCGGAAAAAATAGAAGCAATAACAAATTTTCCCGTTCCAAAAAACGTTAAACAATTAAAAGGATTTTTAGGTCTGACTAATTATTACGGTAAATTTGCGAGACATTACTCAGATGCGACAGCTCTATTGCTTAAACTAGTACGAAAGGATGTCAAGTGGGATTGGAACGAAGAAATGATAGCGCATTTCAATAAAGTAAAACAATTATTTTGTAAAGAGATGATCATTCATCATCCAAACCCGAAAAAACGGTATTATCTGCAGTGTGATGCAAGCAACGTTGCGATCGGTGCCGTATTGTATCAGTTATCCGACAAAAACGAGGAGTTGATTGTAGGTTTTGCTAGTCGTACGCTCAAGGGGGCGGAGCTTAACTATTTTACATCGGAAAAAGAGCTCTTGGCGATAGTCTTTGCGCTGGAGAAGTTCCGGACGTTCATTATCGGTGCTCAGTTAACAATTCGGACCGATCATCATGCGCTTACATTCATGACGACATGCAAGTTAGTCAGTTCAAGGTTGGCGCGTTGGATATTGTTTGTTCAAACATACGATTTCGAGATTGAGTACGTTAAAGGCAAAGACAATATCGTTGCAGACACGCTTAGCCGATATCCACCTGACAAGATCAACGAAATGCCACAAATAAACAAACTGCAAATAATTGCGCCGTTAGCAAGAAATATAAACCAACAATTAGAAAATAAACTGAGAATTTTCGGACAGCTTCAAGCTGATGATCCGCATATTAAACGCCTCGTCGATGAGGATTTGACAAGGAATAAAAAACGATTAAAATTGGAGGAAGGGATTTGGTACCACTTGGAACCAGGGGGCTCCAAGAGAGCTTATCTTCCGTCGAGTTTGATAAAAGAATTAATAATCGAGACACATGAGGCATACGGACATGTAGGGGCTAGAAAATGTTACAAATTATTGAATGAAAATTTCTACTTTCCGAAATTCGCGCGGTGCATTCGACGAATTCTAGCTAGCTGCGAGCGATGTCAGCTATGTAAAGTACCTAATCGTTACAGCTACGCTCGCATGCAGAACATCACACCGAGTGAGGTCGGGGAATCGGTTTCTATTGACTTTTTAGGCCCGTTACCCGCGAGTAAAGGGAATTACAAATGGTTGTTAGTGACCATTGACACATTCAGCAAGTTTGTGCGATTGTATCCGTTGAAAACTGCCGACGCGCGCTCCACAATCCGATGCATTTTTGAGAAGTACATACCGGAGCTTGGAAAGCCGAGCAAAATCCAATTCGACCATGGGACACAGTTCACGTCAGCGCTATGGTTAAAGAAACTGAAAGAGGGAAATATAACACCTATATTCTCATCAATTAGACATCCACAGGGAAATATGGTCGAAAGAGTAAATCGTGAATTAGGAAGGTTCTTTAGAACTTTCTTGACAGGAAAACATACCTCATGGATTGACTGGTTGAAGGTTATCGAAAGCTGCGTGAACGAGGTATACCATCCCTGGTAGAAAATTGACCAGACGATCTGGCCTTTTAACAGATTCTGCGCAGATCATCTGGGCAGAATCTGCCCAGATATTCATGGTGTATTTGGCCAGTATCTGACCAAAATCTGGTGAATGATTCCTAGCTCCTATGTTTGAGGTTATGTAAACCCAATGTTACAAGCTGGAAAAATGAATGAAAATGATCGTGCTCAACACCTCTAAACTTAAAATTTATAAATATATATTTCAAACATAGTATGCCGATGACACGTGTACACTAAAACACTAAACGTAATGGATTCTGATCCGGACGAGTTGGACAATTCTAGAAACAGCCAATCGGCGCTCTGGATTAAAAAAATCCAGAGCGCCGATTGGCTGTTTCTAGAATTGTCCAACTCGTCCGGATCAGAATCTATTACGTTTAGTGTACCAAAAATCAGAAGCCACGGTTAATTTACCCTTATACATAGCTATAGGTGGATGCGCACGCAGGTATCTCTATCTCTTTCTCACTATTCCTCTTTCTCTCTCTTTCTCTCCCACTGTCTCTGGAAGTTTGCCGTGTGTCACACGTACACGCATACATACAAAGTTCAGGACTGTAGGTTATGTATGTGTATGAACAGCTGATGACTTGACCAGATCCTTCACCAGAATCCGTCGTCAGACCGCGGGGTTTCTGGCCATATTTTCTGCCCAGAATCTGCCCACCGAGCAGAAAATTCAACGGATTCTGGCCATATTCCGTTCAATTTTCTACCAGGGATGAGTCGACTGGATTTTGCCCGTGCGAAATCCAGCTCGGTGAACCGCCTACTTGTTTCTGGAAAAAATGGTTCAAAGCAGATAAAGAAGATATATCACAAGAATTAAAATTAAGCTTAGTTAAGAATAATATTAGGAAGAATGGAAGTAGCAGAGCCAGGAGGTTCAATGAAAGTCATAAAATGACAGAATTTAAAGTAAATGATTTGGTTTTGGTAAGAGCTTTAAATGTCTCTGATTCAAAAAATAAAACAATGGCAAAATTTCTAGCTTTATATGAGGGACCTTACCGTATTTGTAACCGAATTGGCGAAGCTACATTTATTCTAGAAAATATAAACACGCGAAAAGAGCGAGGTCGTTTCCATACAAACATGCTGAAGCACTATGTATTACCTGAAATTTGAAAATTTAACGAAGCTAGCACCTAGGGGAGCTGACTGTCATCGTTGGCAGCGGTTGTGTTTGAATTGCTAACGTACCTTGGTTCGATGAGACGAAGAGGACGATATAAAAGCTCGAGGTCGAGTATGAGTCATCACATTCACTTATCATGTTCGGGTACGGATACATCAGTGTACAGGATAAGGGTACGCGAACCCAAGCCGTTGACGATGACTATCATGCATCTGAAAATGAAAAAGTTATAGTTAGTTCAGGAAAATTTAAATCAGGATCTGAAAGATATGTAATCGGGAGAGGCTATCAAACGGCAGCACACCTCATGGATCCATCACGTTTGAACCGCCGGCGAAATTTAGTGCATACTAGTCAACCAGCTACAATTGAGCCGGTGGATGCAATAAATAATGCGCCGACCACCAGCGGAGATCCAACGATAGATGTGCGGGAGACCAAGGTAGATCCACCAATTACGGCAGATCAAAACAACAATCTGGTGTTGAAGATCTGCATTCCACGTCTGAAGTTATCTGAAAAAAAAGAACTGAAAGAAAAAACATTAACATCTAAAACCAAAGATAAAAACAAGAATCCACCTACCATCAGGAAGATTGAGGCGTTGGAACTCAGTCAGCCAGAGATCCGGAGATTTAAAATACCTCGTATAACTGACAGATCCTGTGACGTTTCAACGACCGCGGCGGAAAATGGACGAACAGCTATCCACACTATCACTGAGACCGTTTCGACAACCGGCGCAAAACGAAACCGCATTGCGGACTATGATCGGCGAAAGAACCGTAAGCCGGAGGAATTGATAAATATGCTCCGAAATTTTGGGACGTTAGATTTGTCAGATGACGAGGGAGAAGAAATGACGTTACGGCAACGACAGGAACAGAGGGCGAAATCAGCAATAAAATCATCAGCTGACCAGCGCAGAAAACTCCATCGGTCATCGACCAACGATACTGTGGAGATACCCGTACTCATGGATCCCACAGACCCACTTGGTTTAAAGAGGGGATAACTCAAAATTTCATCATGTTCATCAAAAAGCCACATCCAGCATCAAGAATCGATCATCAGCCTAGACGTATCATCAGAGATCATCCGACCATCAGATGATCGAAGGGGGCAATGTAACGGATCAGACAACCTAGGCCTGACCGTTAGCAATTCAAACATCAGCCGTTGCGAACGTCGAACGATCTAGAACATTCGACGAGAGCGACAAGTCGCGTGACGTCATAGCAAGTATATAAGTCGAGACACAGCTCTCAGCAGCAGCAATTCTACGGTATAGCACCGGGTTGACTCGCAACACTCTCTCTCAATAGTCACAATAGGCAGAGCGCCTTGTGAACTAATAGCTTCACTTCAATATAAATTCTATTCTATTTTATTCGCGAGAGTCAACTAAAGTTAAATAGATTCCAAAATATAATAACAGAAATAAATTTAGAAAAAAGAATATTATTTAGTCAATAGATTCATAGTCATACGAAATCAAAGTATCTAATAAAATAAATCAAATACGAAACTGTCAAAATTCAAAAAACGAATAACGAAAAACGAATAGTCTTCGATATTAAATAATTTAGTAAGTAAGCAATCACTGTAAATATAGTTTAGGAATTGGTTGCAACCGCTTGTTTTGGTAAAATTAAAATAAATCGAATCTCTTGATGATCTAAAAGTAAGTTACTATATGCAGATCCCTTATCCGCCATTTCCAGGTTCTTCTTCGTCTGTATAACCAACCAAAGCTAAATACAGCCTTAGTGTGTCTCTGACACACTCAGGTCTGGCACAGCTGGTTGTATTGTTTAGAAAATTTGGGAATAAACTAACTTTAACATAACTGAAATCAAAAGGTTAGGTGGGTAAAGTGCAGCCTTAGCGCGTTTACGTGTTCAGGTCTGTGGGGAGGCGGCTTTAGTTGCACGGCGACTCAAGTCCGTAATAGGGAACATTAAATTATTGATATAAAGGTCTAGAACATATAAAATCGAGCAAAGAACTCACAATTACACTCGGTTCGCGATACCGATGGTATCGCTCAAGAACCGAAACGTAACAGTATATGCGAAGTCTAACCGGTTAGCGTTGCGCACGGAAAGTCTGCGCAGTTTGCGACACGGAGTGGGGGCCCCTCTTCTCGTCAAATAGCTGAAGCAGCCCGGTCCCAAGTCGGTAAAATAAGTGAGGTTCTAGTGTAACTATAAAAGCAACAGAGATATTTGGGGTGGTCACGTTAAATGGGCCACCCTGTATAATGAATACATGATAACATTTTTGGACCAAAAATTTGAAAATTCAGCGAGTTACACGCAATCTCCCAAGGCTCAAAGAAAAAAAGTTCCCCCACTGCTGTGCAGTGATAGCGACCTTCACAGAGCCTCAAATCAAAAAAACCAAAAAGTTTATTAAACTAGAAGGCCCGTCCCATTACCCTCGCTCGAAAAAAAAAAAATCGAAATTTAGTAAAATGGCGTCGTTTTTAAAAAAAGTTTCAAATTTCGCGCGAGAATTTGATGCTTTTTGGCCTGCCAAAATTACATTTTTTATTCGATCGGAAAACTGAGGTTCATGGTATGGAGAAACATATATAAAAGAAACTGCAACAAGAATTAAATCGATCGGATGATTTGTCTTCGAGTTATAACTGCAGCAAATTTGAAAACTGTAGTGTCGAGAAAAACGCGTTTAAATGTACCAGAGTCTGGCAGCTCCAAGATATGTGACTGGCAGCCACGTACACGAACCCCCCCACCTGTTAACCTATTCATACATTTCTCAATACCTCAAGGTCAACAATAGAAACCAGAATCCCGTTATAATGAGTTTTCTGGCCGACAGAGCCCGAACAATAACTCAGGTACGGTTCCTAAGCTAACGTAACTTTCGAACCGATGAGCGGCTGCTCTTCAGATGGCTGTAACTCAAAAACTATTTGAGATATGCACTTGAAATTTTAGTATATATGTTATTTTTAAAGGTACACACTATCGAAATATGCTCACAAAAATCGATTTTTTCAAAATTTCACACTAGTGGTGCCCCTTAACCCGAGGAGCGAAGATTGGTCTATATTTCTCTCGTGAGCAACGTGGTCCAAAAAAATTGAGATTTTCGAGGCTACAAAATGGAGACTTACGTGAATCGCACGTGGTATCAGATTCTGCTCTATTATTTCGCGAGCTTTATCGGTCTGGTGCGGACGCCGTTCACTATGAAGAACAATATTCTTCGTCTGGTCGGTTACCTGCGTAAAGTTTATGCCGTGATTCTAGTTATTCTGAGTTCATTATGGATGTATTGGCTGGGTGCACGAAAATACTAATACTATTGAATTATCAGTGTGTAACATATTCATGCATACTGTCAGCGCCATCTAAAATGCTCATCATTTTTCCATGCTTAACGTATACACAATACACACTTATTTTTAAAGTAGTATACGTGCGTGCACCCAGCTAATATCGTATTTCGTAACCGCCGAGTACAAGAAATAGAGATCAATTTTGTGAATCGATTCGTCTTGATGATCGTACTAACCCCTTCTCGTAGGGAACTGATGCATTACGCTGTTGGTCTCCGTGTTCAAGAGTATCCAGATAATTGACGTAATAAACCAAATAACTGCGGTAAAAGATGAATTGAAGAATTCGGGAATCGAGGACAATCGCAGAATAGACTGTAAGAACTTCTACGCTGAAATGATTGCAACTATAATAGCGTCGATCTCTCACCGAAAATATTTATCGACTTTGCTAATTATGATCATCCAAGCTTACCTTTTTCCATTGACCAACGTACATACGATTAAAATAGTATATTGTGTAATGAGTGCGGGACGTTGGCGATTCCTGACGTGTGTGAAGTTTGCAGCACGAGCCGAAGGCGAGTGCTGCATTCACACGAGTCAGGCATCGCCAACCCGCACGAGTTACACATCCTATTTTTTGTGAAACCTGATGGGAAGTTCGACTCGAGAAAGTGGAAAGCAAATGAACCCAATCGCCGCTCACCCGAAATTGTGACAGGGGTTCAGGGGCGAAGCCCCTGGTGGGGTTCAGTGGCGAAGCCCCGGTGGGGGGTGTGGGGGTGTGGGGGGCTTTGCCCCCCACAATTTAAAATAACTTACTTCAAAGTTTTTATTTATATTTATTTGTTGAATTAGTTATATTTATTATATTTATTAAATTACTACCAACTTAGACCACCACCCTAATTTCTTATAAAAAAAACTCAAGTCAACAGAAGTAATGGGGATGAAGAAATGTAGTCAATCATTTGAATAACGCGTTTAATGGTATGTACATCACATTTTACTTTTTTTTTTACTTTTTTTTATAGTATACCTACTCAGGTACAAAAGCATAAAGCCAAGCCAAAAAATATAAAACTACATATATCAATACTATAACAAGCTTTCCTCGTACTTTTTCTTTGGTCTTTCTTTATGCCTATAGGTGGCTGGTTCTCAGAAAAAATCGAAAAATGACTTTATTAATTTGACCGAATTTTTTTTTAATTATTATGGATTTTTTTTTGTTAATTTGATAGTACACATCCTAATTGACTAACACATTATAGTGGTCCCCAACTTTTTTGAGTTTAAAAGGGGGTGAGCGGGTTCAAAATAAAATTCAAAAATGAGGGAATGATAGCTTCTGCTTCCGTTAATTTTTTAATTTTTGACATTTTTTACATATGGCGCCCTGAAACAAGCCAAGCAACTATAATTCTTCTACATTTATTAAGAAATATCATTCTTTTACTCAGTAATCATTCCCTCACCAACAATTTTTATGAGGGGATGACCGATGAGGGAATGACGAAACGAACTATTATTGCATCAAAGTAGGAAACGTATCCTTACTTATCAAACAACATCTTACGATAGTTTATTACTACTCGAAACATATACAAATATATGATAAATTGTCCATAAATAAGCGTTTACCTTTTTATAACACGGTGTGAGGGAATGACGGTTGAAAATGTAAGTTTGAAAAAATTTTCTCTCAAAATAATTTTAACAAATAATCTCATCACCCATAGCCCAGTCTGGGGTATGTTTTCAATATTGATGTTGTGAATTTTTGAAAACAATAAGGATGCGTTCGATACAATGTTTAAATTATGCTCTAATCCCAATGTTACGCAACTGTGAGGGAATGATGCGTTTTTTAAGGACGAGTTTAAAAATACATTTTGTGATTTTTCCGTTCGCCGTTTTTGAACTATACACCCGTTTATGTATAGCTGGTACTATCATATATGAATAAAAAATGAGATAGCAAACAGTTTATAAGAAACTACTCGTATTAGGTTTATGAATCTATTTGAATTTGGGGGTTGGGACATAATGAGGGAATGATTTTTAAGGTATTTACTTGAACATATATTTATTATTTGTGATAAAAGAAATAAATTTATTTCATGATTTGGTACGTCTAGTGAAGTAGTTTCATAAAAGAAAAAGACTTACTATAACTTACGATCCAATTTGACGGGAATCGACAAGGACCTAAATTTCGATTTTTTCTGAGAACCAGCCAGGTACACAGATATGGAACTAACAAAATTTTTATATTCAAACAAGCTTTGTTATTGTACTCTTTTCTTCTTCCTGGTTTTCAGAACTAATCTTGTTTTTGAACGTACTGAATAGTAAAATTGGTACAATTATTCAGTGGAGAGCAAAGTCTTTGTTAGGAGTCAGAATTTTTCCAGATGATTTCGAATTGTCTTCATCTAAAGCTGTGTTGGATTCCTTTGGCGTTGATGAACTAGTAATCGTTGCAGGTATATTCAAATCACGATTTTCTTTGGAAGTAGATTCTGTCAACATAACCGATCCTGTGCTGCGTTTGCAGATTTTCTTCTTGTTGTTCTCCGAATCCTCGATATACCCTTCTGCAACTCTGTCAGAAGTCCACTCACCATTACGTTTTAGTGTCATGATGTCAGCTCCAGAGTCAGCTAGTAGTGTTGCTGACGTCCGACGAAAACTATGACCTGTGTACTTTTCTGGCTCTGGCAAGTTTAGAAACGTTGCAATTTGCTTCGGCATGCTACCAAATTTGTTGATGCCAATTACTTGTTGCGTGCACTTTCCATTCCGATAATTCAAAAAGAATCGATTGGACTTTGAATTTGTCGGTCGCAGAGCTGCGTACTTCTTATAAATATGGTAGAACTCGTCAATCACTGTGAATGATCGCTGAATATTCGTTTTTGTCTTTGGAATGCGAACTACGAGCATGTTGCCACGATCCTCCGTATCATCAACAGTCATATCGCAGAGTTCATGTCTTCTGCAGGCGCCAGTAATCCCGAGGACGCAAGCGACCTGCAAAAACATAGTTGTACAATATAGTAAAAGTTACTGTAAATAGAGAGCGTGAATTAACCGAGCTAATTCAGAATTGAATCATCATTCGGATAATCGACGATTCGGATAATTAACTTTCAGCTATAATTGATGATTAATAACTGTGTTGCAGGATATTTACTTTTGTCGCTAAGAACTCGCTATCCGGAGCCTCCGTAAAAATTTCTTCACTTCTTCCGGTGCGAAGACTTTGGATTTTGTGCTCTTGAATCCACTAGATTTTTTTTCAAAAAAGCGTTCAGACTTCCGTATTTGCTAATGTCGATTTTGTCATAGACCTTTATCGTCAGTCTAAGCATTGAGTAGCGAGCCCATAGGGTTGATGGTTTCATTTTTGCTTCCAGTTCTTTAAAATATACAAGCAACACCACTTCATCGAACGAATTGGTGTTTTTCGTTCTTCTCCAGGCCTTGAAGTCATTGTACACGGCTGTGTATTTTTTTTTTTTTTTTGATTTCTCCGGCAATAAATCTTCCGTCACACCTTTAGCCTCTTCAAGAAGTTCAGCTGGTATAAAATCGTCGAAATCACTTCTTGCGGGATCACTCATTTTCTCTCTTTTTGTCCGTAAAACATCTTATATCTATAGTAGCACACGCGGTATCTAACCTATGACCCACTGATGAGCAATTCCACGTCAGACCGGACAGCTTTCTGACCTCGATGTTACCGATTTCGCTATCATTTTTTTTACGGGTTCTATGGAACAAATAAATTCATCAAACAATTTTTGGTTTTTTTTTTTGGCCCCTATTTTCCAAGTTACACGGGGGTGAAATTCAGGAAAAAGAGCCAAAAATCGAAAACATACTTCTCTTCAAACGGTCATATCTTTGATTGTTTTCATCCTAGAGACTTCATCCAAAAACCATTTCAAAGCTATCGAATGACACTATTATAATATATTTATTTAATTTCGCGGTAACAAACAATTCTATTTGTTATAAACAAATATATTATTTAAACGTGATTTTCAACGCAAATACCAAGCGATAAAATTATCAAAAAAATATGAGCGTATTCCTTGATCAATTCTCTACGAAATCGTTAAGTCAATTTTATGGAGAAACGATGGAAACTATATGAAAACGATTTATTTATAAGCGACGGCGCGCGCTGCCACCCAAAAAACCCGGCTCAGGTACGTGTGGCTAGCATGAGAAAGCATCGGTGGGCATGTTCGCGGTCATATCTTTGGTTGTTTTCATCCGAAAGACTTTTTCCTAGAACCATTTCAAAGCTATTGAATGCCACTATTTCTATATATTTATTTAATTCTGCAGTAACAAACAATTCCATTTGTTATAAACAAATATATTATTTAAACATGATTTTCAACGCAAATACCAAGCGATAAAATTATCAAAAAAATATGAGCGTATTCCTTGATCAATTCTCTACGAAATCGTTAAGTCAATTTTATGGAGAAACGATGGAAACTATATGAAAACGATTTATTTATAAGCGACGGCGCGCGCTGCCGCTGAAAGACCCGGCTCGGGTACGGTTTTTCGGTGGCAGCGCGCGCCGTCGCTTATAAATAAATCGTTTTAACATGGTTCCCATCGGTTCTCCATAAAATTGACTCAACGATTTCGTAGAGAATTGATCAAGGAATACGCTCATATTTTTTTGATGATTTTATCGCTTGGTATTTGCGATGAAAATCACGTTTGAATAATATATTTGTTTATAACAAATAGAATTGTTTGTTACCGCGAAATCAAATAAATATATTATAATAGTGTCATTCAATAGCTTTGAAATGGTTATTGGATGAAGTCTCTAGGATTAATACAATCAAAGATATAACCGTTTGAAGAGGAGTATGTTTTCGATTTTTGGCTCTTTTTCGTGAATTTCACCCCCGTGTAACTTGGAAAATAGGGGCCAAAAAAAAAAAAAAAAAAAAATTGTTTGATCCATTTATTTGTTCCATAGAATCCGTAAAAAAAATGATAACGAAATCGGTAACATCGAGGTCATTTTTTGATTTATTTTGTCCGGTCTGACGTGGAATGGCTCTGATATATGGGCAAATCTACAGAACCGTACCATTTTGAAGGATTGTTTTTAATTTGAAAAATATTGGACCACACTTGCCAAACTTGGTCTGAAGCTTCTTACTATAAAGTTATTCAAGAATTTCACTGAGTTACTCAGTTTTAGAAGACGGCATAGTAGATAATTAGATCACCCGTGTTCATAGAATATTGAGGTTACATTTTCAATAAAATATGGTATAAGAAGCTCTAAATTTCTCAATTTAAACAGCTGATGAGTAAAAGCATGTACATTTTACTTAAATTAACAAATAATCGTGAATATTCATTGAACAAGACAGGGTAAATAAATAGAAATAGCAATACTCAAATGTTGTGTACAATATTCAAGCGCACAGTCTCGAAGTTTTGGTCCCTCGTCGCTAATTTTTGTCGGGCACCGATGAAAAAAATAATATAATAAATCAATAATACCTTTTTGAAAAATCTTCCGTTATTTTTCTCTCAGCAACTTCCCTACGTAAATTCCGCCTTTCGATATCCCGCTGTCGTTTTTCAGCTTTATTCTCGCGCGCTAACTTTACTTTATCTCTCAAACATTTTAATTTCTCCTCTCTAGTACTCATTTTGATTACAAATAAATATAATTTGTAAAAGCTCTAACGACTCTATGAAGTTGCTACTTATGTGTTTAGAGGTTAATAAATAACAAACTGACATGGATAACATATATATGTATATGTGAAACAAATGCGATAAGCTCTCCTGGTCTCACATAATTTTGATAAATTAATTAATAAATTAATTAATTAATTAATTAATTAATTAATTTTGAGTAAAGAGCCACAATATGTGACTTTGCCAAGGCCTTTCCATGAATTCAAATTGAATTTCCCATCGATCACAATTTTTTCCCATCAAAACCAATGAAAATCTTACATGTACTACCGATAACATTACATTTGCATGAACAGTCACGCTCAAAGACTACAAGCTTACAACGTCATTTTCACCAGCTATTTTGAAGCTACTGAGTTGAGTAGTGTCTTAAATTATTCGTTGTAATATGTAAAAATGTAAGATACAAATATTTTCTGGGCGCATTCGACGGCGCTCCGTCCAGAGTCGAAAATTCTCAGAGAATTCGGCTCCTGCAGAAATCAGCTCACGCAATTTCAAACGAGTGGAATTTTTTTCAATGAGCAGTTACATTGACGAGTATTGATGGACTGAATGTCCGTAGTATAAGCTATTGAATGCCATTTACCGTAGGAAGATTGCTTGCGCGGCGCTCAAATTGCACAGGATTTAGTAATGCGAAATGCATAAATCACAAACTGAAATGTGTTGATTTGGTGCATATAAACAAATTTATTGTAATGAATAACAAATATCAACGAGAGGTATGTGTTGCTGCTAGTGGAAAATTATGTATTTCAGTTGTATCAATCGGAATTTTAACCCCCGGCATATTATTCTCCTCAGAAATATGGTATCACACCTAGGAGGGATGATCTGGTAGATTTGCCCATATGTATATTATAATATCAGTGCTATAACCCCTAAACTCTCGGAAGCGGTTGTTTTTTTCTTGTTTGTTTATGTTTCTTTCTTTTTTTTAAATCTCGGAAGCGGTTGCTTAACCTGAAGGTTGCTGCAGGGCAGCGCATGTGATCATAAGGCTGGATCCGTAACACCGATACAACACATGCTTACACCGATAAACAAACACATGAACATTCTTTTCCTAACAGCGTGCGCAAAATTCTACTTTGCGCACGGGTTTGCGTGCGCAAAGTGCCTCTTTCCCGCATTGTTGAACTGGTAACGCCATCCAGTCGTGTAGGCTACGGCCGTAATTCCATTTGCTAGTTAGAGTTATCACAGAGTCGAGTTTTGCTTGAGTTCAATTGTTGATTGTTGATAATAACCGTTTAAGTTGCTTAGCGACCTTGTATTTGGTTGTTTTTCATTGCTCTTGTGATCAAACTTCGCACAAATTTTTTTTATTCAATTATGCATTTTTAATTTATTTTTAATCGTTTAATATTACATACGAGTTACCGATGTTGTCGAATTTTGCGCAACTTGTTAGGAAAAATAGTATGCGCAACTAGTGCGCATAGGTGTCTCCCGCACTCGTCTTTTTTGTCGCCCTCGCTGCGCTCAGGCGACAAACCCGACTCGTGCGGGATTCACCTATTTTGCGCACTAGTTGCGCAATCTACTATTCCATGTGTTGTGTCAGTGTTACGGGAACGGGAACGTATGCGTCGATTGTATTCCAGCCTATAGGTTTACTACTCTTCACGTCCGATGGCCATGGTTACGCTTGTTTTGCTCGCAAAACTGTATCGTAATATACATTACCTAACAGTTTTACGACATTACCTAATAGTTTTGGATTTGTTGGCAAATCGGCCGCTTCGCGCACTTTTTACGGCGCGCGAAGTCGAACTTCCCATGCAGGTGTTACAAAAACACCATTTTATATTTCGACCATATATATTTCGTAAATTACGAAGGTATAATAGCACGAAGTGATAGGACAAAAAAGCTTGTTCAATTTAAATGATTCCCACAGATGAGTTTGTCGCCTGCTCTGTGATTGTGATTGAACACGAAGAAAAAAAAGCACCACTCAATGCTGCGCAGAACACTAACATAGTCAAAAAAATTTACAAATTGACTCAATAACCAACAAAACCACAATCATTGATGTACAATTGACAACATTGGTTATTTTTCTGACAGCAATGAATAGTGTCCTGCACTCTAGTAAGTGATATTGAGAACATTGATTGTGGTTTTGTTGGTTATTGAGTCAGTTTGTAAATTTTTTTTTTACTATATTAGTGATCTGCGCAGCAATGAGTAGTGTGTTTTTTTTTCTCCGTAAACATTTCAAACGATGGAAAATCGAACCGAATGCCACGAGCACAGAGGCATTAATGTTCAGCGAAAGATGCCCGTAGCCCGTGCATAATGATTAATGAACAACATAAAAATGGATAACCAAGAAGTCGTTGATTGGTCAAATACCACGATGTACCTGCTGCATCCGTGATGATCCCCTGTGAATGCGTGCTAATAATATGAGTATAGTATATGTTAGATGAATGAACAATACTATATGACCCTTACTCTCTAAATCTGAATCAGCGAAATTTCGCTGATTGTCAGCGAATAGTCGCTGATTGAAATAGCTATAAGTATACCACTGAGAATCAGCGACTATTCGCTGTTTGAATCAGTGAAAAATCATTCCACTGATTCAACCAGTAAATGTTTCAATATTCGAATCAGTGAAACAATATTCCAGGTCTCGTATGGAATGATTTTCACGAGCGTCGTCTTCGTAAGGCTCGTTCATGACGTCTTCGGGGCAGATTGTTGTAATTGTATCTTGAAAAAAGATACGATTATTCAAGTAATGATGCCATAAGACTCGAGGTCATACGGAAAACTCGGCTCCCTTAATTGATGGAGGTTATGTTTGCGTCAAAGATTTCAAACGCTGGTGTGTGTATAAATCGTATATCAAGGAAATCGTACTGGAATCTGTATAAGGAATTTCGTTACCTAGCTTGTGCTGTTCCAATGTTGTAGCAGAAAGTCCTCACTGACCCGACGGAAGAAGACCGAAGGACAAGAAACGGACAAATGTCACTGTCTCGAAATTGAAACAGATTCAAATCTGCGAGACTCGCTGATTCGGGCAGGGGAGTTCGCTGATTCCCAGTGAAAATATCGTTCACTGATTAGAATAGCGAAATTTCCGCTGATTCAGATTTAGAGAGTAAGATTTCTGCATCTGCAAAAATGAACCTATTGTAAGCCGTATCTCATAAACTATTGGGAACCTTAGAACCTCGATACGCCAACTAGTGGCAGAAAATAGAACTACTCAAAGAAGGCTACAGTAACCAATGAGAGGGCTTAGAACCTCGATACGCCAACTAGTGACGAAAATAGAACTACTCAAAGAAGGCTAAAATTTCAAAGCCACGCCCATTCCAAGGATCCCAATAACTTTGAGACAAAAGTATCATTCGACTTTCTTCTGCCTTTTTCAATTATCTGGATGCGGATTTTTTCAAATAGTATATTACTCACCTAGGGAGGGAAAGCAGGCTAATCCAAACTGCGTGTGAGATTGACACCCGAGCCGACGGCGAGGGTGACAAAAACGCAGTTTGGGATGGCCTTTTTCACTCCCGTGTGAGGTATACTATTTTTCACCACCCCCTGCATCGGAAAGAACGAATTTCCGCTCACGCAAGGGAGCGAAAGTCGTACTTTCCGTGCAGGTGTGGTGAAAAGAATTTTTATACCCGAAATTAACGTTAGTTTTCGTAGAATCACTGCTTCAGCACGCGATAGCTTCCAGACGGTCGATCTGAGAAAAGTGGTCACCTGAACTTTTTTCTTCTATTTTCGATTCTTCGGACGCGGATTTTCCGAAAATATTTTTCAAGTTCAAAATTGACGCAGGATCTGCAGAATTACTCCTTTAGCACACGGTAGCTTCTAGATGGTCAATCCGAGGAGAGTGGTCATCTGAACTTTTTTGACTTTTTTGAAGAAATGCTTATGGTACGTGAAGTTCAGAACTGTTTCTCTTAAAAGTTACTACACGGGAGTTCTTGGAGTCGCTGCGGTATCTTAAATGTACAAAGGTAACATGGTAATCGGTTTCTTATTGGAGGCTGAAAATTTCGGAAACGAAAATTCATTTGAAAAAATCCGCATGGAGATTATGGAAAAAGGAAGAAAAAAGTGCTTATAAACATTTCTCTGAAGTCCACAGTTTGCGAGCTACCACGTGTTAAAGTAGTAATTCTGCAGATTCTGCGTCAATTTTGCACTTGAAAAATATTTTCGAAAAATCCGTGTCTGAGGAATCACAAATAGAAGCAAAAGGTTCAGATGACCACTCTCCTCGGATCGACCATCTAGAAGCTACCGCGTGCTAAAGGAGTAATTCTGCAGATCCTGCGTCAATTTTGAACTTGAAAAATATTTTCGGAAAATCCGCGTCCGAAGAATCGAAAATGGAAGAAAAAAGTTCAGGTGACCACTTTTCTCAGATCGACCGTCTGGAAGCTGAAGCAGTAATTCTACGAAAACTAACGTGAATTTCGGGTATTAAAATTCTTTTGAAAAAATCCGCATCCAGATAATTGAAAAAGGCAGAAGAAAGTCGAATGATACTTTTGTCTCAAAGTTATAGTTTATGAGATACGGCTTACAATAGGTTCATTTTTGCAGATGCAGAAATCTTAAGGTGCCACAGTACTAGCGTGTCCTATATATATTTTGTGACGTCAGAATCGTGAAATACGAGGAATTTCGTCGATAAATTGAGCCCAAACGAGGAAACGAATACCACGGGTGATATTTTTTTATAAAAGCTTAAATTGATCTGTAGGGAGCTTACTTAGTGATTTTCAGCGTAGATTACCCAGTAATGTGTATTGCGAATAAATAAAAGTGACAGGTCGTTTATACATATCCAACATGGCGGCATCAGAATCCGGCCATTACCGACTTGTCGTATTTTCGCCGCATCCAGGAGATTAAAACGTCTATCACTCAACACAGGGAGTAAGCGCCCCGTAGGAATACACACTTGTTTCAGGAAAACTTATTTCACCTATCTGCGTCCCGTAAATAAGGCTCAATTTGTCGACGAAATTCCTCGTATTTGACGTCTCGGTATGACATATATCTATCGAAAATCTGAGAATTGACTTCCGGTACTGTGGCACCTTAAGGGTCATAACAATACTTCATTTACCGTCATTCACGCGTACAGGTTTTCATTTATTTATTTTTGGTGTGGGATGAATCGAAAACCCATTAACGCTTTCCGACGATAATCACTCATCAGTATTACTGCTTGTATCTTTGTATTACTAAATCGTAGCGCATATTACTTTATAGCGCCCGTTTAACGAGTATTATAAATGTACCGCAGTATGGTGCTGCACAAGCAGGGTGGGAAAAGAAAGCAGAGTTTTTTGTTTAATAAAACCCGAATAAATCCGACTTTGATCAGTCTTCCATTAGTCTGTGAATTAAATTAGGGTTTCGTCGGCTGTTTTTTTTTTCTTTTTTAAAACCCGTGTCAGTTTAATTGGTCGGGTGATTTCGAATCTACCCTGACTGTACATGATGCTGTCAATATCTTTTTGTCTGGAACGAGTCCTCCGAAAAGTTGCTGCAATCAGGTAAAAATTCTCATTGTAAGCAATATGCACAACTCAATGCATGGATCGATATACTTTTTCTGCCCACTTGCAGGGCAGTCGTAAAACTTCCTAATCGATGGCTGAGTCGAGTGACCTACCTCGAGCGGCTATAAGCGTACGGCTTTTGAATAAGAGGTTTATTCACATTTCACAACACCTAGAGAATATACAGGGTGTAAATCTTAACTCTGTACATACTTATAGGGTGTGTAGGGGCTGCCAATACAAGCATTTTGAGGTATGACACCCATGGTCGGAAACTCATCCCAACGGCTGTGGAGGGCTTTGAAGGTTCTGGTACCGCGCGCTTTTCGTAGTGTAATGAATCAGATGTGATCATTTTCGACCCAACATTTTATTCAGCCGTAGACAACAGTACAAATGTTCTTGCGTGAAATCAACAAAACGATAAATTTGGCAATAAAAAAATTACAAAACAATTTCCGGTGCTTATAAACAGAATTTGAAAAAGTTATGGAAAACGAAAAGCTCAAGTGTGCAAAATCCCAATTTGTTTTCCATAACTTTTTCAAATTCTGTTCATAACCACCGGAAATTGTTTTGTTATTTTTTCAATGCAAAGTTTATCGTTTTGTTGATTTCACCCAAGAACATTTATGCATTGTTGTCTACGGCTGAATAAAATGTTGGGTCGAAAGTGATCATATCTGATTCATTACACTACGATCAAGCGGGCGGTACCATATCCTTCAAAGCCCTCCATAGTGGTTAGGATGAGTTTCCGACCATGGGTGTCATACCTCAAAATGCTTGTATTGGCAGCCCCTACACACCCTATAAGTATGAACAGAGTTAAGATTTACACCCTGTATAGTGGCTGTAGGTAGGATACTGCTTTCGTGATCGATTAGCCATATGGCAAATTACTGCGATCATAATCATCACGGTCGTAGCGTCCTGGCAATAAGGCCTTGTGCCACGTCATTTCTCACCTCTGACCCGAGGCGCGAAGGTCTATAGTTCTCGTTATAGCAGGGTTGTACGATAAAGTTGAGATTTTCGAAGTTGAAAATGAAAACTTATGTGAATTTCACGCGGTTCCAAATTCTGCTTTATTATTTCGCGAGCTTTATCGGTCTGGCGCCGTTCAGCGTGAGGGACAACATCCTTCGTCCAGTCGGTTACTTACGCAAGGTCTATGCCATAATTTTCGGGATTCTGAGTTCACTCTGGGTATATTTTCTGTTCTTGCACCACCAAGTACAAGAAATGAACGCCTCTTTCCTGAATCAATTCACTATCGCCATTGAGTTAATTCTATATGCTGGAAGTTTATGGGCTAATCTATTGATTTTCGTGTTTAAGAGTAACAATATGATTGACATAATGAACCGCATAACTATGATAAAAAATGAACTGAAGACCTTGGGGATCGAAGATGATGGCGGAAAAAACTGCAAGTACTTCTACGCAAGAATTATTGCGACCAACAGCGTCGTTGTTTCAATTAAACAATTCATTTACTTCGATAAGCATGATGATGATCATAATGATGGCACCATATTTGTGTCATCACTCGTGATCGGACGTATGATGACGACCATCCATACCCACAGTGCGATTTTGATATTCGTTGAAACCATGATTTGCATCAGAAAACTGTTCGAATCTCTGAATAATAAGCTACAGGGTACCGATGAACAGCGGAATTCATCGATCTTGAAAGCGGATAGAAGTCAACGCATTGCTAATCAAGTAGCGCATAGGATCATCACTGAGTCTGAAAATATTCAATTGTCTGTCGAAGACATCCAAAA
The DNA here is from genome assembly GCA_943736025.1 of Tenthredo mesomela. Classification (NCBI taxonomy): domain Eukaryota; kingdom Metazoa; phylum Arthropoda; class Insecta; order Hymenoptera; family Tenthredinidae; genus Tenthredo; species Tenthredo mesomela. The sequence goes on along the minus strand of OX031014.1, from coordinate 14,278,509 downwards.
GATCGGAAAACTGCACACAGAGGTTTGCGACCTAGCAGAGTCTGTTACCAACTTCCACACAGTTCCGATACTCTTCGCTATCGTCCATCACTTCGGCAATTTACTTGCACACTGGTACTCGGTCTACACGCACGTATTTATATCGCACGATTTCATCTTGCTATGGGCTCAGCGATTGATAGGCCGGATGACGATCGCGATATTGGAAATGTTTTTGATCGCACATGCGTGTACTTCGATGTCAAGAGAGGTAAGAATTGGAAAAATTGAATTCATCACTCGGTACTTGTTCATGAAGGACCTCGCACTAATCTTATGAGAAATTGCTCCTGGTAAAATTGGCTCGAGTGTAGTATATGGGCAAGTCCACCAATTATCAACGAATGTTTGGGCCCTAAAAAATCGATTTACCTCAATTTTTTTCCTCGCAAACTGTGAACCAAGATTGGCAGATTCACCAAGTTTTAGCCCAATAGGACGTACCGTTCACGAGGAATACGATATTTAATTTTTAGGACAAAATTTTTATGCGCATTTTTAACGTATTTCTATCGTCTCAAAACAAATTTGGAAAAATACGTTTTCTTTGTGAAAAACTCTCAGCTTTTTGAATCCATTTTTTATTTTTTGTCAACTTTGCTAAAACCCCCTCAAAAACACGTTTTTTTGGCAAAAAACAGCGATTTCTCCAAGTGCTCAGTGTTTTGTCATTCTTTTGAATTTTTATTCTGAAAGCTGAGATTTTTTAAGTAAGGAACCCAAATTTTCAGAGTGGGACGGCTACGGGGTCGCGCGTGAGCTACGGTATATGAGCTAATTCACAAATTCCCGGTGTGGTTTTGTACTTCAAAATTTTCGACCATTTTTTGTTATCATTGATGGGTCATTTCCGTGGAAATGAGTCGGAAGCCACCGCAATATAATTTTTATCAGTGCAGCTCATGGCATTTTTGATATTTCGCGTTTTCAACTGTTTTTTTGAGAATACCCGAGACGTTGATAGTCTAACAGAAAAATTTAAACACAGTTTTCGAAGGAAATTTTTCGCTCTTTTCATTGCAAATATTTTCATGCACCGCAGACAACCGGAAGTTCAAAATACATACGGCTGAACCTTCTTCCGCAAGTCCAAATTCGATTTTTTTTTCGCCATTCGACAACTTGAAATATTCCCTGTGACATGTCAAAAGTATAGACTGGGCTTCCACACACTCGAGAATGTGGTTATAGACTGTTAAGTAAGTGTAACTTAACCCCTTAAGCGGCATTGACGCCATATGGCGCATATTTTTTCCGAGCCCGAAGCGGCATTGACGCCATATGGAGCACATCAATTATTTCGTGATTGTGTCGATCGATTATCACGAAAATTAGTACCCCGGGGTTTTTAAGGTTGCTGATTATGAATCTACCATCAAATTGAAGGAATTCAAAATGGCGGATTCAATATGGCAACTCAAAATGCAAAAATTGATTCGATTTGGATGAAACTTGGTACTCCTGGGTTTCCGAGGTCGCTGATTACGAATCTGACCTCAAAATGCATAAATTCAAAATGGCGGATTCAACATGGCGACTCAAAATGCAAAAATTATTTCGATTTGGATGAAACTTAGTACTCGGCAGTTTTCTAGGTCGCTGATTACGATTCTGCCCTCAGATTACAGAAATTCAAAATGGCGGATCCAATATGGCGGACAAAATGCAAAAATTGATTTTAATTGAATGAAACTTGGTACTCGGGCGTTTTCGAAGTCGCTGATTACGAATCTGGCCTCTGAATTAATAAATTCGAATTCATCGATAGAACATGGTGGACTTAGATGCAAAATTCGTAAGGCCAGTTGCTCGTTGAGGCCAGATTCGTAATCAGCGACTTCGAAAACGCCCGAGTACCAAGTTTCGTTTAATTGAAATCAATTTTTGCATTTTGTCCGCCATATTGGATCCGAGATTCTGAATTTTTGTAATTTGAGGGCAGAATCGTAATCAGCGACCTAGAAAACCCCCGAGTACTAAGTTTCATCCGATTCAAATCAATTTTGGCATTCCGGTTCGCCATATTGGATCTGCCATTTTGAATTTCTGTAATTTGAGGGCAGAATCGTAATCAGCGACCTAGAAAACCCCCGAATACCAAGTTTCATCCAAATCGAATCAATTTTTGCATTTTAAGTCGCCATATTGAATCCGCCATTTTGAATTTCTGTATTTTGAGGTCAGATTCGTAATCAGCGACATCGGAAACCCAGGAGTACCAAATTTCGTGAAAATCCAAATACTTTTTTTTCCGCGTTTGAGGCACTCAGCGTAAAATTTTTCTTGCCGCTTAAGGGCCGATTCACACTATAGGTCCGCTCACGGTCCGCTCTAGCTCTGGCCTCGGTCCAGTAAAATATTGTTTCGTTGTTTTTAATGGTGGTATACACACTATGGGTAGCGTTCCCGTCTCGTTCCAGTTTCGGTCAGGCAAAATCAAGTCGAGACAATATTTGACCGAATCGAGCCTGTACTGTTCCGATACCTGACCCATAGTGTGAATCACTGGCATTGCGGTAAAGGTCCAGGCACGATCTTCAAAGCAGTTCTAATTTTCATCTAGCCGTAATAACATTGTAATGAACCGCAGCAAAATACAGTGTCTTCCCTTCTAATTCCCTATCAATTGGACTCGGATAAGCCCAGAGTCCTCTTTTCTTATCTTTCCTTCGCGATATTTTTTTTTTTTTTTTTTTGCTCTCCAGTTTCCGTTTTTTTGTCATCTAGCGCTAAGGCAATCATCATTAATTCCTTTACTTTTAAATATTTCGACATTTTTTCACGGCAAAAATTATGAATTATATTATATATTATTATATTATTATCTGATGTAAACTGATTGTCTCAGGAACGAAGCTTGATCGACAAGTGTGAATGCATTAGGCTCGTGATCGAACCGAGAGCGAGGCTAGAGCGGACAGTGAGCGGATCTATAGTGTGAATCGGCCCTTAGGGGTTAATCTGCCGGTTTGCATGGTGGGGCTGTACGGAAGGGTTGAAAATGAAGAAAAAAAAAAAATTTACTCGAGCGCGTCAGATTTTCAGAGGGGATGTTAAGTGAACTCGAAAGAAGCTCCCATTCAAAAGACTGACGATTTGGACATGACGCAGACTCATGGCGGCTTCTTGATAATGCAAAAAAAAATCGCCATTTTGAAATACTCAAGCGCGTCAGATTTTTATACAGGTGATTCAGCTTGATGTCCTAGTCGTGTTGACCTATAATCTGACGATTATTTGGAGGGATTTTCTTAGTCTGACGAATTGAAAAAAAAAAAAATTAAAATTTTTTTTATTTCTTTTTTTTTTTTTTTTTCAATTATTAAATGTGACAAACAAAAATCTTAGAAAATAACATGTAAATAAGAATAGTATATTGTGCAACTAGGGGGGGAAAATGGCCATTTCTAGCGAGGGTGAGACGTTTGCACGAGTCGTAGTAGAGGGCACCGAAGGTGCCCGAGAAGACGACGAGTGCTAAAAACGTCTCACCCGAGGTAGAAATGGCCATCCCCCCCTAGTTGCACACTGTATTTTTCATAATAAGGGCACGAAATAGGCCTTCTTTGATGCGCGTCGATCGGAAGAGGGATATATATATATATATATATATATATATATATATATAATTATATATACATATATACATATATATAATATAATTATATATACAGGGTGTTCCAGACCTCGCGACGAATATTTCACAGGGTAAATCTTGATCAAAAATGGGATCGAAATTCCCTCAGCCGATTTTTTCGGAGATGCATGGATTTTCCGTTATAATTATTGTTGCAACCAGAGTATCAAGGTGTTGCAATCCAGATGTTTTGAGACACACTTTGGCAATACTCTGGAATGTGCAAGTGCGAGGCTTGACGCAACTAACAACAATTGCAGAAACAAGGCGACCTCCTTATACGTAATAAATAAGCGATGATTATAATACTCATCGTCAGAACATCAAGACCGATATTAGGGCAGGTTATGCCAGATCTCAGTTAGACGTAGTAAATCACTTTTTGTAAACTCTTTATACATTAATAAACTTGAATCACTTTTGTACGACCGAGTTCCAACTCCTAACTCGACAACGGATCCTTAAACAAATTGTAGTTGTATGAAAGATCCCAGGATCCCAATTACAACATTATTTTAATCGCAGCTAATGACATGCGACTTATAAACGGCCGTTTGTCGGTGTAATCACCGCTCGGTTGTGTGCGCGTCTCTCGCCCTATTGTCGCCACGAAAAAAAGTGCACACAACCGAGCGGTAAGCACACCGACGTGCGGCCGTTCGTAAGCCGCGCGTCATTGACTGAAATTGAATTAATTAAAACGGAAAAGATATGCATTTTAAAAAAAATCGGCTGAGGAAATTTCGATCCCATTTTTGATCAAGATTTACCCTGTGAAATATTCGTCGCGAGGTCGGGAACACCCTGTATATATATTATATATAAAAAAACACAACAACATTACTTGTTTCCATACCAAAATTTGATATCTAAAGTATTTTTGTTTGAAATTTTCGAATTCAAAAGTGTTACGACTCGCATCAGAAAGATCGCGCTTATCAAAAAGACTGCTAACGCTGCCTGCAGTGTCTGCGGTTGCCTACATTTCGGCGCCCAACGCGTTTTTTTAACCGGTCGTATCTCGCGAACACGGACTCGGAGACCACATCTTCTTTGGGTCAATTTACTCAGCTCGGCCCCCTCTATTACCCCTATCATTTATTGCACTTAGTTCTGGGACACCCTGTATATATTATATATATTACATATATATTATATATTACATATATATTATATATAATTATATATATATGGGGCATTCCAAGTGAAATCAGGGAGTGATCTCCCTCACCCCCTACGATTTTGAGCTGTCGTTTTTATTTCACTTCTACACTGAAAAAAAAGTTTTTTTCCACCTAGTAAACTTTTGTCTCCAGTAAAGAAACTCGTATTCTTGTTGTAAGACTACCAAAGTTTATTTCCCACAGCAATACATATACTGACTGTAACAAAATTTCGTATCCCTCTGAGAATAATACCAAATTCTGAATACAAGGGACTTAACCTCACTTTATTGGCATAGTGAATATTTGTTGCAGAGATGATAAGTCCCGTTCTTGCAACTTTTCGCATACCCAAGAATCCTTATAATTTTTTAATTAACACGTAAAATATTTCTCCAACGATACGATTAGGCAATTCACAAACTAACACCTGCTTTTAACCTCCAAGACTGCGAAAAAGGAGGGAAATGATGGCGCCACCATTACGATTGCCATGGTAACATACAGTGTGGTTTTCGCCTCAGCATTATATTTGGTATTGCTGTGGGAACAATACCTGTATCCCTCCAGTAAGAATACGTATACTTACTGCAAGAATACTCGCTCAAAAATACTTTGTATCCTCGGAGGAAAAATACTTTTTTTTCAGTGTATGTGACCCCAAATGAGCCCTGAATTTTTTTCGGATTTTTCCTCCCCCCCCCCCCCCCCCCCCCCCCCTTGTCATCCTGCTATGCATCTTTATTCGTTGATGCAAGAGAAAACAGAAACACCAGTTTTAAACGAACTTTTTTTTTTTCATAAATTTGTCATCTAAAAACATTAATTTCTGTCATAATTAGAATATGGGCTGAAGCCTGCTGATATCCTTTTTCAATGATTTTCATTTTACAAAAATCCAAAATTCGCAAAATTTCGAATAAAAATGATCATACTTGTAATAAAAAAAAAAAAAAGAAAAACAAAACATGTCTTGCTAAAATTTGATATCTTGCTTAGTTAATAAGTCAATCATGGTGATTTTTTTTAGGTCATTATTAAACTAAGCAAGATATCAAATTTTAGCAAAATATGTTTTGTTTTTCTTTTTTTTTTTTTATTACAAGTATGATCATTTTTATACGAAATTTGGCGAATTTTGGATTTTTGTAAAATGAAAATCATTGAAAAAGGATATCAGCTGGCTTCAGCCCATATTCTAATTATGACAGAAATTAATGTTTTTAGATGACAAATTTATGAAAAAAAAAAAAAAATCGTTTAAAACTGGTGTTTCTGTTTTCTCTTGCATCAACGAATAAAGACGCATGGCAGGATGACAAGGGGGGGGGGGGGGGGGGGGGGGAATCCGAAAAAAATTCAGGGCTCATTTGGGGTCACATAGAAGTGAAATAAAACCGACAGCTCAAAATCGTAGGGGGTGAGGGAGATCACTCCCTGATTTCACTTGGAAAGCCCCATATATATTGTAACTTTTGGCGAGTATCTTGAACCCGAAAGTTATGAGATACCCGCAGTTATTGTGAGTTCTTTACCTATAAAAAAGGGATTTAAATTATCGAAATTAATAGGGCTTTTCTTTGAGGTACGTAGGTAGGGAAACCCTGTTGAAAATGTGGATAGAGTTCCGTTTGAAACCCATAGAAAACACGATCCAAACTTATCAGTACCTAATGGAATTCTATACGCATTACCCGCAAGAGATGGAGTAACGATTGAATGTCTATCCGTTTCTGTCGTATTTCTGTCGGCTCAACCATAACGTATTCGTTTCTATGAGAGATTATGTATCCGCGTCTGTCTGCAGTGTTGAACGCCACCAGATCCTATCCGCAACCTTGCGAGTAATTCTATCAGTTTCTGTCTGCATCCCGCACGCACTCGACACTCGTCCGTTTCTATACGTCATTTCCAATCGGGCACCTATCCGCGTCTACCTGCAGCCGACCGCCATATCGAACGCTACCTGATCCTATCCGCGACCTCATGGGTGATTCTATCAGTTTCTGTCTGCATCCCGCACGCACTCGACACTCGTCCGTTTCTACACGTCATTTCCAATCGGGCACCTATCCGCGTCTGCCTGCAGCCAACCGCCATATCGAACGCTACCTGATTCTATCCGCGACCTCGTGGGTGATTCTATCAGTTTCTGTCCGCATCCCGCACGCACTCGACACTCGTCCGTTTCTATACGTCATTTCCAATCGGGCACCTATCCGCGTCTACCTTCAGCCGATCGCCATATCGAACGCTACCCGATCCTATCCGCAAACTCACGGGTGATTCTATCAGTTTCTGTACGCATTGTACACGCGCTCGACACGCATCCGTTTCTATTGGCAGTTTAAAATTGCAATGCGAGACCTGGTGGTCGGCCCGTAAACTAATTGTAATGGCGGATGTAACAGTACGAACAGTACAAACGTCAATGTTTTTCTACGTAAACGAACTAATTCTACAATAATAATTAGTGATAATTAAATATATTCAAAGTAGACTCGGAATAACTCGGAGAAATTTGTTCGGAAATATAGAGATTGTTGATAAACGATCTGAAAAACACGAAAAAACATATGTTCTATCCTTCGATCATATACCGTGACGACGGCGTAACCTTGGTGAAGGCACAAGGTGTGTTTAGTTTCGAAAACGGCATTATTCATGTGTCTGATTATTTATTATTCTCGGTTTTGTGTAGCACTCCCATACAGGGTGATTCAGGTTGGACGCAACATATCAGGTGAGTGTATTTCTCCCGAAAATCTTGGACTAACGTCTTTTTACCAAAACTTCCAGGGTCCAATAGTTTCGAAGCTACAATAGATCTTGGTCTACCAATCAGAGGGTTTATAAGTGCCCAAGACAGGGCCGGTTCAAGAGTTTAAGTTGAGCAGAGCCCGCGTCGGATCGATTCTTATCGATCGACGTTCCAGTCCGATTTCTAGACGAGTATGATGGCGTCGTCACCTGGAGATGTCTTCGTACGGCATAGGCATCCGTTCTCGTAGTCCAGGCCCTCGGCTTCGTGGTTCTCGTAGTCCAGGTCATCGGCGTCGTAGTTCTCGTAGTCCAGGTACTTCGCCTCGTTTTTCTCGTAGTCCAGGTCCTTCGTTTCGTATTTCTTGTAGTCCAGGTCCTCCGCCTCGTAGTTTTCGTAGCCCAGGTACTTCGATTCGCATTTCTCGTAGTCCAGGTCCTTCGCTTCGTGTTTATCGTAGTCCAGGTCCTCCGCCTCGTAGTTCTCGCAGTTCAGGTCCTCCTCTCTGTAGTTTTCGTAGTCCAGGTCATCAGCTTCATAAGTAATTATTGATGAATAATAGATATTGTAGGAACGAAGCGGAGGAGCTGGACTACGAGAACTACGAAGCCGAGGACTTTTACTACGAGAACGGATGCCTATGCCATACGAAGACATCTCCAGGTGACAACGCCATCATACTCATCCAGAAATCGGACTAAAATGTCGCCGTTCTGTACAGGTGCCTACGTATAGAAACCCATTCAAATCTGCTCATAATTTCGGATAAAGGATGCCTGCATCGTCTGCGTATAAGGACGTATAGAAACTCATTCGGATCTGCTCATAAGTACAGATGAAGAATGCCTGCGTATAGAACCAAACAGATGCCGATAGAATTTGTTTCCATATTACAGCAAGTGCGAGTAGAACCATACAAATGCAGATAGCATTCCTGTCCATGTTACACCGAGCTGCGTATACAATCATACAGACGCGGATAAAATTTTCATCCGCTGGTGCAGATAGATGCTTGTAGATGACAAGACGGTTTCCATACGTTTCTATTCGCGTTTCTATCTGGCAAAAAACGCATACGAAACGGATAGGATCGAACCTTCTATCCGTTTCTGACGGAATTCTATCCACATTTTTAACAGGGAAAGGATGGGTTAGCCACCAAAAGCCACCTATGCAACCTTGTGAATTTACTTTAACTCAGGACTCGGGTAGATTACTCCACCAAAGCCTGTTCCCTTCGGACTCGGGTAGAACCAAAGCCGATCCTTCTCCTATTTGAACAGAGCCGGGAAGTGAATCCAAGCCTGCTTTCCTAAACACAAAACCTATTCTTTACTCGGATCCGGGAACCTTGCGATTCCAAGACCGTGTCTCAGACTCGGAATCGTATTTCCTTGGCCCTCGGACGCGGGAAGTTAATCCAACGCCGTTCGCACTAGGAATGATCCAAAGCTGGTCCCTATAGGCTTATTCAGGGATGGAAATTGATTAGTTAGGAGTCAGTGCTGAAATATCCGACAAAGTTCAAATAAGTAAATAATAATTGTATTCAAATGAATTCTAATAAACTAATTTTTACAATGATTTACTTATTCTACTCCTATTCTAATTTTCGTGACTCTAGTCGCGTTTGTTTGTTCCGATTAGGTTTTCGTTCTGTTTGTATATTCTATTTTTATATTTTAGGCTATGCGCGGTTATGTTTTCTGTTATGATTCTATTTTGATTTCATTATAATATTCTCCTATTCTCTTCTACACTGAGAGACTTTTTATGTCAAAAATCGGTAAAACTATATCAACGTTTAATATGCTAACTTCAGAAGTAGAGAAGTCCGGGGTTGCTTGTCAAAAATTCATATGGTAAACATATATACGAAAAACTATTACTCACAGCTGCAAAACAAAAAAATCTGATCTGAGCTGAGTCGAGGGCTTCACGAACACACCTGTATATATATTTTCGGAAACTGGTATATACACTGAGCTGAGAACAATTCACCGCTTGTGAGAAAGGATTCCAAGAGTTATTGTTTTAATAAATCATTGAAAAATAAAGCACTTCAATCTCGGCGAAAATCGTAATCGCTCGGGGCGATTCGGGAAACATTTTGACACGTACCATACGAAAAATCGAGACTTTTTTTGTCAAAGACTGGTATGGTTATGTCAAACTTCGATATGACACTACGAATACTTATCATTTTTTTCACTCTGTTCCCTAGTTTCTACTGTAACATACTAAACGTTGATATAGTTTTACCGATTTTTGAAATAAAAAGTCTCTCAGTGTATTATATTTTAAATTGTGACCAATGATGTTTTATCTAAAGGCAATTGATTTGATTCTATTAGCTTGAATGTATGTTAGTTATTCAGATCTAGGCGATCTGAAGCTATACAAGTGAATTTAATAATCAATATGAGTCGCACCGGTGCTCTACCTGACTACGCTCGGAGTTATGAGTCGAAACGGTGCTATACCAGAATACGCTCGAATATTGGATATTATGAGTCGCAAGGCCTCTATGGCACAAATACGCTAATGAGTGATTGAGTGAGCCGTTTATATACTCTCTATCCCCACTTCTTAGCGTGACGTCAGACACTTGGTCGAACGTAGAGGATTAGTGTAATCCTTTCCTTTGTTCGGGATTTGGCGTGATTCGATGTGCACTATAGCTGGATATGTTACAATATATAATTATATATATATGTATAATTATACATATATACAGGGTGTAAATCTTAACTCTGTTCATACTTATAGGGTGTGTAGGGGCTGCCAATACAAGCATTTTGAGGTATGACACCCATGGTCGGAAACTCATCCTAACCACTGTGGAGGGCTTTGAAGGATATGGTACCGCACGCTTGATCGTAGTGTAATGAATCAGATATGATCACTTTCGACCCAACATTTTATTCAGCCGTAGACAACAATGCATAAATGTTCTTGGGTGAAATCAACAAAACGATAAACTTTGCATTGAAAAAATAACAAAACAATTTCCGGTGGTTATGAACAGAATTTGAAAAAGTTATGGAAAACAAATTGGGATTTTGCACACTTGAGCTATTCGTTTTCCATAACTTTTTCAAATTCTGTTTATAAGCACCGGAAATTGTTTTGTAATTTTTTTATTGCCAAATTTATCGTTTTGTTGATTTCACGCAAGAACATTTGTACTGTTGTCTACGGCTGAATAAAATGTTGGGTCGAAAATGATCACATCTGATTCATTACACTACGAAAAGCGCGCGGTACCAGAACCTTCAAAGCCCTCCACAGCCGTTGGGATGAGTTTCCGACCATGGGTGTCATACCTCAAAATGCTTGTATTGGCAGCCCCTACACACCCTATAAGTATGTACAGAGTTAAGATTTACACCCTGTATATAATTATATATATATATATATATATATATATATATTGTAACGTGGCAGATTTGATATTTAATATTTTATTTATTATCTGCCACTGGACCGCGCCTCCACTCGCAAACGTGAGCGACCATGCTGCTGCCGTACCGAAATTCTTCACCGAAGCGCAAGTCCAAACTTTAGTTTCTATGAATAGTGTGTCTGCCTTAAGTTTTTTTTTTGTGAAAAGCAGGTAAACCATCGCCAGGACATCGTGGGAGTCGTCGATCGTCGCAGAATCATCTGGGGGATGTCCTGGAAGCCTCGGCACTAGTAACCGCACCTAAGTCATCAGCCTCCGTCTCTGCAGCCTCGTCACCTGCCGGCCGGGAGAGGGCTGCACCTCCCAGCCTGTTATCGCCGCCAGCCGTTACCTCCCGGCCTGATTTTGGAAATGTTCAGCGCTCTAGGTGCGGAGAACATGTCGAGTGTGGAAAGGCTTCCCCCACCACATTTTGAATCGCCGATCGACGATCACTCCGTTGCCGACCAGCACAGCGAAAACGTCGAGTTCTTACGTTACCGTTACCGTACCTTATCTTTATCTGGGGCTTATCTTTAACTTTTGTCTTTTTCTTTCTGGGGTTTCTTTAGTTTTTCTTTAGTTTGTTATCTTTTGGGGTTTTTTTTTGTTAGTTTCGTTTCTTGCCTTCTGCATTTTTATTTTTGAGTGTGTGCTCTCTTTCTGACGCCGCCTGGGCTGTGACCCATCTAAAAGGTAGGCCTTTCTATCCATGACCTCGACCATCCGTCCCCAAGCGATTTTTGCGGCGTTGCCGATTAACGACTTTGATTCAAATTCTGCAGTCGACGGGTAGTCGTGGTCGGATATCTTTCCTAGGCTACTCTAGCATTAATTAGGCTAATTAGTATCTTTTCTGGACTTGCGCTGCTCGGGAAGAATCCCTTGCCGTCTTATATATATATATATATAATTATATACCCGGGAAAAAAAGTTCCATACATGATCAGATATGGCCATATATGAACTACCATACATGATCAGGTATGAAATTTGACCTGATCTGAACATACATGAGCATGTAGGAGCATATATGAGCATGTGGAAGCATATATGAGCATATCAAAGATGACATGAAGATGTATGGGCATGTGAGATCATATATGAGCATGTCTGAACATATCCGAACATATCTGAGCATATCCGAACATGTCTGAGCATTTGTGAATATATCTGAGCACATTATATAAGCTAGATGAGCATTTAAAAGTAAAAGTAATGTGACTTTGTAGGAACGACACTTCTTCAAATTAGGCAAAAAAATCACGGCGGTTTTTGCGTGTCATCGAGTTTGATGTTACGTAGTGCTGACATGTGGGTTATGCAATTATTGAATAATTGAATTTTTGCCTAATTTGATCATTTGTTATGTTGAATAAAATAATAATAATAATAATAATAATAAAGCACACGATTCTCATGGGATACCCCTTTTGTGATTCTTTTATTTTTCACTGAAAAGAAGATGAATCTCACTGAATAATCGAGAATATGAATTTTTGGCCCACGATTAACCATGAAAGAAAATTTAGTATGAAATATAGTGAATAAGCATGTTTTTGAATCATTTGAAAATTCCTTCTCGAATAGGGAGACTAGGGGAACAAAATAAAAATCTGGAAAAATTAGGGAATTTTTTTAAAATTATTTGGAGCTGATTTGGGGGGATCCAACATGATTTTTTTTTTTTTTTTTACCCCATCTAAGGACCACCCTATATGGAGCGTTTCACGTCAAACCGACCACCCCAATTTTGTGAGTTACTTTGATGAAATCAAAACAATAACAGCATATCAATCGACGATATTTTTGCATGGTCTTGATCGGAAATTGTATAGTCATTATTGTTGAACACACAGGCATACGATGGATAGTTTTTATGTGTTATAATTGGTGACAATCTCAGTACTGTGAAACGCAGAGAGGAAATTCGAAGACCTAGAATATTTTAATCGTATTTCCGTGAGTTCGATAATTCTATTTGAAGGCTTCATTGCATCATATACACGACAATATATGGGCATATACAATCATACATGATCATATACGATCATATATGATCATAGTTTGTCATGTATAGTTCAGATTGGGCAATTATTAGTATGCTCAGATACGAGTGTATATGCTCATTTATGATCGTTTATAACCATACATGGTCATACATGGACATGTATGAGTACATATGGGCATGTATAAGTCTGATTATTACAGCCAGGTTACTAACTGAAATGACCGCACATGATCATGTATGAGCTCGTAACATCATATATGGCCGTGTATGATCATATATGACGCACGTGATTAGACATGATCATGTCAGGTCAAAATTCATATACGAACAGATATGATCGAGTATGAGCATGTCCTATCATATATGATCATATATACTTTTATACATGATCATACATGACCATACATGGAACTTTTTTTCCCGGGTATATATATATATATATATGGGCGGGAGGAAAAGTACTTTTCTCCCCGCTACAGCGGGAGGAAAAGTACATTCCCTCCCGCTCAGTGGATATTCCGGATTCACGTTCGACACAAGCGATTTTCCCCACGCCCGACAAGCATGAAAGAAGGCCCATTTCATGCACGTATTATGAAAAATCTATTTCATTCAATTGTGACAGTTATTTTACAGAAAAAAAATGGTTAAATATTATTATTATTATTATTATTATTTTTTTCTCCATGGTGACGGAAAGTAGTGTGGAGGGTGCGAGAGAGACGCGGCCCTGACCAGGTCATCATCAGGCATCCGTCAACAAGGCGTCAACAAGCCTCTGGTCAGGCAATGATCAGGCGCTACTCAGGCGCTACTTACTGTTCAGGTGATTCTAGAACAAAGCGTAACATTCTCAATCGGGGCCTTATCAGGCTGTCAGTAAGCCTGTGCAGGGCCTGCTCTTCGCCTGACGTCAATTTCTACTCGGGTAATCTGCCGCGCTCGAGTAAATCCCGAAATCCCCTATTGGGCTCCCCTACTAATTGTCTCCGTGCACGAAAATACCAATATTATTTAACTATCAGTGTGTAACATATTTATGCATACTGTCAGCGCCATCTAAAATCATGCTCAGCATTTTTCCATGCTTAACGTATACACAATACACACTTATTTTTAAAGTAGTATATGTGCGTGCACCCAGCCAATACTCAACAAATACTTTGATGGCGGTTTGAACACCTCTTACAGAATAAGAATAACAAATAATATTGTTATATTGAAAAATAATCTGGAATACCTAGTTGAATCAGTCATATAATAACTTTTAGAACTATTGTTCTAATAAAATTCTAACTCCTATAGTAATATCACAAATCGAGTCTTTGGTCCGTGTGACTTCTAAAAACTTGAACTGATTTTTTGACTCTGCTTAGCAACTTCGCGTGTGGAAATTGCCTTATTTTGCCTTATTGTGAAAAAGGCTCGTATCAGGTCCTGATCAGGCTACCTGATTCAAAATTTATCATTCGGGCCCTGATCAGGCCCAAATACGGCCCGGATAAGCTGCCCTTATTGTTAAGTAAGGCATTATCAAACATCATCAAGTAAGGCAGCCTGATCAGGGCCTGACACGAGCCTTTTTTCACAATAAGTCAGGTCCTGATCAGGTTGCCTTACTGAATGATACATTATTAAGTAAGGCAACCTGATCAGGACCTGACACGAGCCTTTTTTTTACGATAAGTCAGACCCTGATCAAGCTGTCTTACTTAATAATATATTACAAATTTGTAATTTGTAAAAAAAGGCTCGCGTCAGGTCCTGATCAGGTTGCCTTACGTAATAATGTATTATTCAGTAAGGCGACCTGATCAGGACCTGACTCATTGTAAGAAAAGGCTCGTGTCAGGTCCTGATCAGGCTGCCTTACTTGATGATATATTGTTAAGTAAGGCAACCTGATCAGGACCTGACTCATTGTGAAAAAGGCTCGTGTCAGGCCCTAATCAGGCTGCCTTACTTGATAATGTTTGATAATGCCTTACCTAACAATAAGGGCAGCTTATCCGGGCTGTATTTGGGCCTGATCAGGGCCCTAATGATAAATTTTGAATCAGGTAGCCTGATCAGGACCTGATACGAGCCTTTTTTACAATAAGGCAAAATAAGGCAATTTCTACACGGGAAGCTATTATCAGACCTCGTGCCCGTTAACACTTTTGATTGGGCTGATATGAACTGCATCATACCACGATTACAGCTAATTTGATCGAAAACAATTGCCCACAAGATTTGTGTTAGGTCCTTTCGATCGGTTCATGTGGAATAACCTGTATGAGTGTACTTAATGACCAATCAAGTAACGTGACTGAATACTATCATTTTCGTTGTCTTTGGGACAGGGCAATGCTACAAAGGCCATACTGCACGAAGTCTGGAACAAATTCTATCCAGAAGAACTGAGGGACGAGGTACGTTGGCAAAAAACTTACCGTGGTCAATCTATCCGGGGCAAATCCAACATCAATCCGATACTAACAAATCTGATGCCCTCCACTTGACCAATATCTCAAGTTCCAAAGATTCATGTTCCGTTTGGTAGAGTCGGTCAGCTCATACAAACACAATCGCTTGAGAGATCGTGGTACTTTTGTCCAATCGAACTTCGTATACCAAGCGTGATCGATTCTGAACGGTATGAAGTTGGCCCCACAGTCTTCTGTTTATTTCCATCTCTACGTAGCCATGAAAAATGGTAGAAGACAAAAGACTGTGGTGCCAACTATATACCGGTCTGAATCAAACAAGCCCAGCGTATTCGCTGTGTGCAGAAAGCTATGTGGCGCCGCGCCGCTGCCGGCTGAACTCAGCATATTTTGTTGGACTAGCTAGCATTTATATACATACGCGATACGTTGTTGAGGTAATTTTAATAAAAGAATGTTCATATTCGTTATTTCCTATTGGTACGCGAGTCCAGCAAAATTCGCATATCTCGCTACCTTGAGCGCTCCCATGTCGTTCTCAGCCGCTATAGTATGGCAGTGCACACAGCGAATACACACATTGATCACTCGAAGTATTTATACGATACACCATATCGACTGTTGCAGCTTTCCAAATTTTCTCTTCAAGTGCTGCATAAACCGGTCGCTGTGTCTGCCTTCGGGTTCTTTGATCTGGGTTATTCATACCTCTACAAGGTAAGAGTTACTGATCGATGTACCTAACGTATACAGCACAACATTCAACGTTTTCCTTCAAAGATTCCGCAGTGGTCCTTCACTGTAAGTAATTTTCTTATCCGTCAGTCATTCGTGAATAAGGGTGACAGCGAATAGGGTAGTCGATAGCAACTGTAAGATGAAGCGTGTGGGAAAATTACAAGTGACAGACGATTGAATTGCAAAATCATTGTGTAATTTCTATCTGCAAAGAATCATTAAATATACTTTTTTCGGCATAGGCATTGAAAAGTCACTTTTTGACGCCTGTTTTCGATCCACAAAGTGTCACTTTATACGGATGGTTTCAGAACTGCCCTATAAAGTCTTTATACGGCAGTTTCCATGCGCGGTTCGAAGTGCGCGACAGATCGCACTATAACCTCACTCTTCGTCTAGTGAATCTCAACAGGCGTCAAAGTGACTTTTCATGCCTATTTCGAAAAAAATACAGTATGGGGCGCACCCGTAAACCGTTTTTGACTCGAATAATGATTTCAGAACTCGCTTACGGCTCGCCTTCGGCTCGCCTTTAGCTCGTCCTGAAATCATTATTCTCGCCGAAAAACACTTGGTTTACGGGCATGCCACATAATATACTATTATTCATCGTCAGCGAAGTAATTTTCTTTGTAATTTTGTATTATTTCACTGATTTACAGATATTCTGCGCTTTGGTAGCGTACTTCATCATCATGATACAATTTGACAAATCGCAACCAAATCCCCGTACTTAGGAGACGTGTGAAGAAACGAGATGTTTTCCATATGGGGGAAATAGCGGCTCCGAAGTTTTGAAGATGAGCGATTCCATGCAAACGCCATCCAAGCTCCGCGTTTTTCAATGTTGTAATTTAGTGTGATGCGAGTTCTGAGTGATGTATTGATTGTTCGCACCGTGTTAGCTATAGCTATGGATTATACATATTTATTAAGGGGTGAGGGCTAGTCAGCATTTTCGAAAAATTGATTTTTAGTTTTTTGCATTTTTGAAAAGTAAAACATTTTAAACACTGATAAAAAATTGAACTTGATTCAAGAGAGAAAATCTTGCACCAAGAATATCAATTTGAAGAATTTCATTGTTCTTGAACCAAGTAAAATATACTTGAACCAAGTAAAATTTACTCGAACCAAGAAAAATTTCTTGGCTCAAGAATTTATTCTCTTGACTCAAGAATTTTTTTTCTTCAAAATGGTATTTTTGATTCAAGATTTTCTCTCTTGAATCGAGTTGAATTTTTTATCAGTGAAAGTATTCTCTGCAAATTTTATAAAAATCGGAGCATTATTTTTGAAGATACAACTTTGAGCGCAGCTCCCCTCGAGTAGGCAAAGCTAGGTAGGTAGCGGTAGCTGCGCGCTCGACGATCCGAGAGTACTTCAACGACGGAAGAAAATCGCTTCTGCTGCGACTGCTAGGGTAAAGGAAGGTTCACTCTCTATGGTGCCGGAATAGATGATTCAATGTCAGTCCAAAAATAACTTTTGTCACCTACATGTAATTTCTACTTGAAACTTTGAAGGCATTTTTCTCAGAAGCACGTTTTCGTAATCGGTGATCACTGTAACTCCGGAACGGTTTGACCGATCGCTTTTAAATTTTCATCACTCATTCTATACGTAATTGTCCCCTGGATGGACAAAGGATTTTTATCTGCGAGGAATAGTTTTTATTTTGGAGCCGAAAATATGAGTGAAATTTTGGTCGAAACAACAATTTTGACTTTGAACATCCGCCATTTGATGAAAATTCAGAAATTTCATTAGCCCTTCGTCCATCCAGGGCCCGATGTGATTCATTAATCATCCCCGTTAACTTTTTCGGCTTCAGATGATCGA
Organism: Tenthredo mesomela; assembly: GCA_943736025.1. Taxonomy (NCBI): domain Eukaryota; kingdom Metazoa; phylum Arthropoda; class Insecta; order Hymenoptera; family Tenthredinidae; genus Tenthredo; species Tenthredo mesomela. The sequence goes on along the minus strand of OX031014.1, from coordinate 14,260,444 downwards.
GTGATAAGCAGCAGTGATCACCGAATAACGTGTTTTTTTTTTTGGGCCCATCGCAGACTGGCTTTATCTCGCTTATTTGTCACTATTTTTCAATTTAAAATCCATTCCATACGTGGTGATGTACCATACGAGGAGGTACAATGCAACCGATTGGGAATAGTACATTGTGTATCAAGGGCGGAAAGAAGGCTATTTCAACGAGTGTGAAGATGGCTGCCCGAGCGAAGCGAGGGCTGCTATCACACGAGTCAAAATCGCCTTCCGCCCGTAATGGACACGATTTTTTTCGTCCGACTTCCTTCTTTGAAAAAGCGGCTTTTTAAAGTACGTGAAGTAGGTGTAGGGTGGCCGGTGCAGGTCGGTAGCGTTGCACGTGGGCACTGCGAGCGGGCGGACATGGAACTTTGCGCCCGCTAAAAGCGCAATCGGCACTGGCCTGCAACGGGCCACTTTGCGCCTCCTTTACGTGCACGAAAAGACGCGTTTTCAGGGGGGGGGGGGGGGGGGGGGGCGAACGAAAAAAATTTTCCTGTGTATTTAGATGGGAATTCGAAAAGACCGTTGAGACACCCCTTAACATCGTTCTACCCTATTGAAAAAATCCGAGTGGGACACATGGGAACCCATATGGTTTTTCTGGGAAACCACATGGTTTGGCTGGGAACCCACATGGGTTTGTTGGTCACCCACATGGTTCTGCTGGGAGCCCACATGGGAGTCTTGAAAATCTATGTGGGATTTGCAGGAACCCGCAATTCCAACTCCTCGAAATATGTATTATTTATATGGAAAAACATTTATCAATAAATAATGAAACCTGTTTTCAGAAAAAAATCTCAAAAAAGCGTGTTTTTTTGGCGTTACAAGTAGCCCTCACCCCTTAAATCATGAAGGTACCCAGATAACAAAATGTCCTTACAGTGATGGCGTATACGCGTACGTACGTACGTACGTACGTGGCACGCACGTGTGCGGATGTACCTGCACACGTGTGCCCTCACCTCACCAGACATATGTGTGTCATCAATTGAGACGCATATCGCTCGCACGTCATGAGTAAGGATCGTGAGCAACGCACACCGCTAGCATATCGTGAGAATCAGTGGCAATGCGTCAAGGCTTAATAGAGCGCGAAGTAGCAATTTGCGCACGAGTGTGAAGGCCCGAACGAGCCCGAAGGCGAGCCGTAGGTAGCGAGTGAGGCGCCTACACACGAGTAAGGGATGGCTGCCTTGGGCTCGTGTATCAAACTCTATTTCTCTTAAGGTTATTGTCGTGTAACTTTTTTTTTCGACATTTTTCCTTGAATTTTTTTATTGAGAATAGCACCAATAATTAGCTGCAAAATAAGCCCAGGATGATCGCAATTGACCGTCTCAAACTTGAGATAAAAATTTTTGAATTTTTTCGAATTTAACATGTGTTGAAATGCAGATTCACCGGTTTTAATTATTAAAAAACAAACAACTCGACATTTTTCGATAAAAAAAAAAAAAAAAACACGTTTCAGAAATAGGGTCAATCAACATGATGGAAAAAATTGATATTGATTGACCGTTTCGTCTTCGAGAAATCATTATAGAAAATTAGTTTTTTTTTTCCAATCGGCGGAACGAGTGAGTTCAGTACGCGAGACCTGGCAACAACGCAGCTTTGATTCGGTGGCGAGGATGTATTTGAAGTAGTCGGCTTACAGTGAGTAGTCCAAAACAAAGAGAGAGACACACTGCTCGTGGTTACCACGATCGACACCGTTCGGCGTTAGCTGTATGCGCACGTATCCATGTATCGTACGGTCGTGTATGTGTGAGCCGAGTGGAGCTGTACATCATCAAAAGTTTTTGTTGTAACCCGGGTCTTTTGTTTAGCGTAATACCTACCCAAGGCGTTCAAAATTTTACGTGTGACTATCTCGGGCCAACAACCTTAACAAATACAACGAAAAATCCTCGCTGTGCGCTGTCTGCAAGCACGAAAGCAGGTTTGAGCGTACTCGTGCGGGGAACACTTTCGAGCATCGCTGGCGATGCGGTAATAGTATATTACTCACCTAGGGAGGGACAGTAGGCTAACCCAAACTGCGCGTGAGATTGACACCCGAGCCGAAGGCGAGGGTGACCAAAACGCAGTTTGGGATGGTCTTTTTCACTCCCGTGTGAGGTATACTATTTTTCACCACCCCCTGCATCGGAAAGTACGACTTTCGCTCCCTTGCGTGAGCGGGTGGTGGAAAATAGTATACCTCACACGGGAGTGAAAAAGGCCATCCCAAACTGCGTTTTTGTCACCCTCGCCTTCGGCTCGGGTGTCAATCTCACACGCAGTTTGGGCTAGCCTACTTTCCCTCCCTAGGTGAGTAATATACTATCGCATACTGCTAGCGGTGTGCGAAATTTTTTTCGTACACGGGTGCGCGAAAGTCTGACTTCGGTGCCTGTAGACGGTGCGCAAAAGAGGACTTTCGGTGCATGTGTTAAGAAAAAATATTTCAGAAATAAATTAAAACCGCCCATGTAGAAATTGTCTGTTTAACCCATTTTTTTAAAAAGGTGCTAGTAAGGTCCTGATCAGGATTCTGTGATAGTGGGATGTCACAGCGGTCCCTATTTGGCCCAAACATGGTACGAGTCAGGCTGCCCTTTTTATTAATATGGCGCACTACTCTCTAAATCTGAATCAGCGAAATTTCGCTGATTGTCAGCGAATAGTCGCTGATTGAAATAGCGATAAGTATACCACTGAGAATCAGCGACTAATCGCTGTTTGAATCAGTGAAAAATTGCTTCATTGATTTAACCAGTGTAAGTTTCACTATTTGAATCAGTAAAACAATATTCCAGGTCTGGCATGGAATGATTTTCACGAGCGTCGTCTTCGTAAGGCTCGTTCATGACGTCTTCGAGGCAGATTGTAGTATTTGTATCTTGAAAAAAGATACGACTATTCGAGTAATGATGTCACAAGACTTGAAGTCATACGGAAAAACTCGGCTTCCCTGATTGATGGAGGTTATGTTTGCATCAAAGATTTCAAACGCTGGTGTGTGTCTAAATCATATATCAAGTAAATCGTACTTGAATCTGTATAAGGAATTCCGTTACCTAGCTTGTGCTATCCTAATGTTGTAACAGAAAGTTCTCACTAACGCGACGAAAGAAGACCGAAGGACAAGAACCAAACAAATGTCACTGGCTCGAAATTATAAGAGATCCAAATCTGCAAGATTCGCTGATGCAAACAGCGAAGTTCGCTGATTCCCAGTGAAAATATCGTTCACTGATTAGAACAGCGGAATTTCCGCTGATTCAGATTTAGAGAGTAACGGGGCCCATACTCAAGGCTTTGATCCGGTACCTACCAGACAGAGTACTTCTACCGGAAATAGAAAAGTGCGCCATCGGTGTTAATCATACACTCAGAGAAAAGTCGATAGTGATATCAACTAAAAAAGGTCAACTATTTAAAAATAATTTCTAGTACTAGTTATTGTAGTACGTATAACTATTTAGTACTTGCTAAAACTTAATCGAATTGATTAGTACAACAAAAACTTTCTAGTAACCCAAAATTGTTGATGTAACTAAAAAAATTGAGTTAAGCGTGAAGTGAGTTTCACTTCACGCTCACTACGCGGCGCACCAACTCGCTTCGCTCCCACTACCACCAAACTAGGACTACGCTTCGTATATATGTATATTAGGGTGTGCAAAAAAAAAAAAAAAAATTATTTTTATTTCTCGTTTTCCATGTAAAAAATGATTGCTTTCATGAATTTTGAAAAACGTCGTCGAAGGGGGGCTCTGACAAAAAATGTTCAAAGGTGTCTCAGTCGACCAGAAATCATAGTGATTGAGGCACCTGCTTGACTCAATTGATCGAAATCCCCTTTCGCGAGGTGAAATTTCACAGCAAGTTGAATGAAATCATAAGGTGGTACGGGGAATACACTAATAAAAAATGCTGTTTCTAGAAGAAAATAAAAAAAAAAAAAAAGTACGTGTTCATAGCTTAATTTTTACCAATTTCTATTCATTTTCTACTTATTATACCACATGCTGAAACAGCTAAATGTCATTCAATGTTTCAATTGCCGAAAGGGGAATGCTGATAATCAAGTTTAAAAGGTGCCTCATCAGTATGACTTCTGGTCGATTGAGACACCACTTCGCATTTTTTCTCAGTGCTCTCCTTTAGCAAGACTTCTTATTTTATAAAACCACTTTGATTTTTGATGTGGGAGATCAAAAAAAAAAAAAAGAAAAGTTTTTTCTTGCACACCCTAATATATACAAGTCCGAAGTTCTGACTGATGTCTACAAAACGTAATGATAAATATATGGGCAATTCCACCTCAAATCGGCCGAGAAATGACCTCGTATTTTTTGAATCGACTTAAACTTTCTTTACGTGAAATCTACGTCAAAAAAGTAGACCCATATTTTTTCGTTGGTCCAAAAAGTTTTTTTTACGCCAGTTATGAATTATCGAATTTTACTGTGAAAGTAGCGCGAGGGCGGCTTGGAGAATTAATATCTCGAGTCCCTTTCACCGTAGAGAGATGTTTAAAAACGCGTTTTAAAGGCGATGAAAGACACTTTTCGGTAAAATTTTTCAACTTATCAAAAAATATAGTTTTGTTATTTTTATGAGCAATCAAAATGTTTATCGATTTTCTTCGCAATCTAAGGCCATTTTTAAAATTCTAAAAAAAATATGATCGCATTCCTTATTCAATTCTGAAGATGACGATTTTTTAAAAAAGATGGAGCTATTTTTCTAAGTATTTTTTTTACAATTATTTGTCCGGCGTTGCGTGAGGTTGGCGCGCCGCGCGCCTCGCTGCTGCCGCGTCGTACGGGGCTCGGCCAATGGCGTGACGCGCGGCTTTCCATACATGGAATAACGTGGTAGTAGCAAGGCGCGCAGCGCGGCAACCTCACGCAACGCCGGACAAATAATTGTAAAAAAAATACTTAGAAAAATAACTCCATCTTTTTTAAAAAATCGTCATCTTCAGAATTGAATAAGGAATGCGATCATATTTTTTTTAGAATTTAAAAAATGGCCTTAGATTGCGAAAAAAATCGATAAACATTTTGATTGCTCATAAAAATAACAAAACTATATTTTTTGAAAAATTGAAAAATTTTATCGAAAAGTGGCTTTCATCGCCTTTAAAACGCGTTTTTAAACATCTCTCTACGGTGAAGGGGACCCGAGATATTAATTCTCAAAGCCGCCCTTGCGCTACTTTTACAGTAAAATTCGATAATTCATAACTAGCGTAAAAAAAAACTTTTTGGACCAACAAAAAAATACGGGTCTAATTTTTTGACGTAGATTTTACGTAAAAAAAGTTGAAGGCGATTCAAAAAATACGAGGTCAAAAAACACCCAACATTGGCCGATTTGAGGTGGAATTGCCCATATGTATATTTATGTGAATTCATATATAATTGATTTTTTATAACACGTGCATGAAAAGTGGGGCGTTGCATGTCAGTTTAGCGGGACGAAAGTGGCTGAATGCATACCAGGGACGAAAGTAAGGTTGACGCATGCGCAGTCCACAATTATTTCACTTTCGTCCCTTGGGAACGTCCCGCTACTGACATGCACGCCCCACATTCATGCACTTATTATAAAAAATATCGTGCGTTACTATGGCCAACAGTTGCCGATTGCAACTCGTGTGATTGCAGCCCTCGCTTCGCTCGGGCGGCAAACTTCACACTCGTCGCAATCGCCAACTTTCGTCCCTAGCAACGCAATATACTATTATTTTAATAGGGTAACAGCGCCAGTCAATGAATGGTTTCGCAAAAGAGCACTTTAAAATAATGAAGATTGCTTACACGATAACTTAAACGACTCCTGTTTAGTAAAATTAGGTTCTTTTGGATTCATTTTATTATTATAAAAATAATTTACATGTTAAAAATAAGTTATTATTTGGTACAAAAGGAAATTATATTTTACTACAAGGTTGACCAGTAAATGAATGCCAGTGACCAGTGAATGAACGCTTCGGATCCAATGAATGAATACAATATTTCAGAATGCATAAATCCTAAGTTTTTATATTATTTATAACTTATAAACCTATTTATTATAATAAAATTAGTCAAGACAGTTTATTAAACATTTAAAATTTTATATTCAAACTTTTATTAAGTATCTGAACAGTACAGTATTAAAAAAACTGATATTTATTTTAATACTTTTAACCCGCTGAAGTCCAACTGGGTGTGCAGCCACCCAATACCACCTTGTGCAAAAGGGTCATTTTCGCTGAAATTTCTGACTTTCTTCTTGCATTATCTGTCACCGTGTTCTATAAAATGAACATATTGACACCAAACTTGCATATTCGTATTCCTGAGACTCTGACGATTTCATTTCACTACCGTAAAGTAAAAAAATCAGAATTAAAACGTGTTTTATGAGTAAACGAATTCATGGGTTACTAAACACCCAGGCTGGACCGGATCAGGACGCCAGAAAATGGTGGACCTCAGCGGGTTAACAAACTTTTGTCAGAATAAATATATTTTTAATATAATAAATTATTACATAGTAATATCACATTGTATTACCTTAAAAGAGAACATCACAACGCTTAAATATAAACATATTTGAAGGTTTATAAATTATTAAAATCTACTTGTTCTTGCAAAACCCGATCAGTCTTAATTTTTTTAACTGGAGTAGAAGAATCTTCGGATATTTGCAAATTTTGTAAAACTTCTTTGTTTGCAGGATTTTCTTTTTCTGCTGATTCAAAATTGTCTCCTTTGGAAGGGGCAGAGGACTTTTTTGGCCTGACATTTCGTTTTCGTTGCTTTATCTTTTGCTGCTCCTTTTCTCTAATTTTTTTTTGTCTTTCCTCTACTTTTGCCTTTCGTTTTGATTCGGCTTCTTCTTGCTTAATGGTTTGCCTATGAATCTTTTGTTCTTCTCTCATTTTTTTCTTATTTTCTGCTTCCTCTTGCTTAATTTTTTGTTTAAGAATCTTTTCTTCTTCTTTCAATTTTTTTCTTAGTTCTTTTTCTTCTTTAAGCCTTTCTTCTTCCTCTCTTTTTTTCTTAAATTCATCTTTCCACTGTTCTGATGTCAGAGCATAAATCGGAGCTTGATCAACTTTCTTTTTGTTTATTTTAGAAGTTTCTATGCGTGGAAAATGTAATGTTTCTTTCCATATTTGATTTATATATTTTGAAGAAGGTGGAGTACTATTTAATTGATCTGTGTTTACTTGAATACGATTTTCAGCTTCTTTCGAACAATCTGTGGAAATAATGATATTTAAAAACAGATCTATAAACATGTATATAAATAATTAATCTTTTACAGTACTTACCGACAACAGATGGAGCATCATTAACTGATTGAATGGGTTCTTTGATTTTATTCCAGAATGGGTTTGGTAATTTTTGTTCATTCAGGAATGATGGTGACGTCAAAGGAGTGCTTGTAATAAAGCTACATTTTGAACTGTTCGATAAATCTAATACCTCTTGAACATCTTGCTCTGTGACCGTATTGTTATATGAATTATTCAATTTCTCAGTGAATACCCCACTATCATTAGAATTGTCGGTCACGTTTATTCTTGAATGAGTATTATCAGTTTGTGAAGATGTCCAATTTGTTTGCTGAGCGATCATTTCAATCTCAGCAGTAGCAACACTACTTTCTTTGGCATTTTTACCTACATCTGTTACTGCAACATCTTGGTTTATTACATTTTCAACATCACAATAATCAATAATTTCTACACTAGCTAAGGAGCGGTGATCAAGTATACTCGGATCATCTATATTAATAACTTGCATACTTTCTATTTCATTTTCAGCAAACATATTTTCTATTTCATTTTCACCAACCATCATTGGCCCATTTTCTATAACATTTTCAGCAATATCACTCGAAACTCCTATTGGCACATTGTTTACTTCATTTTCAGACATATATTCATTCAAAACCTCAGCTGCTTCAGTTGACTCAAGTATCGCGTGCTTTGTTCTTTTCCAGATTGAAAATAATATCTTTTCTTGTGCTGGTTCCGTTCCCAATAAAAGATTTTCTTCAAAGTCTTTTAAAGTGTCAGCAGGAATTTGAGATTCAATATTGATACTTGTAGTAGCAGGAATGATTTCAGTATGCGTATCATTTGAACCTTGCCAAGAATTTTTTATGGCTTCTCTTCGATACGTAATGCACTTGGAGTAATCAACTTTGTTAGCATCAAAAGGATAAATTCCTGACCTCTCAAAACTTTTGTGTATAACTGTAGGATTTTCCATTACTGTAGAATAAGCTTCATGAAATATTGGAGCAAAGTTAACTTTTGTAATAATTTTGTTAGTTTCCTGTGCATGCTTTGCAACTGCTTTACGCCAACATACTTTGAGAGGCCTAAAAAAGCCAACATCGAGGGGCTGCATTATGTGTGATGCATGAGCAATGAAGCAGTATAGAATAATTTGTTTTTCAACACAAAAATCATGCAGTTCAATACTAATATGTGACGAGTGACCATCAAAAAATAAAATCACTGGAAATTTCACTCCATTTCTTAGTAACTGAGGGTAAAAGCAATTAACTATATATTCATAAAAAGCTGGCGTGGTCATCCATCCAGTCTCACTGTGTCCAATAGCGTATCCATCAGGTACGGAAGCAATTATTTCTTTAGGCAAACTACGCTTGTAAGGATACATTATCATTGGACGTACACCAACACCACTAGCACTAAAGCAGCAAAGCACTGTTATTTGCTGCCTGTCTTGCCCTGGAGAAATACAATAAACATTTTTTTGTTTCACAGGAGCTAAAACTTTGCCAGTTTTAGGGTCTAGGCAAACTCCAGTCTCATCCATATTATAGATTCTGGAAGGGTCATTTAAAACATCCATAGCATTAGATTCAGTTAAATATTTTGTAACATCTTCAAACCAAGCTCTGATTCTTGGTTCGGTTACTGCAGCTCTTACACGAGACAACATTTCTGTTCTTTTATTTTTAATTTCTGGATGACGTCCCAGGAACAGCTTCATCCATTTGACTCCAGGCAAATTATTTTTGAATGGATTAGGTCTATTAATTTTGTCGAGGACATTCTTGACAGCTTCTCTAACAAGCATATGATGCATCGGATAACCAATTTCTGCCTTGTCTAGAATCCACTGTTTTATTTTGCTTTCTTCTTCAGCTGTCAAGACTGTACTTGGACCCATTCGTCTTTCTAGAGGAACTTTTCCATTCACTTTATTAAACAATGTCCCAACTGGAATGCCATATTCTTTAGCAGCTTTATTGATACTGCAAGCTTGAGAATTAACAACTGCTATTGCTTTTTCCAACACTTCTTGGGAGTACGCACATCTAGAATCAAAATTTAATATTAAAATCTTTAACATAATCATACTTTTATTTTTCTCATACAGATAACACTACCTCTTCTTAGTATAAGTTCTTTTCTTCTTTTTGTTTGTTACTGCTTTTCTAATACTATTTGATTCAATTTCTTGAACTTTTTTCTTGGACTTTGTTTGTTTTCGTTTGGTTAATTTTGGTGCCATTACTTAAGCTTATTACACACACAAAGATTGCCACTATTAAAGATATTAACAAGTAAAGCTTTAATTAAATTCTGAACTTAATGAATTTAAATATTAATTAATATTAAACAACAAATTAATGCTACATTTTGGAAGCTCGTATAGCATCGTCGCATGAGAAGTTTGCTATAACATAACCTTCAATATCACAGTCAAGATATTTTCATTTACTGGACCATTTACCATAACGTCATAAACTCTGTTTTACCAGTAGTTGAATGTATTCATTAACTGGTCAGCGATCTACTTTATCGATACCAATAAATGAATAATCAAAAAATTAATAATTTAAAAGATACAAAGCTCAATATGGAAAGAATACTATCTAAAACAATATAATAATCAATTACTTATTTTATTATAAACTTAGTGGTAAATCCTAAATTCATCAAGGTATTTTATTGATCTTCCAAAAATTGTTTCATTTATGAGTTTATGCGTAGAAATCGCCGTTTTTTTGTAGTATGCTAGTAGCACATATTTGATACAAGCTTACAAATACAAAAAAAATAATTGCCAAGAGAAAAATAGTGCAATTTAAAGTTCATATATTTAATTAAATTATTAACATTTATCAACTAGGGTTAAGTTTCATCTTATTATATTAATCGCATAAACTTCATAAGCATTCATTAACTGGTGGGCATTCAGTTACTGGAGCTGTTACCCTAATTGATTTATCTAGAAATAGTAAGTTCAACTATTTTTAGATTTTTATCATAACTATATAGTGAAGCGCTATTTAACTATAAATTCATAGGTAACTCGACTGTTTTTTTCTCTGAGTGTATGATCTAGTTATACAGGAGCCGGTGCCATGTTCCTATGAATTTTGTGCAATACACAAGTGAATAATGGGTAAACACGCAAATATGGACTCACAGAAACGTTAGCGAAAATACGATGTCCCTTAATATTTATTGTGCGCATTATTCCATAATTTGTTACACGCATAACTTTGTAATTAAATTCTCAGGACGCCTACCGGTAGGCAACCGATGCCTACACGGCTGCCCCACCACACCGTGCGCGCCCGCCTCTACACTGAAAAGAGATTGAGAGCCTGGCGCTCGCACGAAAGAGCCTCGCAGTCGTAGAAGTAGGACGACTGGACTCGGAGAGTTGTGCGCGGCCCACGCTCGCAGAACGAGAAGGCGAGCGTCTCGGAGTGAGTTTCATTTATTTCATTTATTTCATTTATTTATTTGAAATCGTAGCCCAACAGGCGCACCCAAGGCAGGGCATACAAGAGTTACAGAGAAAGTGGAACATCATACAGCAGCAAAGACAATATATATATACATAGAGTTACAGGTGATCTCACATGTATGGTAGTGTAGGGCTCTATCCGTCTGAGAACGCGTGGATTGCAGAAAGCGGGATAGGCCTGCCTACCGTGCGATGACCACGCGCGCAGAGTAGCTACGATCGTGGCACGATGAGTATTCTTAAATGACGGCGCTCTGAAAGTGGGATGCCCTGTCGCGCGCAGAGTGAGCGTGTGACCGTGCTGCTTCCAAAAGGTTGTGCGAGCGCCAGGCTCGCCATTTTCTTTCAGTGTACGAACGACCCGCGCTCCGAGGCAGGCTGCTGGCCGGACTTACGCGCGACGCCACAACGCGGCGCCAAGTCAACCTCGGTTCTCGCGATAACATTGATACCAGCGCTGAATATGGGGTGGTCTCCCTCAAGCGGGACACTTTTCTGCGCATAGGTCACCGATGTTGGTGCCACGCGAGATTTTGACCCTTAACCAATCCCTAACAAGAAAGCTAGAGCCATTCGCCTTGGTATCAAGTGGTTCGGAAGTTATTCGAAGTTCAAAATATGAAAAAAAATTGTTTTCGAGCGCACGGGACGATCTTTAGGCGTACGTAACTTTGGCTTGAGCGATCATACAGATGTTTTCCACTAGTGATTCGGAATCGCAAGACGTTCACTTTCCACGCTGTGAGCTCAGAAATTGTTGAGAAGAAATTCTTGACTACGATTTTTTCAAAAAAACTTTTGTCTTCCAGTTTTCGAAACGAAGGTCATAATTTTTGTTGATGAATATTTTACTGAAGGTAGTCCTTTGAATGCTAAAGGATCTCGGAAATTTGAGGGAGGGTGTTCGGCCTCGTTTTTGTTCAAATAATTCGACGATAAATTTCAATTATTGGAGTAACGCGCCTGGAGTCTTTTTGTTCAACCAATAGGGCATAATTTTCACTGTACAGATTTTACGGAACTTGACGTATTCTGAAAAATTGCTCTTAGAGAATCACAGAATTAAGTTATTTTTGAATACAAGCAGCACCTCCACCGGAGACGGAGTAGTTACTTCACCTCGTGAGTCGACAACACGGACTTAGGATTAGAGGGACGGAGCAGAAGCTAGTGATGTGGGGCGACGAAGTGAAGCGCGGGACGGAAGGAGGGAATAACACACAGACAATACACAACCACGCCTGGCAACCATGCCCTGTGAGCAGTTCGCGCGCTAAATTCAAAGATGTGTGAACGGTTGGCGAATTTCAACAATTTTTCGCTGCACATAGCACCATTTTCACTATTCTAATAGTAATCAAACATGCAATGATGCAGTTACTTGTTTCGCGAATTTTCAGCAATTTTTGAACCTTTGTGAGAGGTTAGAAATTCTCTCGCCACGGCGGTTTATATTGTTTTGACGGATAGTTCATGCTCACAGTAGGCGGCGCTGCGTGAATTCCCCCCTTACGTCTTACGCTTCACCCCATAAGCGTTATGCTCCGTCCCTCTATTCCTAAGTCCGTGGCCAACAATCACCGAAGACACCCCCGTCTCGCCCGGACCCTTGTCCTCGGTATATCCTCATTGATTGGAGAGCCCCTCCATCTAAAGGCCCCTCTCCATATCAAATCTTACTCTTATTCATAAGTGCGGGTTTTGGCAGGGATCTGGAAAGGTCCTGAAAAGAACCTGCATTATTATTAGGGTAGAAAAAAAAACAGCCTGATTAGGGCCAAGCCAGATTCTTTCTTAGGGGTCTCATCGTTTCGAGCGTTACAGAACTAGTAAGGTCCTTACAAGTTTGCCTAGTGGGGACCTGATTTATACTACGGTATACTAGCTAGGGATTTACAATTGCCCTATTGAAATTTTCATACGGGCCAATCAATTTTTGAATTCACTTATTTTTTTTTCGAAATTTTGACAAGGATCGATCCTGTAAAAAATTCGTCACGAATTCTGATTGTATAGTAATTCGTCTAAACTAATCACAGTGAATGAAATTCCAATTACACAATATATAATCATAGCTGCAAGATCGACAATTTGTCGATCATAATAATTATTTCGATTAATATGATTCATGTACTTTCATCGCGGTCAGTGCAAATTGTACTTCAGATCTTCTCTTCTCAAATATAAATATTGGTGACGTTAGAAGTTATGAAAAAAGAATTTGATTAATTAAAAAATGTTCAATCAATATTTTCAAAGAATATATTTTGCAAGGTATTTCAGAATTAATTTCACGATGTCTTCACAGCATGCATCGCATCGTACCGACATTACGTGACTGCACATGAGATGGTGGGATTCGACTCATAACGCATGCTGCGATCTACCAATTATCTGCTACGTCCCTAATGACCTCTTCTGAGTAAATAAAAACATTGCAAATAGAGTATCTGAATTGAATGAAGGATACTTCATCTAGAGTCACTCATGCGTACGGCATTTTGTTTTCTTATTCTTGGTGAGGGATCAATCGGACTCCCAACAAAGCTGTTGAAGGGTCATCATTATTATTCCTCATATTTTCAGTATTACTAGATCGTATCGCACATTACTTGGCGTTCGTCCAACCAGTACCTATTACAAATGTACCGTAGTATGGTGCTCTCAGTATCTTCTTGCTAAAAACGATCACTTTATAAAGTCCGCTATTGAATAGAGATTTACATTGTACGAAATATAACAAAACTCTGTGAATCGATATACTTTTTCTTCTCGCTTTCGGTAGGGTCATAAGACTTCCTATGGCTGGCATTGGGAGGTCGAGTAACTCAACTTGACCGCCCTCATGCGACCAAACAATGTGAATACAGCTATGCTAGATAAATTAGCAGTGACACATATATTGTAATCTGTTAATTATACTGCAGTGTCTCGTTCTCGATGATAATAATGTAGTCATGCTTGTAACCACAACATTTAACGCTAATATAATTCAAAAATTGGCGCCACCCGCCATCTTGATGCTCTCAGTGGCTCTCTATCTTCATATTGTTTCGTTGTGCCGTACGACCATAACGTTTATTTCGCAGCTCTCAAAGTTTTTTCAAGTTTTTATAAAATTACAGCTTTTATCCTTCGAACAAGATGCCAGATATGAAGAGGAAAAGACGCTTGAGATTTCAATCACACGAGGACCATCATTCCAAGCGTAAAAGAGATAAACAATTTGCAAGTTTGCAAGAGCAAATACATAACCTAACAAAGGTAGTTCACTTGTTGGTGTCAGGAAAGAAAGTATCCAAACACATCAGACGTAGCAAATGCAGATAATTTGGACACAATACAGCTATTGGTAAGAACATTAGGTCTTTTCAAGTGTCTCTTCGTCTATAACCTCTTTTTTCCACACGAAAATTGAGAGATATCCCCCACACGGTGTCGTCAGTGTCCACACGACCATTTCGGGGAAAAAATATTACAAAGTTCAATAAGAACAAACTCATTCACAATTGCACAATAAGTGCCAATCCCTAACCCTCCCGTTTCTTCAATTTTCTAACCTCTTTTTTCCACACGAAAATTGAGAGACATCACCCACACGGTGCACAGTGGGGGATTTCGGCCGAAGTGTGGCCAAAATTCGAAAAAGTGATTTTTTTTTTTAAATGTATGACTGGTGGGGATCGGTTCAGGAATAACCCCTCTATTCAAAACCGTTAAACCCAACCCCCGATGACCTGTGGTTGCCGAGATATTTCAGTGTAAAGTTGACCCTCTGCAACGGCACATGATCGACGCGCGCGTCTACGAAATTCTTTACAAAGTTTGAAGTAATATTTACGCAAAGTTAAAATCACAAAAAAATATTGAAAATATGGCTGAGGTTCCTGGAGGTATGAAGAATATTATGGGTATTTTACTTTTTCTAAAAAATTGTCGCTCTGTTTGTTTGTTACATATAACAATACATCGAAAAAGTGACTATTTATCTGAAAGAAAACTGACGAGACACAGACGAAAAGTACCAAATCCCGCGGAATCCCGCGATCATTCTGCGATTAATTCAAAGTATAAACTATTAGTAAATGACTCTGAAAGAGCTAGCGACCAGTTTTGACCGGGTTAGATGTTACGTATTTTATTAGATCAGCGTGTGCGCTCAGCAAAGGCCTCTGGCTCGGGTGCCATGCTGCCTGCCTGCCTGCTCGGGCGCGCAGCTGCAGGTCAGCTAGAACGTACATTATGTCTCTTCTCGGAACGGATTACGGAGAGGTAAAGGACAGTTCGTATAATTTTAGCATTTGAATAACAAAAGACTGTCCTTTTCTGCAAAACGTATTAATGTGAAATCAATTCTCGCAAAGGCACGTTCGAAAATTCAAAAGCATATTAAAATATAAAGAATATTTTATACACCTTATTTTCATCTCTAATCAAATCTTGATTAAAAAACTATATATGATGTAGTGTGCAAACAGAGCTTTATAATAGATGATAGAAGAGCAACAACTCTGTCGTATGGCGAAATACATAGCAATGTACGGACGCAGCACTGACCTCCTAAATAGTCATTAAAAGGAGGGCAGACGACGCGCTCATTGTCAGAACATCGCGACCAGAGCAAGAGACATTATATAAAAGATTAGATTCGATATTAGTAAAACCTTTTGTAAAACTTTATATTATATTAATAAACTTGAATCACTTTTGTACGACCGAGTTCCAACTCCTAATTCGACAAACGAACCCTTGAATAAAATTGTAGTTGTATAAAGGATCCCAGGATCCCGATTACAACAGAACTTTACCGCTTCGCACTAACTTTTGGGGGTTCAAATGCAACTTCCCTCAAAAAGTTAGCTCTTTGGCACGAAACATGCATTTCAGACCTATTTTTACTGGACTATTCTGCAACTCTGTCAGAAGTCCACCCACCATTACGTTTTAGTGTCATGATGTCAGCTCCAGAGTCAGCTAGTAGTGTTGCTGACGTCCGACGAAAACTATGACCTGTGTACTTTTCTGGCTCTGGCAAGTTTAGAAACGTTGCAATTTGCTTCGGCATGCTACCAAATTTGTTGATGCCAATTACTTGTTGCGTGCACTTTCCATTCCGATAATTCAAAAAGAATCGATTGGACTTTGAATTTGTCGGTCGCAGAGCTGCGTACTTCTTATAAATATGGTAGAACTCGTCAATCACTGTGAATGATCGCTGAATATTCGTTTTTGTCTTTGGAATGCGAACTACGAGCATGTTGCCACGATCCTCCGTATCATCAACAGTCATATCGCAGAGTTCATGTCTTCTGCAGGCGCCAGTAATCCCGAGGACGCAAGCGACCTGCAAAAACATAGTTGTACAATATAGTAAAAGTTACTGTAAATAGAGAGCGTGAATTAACCGAGCTAATTCAGAATTGAATCATCATTCGGATAATCGACGATTCGGATAATTAACTTTCAGCTATAATTGATGATTAATAACTGTGTTGCAGGATATTTACTTTTGTCGCTAAGAACTCGCTATCCGGAGCCTCCGTAAAAATTTCTTCACTTCTTCCGGTGCGAAGACTTTGGATTTTGTGCTCTTGAATCCACTAGATTTTTTTTCAAAAAAGCGTTCAGACTTCCGTATTTGCTAATGTCGATTTTGTCATAGACCTTTATCGTCAGTCTAAGCATTGAGTAGCGAGCCCATAGGGTTGATGGTTTCATTTTTGCTTCCAGTTCTTTAAAATATACAAGCAACACCACTTCATCGAACGAATTGGTGTTTTTCGTTCTTCTCCAGGCCTTGAAGTCATTGTACACGGCTGTGTATTTTTTTTTTTTTTTTTTGATTTCTCCGGCAATAAATCTTCCGTCACACCTTTAGCCTCTTCAAGAAGTTCAGCTGGTATAAAATCGTCGAAATCACTTCTTGCGGGATCACTCATTTTCTCTCTTTTTGTCCGTAAAACACCTTATATCTATAGTAGCACACGCGGTATCTAACCTATGACCCACTGATGAGCAATTCCACGTCAGACCGGACAGCTTTCTGACCTCGATGTTACCGATTTCGCTATCATTTTTTTTACGGGTTCTATGGAACAAATAAATTCATCAAACAATTTTTGGTTTTTTTTTTTGGCCCCTATTTTCCAAGTTACACGGGGGTGAAATTCAGGAAAAAGAGCCAAAAATCGAAAACATACTTCTCTTCAAACGGTCATATCTTTGATTGTTTTCATCCTAGAGACTTCATCCAAAAACCATTTCAAAGCTATCGAATGACACTATTATAATATATTTATTTAATTTCGCGGTAACAAACAATTCTATTTGTTATAAACAAATATATTATTTAAACGTGATTTTCAACGCAAATACCAAGCGATAAAATTATCAAAAAAATATGAGCGTATTCCTTGATCAATTCTCTACGAAATCGTTAAGTCAATTTTATGGAGAAACGATGGAAACTATATGAAAACGATTTATTTATAAGCGACGGCGCGCGCTGCCGCTGAAAGACCCGGCTCGGGTACGGTTTTTCGGTGGCAGCGCGCGCCGTCGCTTATAAATAAATCGTTTTAACATGGTTCCCATCGGTTCTCCATAAAATTGACTCAACGATTTCGTAGAGAATTGATCAAGGAATACGCTCATATTTTTTTGATGATTTTATCGCTTGGTATTTGCGATGAAAATCACGTTTGAATAATATATTTGTTTATAACAAATAGAATTGTTTGTTACCGCGAAATCAAATAAATATATTATAATAGTGTCATTCAATAGCTTTGAAATGGTTATTGGATGAAGTCTCTAGGATTAATACAATCAAAGATATAACCGTTTGAAGAGGAGTATGTTTTCGATTTTTGGCTCTTTTTCGTGAATTTCACCCCCGTGTAACTTGGAAAATAGGGGCCAAAAAAAAAAAAAAATTGTTTGATCCATTTATTTGTTCCATAGAATCCGTAAAAAAAATGATAACGAAATCGGTAACATCGAGGTCATTTTTTGATTTATTTTGTCCGGTCTGACGTGGAATGGCTCTGATATATGTATATTATAATATCAGTGCTATAACCCCTAAACTCTCGGAAGCGGTTGTTTTTTTCTTGTTTGTTTATGTTTCTTTCTTTTTTTTAAATCTCGGAAGCGGTTGCTTAACCTGAAGGTTGCTGCAGGGCAGCGCATGTGATCATAAGGCTGGATCCGTAACACCGATACAACACATGCTTACACCGATAAACAAACACATGAACATTCTTTTCCTAACAGCGTGCGCAAAATTCTACTTTGCGCACGGGTTTGCGTGCGCAAAGTGCCTCTTTCCCGCATTGTTGAACTGGTAACGCCATCCAGTCGTGTAGGCTACGGCCGTAATTCCATTTGCTAGTTAGAGTTATCACAGAGTCGAGTTTTGCTTGAGTTCAATTGTTGATTGTTGATAATAACCGTTTAAGTTGCTTAGCGACCTTGTATTTGGTTGTTTTTCATTGCTCTTGTGATCAAACTTCGCACAAATTTTTTTTATTCAATTATGCATTTTTAATTTATTTTTAATCGTTTAATATTACATACGAGTTACCGATGTTGTCGAATTTTGCGCAACTTGTTAGGAAAAATAGTATGCGCAACTAGTGCGCATAGGTGTCTCCCGCACTCGTCTTTTTTGTCGCCCTCGCTGCGCTCAGGCGACAAACCCGACTCGTGCGGGATTCACCTATTTTGCGCACTAGTTGCGCAATCTACTATTCCATGTGTTGTGTCAGTGTTACGGGAACGGGAACGTATGCGTCGATTGTATTCCAGCCTATAGGTTTACTACTCTTCACGTCCGATGGCCATGGTTACGCTTGTTTTGCTCGCAAAACTGTATCGTAATATACATTACCTAACAGTTTTACGACATTACCTAATAGTTTTGGATTTGTTGGCAAATCGGCCGCTTCGCGCACTTTTTACGGCGCGCGAAGTCGAACTTCCCATGCAGGTGTTACAAAAACACCATTTTATATTTCGACCATATATATTTCGTAAATTACGAAGGTATAATAGCACGAAGTGATAGGACAAAAAAGCTTGTTCAATTTAAATGATTCCCACAGATGAGTTTGTCGCCTGCTCTGTGATTGTGATTGAACACGAAGAAAAAAAAGCACCACTCAATGCTGCGCAGAACACTAACATAGTCAAAAAAATTTACAAATTGACTCAATAACCAACAAAACCACAATCATTGATGTACAATTGACAACATTGGTTATTTTTCTGACAGCAATGAATAGTGTCCTGCACTCTAGTAAGTGATATTGAGAACATTGATTGTGGTTTTGTTGGTTATTGAGTCAGTTTGTAAATTTTTTTTTTACTATATTAGTGATCTGCGCAGCAATGAGTAGTGTGTTTTTTTTTCTCCGTAAACATTTCAAACGATGGAAAATCGAACCGAATGCCACGAGCACAGAGGCATTAATGTTCAGCGAAAGATGCCCGTAGCCCGTGCATAATGATTAATGAACAACATACAAATGGATAACCAAGAAGTCGTTGATTGGTCAAATACCACGATGTACCTGCTGCATCCGTGATGATCCCCTGTGAATGCGTGCTAATAATATGAGTATAGTATATGTTAGATGAATGAACAATACTATATGACCCTTAAGATTTCTGCATCTGCAAAAATGAACCTATTGTAAGCCGTATCTTATAAACTATAACTTTGAGACAAAAGTATCATTCGACTTTCTTCTGCCTTTTTCAATTATCTGGATGCGGATTTTTTCAAATAGTATATTACTCACCTAGGGAGGGAAAGCAGGCTAACCCAAACTGCGTGTGAGATTGACACCCGAGCCGACGGCGAGGGTGACAAAAACGCAGTTTGGGATGACTTTTTTCACTCCCATGTGAGGTATACTATTTTTCACCACCCCCTGCATCGGAAAGAACGAATTTCCGCTCACGCAAGGGAGCGAAAGTCGTACTTTCCGTGCGGGTGTGGTAAAAAGAATTTTTATACCCGAAATTCACGTTAGTTTTCGTAGAATTACTGCTTCAGCACGCGATAGCTTCCAGACGGTCGATCTGAGAAAAGTGGTCACCTGAACTTTTTTCTTCTATTTTCGATTCTTCGGACGCGGATTTTCCGAAAATATTTTTCAAGTTCAAAATTGACGTAGGATCTGCAGAATTACTCCTTTAACACACGGTAGCTTCTAGATGGTCGATCCGAGGAGAGTGGTCATCTGAACTTTTTTGACTTTTTCGAAGAAATGCTTATGGTACGTGAAGTTCAGAACTGTTTCTCTTAAAAGTTACTACACAGGAGTTCTTGGAGTCGCTGCGATATCTTAAATGTACAAAGGTAGCATGGTAATCGGTTTCTTATTGGAGGCTGAAAATTTCGGAAACGAAAATTCATTTGAAAAAATCCGCATGGAGATTATGGAAAAAGGAAGAAAAAAGTGCTTATAAACATTTCTCTGAAGTCCACAGTTTGCGAGCTACCACGTGTTAAAGTAGTAATTCTGCAGATCCTGCGTCAATTTTGAACTTGAAAATATTTTCGGAAAATCCGCGTCCGAAGAATCGAAAATGGAAGAAAAAAGTTCAGGTGACCACTTTTCTCAGATCGACCGTCTGGAAGCTGAAGCAGTAATTCTACGAAAACTAACGTGAATTTCGGGTATTAAAATTCTTTTGAAAAAATCCGCATCCAGATAATTGAAAAAGGCAGAAGAAAGTCGAATGATACTGTTACAAAGGGAGAAACCCTGTATATTCAACGCATTACGGTCTAGTAGTCTCAAACACACACTGTACACTTTCAAATGACTATTTTAACAAATGATATAAGTTGTTGTGTAAACACCTTTCAATTTTTATAAACAGTCTTGTTTCAGACATAAAACGAAACTCACGCATTTTCCAATAAACTTAATTTTCACGTATTTCAACATAATTCATTTACGACTTGAATCTTTATTTCAATTCAGAACCCCATTATATTTAAAAAGCTTTCAATTCGTCACAGTTTAGCAATCAAAAGCTAAACTTTGTTTCAATACTTTTGTCTCAAAGTTATAGTTTATGAGATACGGCTTACAATAGGTTCATTTTTGCAGATGCAGAAATCTTAAGGGTCATAACAATACTTCATTTACCGTCATTCACGCGCACAGGTTTTCATTTATTTATTTTTGGTGTGGGATGAATCGAAAACCCATTAACCCCTTGACTGTCAGTGACACACATATGGGCATAAAAAAGTCGTGCCACTTTTGTGTCATGACACATATGTGGGCATTTGAAAAAAAAACATGTTTTCACTACATCGATTTGACTGTAATTTGGCAAATCATCGTTTTTGAGGTCGCTGAAGCCGAATCTGAAATTGGATTTCCAAAATTCGAAATGGTGAATCCAATATGGCGGATGCAGATTCGAAAAATAGTTTGATTTCGACGAAACTAATTATCTTATGATTTTCGAGGTCGCTGAATCCGAATCTGAAATCGGATTTTCAAAATTCGAAATGGCAGATCCAATATGACGTACGCGAATCCAAAAAATAGTTTGATTCCGACATTTTCGGCATAACAAAAATTTTTGTTTTTTTGTATTTTCAATTCTTTATTATTTTTATTTCGATTTTGATTTTACTCATTTTTCAAATCAACTTAATCAAATCGCATAACTGACGATTTCTCCGGCTATATTGGATCCGCCATTTTGAATATTGAAAATCTGATTTCAGATTCGAATTCAGCGACCTTGAAAATTACAAGATACTCAGTTTCGTCAGAATCACACTATTTCTCGAACTTGCATCCGCCATATTGGATCTGCCATTTTGAATTTTGAAAATCTGATCTCAGATTCGTATTCAGCAACCTCAAAAACCATTAAACTGAGATTATATCATAAAACTATGAAATTCTTTTTCCAACACAAAAGTGGCACGAAACTCTAATTTTCGCCTGACTGCTAAGGGGTTAACGCTTTCCGACGATAATCACTCATCAGTATTACTGCTTGTATCTTTGTATTACTAAATCGTAGCGCATATTACTTTATAGCGCCCGTTTAACGAGTATTATAAATGTACCGCAGTATGGTGCTGCACAAGCAGGGTGGGAAGAGAAAGCAGAGTTTTTTGTTTAATAAAACCCGAATAAATCCGACTTTGATCAGTCTTCCATTAGTCTGTGAATTAAATTAGGGTTTCGTCGGCTGTTTTTTTTTTCTTTTTTAAAACCCGTGTCAGTTTAATTGGTCGGGTGATTTCGAATCTACCCTGACTGTACATGATGCTGTCAATATCTTTTTGTCTGGAACGAGTCCTCCGAAAAGTTGCTGCAATCAGGTGAAAATTCTCATTGTAAGCAATATGCACAACTCAATGCATAGATCGATATACTTTTTCTGCCCACTTGCAGGGCAGTCGTAAAACTTCCTAATCGATGGCTGAGTCGAGTGACCTACCTCGAGCGGCTATAAGCGTACGGCTTTTGAATAAGGGGTTTATTCACATTTCACAACACCTAGAAAATATACAGGGTGTAAATCTTAACTCTGTACATACTTATAGGGTGTGTAGGGGCTGCCAATACAAGCATTTTGAGGTATGACACCCATGGTCGGAAACTCATCCCAACGGCTGTGGAGGGCTTTGAAGGTTCTGGTACCGCGCGCTTTTCGTAGTGTAATGAATCAGATGTGATCATTTTCGACCCAACATTTTATTCAGCCGTAGACAACAGTACAAATGTTCTTGCGTGAAATCAACAAAACGATAAATTTGGCAATAAAAAAATTACAAAACAATTTCCGGTGCTTATAAACAGAATTTGAAAAAGTTATGGAAAACGAAAAGCTCAAGTGTGCAAAATCCCAATTTGTTTTCCATAACTTTTTCAAATTCTGTTCATAACCACCGGAAATTGTTTTGTTATTTTTTCAATGCAAAGTTTATCGTTTTGTTGATTTCACCCAAGAACATTTATGCATTGTTGTCTACGGCTGAATAAAATGTTGGGTCGAAAGTGATCATATCTGATTCATTACACTACGATCAAGCGTGCGGTACCATATCCTTCAAAGCCCTCCATAGTGGTTAGGATGAGTTTCCGACCATGGGTGTCATACCTCAAAATGCTTGTATTGGCAGCCCCTACACACCCTATAAGTATGAACAGAGTTAAGATTTACACCCTGTATAGTGGCTGTAGGTAGGATACTGCTTTCGTGATCGATTAGCCATATGGCAAATTACTGCGATCATAATCATCACGGTCGTAGCGTCCTGGCAATAAGGCCTTGTGCCACGTCATTTCTCACCTCTGACCCGAGGCGCGAAGGTCTATAGTTCTCGTTATAGCAGGGTTGTACGATAAAGTTGAGATTTTCGTAGTTGAAAATGAAAACTTATGTGAATTTCACGCGGTTCCAAATTCTGCTTTATTATTTCGCGAGCTTTATCGGTCTGGCGCCGTTCAGCGTGAGGGACAACATCCTTCGTCCAGTCGGTTACTTACGCAAGGTCTATGCCATAATTTTCGCGATTCTGAGTTCACTCTGGGTATATTTCCTGTTCTTGCACCACCAAGTACAAGAAATGAACGCCTCTTTCCTGAATCAATTCACCTACGTCATTGTGTTAATTCTATATGTTGGAAGTTTATGGGCTAATCTATTGATTTTCGTGTTCAAGAGTAACAATATGATTGACATAATGAACCGCATAACTATGATCAAAAATGAACTGAAGACCTTGGGGATCGAAGATGATGGCGGAAAAAACTGCAAGTACTTCTACGCAAGAATTATTGCGACCAACAGCGTCGTTCTTTTAATTAAACAATTCATTTACTTCGATAAGCATGATGATGATCATAATGATGGCACCATATTTGTGTCATCATTCGTGATCGGACGTATGATGACGACCATCCATACCCACAGTGCGATTTTGATATTCGTTGAAACCATGATTTGCATCAGAAAACTGTTCGAATCTCTGAATAATAAGCTACAGGGTACCGATGAACAGCGGAATTCATCGATCTTGAAAGCGGATAGAAGTCAACGCATTGCTGATCAAGTAGCGCATAGGATCATCACTGAGTCTGAAAATATTCAATTGTCTGTCGAAGACATCCAAAAGATCGGAAAACTGCACACAGAGGTTTGCGACCTAGCAGAGTCTGTTACCAACTTCCACACAGTTCCGATACTCTTCGCTATCGTCCATCACTTCGGCAATTTACTTGCACACTGGTACTCGGTCTACACGCACGTATTCATATCGCACGATTTCATCTTGCTATGGGCTCTGCGATTGATAGCCCGGATTACGATCGCGATATTGGAAATGTTTTTGATCGCACATGCGTGTACTTCGATGTCAAGAGAGGTAAGAATTGGAAAAATTTAATTCATCACTCGGTACTTGTTCATGAAGGACCTCGCACTAATCTTATGAGAAATTGCTCCTGGTAAAATTGGCTCGAGTGTAGTATATGGGCAAGTCCACCAATTATCAATGAATGTTTGGGCCCTAAAAAATCGATTTGCCTCAATTTTTTTCCTCGCAAACTGTGAACCAAGATTGGCAGATTCACCAAGTTTTAGCCCAATAGGACGTACCGTTCACGAGGAATACGATATTTAATTTTTAGGACAAAATTTTTATGCGCATTTTTAACGTATTTCTATCGTCTCAAAACAAATTTGGAAAAATACGTTTTCTTTGTGAAAAACTCTCAGCTTTTTGAATCCATTTTTTATTTTTTGTCAACTTTGCTAAAACCCCCTCAAAAACGCGTTTTTTGGCAAAAAAACAGCGATTTCTCCAAGTGCTCAGTGTTTTGTCATTCTTTTGAATTTTTATTCTGAAAGCTGAGATTTTTTAAGTAAGGAACCTAAATTTTCAGAGTGGGACGGCTACGGGGTCGCGCGTGAGCTACGATTAACTAATAAAGAGCGGTAAATAAAATTCTCTTTTGAGAACTGGGGCCATCCATAAATTACGTAACGCACTTTTTGGGCGATTTTGACCCCCTCCCCCCCCCCCCCCCCCTCCCACCCCCCATGTCACTCTCCGTAACGCTAAGCAACCCCCCCCCCCCCCCCGCCCCCCCAGGAGGTAACGCAACACCAGGTTTTATTCTGATGTGTCAACAATAACGATTTTCATAATTTGCAACGATTATAATAATTTCGAATGAAAAATCAATTTTTTCACGAAAAAAGCAAGAAATTGCGTTACGTGACAGAGGCTCCCGACCCCCCCCCCCCCCCCCCCCCCTGTAACGCTGCGCAACGCTCGGTCAGACCCCCCCCCCCTAAAGTGCGTTACGTAATTTACGGACGGCCCCAATTCTCAACGGAATATCTTTTTCTTCACACACGAACGGAAAGGCTTATTTCGCTCCCAGTAGCGAGGGAGCAACAAGAAGCTTTGCGTCCCTTGGTAGAAAGGCCGTGTTTAGTCTTTCTTCCCTGGGGAAGAATTTTATTCATCGCTCTTTATTAATTAATCGTAGCTCACGCGCGACCCCGTAGCCGTCCCACTCTGAAAATTTGGGTTCCTTACTTAAAAAATCTCAGCTTTCCGAATAAAAATTCAAAAGAATGACAAAACACTGAGCACTTGGAGAAATCGCTGTTTTTTGCCAAAAAACGTGTTTTTGAGGGGGTTTTAGCAAAGTTGACAAAAAATAAAAAATGGATTCAAAAAGCTGAGAGTTTTTCACAAATAAAACGTATTTTTCCAAATTTGTTTTGAGACGATAGAAATACGTTAAAAATGCGCATAAAAATTTTGTCCTAAAAATTAAATATCGTATTCCTCGTGAACGGTACGTCCTATTGGGCTAAAACTTGGTGAATCTGCCAATCTTGGTTCACAGTTTGCGAGGAAAAAAATTGAGGTAAATCGATTTTTTAGGGCCCAAACATTCGTTGATAATTGGTGGACTTGCCCATATATATGAGCTAATTCACAAATTCCCGGTGTGGTTTTGTACTTCAAAATTTTCGACCATTTTTTGTTATCATTGATGGGTCATTTCCGTGGAAATGAGTCGGAAGCCACCGCAATATAATTTTTATCAGTGCAGCTCATGGCATTTTTGATATTTCGCGTTTTCAACTGTTTTTTTGAGAATACCCGAGACGTTGATAGTCTACCAAAAAAATTTAAACACAGTTTTCGAAGGAAATTTTTCGCTCTTTTCATTGCAAATATTTTCATGCACCGCAGACAACCGGAAGTTCAAAATACATACGGCTGAACCTTCTTCCGCAAGTCGAAATTCGATTTTTTTTTCGCCATTCGACAACTTGAAATATTCCCTGTGACATGTCAAAAGTATAGACTGGGCTTCCACACACTCGAGTATGTGGTTATAGACTGTTAAGTAAGTGTAACTTAAGTATGTGGAAGCCCAGTCTATACTTTTGACATGTCACAGGGAATATTTCAAGTTGTCGAATGGCGAAAAAAAAATCGAATTCGGACTTGCGGAAGAAGGTTCAGCCGTATGTATTTTAAACTTCCGGTTGTCTGCGGTGCATGAAAATATTTGCATTGAAAAGAGCGGAAAATTTCCTTCGAAAACTGTGTTTAAATTTTTCCGTTAGACTATCAACGTCTCGGGTATTCTCAAAAAAACAGTTGAAAACGCGAAATATCAAAAATGCCATGAGCTGCACTGATGAAAATTATATTGCGGTGTCTTCCGACTCATTTCCACGGAAATGACCCATTAATGACGAAAAAAAATGGTCGAAAATTTTGAGGTACAACACCACACCGGGAATTTGTGAATTAGCTCATATACAGGGTGATTTTTTTTAATCGCCCCAGGCTGATAACTCCGAAACCAAGCAAGATACGGAAAAACACCTCAAACAAAACTTATAGGATATCGAGGGGGAAAGGATATGGTGCAATCATATATTTTGTAGGTGGAGGCGCTGAGCTGCGGTGAAGGTCAACTTAGTTTTTTCAAATGGAATGGTATAGTTTTTTTTACAGAATCCGAAAGAGCATCAGATTCCGCATTAAAAACACCTAAACAGATATTTTTTAGAGTTGATGGTTTATGAGATGAGAGCTGGGCAAGTTGAGTCAAAAGAGTAAGTCCAAATTACCTGAATACTGTTCTTAAGGTTTTTCGAAAGTATCTAAGATACTTTTCTATGGAAAATAAAAATTACAAGTTGGTACAAACTGAATGAACCCAGAAATGACAGTAATGATGATAACATTATTAATCAAATTTATTGACCTCAACTTATTTGACCGTGATATCTAATCTTGACAACTCCAAGTATAAAAGTATCTCAGACACTTTCGAAAAACCTTAAGAACGATATTCAGGTAATTTGAACTTCTTATTTTGACTCAACTTGCCCAGCTCTTATCTCATAAACCATCAACTTTAAAAAATATCTGTTCAGGTGTTTTTAATGCAGAATCTGATGCTCTTTCAGATTCTGTGAAAAAAACTATACCATTCTATTTAAAAAAACCAAGTTGACCTTCACCGCAGCTCAGCGTCTCCACCTAAAAAATATATGATTGCACCATATCCTTTCCCCCTCGATATCTTATAAGTTTTGTCTGAGGTGTTTTTCCGTATCTTGCTTGGTTTCGGAGTTATCAGCCTGGGGCGATTAAAAAAAATCACCCTGTATATAATTTATTTGTTTTAACCGCTTGGTCATACAAAGAGTTTAACAGTGGATGTTGCCCTGTACATTAAGACAAAAATTATACTACTCATCACATAAATAGACTCAAAATATAATACTTAAAACTAATCATGATATAGTGGAAAAAAAATAATTTACAGTTTACTTATACTACGTTACAACGAACACCTACATAGTCTCCCTATAGCGCACCATAAGATTCGTAAGCATTTTGTTGAACTCACCTAGGTTGACGGTGTCGGGTTCGTTTATTATTCTGTACATTGCTTCCCTTATGTCATTTCTATTTACACCTACCAATTCAAGCACTACCTCCCTTTCATAGTCGAAAGCCGGGCACTCAATTAGTATTTGTTTTAGATCGATTTTGCAGGCGCAACAAAAACAATATTCACCGTCTCTAAACTTGTAGGTCTCTTTGCTCAATATAATTCTGGATACAATAGTCGATGTCAGCCGAATTTGTGCTATAGTTCTTTAGGAATTTTGTGTGGTTAATTTCATTGTTCGGAGTCTGACAATAAGATTTGAAAGATGAGAACGAAGACAAAATTGCCAATGGATGTTGCCAAATTTTGTTTTACTGGAAGGGAGTACCATCACCGACATTGTTGCCCGATCTTAGATTTTTTTTACGAATAATTCGGCCTCAGGAAAAAGATTGATTAAAACAGTCGAAAGGCCCATGTTATTCAAATGGGAAAAAGCAAGAGGCTGTCGGCACCGCTTAATATTAAAATTAAGGGCTAAAATTTGGCGAGGCTTTTTTGTTATTTATTCGGAACCTATTTATGTACTCGGAGCAAAACATTTCGTCGATGACCAAAATAACTGTCACCCTAATGTCAAATGTGAGTGCGTCTGTGTTCATGTGTGACTGCAAATCCGAACGTATGTGAAAGAGTGTACATATGCGTACCCGCATGAAAGTACTTTCGTACGTGTGTATGTGTGCATGTGTGAGAATGTCCCGATGTAACGACGGGCCTACTCGATTAGATTTCACAAAGCCCTTTCATTGAAGTCCTTTGGTGAAACAAATCCTCACGAGGAGAAACAACATTCTTCACTTCCCATTCTATTTTATTTTATGAGTAGGGGAGAGTGAGGTAATTACGAACATCTAAGGGAGAATTCGTATAAAAGCCAATATATTGGTTCGAATCAGTTTTATTTCATTGATAATCATTCTTTGATTATTATTTTACATGAACATCATAAACAATATTAAAATATGAACGGAACATACAGACATTTTAACTGATTATAAAAACCTGCAAATCTACCATTACCTCAGGACACCGGGGTAATGCCGGACAGAGGATGGGGTAATTACGGACGTCTATTTTCTTTCACAAAACTCACATATGTACCCGGTGGGAGAGCTTCCACTGGTACAACTTTCATGTGCCCACTTTTCACACGGAAGACACATCATCCAATCCTCAGTTAGCGGTTCAACATACTCTTCATCACAGAAAATACAAAGACATTCTCCACTTTCTTTATCATCACTTTCAGAATTAATATTTTTTAATGCTCTTTTCTTTGGTCTGCCTTTTTTCACTGTCATCCTCGATTTTTTCCATGGTGGTTCATTTTCTTTTTCTTTACACATGAACGGAAAGGCCGATTTCGCTCCCTATTTTCGGGGAGCAAAGAGCCCCGCACGGAAATATATATATGCGAAAAATATATGCGACATATTTGTTTTTTGCGCTAAAATATAAGTAACATTTATTTTTTATAAGTTTGATATAAATGTCAACACACATGTAGTGACATGTATGTCGACATAGATGTCGACATAGATGTCAACACTATGTAAAATTCATCTAACATATAGGATACATATATGTAAATGCGTACATATATGTTATAATATATGCGAACATCTTTGGATTTTGCGCACATATATGTTATAAGTGCGACATATATGTTGCATATATTTTTCGCATATATATATTTCCGTGCGGGGCGGTTTTACCGCTCGAAAAGTCTTTCCTCCCGGCCTTTCCTCCCTGAAAGTCTTTCCTCCCAGTCTTTGCTCCCCGATATGAAGTTGCACTAGATTCATTTACCTCTTTTTTCCTTCATGAACAAAACAGAGGACGGTGGGACCAACTTCATACCTATACTGTTTTGTTTAAAGCAGCAACCAAATAGATGAATCATAACTTTGATTTATTTATTAAAAATTAATCGGTAAAACCGCTTTTTCCTCAAATAGGTAGCAAAATCGGCCTCCGTTCATGTGTAAAGAAAAGTATCGTGTGCACCACGGGAGCAACGTTTTCGCTTCCTCGGTGTAGTTTGCTGCCCTCGCGTCTGCTCGTCTCGGCGAGCCTTCGGCTCGCCGAATCCTCGCTCTCGCTCGGGCAGCAAGCTACACCTCGGGAGCAAAAACGTTGTTTGCTCCCTTGATGCACAATATACTATTTGTTTATTGTTCTTCTCTATTTTTTTTCGTTGTTTCTCTACTAATTCTTACGTCCGTAATTACCCGTACGACGATGTCCGCAATTGCCCCAAACGGAGAGAATGGCTATAAAGTAAACTAAACAAGTACACCATGAACAGATGAAGAATTCCTACGGTATATCAATGCTTTATGATGCTCCTTAGCAGCAAAAAATATAGGCACGCTTTCGTTATCATTATTATGGACACATCACCCAAATATATAGGATCGTAATATTACATCAAACGTATCAAAGATTTATGGCGAGCCTTATTTTTGGCAGCGTATGTGGCCTGCCGTTGTTTTTTTTTTCAGACATTGAGCGTGGCATAGACTGTCACGTCACTGAGTCATAGGTGGGTCAGGTAACGCGAAGTAATTCAAATAGGGGGGTCCGAGATTACCGGCCGTCCGCAATCACTCCACTCTCCCCTATCGAGGATGTTTCCCATTTTTTATCGTATTAGTTTCCATCGATAATTCTTCTTGCTGCAGAATGTTATCTTCAGCAAGTTTCCGTTCTTCTGCAGTTCATTCAAGGAGCAAACAAGCCTATTTTTCCCATATTTGACATTTGATATCTCGGAAACAAGCTGTTATCAAACCTCGTGCCCGTTAACACTTTTGATTGGGCTGATATGAACTGCATCTCGTGTGGAAATCTGAATCCGGTACGTACCAGGTCCTGAACAGGCTGCCGCTTTCGTACGTAAGGCCCGGATACGGAAAGTTTATCAGGCCCTGTTGGTGTTCTGTAACGCTCTCCACCATAAGGGCCTTACGTGACGCCTGACAAGGGCCATATCTGGCAGCCTTACATGGCCCATATCCGGCAGCCTTACATGGCCCATATATTCGGCAGCCTTACATGGCCCATATCTGGAAACCTTCTTCATGCCTTAACAATAATATGAAGTAGGTACTCGTGGGTGTAACAGTCACGTGTTCTTGATTAAATTATTCTTTATTTTGCGACGTTTCGGCTGTTCATGGCCAGCCATTATCAAGCCTGTGGAAATCCAAATAATTTATTAGTACAAAAACAAAAAACAAATTTGTGAAATATATCAATACACGGAACACATGGTTGACCGTTGGTTTTTGAAAGTTAGGTTAGGTTTACAATGATTTGACACTTATTTTTAACAGGAATTATTTTCGCAAGAAAACATATTATGCCCTAGTAGAAGTTAGAATTAAGTATTATTATGCAAAAAATGGTCGAAATTATGAGAAGACCTACCAAAAAGGGACTTCGTGTGCACATGAGATGTTGGTTGTACGGCGCTAAGCGGTGAAGTGATCGGAAATCAATTAATGATGGGAAACATAACCTCACATATTTCTAGAGACCGATGTAGCCGCGAAATTCAAATGGTTGATCAGTTTTTGCATAACAAGAACAGGGGAGCGTACAGACTACTTAGGTTATCAATATCGGTGCGTTTGTTGCAAGTTAATTTCTTAAAGATACCTAACATTTTTTTAATTAATCTATGATGGTGATTAGACTCAGTGGCTAATATCTCAGGACTGTCAAAATCAAACTTGTGACCAAGGGTTAAGGCGTGTTTACTGAGAGCAGATTTGAAAACGTCTCTGGTTTTTATGCTGTAGGAGTGATTTTATATTCTTTTGTGTAAATGTTGTGTTGTCTGGCCTACGTAGCATTGGTCACAGTTTAGGCAGTTGATTTGATAAACTAGGTTGGATTTATCTAGCATGGGAACATCATCTTTTAAGCGCGAGAAAAGCTGTGCTGAAGTATTAGATGATTTGAAGATGACCTTAACACCGTGTTTGCTTAAAAGAGATCGAATTTGTTCTGATAGCCCTTTAATGTAGGGAATGACGGTACGTTTGTTATAGCTGGGTGTGCTTGTTTCAAGTTGATCTTGGTATTTAAGGCTATTGTACAGCTTGTCAATCCGCGAGGCTCTAATGGAGTTTATTAAACCAGGTGGATATCCATTCTGGATTAAGGTGTCATCTATAAGTTTGAGATTTTTTTCCCTTAGACTCGGATCGCTCAGTATTAAACCTCTATAAAACAAACCCGAGACCACACATTTTTTATGCACCTCAGGGTGGTGTGAGGAGTATTGGAGATAGCGGCCTGACCAGGTAGGTTTTTGATACCAGTCGAGCAGCAGATTGCCATTATTATTAATAAGTGACATGTCTAAAAAGCTGATCTTGCTGTTTGATTCGACTTCACAGGTGAAATTGAGTTTTGGGTGAAATTTATTAAAAGAGAGAACTAAATCGTTGATATTGTTTTCTCTGTCATCTCTGGTTTAAAATACCAATTGCCGTTTTACAAACGTTACGTTGACGACATCCTATAGGATGCTATAGCTTCAGCACGGCTTTTCTCACGCTTAAAAGATGATGTTCCCATGCTAGATAAATCCAACCTAGTTTATCAAATCGACTGCCTAAACTGTGACCAATGCTACGTAGGCCAGACAACACAACATTTACACAAAAGAATATATAATCACTCCTACAGCATAAAAACCAGAGACGTTTTCAAATCTGCTCTCAGTGAACACGCCTTAACCCTTGGTCACAAGTTTGATTTTGACAGTCCTGAGATATTAGCCACTGAGTCTAATCACCATCATAGATTAATTAAAGAAATGTTAAGTATCTCTAAGAAATTAACTTGCAACAAACGCACCGATATTGATAACCTATAAGTAATCTGTACGCTCCCCTGTTCTTGTTATGCAAAAACTGATCAACCATTTGAATTTCGCGGATACATCGGTCTCTAGAAATCAGTGGCGTAGCTACCGTGGAGCAGTTGGAGCAGAATGCTCCAGGCGCTCGGCCGCGAGGGGCGCACGGTCGCAAGGATACGGCACTGCGGTGGAGTGCTTTGTGCCCAGCGACCAAATTCTCAAGTTCACCGCTAGGCGGCGGCGCTTCGTAATGTCACTCGCAAGTGAAGTATGACCGGGCAATACTTAAGTTCGAATGCTCACGCTGTCCGTATCAGCTATTCGTACGATATTTGAGTAATAAATATTGATGCTTGTTAGTCAACTGGAGTATAGTCGATACTGATACCAACAAAAATAGACTTTTGGTCAATGATACTTAAATAGTTACGAGATCATGTCAGATACGAAAAAACTAAGCGGCGCTGCATTTAAAAGAAAGAGGTTAGAAAAGGAAACGGCTGAAAATAAGGCCTTGAAGAAAGTTGCTAAAATAACGTCATTTTTTGACGGTTCGTCCACGTCTTCTGCGACTAATAAAACTGCCAGTGATGCTTCTTCTGGTCTAGTACCACCACAAAATACTGCCTTAGGGCTCATCTCCACACCATATGAAAAATCAGATCAACATGATCTACCAGTACCAAACACAGATTCAATATCAAATCCGGCTATTGAACAACTTGATGCGAATTTTGATGGCAACACTGCCGGAATAATATTTTCATCAGACAGAGCTAATTTTCCCGATGTTCTGACATCTGAAAAAAAACGACTAATTATCAAACTCGGTCCGTATCAACCAATGGGTAGTTTTGCTAAAGACACAACTGGTCGTAACAAGAATAGAGGGTTTAGCGCGAATTTTTACACAGGTAAAGGGCCGATGAAGATCAAAAGACAATGGTTATGTTATTCGATGATAAAAAATATTTGCTATTGCCAGCCATGTTGGCTTTTCGATCATTCAAATTCGGATCCAAAATTTGTGAAAGGAACAGCAGACTGGGCTCATTTAGGTCGCGACATTGAATCACACGAGGAATCAAAGCAGCACGGTATTTCTTGTGAAATTTACTATCGTTGGCAGACTGGCTCAACTGTCGATGCAATTGACCAGCGAGCGATCGA
This sequence comes from Tenthredo mesomela, assembly GCA_943736025.1. Lineage (NCBI taxonomy): Eukaryota > Metazoa > Arthropoda > Insecta > Hymenoptera > Tenthredinidae > Tenthredo > Tenthredo mesomela. The sequence goes on along the minus strand of OX031014.1, from coordinate 14,226,569 downwards.
AAACGCAGCAAATTATTGGCGTAAAGTACTGCGGCGCGTTATTGATGTAACCATTACATTAGCTACAAATAATTTACCCTTCCGAAGTCATAGAGTTACGAGCCCGCCGGATAACTCAAATTCACAAGGAAATTTCCTAGAAGTAATACATTTACTTTCTCGGTACGATGAAGTATTGGCAGATTTATTAGAGCGTCCTAAAGGCACGGTCAATTACCTAAGTCCTGACATACAGAACGAGGTAATCAACTTGATTGCAAATCAGATCAATGTTGGGATCAAAAACGAATTGAAAGAAGCTGTATTCGTGACTATCATGTTAGATACAACCCAGGATATCGCTAAAATTGACCAACTCAGTACTGTTTTCCGCTATGTATTGATACAAAAAGATGAAAATGATAGGCCACGTAAGCTTGAAGTAAAAGAAACCTTCTGTGGCTTCACGAAAATCAGTGATCAAACGGCTGGAGGATTAGAAGAAACCGCTTTGCAAATTATTGAAGAGTTCACAAGTATTTCAAAATTACGTGGTCAAGCCTATGACGGTGCTGCAAATATGAGTGGTATTTATTCCGGACTTCAAGCTCGTATTAAAAAAAGGAATTCAGCCGCTGAATTTGTACACTGTTGCTCTCACAACTTGAACTTGGTAATTAACGACAGTGTTTCTAATATTCAGGAAGTCAGGGAATTCTATGAGCAGTTACAGAATATTTATGTTTTTTTCAGCTCTGTCAGAAGATGGGCTATGTTAATGGATTCGAATCAAATCAATTTGGTTAAGACATTAAAGAAGGTTTGTCCAACGCGATGGTCTTCTCGTATTCAAGCGCTCGATGCATTACGCGCTCGTTACTTCGATATTATCAAATTGTTGACATATCTGTCATTAAACGGTAAGAATTCCGAGGAACAACGGGAAGCTGGAAGTTTAATTAAATATTTCGAAAGATTTCCAACCGTCATTTTGATAGTCGTGCAAACCAAAATACTAGAACCACTCAATTCAGTGTCTAAACTGCTGCAAGGAACTGATGAAGACATAGAGAAATCAGTTGAGATGCTTTCCTCACTCATTATTCAGTTCACGAATATGAGAAATGATTGGGACTCCGTAAAGGCTGATGCGATTGAGTTATCAAATACATGGAAAATTGAACCCACTTTTCCCGAGAAGCGAGTACGACGTATTAGGCGGTTTTTCGATGAGTTGCAAGAAGATGAATGTATTTCTAACAAAGAGAAGCGTTTCAAAGTTGAGGTGTTTTATAGAATGCTCGATGTAACAACTACCCAACTTGATACCAGGTTTCAGTCTGTTAGGCGGTTGAGTGCGACATTCAAGTGTCTATCGCCTACATTTTTATTGCAGTCATCTGATGGAACTATTCTGACTGCATCAGATGTACTATCATCTACGTAAGTAGATAGGCAAGGGGGGTTCTGGACCAATCTAGGTCACAAATTTTGGTCCAGAAACCCCCTGTGTTCTGATTGGTCAAGCCCCCTCCCACTTGCTGCAAAGACGTCCCACTAAGACGTCCCCCTAACGGTAATCGAAGATTTCAGAATTTTTAATGGGTACTTTCTAACGGAATCTACCCCGGTAATGCAATTCTAACGGAATCTACTCCCGCTAGAACCGCCCCTTTCACAATTTTAACGACCGCGAGTACCGCCTCCCCCTAACGGTAATCGATGATTTCCACAAAAAAGGGATCAACCGCGCAAGGAGGGGGGTGCCCCGATCACGTGCGCACCTCGTGTCCGAATTTCTGAAATCTGAATTTATGCGACCTGCTGAATTTCTGAATTTCTGATTTCTGATTCTGAAATTCTGATTTCTGAATTTCTGATTCTGAATTTCTGATTTCTGAATTTCTGATTTCTGAATTTCTACGACCTGATTTTTTTTCTGAGGGTCGATAACGTCGTCATCAGGATCTACTTTTACGGTCGATGCGCAATCGTCGATGCCTACTTTACCTCCGCGCGCGCTCTTACCGACCGTCGAGTGTCTAAACGTTCAATTGCTTTTGGATGTGTATTGGTGGTCCTGAAAAGGACCGATTTGATGGTCCTGAAAAGGACCGATTTGTTTTTTATATAAGCTCTCTAATTTTTCCTCCTCCTCTTCTTTTGCGGGGGCTTTACCCCGCGGGTTGAGGACCCAGCAACGGCAGCAGCTTCTAGAAACATAGATCAATGACATTTAATTTATAGAATGAACAAAAAATATACTTTTGAATTGCACAACGCAGGTAAAATTTAAAACGTATGCTATTTGTTTGAGAGCTCTTACCTTTATCATCATCCACCTGTGCGTTCAACGCCTCCGCGATAACCCCCGCCAACTCTTCTGATACGTTTCTAACGTCGTCGTTTCTTTCGGCTAAAAATAAAATCAATGATATTTGATTAATAGAATAAAAAACTTTTTTTTTTTTATTTTTAAATTACACGGAGTAGGTAAATTTTAGTGTATGCTAATTAATTGAGAGCTCTTACCTTGGTTATCTAGCACTTCAGCGATTACTCCCGCGAGGTCCATGGGTGCTGCTTCTTCGGGCTTGCGAATAAGATCAGAAGCATCGTTACCTGGAGCCTTTTTTAATAGACCCTGCTCATCATAATGATGCTTCTGATCTGCAGTTAGGTACGATTTGAATGCTGCATGACAGCGGCAACATTTCTGCCAATTCACTTTCACCGAGGCGATGCCGCATTTCTCGCAGAAAAACATCGCCGGTAATTGGTGAATGGGCAAAATGTTATGATGCATTTCTACACCCCATGGACCAGGTAATTTAACTACGCATCCCTCGCAGTATAAACCTGAAGTCGGAGAGTTCTCCTTCAACTGGAGGGATGTATAACAGCGTGCAAGCGCGCTAAAGGCTGCGAGCATCGCAGCCTCTCGCGCAACCCATGTATCCTGAAGGGGCATCGCCCATCCCTCTATCAGCACACATAATTGCTTAATGCAGGGAGTTAAGAAAAGATTCGGAAGCGCTGCGATAAACCAGAAAATCAAAAAATCAAAATAACGCCAAAGAACTATTTTCACTAAATCACAAAATTCACAATGATACTTACACATTTTTTCTTTACAATTTTTTGTCTGATTTTTTAAAAAAGTTTTTAGAGTATCGCGATGAGACACTTTCAAAGTCTGAGCTGCGAATGAGCTCGGTATGTAACCCTTCATTAGTATGCGATCTCTTAAAACTAATGTACAGCGATAAAATTCAATACCTCGAATTGGTCATCAGCCTAACCCATGATGCCGGAACGAAATTATTATCCTAAGCCTCAGTGTTGTTTATAAACATATCGAATATCAAAAACTAGTGTTCTACCAAGCTACCGCACTACAACGGTTAAGGAGTCAGATAAGCTACTGGAAAAGGAATTAAAAATAATTTATGTACGAAGACTGTAAAATTTACAGTGAATTCTTTTTATTCTTCAAATCAGAGAACACACAAATTACAGAAAGCGTAAATTTATTCAATCATTTGACATTGTGAGCAGTCTCCGATCATGGGAGGAGGTTCAGCGAATTCTCCGCTCTGCGATCCGTAATGTATTTGGCATCTCCGGCAGTTTGCGATATCTACATCCTTCTTCATAGCCTCCGATAGTTTGTCCCACACCTCATCGATGATACTCGAGCCGTAAATAAGAATGAAATCTTTGGTTAAATAGGCGATGTCTTCGGCCTTCATTCGTTTTAAACCTCCTACTTGAATGGATATGAGCAATGATTTATAAAGACACGGTTTGCACTCCTTCAAATACCAAGTTTTCAATTGCTGAACGTTTTCGAAGGCGCACTGATATCCGGGAAGGTTTCCGTGCTTATCTTCGTGCCAATGAATCACCTCGTAGTCTCGCATCCGTTGAAAACTTGGACATTCCAATTCTTCTAAATCGATCACAGGCTTGGACTCGTCGTTAATGATTTTTTTAATCCACTCTTTCTTCTCCTTCCCCTTAACGTAGATATAACTTGCATGCTCGACAACTTTTCGTACAACTTCCTGCACCTTGTCGTAAGATATATTGCCAGCGTTCCATGGTATTCCATGATAATTTCGCATCAACCAAGTATTGACAGCTCTACATTTGGCGGATAAGATTTTCCAAGCACACGGCGGCTTGAAGAGAATGCGTGCCAGGCCTTGCTTACCCGTCTCATCCGCTTGAATGGTAATTACACCGAGCTCTTTCAGCACGAATTCGTTGATAGGATGTCGGAAACCTTGTACATCCAATATCATCTCCATTGTAACAATTTTTAAATTTCTAGAATGGTACGATGCGGATTTCAGAAGAATCAAGCGTAAACTAATTTGAAAAATGTTCAAACCTCACTTTATATATCGTATATCCCCTCTTAACAAATAAAATACACATATTTTTTCTTTCAGTGCTTACATATATTTTATAATCATAGTAAAGTACAGTTTCATAAAATAGGTGTAAGTACAGTTATTGTCAATTATAGATTGCAGAATCATAAAATGTAGGATGGCATAGTTTTTTCTTATGTTAATTTCTGTACACCACCGCTGATCGGGTTGTACTCAATAATACGATCGTGTAAAATCACACAATAGACTGAAGTTTGCGGTGGAAAAGGATACGATGACTCGAATTCAAGACGAATATCCACGGGTCCGGATTTCAGAGAATCGTTTTGCTTCGAACAATCGATAACGATGAGCGGTGCGTATTTCAGAAATTCGTTCTTACTCAATAATGGTTCGGAATCTTTAACGTAGTACGATGTCTGGAAGTTTGCATACATATCGTAGAGCAAAGCATACTGGTTGCGAGCAACATCGAGATTTAGGTTTCCGTAAGGATAACTCTGCGAGTTGAGAAAAAGCTTTACATCTCGGATGCTGCAGTGATCGAAATGACTTGCGTTCCTAGCTGCATTATTTTTTCGATCCGTCTGAAAGCCGACTACAACGTATCGTGGTTTTTCCAGCTGAGTGGAGGTTTTCACGACCCAGACATGCTTCGAGGTAGCGGGTACTAGTGGATACTCGTATAATTCCCACGAGCGGTAACTGATAGGGATGGGTGTATCTTTGGCAATATAGTTCAGCAACTGGATTTTTCGCTGATCGGAGACCTTGATGTACGGAATCATCCACTCGACTTTGAGTAGTGAAATTTTAAACTGTTCCACAGTACCATCGGCAGTTGTCTGTATAATTGCATTCGTGTCGGTGTTTGTCCTTGTAAGAATCAACTCGTGCTTAGCATTGACGATGATTCGACGGTAGTCCTCAGCGAAACCCAGTAACCAACTCAGCGGTATAGAGACATCGAAGTAACCGTTCTCATCAACTATTTCATTGTCGTTGTCGATCCAACCGGCGTTCTCCCGCAGAGACTTTTGGCTAGGACTTTGTGATATGTAATTCTTCATGAGGGTTGTGATACCGACGTTCTTATTTCGATCGATCTCAACAGCATTCAACTCGTAGCGTATATCCTCAAACAGATGACAAATGGAATTGTTGACTAACTTTGTGGCAGTGACCGGAGTTCGTCCATCAGCCTTGGTCAATCTGCCGTATACGTGCAGCGAGCTCCTACTCGGTAATAAGCACAAATCTTGATGTTGAACGGCGATCCGAATTTCATCGTTGTTATCAAAACTCGTTGATGCGAAGGGTTGATGCGCGTGAGTCTCGTAGTGCGCGACGGACTCGTCAAAGACAATTGGTCTTTGTATCTTTAGGATCTCCTCCATGGTACAAAGCAGACGATAGCGACACAGCAGAATTGTATTCTTACTTTCCGGAAAATCCTCTTCCACGAACTCTGAGCCCCAGACTCTTCAGGAACTTGATGTTTTGACGTCTGAGCTCTCCGGAGGGTGTGCGACGACTGCTCGCCCCCCGACATGTCGGCTCTATTTTATAACTCCGTCCGACTTTAGTTTCAAAAACGATACCCATTACGATTTCACGTGCAGTCTTATCGTTACCACTTCACCTTGGAAATTAACCAATCTTCCGTCTTGATCGACTAGTCTGAGCTGAAGATGATCTATTGCTTGAACGGTGATCGGGAGGTAAATGACGTTCGATGGTACTTCTATGATCTTATATCCAGGTGGGACGACGGGGAAAAATTCGTGAATGGTGTGCACTCGTTGTCCGTTGAGGTACGCACCCGTAGTGACGTTGCACTCGACTCGTAGGGAGTTCACCTTGAGAATAGCCACAGGCAAATCAGATGTGTGTGTAACATCTGCTTCAAGGGTGCGTGGAGTGAAGCCCAACAGTCGACCGATAGAGTCGGAGGGATTAAAATTTATCTTACGATTGCACTTGATTTCGCTACACAGCGTATTGTTGTTTGCTCGCAGGTTGATGGAGATGTTACGATCTGCTAATACTTTTTGCACATAACTCTCGATGTCCTCAATTTCGTAGCTTCCGGTGGGTATGGTTATGACTTCACTTCCGTCGATGTGAAGCTTGTTGTTACCCTCATCGATGTTGGGAATCGAGTTAAAGGTTAGCAACTCGACAAGTCCTAACGTGTAATTTTTGAACGGTGATAGCTCGATGGGTGGGAAATAATAGGCTTCTAGTACGGGTGACGTACCCGATAATGTTAACGTAAAAGAATCACCCATGATGATCCGCGCTCAACTGATGTTTTGCGTGACGGAGGAAAGCGTTTTATAGCAGTCCGCCGAGGAATTTGAGACACAGATGTCCGCACACCACCGTATCATAGTCTTGATATTTTTTATGATTATACATTACAATGCTACCACCACCGAGGTATGTCATTAGATCTTTGGGTGGCTGTAAATCACCAAAGCTATCAAAGTAAATGACTTTGTTGTTTTTCTTTCTGTACGCAACCCAGTGTGTACCAGAACCTTCTTTATTGTCAAGATTCACTATGGCAGCTTCGTACTTCCTGGGTCCACCTCTCGGCATTTCGTTTCTCATGTACACTCCGCGAAACCCAGGAATTTTCATGATCTTAGCGTACTTCAGCAGATCGAAATCGGTGAGAGCTCGGTGTGGTAGCCTTACGTGTTTTTTGAATTCAACTGAAGACCTAAACCTTTTTTGTAGGGTTTCAGGTACAGCCCCTTTCCTAAAGCGATCGCCTCCATAGCCTCGTTGTGACGTTGTCGCTCCTGTAATTCGCGTTTTGCTGCGCTTGCCTCGTTCACCACTTTTGCAATACCAGCTGCCCCACCGGCTAGAGCTCCGGTAGCACTCAACCCCGCGAATAGAGGTATGAGAAAGGGTAAGAAACCTCCAATTTTGGCCGGTATGGGAAGGATGCGTGGAGTTTGCACCTTGTTCCGACCACCCGCATTTTTTACAGCTTCGCGTGCCCCTTTGAGAGCCGCCTTGACGGGGCTGGCACTGTTCGATCCCATGGAAGCTCTTGCCGCCTTTACTATTTGTTTCAATGAGATTTTTTTCTTATCGCAAGTTTTTTTCTTTCGCATACCCATGCCTAACTTCCTTTTCGCTTTCATGGCGTTGGTCACACCCCAGGCGGCTGCCTTTTCCGTAACGCTTGCGTCTTTGGCTAGAACGCGGTGCCAGGCCTTCTCCGCGAGTACTTTGTCCGCCTCGTGTCGAGCAGCAAGATTATCCCGATCTTTGGAGTAGGCGATGTCGTGTTCCTTGCACGCAGCGTCGAGAGGATTGATACCCGGATCACCGCGTGCAAGTCGCGTTTTCAGTTTTGTTCCAGGGCCGCAGTACTGGTAGCCCGGTATATGCAATTCAATGGGAAGTTTGTTGATGATTTTGTTGAGAAGACCTTTCCCTCTTGGTCGCTTGCGTTCTCCGTCACGTTTATGTACGATCATGGTTCCAGCACAACTGACTCAAATCCAATAAATAGCGAGCATTTATAGTTTCGGAGGCAGTCAAGATACGTCGGTGGAAAGCGCTCATTGGTTGCACCTCTCACGTTGGTCGGCCATCATGAAGTTCAAAGAGCAAAGTACCAAATTGCCGGTAATCAATTTCGACAAACTGACACAAGCAAATGTGAAGGAGCGGGGGAAACGTCACGGTCCGCTACTACCGAATAGCGTGCGCGCAGTGATTTGCGGACCGTCCAATTGCGGTAAGACCAATACCCTCTTATCTCTGATCACACATCCGAATGGTCTAAAATTTGCAAATATCTACGCTTATTCAAAATCGCTCAACCAGCCCAAGTACCAGTTTCTCAAAAAGCTCATCGATTCGGTCAAGGGCGTTGGATTTTTCCCGTTCAGCGAACACGAGCAAGTGATCAGACCGGAAGACGCGCGACCGAACTCTCTCATGATTTTCGATGACGTGGCCTGCGAAAAACAGGATAACATCAGAGCCTTCTTTTGTATGGGAAGACACAACGCGGTCGACTGTTTCTATCTTTGTCAGACTTATGCTCGTATTCCCAAACACCTTGTACGCGACAATGCTAATATGCTAATACTTTTCCGACAAGATGAAATGAATTTGAAACATATATACGATGATCACGTCAACACGGATATGTCCTTTGCGCAGTTCAGAGACCTGTGCTCAGCCTGTTGGAGCGATAATAAACATGGTTTCGTGATGATCGATAAAGATAGCGATCTCAACGGGGGTAGGTATCGCAAGGGTTTTGACTGCTTCGTAACCATAAATATGAGGAAAGTGTTGTGACGACAGCAGTTATATGTCAAACTCAGAAGCATCAACATGCAGAGTGCTGATTTTCATCAACAGAAAGATGCGTTGCAGCAAATTGCAAAAGCGAGCGATGCTATTCGCCGCAAGCATAAAATGCTGAAGATGGGTCGGGATACCAGCGAAAAGGCTATGATTGAAGTTTTCAAACCTGTAACGGCACCTCTTCAGCAGCTGGTGAATCAGTCGCTGAAACAGGAGACTATCAAGAGTGAAATTCAAGAGACGTCTACGAAACGGGAATTCCCGCAAAGGACCACGCGGGAGTCGGCTGAGTCTTTTGTAACGGCTGACGAAGAATCCTCCGACGAGAATGAACCTGTTACCCCCTTGGAGCGTGAATCTTCCACCGATGGCAATGATTTACCTCAAACGTATCTTCGAATGTTCGAAACAAACGAAGCGAAAGCCTTGGATACTTCGTACGGTGTTCGTAGATTGAAGAATAACGTTTTAAAGATTGGCAACTCTGAATTGACTTTTGACAACGATATCATTCGTATTGGAAGCACGAATTATCAAAAAACACCAGGCTTGCTCGAACTACTGTTCAAAAAGTCACCCAATGACACCATAGTGAACCAGGCTGATTTGGAGAATTACAACAAAATCGTGTTCAACACAAACGCGCATCGAAAGTATTATCGTAGTGATACGGCTGTTCGTTCTGAGAATAGCGATAAATTCAGAAAAATTATCTCTAAAATTCCCACCTCTGTGAGAGAGAAGAAGGGTGAAGCCTTACCGCGCTTCAAAATTGTCAAAGGTAAGAAGAGCCGAATGGATTACGTGTATTGGGACGATCCCAATGAGCTAGTCGAACGACTTCGATTGCTCTACGCGTCCCAGGCGGCTGGTAACACGAGTCACTCCAATGAAATTATTTCCATCATTGAGGAGTTGCGTGAGGCTAGAATTATATATTAGACTCTTGAAACAATTGTCATAGCTCAGTGTTAAAATGAGCGTTGACGTGTTTGGTAGGCAATTGACGAGGATGAAGAGTCTGTCGGGAAACCGCGGTCCTCCCGGTTTTGGTTTCAAAATAACCCTCGACGGACAGTACGACATGGATAACAAGAGATTGAGCAACCTCGCGGATCCTGTGGAACAAAATGATGCAGCCTCCATAAGAGTGGTGCAAAGCGCTGTACGGCAGGAAGCTCAACTCTTAGGTAGGAGGATCGAATCTCTGGAAAACCTTGTCACTCACCATTCTCAACTCATTTCACAACTGGAAGAGAAGCTGACAACATCGGAGAAAATCAACGATAGTGAAAACAATTTCATGATAAGAAGCCTGGAATCGAGCGTGAACGCAACTCTGAAACGTCTCGAAGCGGATAACAAAACCGGACAAGACTTGGCAGTTCATAATTCAGGAATAATAGTGCGATTGGACGAGCGTTTGACCAGACTGGAGGATGGAAGACAAAAAGCTGACGTTGGTGGAGGAACTTCATAGACCCGCACGAAGAAATTATCCGCGTCGCCGCGTCATTATGCGAGGAGTGGATGAAACCTGGCAGGCTGATCTAGTGGATATGATTGCTTATGCGAAATATAACAATGACTACAAATACCTACTGACGATCATAGATATTTTTTCAAAATTTGCCTGGGCAGTACCGATTAAGACCAAGAGTGGAAAGGATGTGACAAATGCTATGAACTCTGTTTTCAAAAAGGGTCGCGTACCGAAAAAATTGCATGTTGATCGCGGTACAGAATTTTATAACACCGAGTTCAAGACTCTTCTACAAGGATACGGTATTACGCTATATTCAACCTTCAGCAACCTGAAAGCATCGATTTGCGAGCGTTTCAATCGTACGCTGAAGAGTAACATGTGGAAGCGTTTTTCTCTCCGAGGAAATTACAAGTGGATAGATATTGTACCGGATCTGATGCTGACTTACAACAACACCAAGCACCGTACAATTGGAATCAAACCGAGTGAGGTTACAGCTCAAAACGAAAAGACCCTCTTGCGCAACGTATACGGAAAATTTCAAGTTAATCAAACACGGAAGAAGAAGTTCAATCTCGGTGATAAAGTTCGGGTTAGTAGGAATAAACATACGTTTGACAAAGGTTACACACCCAACTGGACAACTGAAATATTTACTATAAGTAAGATAGTGAATACTGATCCTGTCACATACAAACTCGTCGACTATCAGGATCAACCGATCGAAGGCGGCTTCTACGAAGAGGAACTCTCCAAAGTCAAACACCCTGATGTTTACCTGGTGGAGAAAGTGCTGCGGAAGCGTGGCAGTAAACTGTTTGTAAAATGGTTAGGTTTTGATAATTCACACAACAGCTGGATAAATAAAGCGGATATGTAATTTTTTATTCAATAAAGATACATAAATATGCAATACATGTTGAGTTTATTCATTTACGGTAACCCCATGGTACGGTATCGGTAGTGTTGGGGAGAATAACCCTCTTGTCATCGCACCAACTGAGTGCTATTTTCTTTTGTAATATGGTATGAACCTCATGTTTCTTACTTCTAATGAGGTACTGAGGTTTAACTAAAATTTGATGTTGCATGAGACACTTTTTGTAATCATCGAACATGATTGTTCTCAACGTCGCCGCCTTAATACCTTTTGCTCGCTTTTGCTCTTTATCCTCCTCAAAAATTTTAAAAGTATACAATTTCGCTCGTAATCCTACAAATTCTTTCATAATCTTCCCGTTACATTCATCTTTCATTAAACCTACCACCTTCTTATTCGTTAATGGGATTCCATAGATATTATCAGGCGGGTAATCGGATGTATCGAATTTATGTAAATCACGTTTGATGTATTCGTATATGTCCGGAACAGTGAAGTGATACAGAAGACTATCTGTATCCGTGTACAATAACTTTGATCGATCAGCAAAGGTACGTTTCACGTAGTTGTAATGAAAATCGTAGATGAAGATCTTAGATAGATCGAGGATGGAAAATCCAGCGTAAATGGGTTTATTAAAGTGTATTTTAACCCGACTGAGCTCGATAATTACTATATCATTATCAAATATGGTACAGCTGTGAAAATTCGGTTTTGCGATGAGTGCTTTCGCTCCGTACCTCCCCTCCCACCCTGTCACTAATCTAACATCTTTTTGCTTTCTTACGTTCTCCATAGTCTTACCAAATACCGCATTATTCATCAATTTGAAGAAATTCTTTTCAAACTCGTTATTGGACTTTTTTCTCAATTCAGTGTTCAGATCTATGTACGGTTTCAACCATGGAGATTGTTCAAATTTTAAGACTCTATGAATTTTCGCTAACTTCATTCCCAGACCTAAGTATTGTTTCAAATTCTGGTAGTGAACAACGTATTTATTTTTCGGAAAAAGAGTAGTCATTAATTTAGAATTTTTACTGCGCGTGGGTGTATAGTGTTCGGGGCAAAGAGGTAGATCCTTGTGTATCTCGTGAAGTTCCAAAGGATACTCCAAGTCTACCTCAAGAATGTATCCGACAGGTGAATCATCGGGAATATTACAAACATCAATTGACTCGTATTCCCACTGGAAAGATCCTCGAGGCAAGTACTGACTCATCGCTCCACCGTACAAATTGTTTACATCGAAGTACATGAGGTAGGATTCCTCTTTGCTGGAATCAAAGTCCTTACCCATGTATCTGTTATTACTCTCAGCGTGCCGGTTCGAGCACTGAGCTACACCACCTCGAATCCCTTTTTGGACAAACAAAAGCATCTCCACATCGGTGAGGAGTTCTAGCTCAACGCCCGTAGACTTGAGCATCGCGTCGAAGGCGAGTCCAGGAGCGGTGTAATAGTGCAGAGGATCCAGGCTATACGTAGAATGACAGTTGCGACGAAAATTTTCAAAAATATCCGCTAGGAGTAGAACATCCGTTTTCAAATATAAATCAGAGTATTCACCCAGCGTATTAATATTAAACGTGTTCCAGACTTTTATTGCATGTCGATAATTTACTTCCGAGACGTTAGTGTCGTTCAATTTTGAATAGAATTTTTCAATTGGTGGTAATTTTTTCTCATCAAGCTTCGCCCAACTATTTACATATTCGTAGGGAAATACCCCCTTTCTCGTAAGTAATTCGAATTCCTCTGCGCTATTACACAACCTTCGTACAATTGTTTTATCATTGTTATTCAGATACGATGCCAGTTTGTCTAAACTACTTGCCATAAACCTACACGAATCGATAAATCGTAGGCTTACATTTGCATCTTCAATCTTTTTTGTAAAGGAAATGTACCGTTCTTTGTTGACCGGGAGAAGATTCAATTCACCGTCGAACAGTGTAGCCAAAGCTTTGATTAAGAAGTGTGAATCATAGCCGGACAGATTGTGAAAAACTACTGGAATGATATGCGATGATTTATAATTCAAATTACAGCCCGGATGCGCTACACCGCGGTCCTTGCCTGTGAAATGACAATGATCGCGATGTTTCTCATCCGTTGGAGTGAATGGTTTCTCACAAATATGACATATTTTAGTATTATTCAAATCTTGTATTTCCTCACTAGTGAGTTGCATCGGCACGTTTCTTTTTAGATAAAAATTTGTTAATTCTGCCAATTTTTGTAATTCACTGACGAACCATTGGATGCAATCGGGATTACGTTTGATTTCAAATTTTGAGAGAGAATCGTCGAAGGTACAGTGTAGATAATACGCTGTACTATGCGGAATATGCTTTTCGTACAAGGTTTCATTTTCCGTCGGCTCAAGGATACACTCTATATCAGCGTATACGACGAACGGTACAAACTCCTTATATCTATAATTTCTAAAACTTAAGATCTTATCTTCTTCTGTCGGCAATATCATCTTACACTTGTTTATATTTTCACAATCTTGTTTATGTCTTTCGTATGAGGTTTGAACTTGGAAATGACATAGACATCTATCACACAGATATTTCACGCTTTTATGCTTCGACAGTTGTGAACTTAACAATCTAGATAGATTTTTGATCCAAGCAAAGTGGAAAACGAGCTGATCATTGATTTCTATGCAACTATCTATAGCAATAAGGTGGATCGTAGGTTTAACTGACTTATTTTTACTCAAATACAGGGGTACTATTTCACTAGGTAATCTCGATTCGGTTTCCACACCGTACACGTTAATTGTTAGACTATTGATTCGTTCAAATTTCGAAATATCTTTGAGAGTTATAGGAAACTTGATACCCTCACAGTTGAATATCGTGCTGTGATGGGGATAAGAACTTGTTCGATCAACATGATTATCTGCGGGATAGAGAGCTGCAGCGATAGCCCACAGAAAGCAGAATTCGTCGCTGTTCTTGACGTTCACCACAGCCTTCTTCTTCTGTATATCCGGAGGTAGATCCACGTAGGTAGATAAACCTCCACGTAGCGGCTCGTACCGATTGATATTAATCATTAGGTTAACAATTTCGATTAATGTCCAACCCGAGTCCTGCTCTTGAAAATCCTCAACTTTCACCAGGAGACGATCGATCAAATTCTCATCGAACCATCTCTTAATATCCGTGGCTGGAAGGATAACTTCATTTTTTGTGTTGAAAAATTTCATCTCTTCGACGGTTTCAGAGTTTTTCAGAATGGAAAACTTACAAGCCAGTATACCGTTCACTTTCAGATTACCTCGCTGCTGTAGAGAATTCTTTAATCGTATGACAGCTAAGGTTTTTGAATCCTGCAAAAAAGATCTCAGATCTTTGTGACGTAGATTTATAACAACACCAGTGCGTATTCGACCTTTAAATACAGATTCCAAGTCCCTCCACTGAACTCTGTCTTTTATCCTTCTCCGCGATCTTCCGATACCTTGACCACTTCGTTGTTTATCTTTGAATTTCTCACCGAACGATTGGAGTATGGATACTGTTGTAACGATTCTGTGTCTTTCTCCAACAGAAAGAGTAACTGTTCGCAAGATTTTATTTAAGAGTCTGATATTACGATTACACAAATTTTTCCATCGCTCGATTTGATGAGATGACGCACCGTCCAACAGTTTATAAGCACTTTCTATAATATTGATTAACTTCAAGCACGTTTCCGCATCCATTTCTGAGTCTGCAACTCACTTCAGAGGTACACAGATGAAATTTTTTAAATTTTTTAATATTAATTGTTGAACACCCCGACTTTCAGAAAAAATCGGTATAGTAAAAGATTTATTAATGATTTTACAAATAAAGAAATTCACACTTGTTATATTGCCCACCGAGGTACCGTAAGCGTAGACGACCTTCCGCAGCAGCAGTTTTATGAAATTCTAACTGATCCTCGTCATTGTTGAATAGCTCGGTTACTCTGGATGGTAGAAACATCATAAAACTATCCTCCATCTCCACCATGACTTTAGGACCAAATCTGGTGTCAACAGATTTGAACGATGAAACTTTATAATCTTTCCCAACCTCCAGCTCTGATATTTTCTTCGTAGGTAAGAAGTCATCCATGCGACAAACGTTGTTTATTTTTTCAGAAGCCATTTTTAATAAAATTCAAGACAGACACCAGTTTTCAAGAGTATACACCTTCTTGCACGACTAAAATTCGAATAACTGAAAATCGCTATGAATACACCATTTATATAGGGAAGCGAATTTAAAATGTGTGCGTAAGTGCTCCTATATATTCCTGGAAAAGCTTATTATGCGAATAAATTATTTCGAAAGTTTCTTCGCTCTACATTCGTTCTTTACGTGGCAATTAAATAGTGGATTCAGTTTATGTAGATTTCGATACCGTTAGTAATACCTAATATGTAGGTACTGTATCGTTAATGTTCATATATCTCTATAGAATTTAACGTCGAGCCATTCATGTTCGCTCAAGATAACGCGCATTCGTATTGTTTAATATATTCGAATATTATATATACAGCTTGGCCTACGTTTATTTTTTCTTCCTAGTTTATCTAAGTATCAGCTATCGGTAACGTTCCACTCGAGTGTGTATGTGATACTCCATAAAGTAATTATATGTGACGAATACTTCTAAGTAAGTATATATATATATATATATATATATTTTAAATGTATTGATGTGTACGACTTTTGGGAGCTTGCACACTACTCCGAAGGGATGCGTACTGACCTCATTCGTAACTCTAACGGCATAGAGGTAAGTTCTTTCAAATTGAAAAGAAATTATAAATCTATACGTTTCATTTTTTAGTGGATTACAGTGATTTTTAATTTATTGAATTCTGATTTCAGCGTTGACGAAACCTTTCAAATATTCTGTTATTCATAAAAAGTAAGTATTTTCAAATTATTATAAATTGTTATTTACATCATTGTTTATCGTTATAGTTTTTTCATTCGTCATAGAACGTCAACTCATCCTATTCAAGTTTCTTTCTTTACCATAGTTTTTTGAAAAAATAATATTATAATTTTACAGGCATGGAGAACAGAAATTTCGATGCTGTACCTGCAGAGGTCCTCATCCACGTCGATCCTCGGGATCTGTGGATGTACGAGTTGGTGGTAGACAGTTACCTCCTCCGCTGGGTAAGGGAGGGTATGGACCTTGGCTATGAAAGCGCGTATGATGAGGAGGAAGTGGAGGAGGAAGTGGAGGAGGAGCTGTCTGACACCGACTCGGACAACTCGGACGATGATGATCGACCAGAGTTGGGGGCCATGTGGATAGGTTTTTTATGGCCAGATGATGAAGGTTACGGATCCTCGTAAGTTAATAACGTAATTTTTGAATACATAATTATATCGTGCAGTTAGTGATATTAGGAATGTCGTTCAGTTGTTGATATTAGAATATCTGTATGTTTCAGAGCGGATGACGTTGAGGGCTAAAAGCAAACAAATCGGTCCTTTTCAGGACCATCAAATCGGTCCTTTTCAGGACCACCAATACATATCCAAAAGCAATTGAACGTTTAGACACTCGACGGTCGGTAAGAGCGCGCGCGGAGGTAAAGTAGGCATCGACGATTGCGCATCGACCGTAAAAGTAGATCCTGATGACGACGTTATCGACCCTCAGAAAAAAAATCAGGTCGTAGAAATTCAGAAATCAGAAATTCAGAAATCAGAAATTCAGAATCAGAAATTCAGAAATCAGAATTTCAGAATCAGAAATCAGAAATTCAGAAATTCAGCAGGTCGCATAAATTCAGATTTCAGAAATTCGGACACGAGGTGCGCACGTGATCGGGGCACCCCCCTCCTTGCGCGGTTGATCCCTTTTTTGTGGAAATCATCGATTACCGTTAGGGGGAGGCGGTACTCGCGGTCGTTAAAATTGTGAAAGGGGCGGTTCTAGCGGGAGTAGATTCCGTTAGAATTGCATTACCGGGGTAGATTCCGTTAGAAAGTACCCATTAAAAATTGTGAAATCTTCGATTACCGTTAGGGGGACGTCTTAGTGGGACGTCTTTGCAGCAAGTGGGAGGGGGCTTGACCAATCAGAACACAGGGGGTTTCTGGACCAAAATTTGTGACCTAGATTGGTCCAGAACCCCCCTTGCCTATCTACTTACGTACCCAACAGATTTGTCATCAAACTTAGGTTCACAACTGCTCCGCTTTAAATCGTGCTTTTATAGTCATCTTTCAAAATTGACTTCCATCCGCGGAGTAGCGGAACTGCTTTTGATTCACAGCCCTGCATCAAGTAGCTTCACTGATATAATTACAGCATGCATGATTTTTTTAACCTTGCCAGTGACTACAGCATCATGCGAAAGGAGCTTTTCTGTTTTAAAATTGATTAAAAACTATCTGAGAAGTAGTATGTCCCAACATCGCTTAAGTTCTTTGGCAATGTTGTCAATTGAAAGAGAAAGAGCACGTCAACTTAACCTCGACAAAATAATCGACCAATTTGCTGAATCAAAGGCTCGAAAAAAAGTGTTTTAGACCGTTTGACTCATGACTATCGGAGGTAAGGGGCGCATTTCATGAATACCGCTCCAAGGCGCCGAAAGTCTAGCTACGCCACTGCTAGAAATATGTGAGGTTATGTTTCCCATCATTAATTGATTTCCGATCACTTCACCGCTTAGCGCCGTACAACCAACATCTCATGTGCACACGAAGTCCCTTTTTGGTAGGTCTTCTCATAATTTTGACCATTTTTTGCATAATAATACTTAATTCTAACTTCTACTAGGGCATAATATATTTTCTTGCGAAAATAATTCCTGTTAAAAATAAGTGTCAAATCATTGTAAACCTAACCTAACTTTCAAAAACCAACGGTCAATCATATGTTCCGTGTATTGATATATTTCACAAATTTGTTTTTTGTTTTTGTACTGATAAATTATGTGGATTTCCACAGGCTTGATAATGGCTGGCCATGAACAGCCGAAACGTCGCTAAATAAAGAATAATTTAATCAAGAACATGTGACTGTTACACCCACGAGTACCTACTTCATGTTATCTCAAACAGTCAAGAATCTCACATTAATTCCTTAACAATAATGCAGGCCCTGATCAGGGCCACATTGGTTTACCATCATATAGCGCGTAATTCATTTCCGCAAAATTTATTGAGATAATAGGTTAACAAAAAAAAAAAAAAAACTCTCTTTAAATATAAAGACAAAAATATATAATTTTGATGTCATGGTATTTAAACCTAGTGAAATCTCATTTCGTAATATAATTTTGAGTATTAAGTCGTATATACTCAACAAATACTTTGAAGGCGGTTTGAACACCTCTTACAGAATAAGAATAACAAATAATATTCATACCATATGTGAATTTATCGGACCAGTCGAACCAAATTTTTTAAGTCTTCTAACTGAAGCTGACCTCTATATAGAGCGTGCAATCTTCAGATAGACCGAAAAAAACGGAAGTGCATCATAATTATTTTTTCAAGTAAAAATTCCTTCAGCCCGGGTTTGAACCGGGACCTCCGCATTTGTACTGCGACGCCTTGTCCAATTAGACCACTGAAGGACTGGAGGAATCTTTACTTGAAATTCATGTTATTGTCATTGACCTTCTTAGCACGCTCTATATAGAGGTCAGCTTCAGTTAGAAGACTTAAAAAATTTGGTTCGACTGGTCCGATAAATTCACATATGGTATGAATTAATAGGCTTCGAACGATAGAGTCACTACTCAATGAAATAAACAAATAATATTGTTATATTAAAAAATAATCTGGAATACCCCGTGTGGATATTGCCTTTTTAAACCATTTTTATAAAAAGGTGCTAGTAAGGTCCTGATCAGGATTCTGTGATAGTGGGATGTCACAGCGTTCCCTATTTGGACCAAACATGGTACGAGTCAGACTGCCCTTTTTATTAATATGGCGCACTAACGCGGCCCATACTCAAGGCTCTGATCCGGTACCTACCAGATAGAGTACTTCTACCGGAAATAGAAGAGTGCGCCATCGGTGGTATTCATACACTTAGAGAAAAGTCGATAGTGATATTAACTAAAAAAGGTTAACTCTTTGAAAATAATTTCTAGTACTAGTTATTGTAGTACGTATAACTATTTAGTAATTGCCAAAACTTAATCAAATTGATTAGTACAACAAAAACTTTCTAGTAACCTAAAATTGTTGATGTAACTAAAAAAAATTGAGTTAAGCGTGAAGTGAGTTTCACTTCACGCTCACTACGCGGCGCGCCAACTCGCTTCGCTCCCATTAGCACCAAACTAGGACTACGTTTCGTATATATACAAGTCCGAAGTTCCGACTGATGTCTAAAAAATGTAATGATAAATATATGTATATTTATGTAAATTCATATATAATTGATTTTATTTTCATAATTGATTAATCTAGAAATAGTAAGTTCAACTATTTTTAGATTTTCGTCATAACTATATATTATTGTTAATATTGTTACAAAGATTGATTTCCCTTTTTCGCTTTACTAGGAGATTACCTTTACATTCTATATTTAAACTTCGCATCATCTAGCAGTCATAGAAGATAAACGAATACAAATAAATGACTCGTTGATATTAAATAACTGAAGTAAACATTATTTTAAAAACAGTGCTGTTTCACACTTCAAACTGTAAACACACATTTTCTCGCATTTCCCAATATATTCAATTTCCCTGACAAATATATTTTCTTCGACTTGAATCTCTTATTTCAACTCAGGACCCACATTTTATTTAACTTAATCTGCTCGAGCCTTTCTTTAAATAATTACAATTAGCCCTCAGAAGCTAATTTAGTAACAATATGAAAACAAAAATATAGTTGAAGCGCTATTTAACTGTCAGCGCCGGCAACTCTTGTGTTGCTTGTGTTGCGCTGGCAACACTCGAAATCTTCAGTGTGTGGCCTGGCAACACTCGGAATTTGACCACTGCAACTGAAAATTCATGAATTTGAATACAACATTTTTCTAATTGATGAGTTTGTATCTCGAAATGCTGTCAGGAGCGCGACTTTTGCGATCGATGAATGAAAGATATGAAAAAAAATTTAGCCCCCCCCCCCTCCCCCGCCGAATCCTAACTTGGCAACACACGGAAGATTAGTAAGTTGCCGGCACTGTTAACTGTAAATTCATAGTTAACCTGACTGTTTTTTTCTCTGAGTGTATGATCTAGTTATGCAGGACCCGGTGCCATGTTCCTATGGATTTTGTGCAATACACAAGTGAATAATAGGTAAACACGCAAATATGGACTCTCATAAACGTAAGCGAAAATACGATGTCCCTTAATATTTATTGTGCGCATTATTCCATAATTTGTTACACGCACGTACCGGTAGGCAACCTATGCCTACACGGCTGCCCTACCACACCGCGCAAGCGCCCGCCACTACGAGCCACCCGCGTTCCGAGGCAGGCTGCCGGCCGGACTTACGCGCGACGCCACAACGCGGCGCCAAGTCAACCTCGGTTCTCGCGATAACATTGATACCAGCGCTGAATATATAACCCGGCATCCTACCACGTGACATCGACCGATCGACATCGATCACTACCGGCCTACGCTAGCAAGCATCTTGCAATAACGTTCCAGAGTTGTGTAACCAACCGGTCATGACTGAATTAAGACGCTTAACGATTGAATCAAGCTGTCGACCTTTTAGGCTAATGCCACCTATCCTCGAAACTCCCGACTCCCCAGCAGAGCTACAAGCAGCACCTCCACCGGAGACGGAGCAGTTACTCCACCTCGTGAGCCGACAACCACCGAAGGACCCCCCCCCCCCCCCCCCCCCCCCCTCGTCTCGCCCGGACCCCTGTCCTCGGTATATCCTCATTGATTAGAGAGCCCCTCCATCTAAAGGCCCCTCTCCATATCAAATTTTACACTTATTCATAAGTGCGGGTTTTGGTAGGGACCTGGAAAGGTCCTGAAAAGAACCTGCATTATTATTAGGGTAGAAAAAAAAACAGCCTGATCAGGGCCAAGCCAGATTCTTTCTTAGGGGCCTCATCGTTTCGAGCGTTACAGAACTAGTAAGGTCCTTACAAGTTTGCCTAGTGGGGACCTGATTTATACTACGGTATACTAGCTAGGGCCTTACAATTGCCCTATTCAAATTTCCACACGGGACCTAGTTGAATCAGTCATATAACAACTTTCAGAACTATCATTCAAATAAAATGCTAACACCGATAGTAATATCACAAATCGAGTCTTTGGTCCGCGTGACTTCTAAAAACTTAAACTGATTTTTTGACCATGCTTAGCAATCCCGTGTGGAAATTTGAATAGGGCAATTGTGTAACGAAATGATACCTCCGGTAAAGTAAACACCTGCCGGCTAGTCAAATAGGTATCATCTCGTTACGACTGGAGGCAGCACCGTCCGGTGACTGGCCGCAATACCCAAGTACGCCGCTAGGCGGCGACCACTCTCGCAAGCCAAATGCACCGACGGCGTACATACAAGCCGGCCCGGCACGCCGTCTAGTCAGTTCTCTCTGGACAACAGCCTACCTACGGCTCAGATTGAACTCCGTCTAATAGACGTACGGACCGCGGGAAGAGACCCCGGACCGCTAGGCGCGTTCGCGTATTCAATAGAGGCTTCACCTTTATTTCCGTTTCGCACTAGATACCGAATCTTACTAGAATCACCGTTATACTTTAACTTCCAGATCATTAATATAATTCCTAGTTCACTTTACTTAGTATTAAAAACATAGATAGCTGTTAGCGGATAGTACCGATTTACGCCAAGCATAGCTTACTACTTATATTCTACCGCCCTAGAGGCGCTTGTATCGCGGAATACCGCATCGAGTCAAACTATTAGACTCTCGTTCTTCATTCTATTTAACTGTATCGCGGAGTACCGCATCGAGTCAAACTATTAGACTCTCGTTCTTTACTCTATTTAACTATATCGCAGAATACCGCATCGGGTCAAGAGATAATAAGTTTATTAGATAACGCTACTTTCTTGTGTCTAACTATTTTTTTTATATTTTCTTTTCTTTCTAGTCTGGCACCTATTCCACCAGCAACCCCTAGTAATATAAGTAATTAATAAAGAATATATATATATCTATTTTGTTAACCAAACCTACTCTCTTTTTATTTATATAAAACCCTACTACCGACAGACCGAGCATCCGGCGGAGGGGGACGAGACCCCCAGACCCGTTTGCCGTCTACACCGGGTATCCTTGCACCCCACACTCCACCCGGTCTAGCCGGAACGTTACAATTGTAAGGCCCTAGCTAGTATACCGTAGTATAAATCAGGTCCCCACTAGGCAAACTTGTAAGGACCTTACTAGTTCTGTTCCAATTTTTGTAGATGGGGGTGACTCAAAGAATGTATCGAAGAAGAATGTAGAAAAAAAATGAGAAATTTTCTTTTTGTCACCCTCCTGTTGAAAACGAATCATTTTTATAGCCAAACCATTTTTTTTTTTTTCATTTACCCACCATTTTTAGTACGATTTTTAGGGGATGGGGGTGATTTTGGAAGTAATGAACATGAATGCGAGCTATACATTCTGATGAGTTGATGAGGTACGACATTGACGAAGAATATTCAGCAACTTTGTAGGAAAGAACAATTTTTTCGCTTCGCTCGAAAGTCTCACAATAAGTTAGGGATGGGAACCAACATGGAATTCCGAATGGATGCATGTGGACAAATTTTGTTTTACTGGAAAAGAGTATCATCACCGACATTGTTGCCGAATCTTAGATTTTTTTCCGAATAATTGGGCCTTCGAGAAAAAAATTGATTAAAACAGTCAAAAAGCCCATGTTATTCAAATGGGAAACAAAACGAGCTTAGAGGCACGTCTTTTCATTGGACTACAGCGCTTGGGTTTCGCACACATTTTTATTTATTTATTTCGAACCTATCTGGGGGGCGCACTTGTCAAAATTCGTCAACACCCCTATTAAGGACCACCCTAATATACATATATTTATCATTACATTTTTTAGACATCAGTCGGAACTTCGGACTTGTATATATACGAAGCGTAGTCCTAGTTTGGTGCTAGTGGGAGCGAAGCGAGTTGGTGCGCCGCGTAGTGAGCGTGAAGTGAAACTCACTTCACGCTTGACTCAATTTTTTTTAGTTACATCAACAATTTTAGGTTACTAGAAAGTTTTTGTTGTACTAAACAATTTAATTAAGTTTTGGCAATTACTAAATAGTTATACGTACTACAATAACTAGTACCAGAAATTATTTTCAAAGAGTTAACCTTTTTTAGTTAATATCACTATCGACTTTTCTCTAAGTTTATGATTAACACCGATGGCACACTCTTCTATTTCCGGTAGAAGTACTCTATCTGGGAGGTACCGGATCAGAGCCTTGAGTATGGGCCGCGTTAGTGCGCCATATTAATAAAAAGGGCAGCCTGACTCGTACCATGTTTGGTCCAAATAGGGAACGCTGTGACATCCCACTATCACAGAAGCCTGATCAGGACTTTACTAGCACCTTTTTATAAAAATGGCTTAAGGGGACCAGTACAGTTTGAACCAATGAATTCAACATACTCCAAAAATCATTTATAACTTAACCAAAGTTCATTACATATCAAAAAAATCATGTTGCCCAAATCAGTTGTCGTAAGGTTTCAGCCACACGGTTGGTCCAATTTCACATTTTGACGTCTCATTTTCTTCGGAGTACAATCCTACATCGTGTGAACGCGGGGATCTGTAAAAAAAAAATCATGTGAAAAGTTATAGCGAGTTATCAAAATTCACCCAAAATCTGGCCACTCTTTTGCAGATAACTTGGTCCAAAAATTTTATTTCCAAATTTCCCTCGTTCATACGATGAGGATTGGTTTTCTGAAAAAAAATAAGCCCTAGCCGAGCCAAATCGGTCCAACGGTACTCCTAAAACCTTACGACACAGCTCCAAAAACATAGTTTTGAGATAAACGCGTTTTAAGTTTTCACTAAAAAATCAGAAATAACTACTAGAAAAGTTCAAGATATCAAAAATTGTTACAAACAAAAGTTGTTTGGAAAAAAATTTTGACTCAAGTGACCATTTTTTATTTCGACGAAAAAAATTGTTCTTTTCCTTTCCAACTTTCAAAGTAATATTTCTAACGAACCATCTTCAAAAAGCTCCGGCAGCGTATGACGGTCTGTCCCTAGCTTCTGCAGCCTCATTTTGACCTAGCCGCAGTCTTCTGATAGCGATTCGGGCTTCTCGAGTCTATCAGCTGCCTGTCGTTGGGCCTGTTCCAAGCGTATTTGGTGAGTCTGAATCATTTGAGCTCTTGCGTGAGATCCTGGGGTCACTCCAAGTGCAGTCATGACCTTCAGGATCCGAGTGGCTCCTTCAGAGAAAGTTATTGCTGCGAGATTTGCTGCTATAGACACTATTTTCCGTCCTGTGTACACTCTCTTGGGGCAGAATTTCCAAATCACGTTGTTCAGTGACTCATTAGCGTTCTGAGTCTTACCACCAACGCAGCGGGTGAGTAGTTCTGGAGCTGTGAGATTTTCGAAGACAGGCTTGATCGCGTCCATCATGACTTGGGGAAGAGAATTATTATTATTATTAATAATAATAATGATAATAATAATAATAATAATAATAATATTATCGTTATCGTTATCGTCATCGTCATCGTCATCGTCATCGTCATCGTCATCGTCACCGTCACCGTCACCGTCACCGTCACCGTCACCGTCACCGTCACCGTCACCGTCACCGTCACCGTCACCGTCACCGTCACCGTCACCGTCACCGTCACCGTCACCGTCACCGTCACCGTCACCGTCACCGTCACCGTCACCGTCACCGTCACCGTCACCGTCACCGTCACCGTCACCGTCACCGTCACCGTCACCGTCACCGTCACCGTCACCGCCACCGCCACCGCCACCGCCACCGCCACCGCCACCGCCACCGCCACCGCCACCGCCACCGCCACCGCCACCGCCACCGCCACCGCCACCGCCACCGCCACCGCCACCGCCACCGCCACCGCCACCGCCACCGCCACCGCCACCGCCACCGCCACCGCCACCGCCACCGCCACCGCCACCGCCACCGCCACCGCCACCGCCACCGCCACCGCCACCGCCACCGCCACCGCCACCGCCACCGCCACCGCCACCGCCACCGCCACCGCCACCGCCACCGCCACCGCCACCGCCACCGCCACCGCCACCGCCACCACCACCATCATTATTATTATACGATACTTACTTTGAGGTTAGTCGGTGGTTTCCCACAAATAAACCTCACACACGCTGGGACTTGATGTCACACACACAAGTAGCAGAAGTAGATTTTAGCACGATTGAATCGCGGATTTTTTAGTACTGAAAAGTACTGTTTTTTTATTTATTGTAATCGGAACAGATTTAAAAAGCGGGAACGTTGACACGATTTCAGAAAGCGTTCAGAAAACAATGGCCGGTCACACAACATGTGAGCCACATGTAAATAAGGCGACAGCGCCAATTGCGCCAGTTCGCCAAAGCTCAATTATGAATCTCGGTCGATAACTCTGTCACTTTTACGAATTCGTCGACGCCAATTTTTTTAGAGATAGATATGACCCTGAGATAGCATATACCGCAAAAAACGAAAAAACGATTTTTGCAAAATTTCAAACTGTACGGGTCCCCTTAAAAAGGCAATATCCACACGGGATTTTGTAATATATTATTAAGTAAGACAGCCTGATCAGGACCTGACTTATCGTGAAAAAGGCTCATGTCAGGTCCTGATCAGGTTGCCTTACTTAATAATGGATTATCCAGTAAGGCAACCTGATCAGGACCTGACTCATTGTAAAAAAAGGCTCGTGTCAGGTCCTGATCAGGCTGCCTTACTTGATGATATATTATTAAGTAAGGCAACCTGATCAGGACCTGACTTATTGTGAAAAAGGCTCGTGTCAGGCCCTGATCAGGCTGCCTTACTTGATGATGTTTGATAATGCCTTACTTAACAATAAGGGCAGCTTATCCGGGCCGTATTTGAGCCTGATCAGGACCCTAATGATAAATTTTGAATCAGGTAGCCTGATCAGGACCTGATACGAGCCTTTTTCACAATAAGGCAAAATAAGGCAATTTCTACACAGGATCATACCACTATTACAGCTAATTTGATCGAAAACAATAGTGCTGGACACAAGATCAAGACCGGACTCGGTTTTGCATTGGTCTCGTCTCGTCTCGTCTCGACCAATCGACAAAACCGAGTCCGGTCTTGGTCTTGTGTCCAGCACTAGAAAACAATTGCCCACAAGATTTGTGTTAGGTCCTTGCGATCGGTTCATGTGGAATAACCTGTATGAGTGTACTTAATGACCAATCAAGTAACGTGACTGAATAAAATCATTTCCGTTGTCTTTGGGACAGGGCAATGCTACAAAGGCCATACTGCACGAAGTCTGGAACAAATTCTATCCAGAAGAACTGAGGGACGAGGTACGTTGGCAAAAATCTTACCGTGTTCAATCTATCCGGGGCAAATCCAACATCAATCCGATACTAATAAATCTGAGCCCTCCACTTGACCAATATCTCAAGTTCTAAAGATTCATGTTCCGTTTGATAGAGTCGGTCAGCTCATACAAACACAATCGCTTGAGAAATCGTGGTACTTTTGTCCAATCGAACTGCGTATACCAAGCGTGATCGATTCTGAACGGTATGAAGTTGGCCCCACAGTCTTCTGTTTATTTCCTTCTCTACGTAGCCATGAAAAATGGTAGAAGACAAAAGACTGTGGTGCCAACTTCATACCGGTCTGAATCAAACAAGCCCAGCGTATTCGCTGTGTGCAGAAAGCTATGTGGCGCCGCACCGCTGCCGGCTGAAGTCAGCATATTTTGTTGGACTAGCTAGCCTTTATTTACATACGCGATACGTTGTTGAAGTAATTTTAATAAAAGAACGTTCATATTCGTTATTTCCCATTGGTACGCCAGTCCAGCAAAATTCGCATATCTCGCCACCATGGGCGCTCCAAGTCGTTTTCAGCCGCTATAGTATGGCACTGCACACAGCGAATACACACATTGATCACTCAAAGTATTTATACGATGCATCATATCGAATGTTGCAGCTTTCCAAGTTTTCTCTTCAAGTGCTGTATAAACCAGTCGCTGTGTCTGCCTTCGGGTTCTTTGATCTGGGTTATTCGTACCTCTACAAGGTAAGAGTTACTGATCGATGCACCTAATGTATATAGCACAACATTCAACGTTTTCCTTCAAATATTAAGCAGTGGTCCTTCACTGTAAGTAATTTTCTTATCTGTCAGTCATTCGTGAATAAGGGTGACAGCGAATAGGGTAGTCGATAGCAACTGTAAGATGAACCGTGTGGGAAAACTACAAGTGACAGACGATTGAATTGCAGAATCATTGTGTAATTTCTATCTGCAAAGAATCATTAAATATACTTTATTCATCGTCGGCGAAGTAATTTTCTTTGTAATTTTGTATTATTTCACTGATTTACAGATATTCTGCGCTTTGGTAGCGTACTTCATCATCATGATACAATTTGACAAATCGCAACCAAATCCCCGTACTTAGGAGACGTGTGAAGAAACGGGATGTTTTCCACAAGGGGGAAATAGTGGCTCCGAAGTTACGAAGATGAGCGATTCCAAACGCCATCCAAGCTCCGCGTTTTTCAATGTTGTAATTTAGTGTGATGCGAGTCCTGAGTGATGTATTGATTGTTCGCACCGTGTTAGCTATAGCTATGGATTATAAATATTTATTAAGGGGTGAGGGCTAGTCAGCATTTTCGAAAAATTGATTTTTTGTTTTTTGCATTTTTTAATAGTACAACATTTCAAAAGTATTCTCTGCAAATTTTATAAAAATCGGAGCATTATTTTTGAAGATATACAACTTTGAGCGCAGCCCCCTCGACTGGGCAAAACTAGGTAGGTAGTGTTACGAACGGCCCTTTTTTCATATTTTCCAAACTCAATGCTATTGCAAGTAGGGGCAGTCAGCGCATTCCTGCACGCGCACGCTCGATCGGATGCAGAGCAGGAAACGAGTCAGCGGCTTGCAGAAAACCCCGCCGTCGAGCAACCCGAGGTTTCTTTATCGAAACCGAGGTGATTGCTAGTCAGTCGTTTTTAACACCGAAAGTGAACAAAGTAGTCACCCTCCAGCATCGCTCGCTAGCCGCACCTAACCGGCCGCAGGACTCTGCCAGAAGGACGAAGGTGTGAAGCAGTCCAGGGCGTGAAGTAACAGAAGGTCAACTCGACAGCTGACGTTAGCTGAGACGCCCGGCATAAGCTGCACCTATCGAATCCAGCGCGAGCTGTCTTGAGTCGGTGGGTTCTTGGAGTCGGCTCGAGTGACGCTCGGAGTTAAGGGGGTATCCCCACCTTTAAATGAGTTAACATTCTAAGAGAGAGATTGATATTTTACAGCGAATTTGAGAGTCTGATCAAATCCAAAAAAATCAAGAAGTTTAGGGAGAGTTTGACCCTCATTATCCATACTTAACATTGAATATTATTTTGAGTCTATTAGTAGTTACGCTGAATATAGAAAAATACAAAATTACTCGGTTGTCGCAAAGAATCAGTAGTACCGTTGGATCGATTTTGGAATTTTTGGTCTTCAATTGTCCAGAAGAGATGCCTCTATCATATGAACATAGAACTTTTTGATATGACTATTTTTGGTTGAGATAATAGAAAAAATAGAGAAAAAAAATTGAAGAATTAGAAAAATCTCAGTAAAAACTAAGCGAGTCAGGCAATTTTCGCGATATCAAAAAGTTCTATGTTCATATGATAGAGGCATCTCTTCTCAACAATTGAGGACCAAAAATTCCAGAATCGATCCAACGGTACTACTGATTCTTTGCGACAACCGAGTAATTTTGTATTTATCTATATTCAGTGTATTTACTATTAGACTCAAAGTAATATCCAATGTTAAGTATGGATAATGAGGGTCAGACCCTCCCTCAACTTCATGATTTTTTTGGATTTGATCAGACTCTCAAATTCGCTGTAAAATATCAATCTCTTTCTCAGAATGTTGACCTATTTAAAGGTGGGGATACCCCCTTAATTCGGTAGACTCATTTCCTTCTCTGCCATCCATATAATTCATTACTTTCTTATATCTGTCTTATCATATTCCTATATTATATCTCTATCTAATAACAATTTCTTTGACATTTATTTATTATATCTTTATAACTAATCCACGTAGTCTCTAGTATAGTTTAGTGTATTTCATAATCTACTTAGTATTGATTGGGATTTTCCCTTTTATTCCAAATAAAACTATATCTATTCGTATATTTATACTCATTTGTCTCATTAAGTCAATTCACACAATCACAGGTGTCCTTAGGACTTAATTCAAGCAAACCCACGAGAGTAATCTTCAGCCGCTCGGAAGTTGCTCTCTTAAAATTATTATAAAACATTGACACCCGAAGCCTCCAGCTCGGGTGCCCGTAACAAATGGTGCTAAGTGTGGGGTACGCTTAAACTGTGCATTCTGTGACTTGACCTAGTGAGAACCTGAGCCGCCGTATGTCAACAGCCTTAGGAAACGTCGCGAACTAACGAATCTGCTGACGCGGTACATTCCAATCACGCGATACGCGGCTAGTGTAGTGTAACGTTAGATTCACTTTTAATTACTTGTTCATTATAATTCAATTGATAATAGTTTACCTAATCCTTGTCTATTTACAATATCCGTCACACTCTTCCCGTATTCCCCTCCAGTTAACTCTTGAGTTAATTCGGGCCGTCTGCCTTGAGACCTATCACCAGGCTGAAGTGCAAAAGAGTGAATTACGCGAAGTCTGATGCCGGGCGGACTTACCCGGTCGACATCCTTAGACTCGCCAACCACACCAACCCTTAAAGGCGAAATAACCTTCGGTCGAATATCTCCAATAATCGGTATACTCTCCCCCAGCCAAAAACATAGCCTGCATCTGAGCTTGGCCGCAGCAGCACGAGACGCCGACATAGCAGCGGAGAGAGTATCGGGTGACGACCTTCCGCCAGTTACCGAACCTGAGACGGTGCCGGAGACCTCAACCAAAGCTCCTCGGCACAGCCAACGTACCATGGGGGACACGAACGACCTCCTTACGACTCTCATCGAGTATACTCGTTCTTCCAGAAACCGGGATACGCTGTTCAAAACTGTGGACAGAATCCCTGAATTCGATGGCGAACTACCACCGCTTAACGAGGTCATCCGTAAAATCAGAGATGGTTTTACGCTCATCGACGAAGGAGAAGAGAAAGAATACCTGAGGCTGGTGATCACCAGACTGATAGGCGCAGCTCGAATCAGCGTCGAGGGCAAAACCTTCGGGACGATTGAAGATTTGATCACCCACCTGAAGAAGAGGTATGCCCCGGGACGAGATCCAGCTTCGTTCCTAGCTGAGTTGGGACGACTCCAGATCCAAGAAAGAGAAACCTTGGCCAGCTACATCGGTCGAACCTCTAGCCTAGTGAATAAAGCACGGGCGGCGATCCGGAGCACCTACAAGGATAGCGCCGAAAGCATTGTACAGATGGAAAAAACAGCCCTGGATAACTTCCTGAGGGGCTTACCGGATAGAATATACTACGCAGTGGCTCCCAAGTCACCTGAATCTTTGGATGCAGCGTACGACCTCGTGATCGACGAAGATCGAGTACGACGCAACCGGCGCCAGGCTATGGGAGGCTACCGAGACCAAGATAGATCAGACTCGCCCGGGCGCTCGCGTCCTGGAAACCTCGACCGAGGGCGGCGAGACAATATTGTAACCACCACCACAGAGGATAATACTACCTCATCGGGTGCGGATCGTCGACGACGTTCCAGTCGCTACGATTTCAGTCCAACCGCACTGGCGAGGGTCTTTAGTGCAGGTATGAAGGTACTAAATAATAATTCCTCCCGCTCTCCTTCCAGGGAACGATCACCTTCCGGTGAACGGAGTGCGCCCTGTCTCTATTGTAACCGCAGTGGCCATGCGATCGAGATCTGTCGAACCTTGATGCGTAAACAACGGGAAGCACAAGATCCCTTTCACCGGCCTTCATCACGTGAGCCTACTCGACGCGATTCATCCGCCTCCTCTACGGGGTCTTTAAACTACGAGGGCGGACGACACGACACGGATCCAGCGGAAGGCAAGAAGAACGTACGGTTCGAGGACGGGGGGAGGAGAGAAACCAAAACGGAGCTCAAGCCCAGTGCCATATTGCGCAGGCCCCAGCCCCGAGAATCTGGATCAGAGCGCCAGAACTGGAGAAGGGCAAGGGACAGTTCACCATAGACACTGGAGCCGGGGTGAACCTTGTGCATATTGATGCACTCGGGGAAGCTGCCCCGGTCATCGAGAGGTTCGTGGCAGCAGTCTTAGGGGTATCACAGGAACCACTGTACACCCTTGGAACCACTACCCTCACTGCCTTGGGTAAGACCAGTCTGTTTTACGTCTACGATAACAACAGCATCGACGGGGATGGACTTCTGGGATCACCGTTCTGCTTGGAGCATCAGGCAGAAATTTCTTTTCACCATAAGACGATCGTTTCTTGTGAGGCTTCTATTAAACCAATTCCTTTTTGTAATAGGCGAGAGATAGATGCCGTCGAAAGGGAGTTCCGCCAGATCACTCTGAGACTAGCTGCCCGTAGTAGGACTCAGGTCTCGATCCCGGTTGAAAACAATGGCATACAGGAAGGATACCTGCCTCGTATCGCCACACCACCTCAGGTCTACATCGGCGAAGTAGCAGTAAGAAATCATGGTGGAAAATGCTACACGATGGTCACTAACGCCAACGATGAGGACGTGGAAATCACCATCGCTCCACAGTAATTGGAGCCTTACGACCTGACTATGGAAGAAACCGAATCCAACGAGAAGCCTGAGGAAAATTTGGGTAAAGACCGGGTCACCCGGATTATCGAGGGCCTGCGTAACGAACACCTCAATGCAGAAGAAAGGAAACATATGACCAAGATCATCGAAGAATACCCGGACTGTTTTCACCTGGCCGGAGACAAGTTGGGAAAAACAGGTACGCTAACACACAAGATTATCACTACTGATGATGTACCTATCCACACCAGGCAGTACCGCTTCCCTCCGGTCCACCAGCAAGAGATCCAGAGACAAGTAGCCGGACTTCTAGAGGATGGGATTGTACGACCGTCATCTTCACCATATAATTCCCCCCTGTGGATCGTCCCTAAGAAACCGGACTCTCAAGGGAACAAACGGTGGAGAATGGTGGCTGACTATCGAGCACTCAACGAGAAAACAGTAGGAGATAGCTGTCCACTCCCCAATATAACTGATATATTGGACAGAGTCGGTGGTGCGAAGTACTTCTCCGTATTCGATCTCGCTAGTGGATTCCACCAGATCGGCATGGATCCGAAGGACCAACAGAAGACGGCATTCTCTACGATCAACGGGCACTACGAATACACACGTATGCCATTCGGTTTGAAGAACGCTCCTGCCACGTTCCAGCGCTTGATGGACCTGGTCTTAAGTGGCCTACAAGGAACAGAATTATTCGTATACCTGGATGACATCGTGGTATACTCGTCAAATCTGCAACAACACGGGTACAAGGTCAGGCGGTTACTGCAGCGGTTGAGACAACACGGACTTAAGCTGCAAACGGATAAGTGCGAATTCCTTCGCACGGAGGTGACGTACCTAGGTCATATTCTCGGCGAGTCCGGAGTAAAACCTAACCCGAAGAACTTAGAAGCCGTCAAAAGCTTCCCTGCCCCGACCGATAAAAGGAACATTAAACAATTCCTCGGCCTAGCCGGCTATTACAGGCGGTTCATATCCAATTTCGCGGATCGTGCTAGACCAATGACCAGCTTATTGAAAAAAAGCGCAGCCTTCACCTGGGGAGAGGCGCAGCAGCAGAGCTTCGAGGACCTCAGAAACGCTCTCTGCGAGGAACCTGTGCTTAGATACCCGGACTTCAACGAAAAGTTTGTGCTGACGACTGATGCTTCCGACTACGCACTGGGTGCCGTGCTTAGCCAGGGTGCCAAAGGGGAAGAACGACCCGTGAACTACGCCTCCCGCCTCCTGAACAAAGCGGAGACCAACTACTCTACCTCCGAGAAGGAGTGCCTGGCTGTAATATACGCTATCAATTATTTCAGGCCTTACCTATACGGCAGAGAGTTCACCCTCTACACGGATCATCAGGCTCTCGTTTGGCTCCACAACCATCGGGATCCGAGTTCGAGATTAATCCGATGGAGATTGCGGTTGGCCGAATACGACTTCAAGATCATCTACAAGAAGGGGACAGCCAGTGCAAACGCCGATGCCCTTTCACGTAACCCTGTCATGACGTGCCTACCCGCGAAGCTGAAGAAAGATGGAGATCCGGACTACAAACCCCCGCCTGTACCAAAACAGGACGCGAACTCCAGTTCAGTAGCCAGCCGACTACGTAACAACCCGAGAGTTGGGCCGATCACCTACTCGAACTTGAGCCCAGTAACCAGCCAGTTACGTAGTAACCCCACGGTTGCCCCACTCACCTACGAGAATGTCGATGACAGCAGTAATACATCTGCAGACCTGGGAGTAAGCATACAGGACCAGCTGTCAGCTACGCAGAACGACCTAAGTACCTCTGCGATTCCGGAGGAACGGAATAACGACACGAAAGACGAGGAAAGCGACGACACTTCCCTGGATACTACCGTTCAAGCGAGCCATGGGCCAGGTCCTAGCCATGATGTAACTGACGAACCAGGCGAGTTGACGACCGACCGGGTGGAATTTCAAGAGATGCTTCAGGAGAGGGACCCAACCACTAGCCAGGTAATCCAAGATCTGTTACAGAGGGAATACCCTGGGCCATGGACCCCGAGGAGTAGTTACGATCCCAGAGAGATGGATTCAGGGGACAGCAGCCACGAAGACGACCTAGATAGAGACAGAAAGGTAGCTGCCCTAAATCACTCGGACTTACGACCAGCAGAAACTACACAACAACGGCTGAACCAAAAGGCCAATGACCTCTGGATCGAGGCCCAACCACTCACAATAGAAAGGGCCAGGGAACAACTTCTGGAACTCTCGAGATCCCTCGACCAATCGCGCCTGCCTGGAATCGCCGATAACAAGGACACAGCTGACAGCAAGTGTCAACAGACTCCTACTGGCTCACAACCCGTGAGGCAGGTCAGTAAAAACCGAGTCTCATTCCTACCGACCCCACGCAAGTCATTGCTACCTACGGGAAGATCAACCCCGTACGGATCGCCGACCACCTCAAGGACTACTTCGGACGCTGAGACGGATGTAGAGAAACCAGAACAACCGGAAGAAACAATAACAATCTCCAGGCCACCACGCGCCGATGACGTCAGCGAGGCCGATGACTCTAGAGGCAAGGAAGTAAGCCGACGTGCGATACGTAACCCGAAACTCGGCCGAGATAGAAGCGAGGACGACCGTACGCTCAAGGTGGACGTAATCCCAGACACGCTGACGATGCGGAAGGGTAATTATGCTCATTTCATATCAGCTGATTGCATACTTACAACTCCGGTAGGCAAACAACTACGCGAGATGCAATACATCCACCCTGACGATCTTTCGGAAACAATATCTGAGAAAGGTGCGGTGGCTATTACCAGAAGGAAAAGGGGGATCATATTCTCGGTCGCCTGTATGGACCAATATTATCACCGGATGACTCCTGAAGACTTCATAGACGGATTGGAACTACTGAAAGCCGCCATGAGAGCCGAAAGGGTCACAGAAGTTCGGATTCCCACACGGGGAGACGTCTTAGAGACTTGGCAGCCTACGATCGTGAAGTCTCTTGTGGAAACCACCTTCCGAGACTACCCATGCCAAATATATCTCTGTACGGGGGAGATTGAAACTCCCGCTCCGGAGGAAAGGCTCAACATCGTGAGAAGATGGCACGAAGGAACCACCGGAGGACACAAGGGCGTAACCAAGACATACCAACGACTACGACAAAGATACCACTGGCCTGGGATGCGAAACGAGGTGCAGGATGTCATCAGATGCTGCACCAGCTGTCAAAAGCAGAAGGTAACCCGAATTAAAACTCGAGAACCCATGATCATTACAGATACCCCGGTGGAAGCGTGGGAGAAAATAGCCGTGGATATCGTCGGACCACTCCCGACCACCAGAAGCGGGAATAAATACATACTCACCGTTCTGGACCTACTCACGAAGCTGGGACACGCATTCGCCCTACCAGATCAGACCTCAGTCTCGATCATCAGAGCTCTTGACCAGGGCTACTTCAAACCATACAGCATCCCGCTGATTTTGCTCAGCGATCGCGGAAGGAGCTTCACCAGCGAAAATATGAGGGAGTTCTTGAAGATCAACAAGGTGAACCACGTGATGACCTCGGGATACCACCCCCAAACGAACGGATCGCTAGAGCGGAGTCACACAGGTCTGGTAGACTATTTGCGACACTATGCCCACGACCAGCAAGAGTGGGATGCGTTGCTGCCCGACGCCATGCGGTGCTACAACTCCGTCATCCATGAAGGGACGAAATTCACCCCCCCACGAAATGGCTTTCGGAAAACCGAAGAGGACGCCTGAATCACTACCAATGGCCGAACATGTACCAACCACTACCAAGTACATGGCAAATCTAGTTACTCGGCTCGATGAGCTAGCCGAAGCCGGAGGAAACAACCTGAATGATGCAAAGCGTGCTTCAAAACGCACGGTATGACGCGAAGGCTAACCCCGTCAAATTCCAGGTGGGCGACCAGGTATTTGCAAAACGAGAGGTCAGAGGGAAATTAGATCCTTACTACGAAGGCCCTTACGAGATAGTGGAGCTGCTTAGCCTGAACACCGCGATCATCTCCGATCGAAGCGGAAAGAGGAAACTGAAACACCTAGACAAGCTCAAATTGAAGGACTCCGGACCTAAGGGAAGTAGCCAATGACAGGCTATACCCAACACCACCCATGGGCTTACCCAGCGACCGAAGCCATCCTGCCAGAAGATTGAACAGCTGGACCAGACATAAGAACATTGTAAACCTAATCTTAAGCCTAGTATGTAACATAGAAATAGTTTAGAAGTAAGTTAGCTAGAGTATCGGAAGAGCGACCGCGTGGAAGGAATGCGCAGCACATTAAGGCCCATTCAAATTTTCATACGCTTGCCCCCGATACCCGGAGCCAGCGTCTTGGGGGAAGGTGTTACGAACGGCCCTTTTTTCATATTTTCCAAACTCAATGCTATTGCAAGTAGGGGCAGTCAGCGCATTCCTGCACGCGCGCGCTCGATCGGATGCAGAGCAGGAAACGAGTCAGCGGCTTGCAGAAAACCCCGCCGTCGAGCAACCCGAGGTTTCTTTATCGAAACCGAGGTGATTGCTAGTCAGTCGTTTTTAACACCGAAAGTGAACAAAGTGGTCACCCTCCAGCATCGCTCGCTAGCCGCACCTAACCGGCCACAGGACTCTGCCAGAAGGACAAAGGTGTGAAGCAATCCAGGGCGTGAAGTAACAGAAGGTCAACTCGACAGCTGACGTTAGCTGAGACGCCCGGCATAAGCTGCACCTATCGAATCTAGCGCGAGCTGTCTTGAGTCGGTGGGTTCTTGGAGTCGGCTCGAGTGACGCTCGGAGTTAATTCGGTAGACTCATTTCCTTCTCTGCCATCCATATAATTCATTTCTTTCTTATATCTGTCTTATCATATTCCTATATTATATCTCTATCTAATAACAATTTCTTTGACATTTATTTATTATATCTTTATAACTAATCCACGTAGTCTCTAGTATAGTTTAGTGTATTTCATAATCTACTTAGTATTGATTGGGATTTTCCCTTTTATTCCAAATAAAACTATATCTATTCGCAGGGCCGGAACTACACTAGGGCAGGCGGGGCAATGCCCCGGGGCCCCCGACCCGAAGGGGCCCCTTGGCCGAGGATGAAAAAAAAAATTTGAAAAAAAAATTAGATCAACCGGATCTAAAATTGAAAAAAAAGTTGAATAAAAAATAAAAATCCATTAAAAAAATTCATAAATGGCGGGGGAGGGGCCCCAAATTTTGTTTTGCCCCGGGGCCTCCTCAGTCCAAGTTCCGGCCCTGTCTATTCGTATATTTATACTCATTTGTCTCATTAAGTCAATCCACACAATCACAGGTGTCCTTAGGACTTAATTCAAGCAAACCCACGAGAGTAATCTTCAGCCGCTCGGAGGCTGCTCTCTTAAAATTATTATAAAACATTGACACCCGAAGCCTTCAGCTCGGGTGCCCGTAACAGTAGCGTTAGCTGCGCGCTCGACGATCGGAGAGTACTTCAACGACGGAAGAAAATCGCTTCTGCTGCGGCTGCTAGGATAAAGGAAGGTTCACTCTCTATGGTGCCGCAATAGATGATTCAATGTCAGTCCAAAAATAACTTTTGTCACCTACATGTAATTTCTACTTGAAACTTTGAAGGCATTTTTCTCAGAAGCACGTTTTCGTAATCGGTGATCACTGTAATTCCGGAACGGTTTGACCGATCGCTTTTAAATTTTCATCACTCATTCTATACGTAATTGTCCCCTGGATGGACGAAGGATTTTTATCTGCGAGGAATAGTTTTTATTTTGGAGCCGAAAATATGAGTGAAATTTTGGTCGAAACAACAATTTTGACTTTGAACATCCGCCATTTGATGAAAATTCAGAAATTTCATTAGCCCTTCGTCCATCCAGGGCCCGATGTGATTCACTAATCATCCCCGTTAACTTTTTCGGCTTCAGATGATCGAGTGATAAGCAGCAGTGATCACCGAATAACGTGTTTTTTTTTTGGGCCCATCGCAGACTGGCTTTATCTCGCTTATTTGTCACTATTTTTCAATTTAAAATCCATTCCATACGTGGTGATGTACCATACGAGGAGGTACAATGCAACCGATTGGGAATAGTACATTGTGTATCAAGGGCGGAAAGAAGGCTATTTCAACGAGTGTGAAGATGGCTGCCCGAGCGAAGCGAGGGCTGCTATCATACGAGTCAAAATCGCCTTCCGCCCGTAATGGACACGATTTTTTTCGTCCGACTTCCTTCTTTGAAAAAGCGGCTTTTTAAAGTACGTGAAGTAGGTGTAGGGTGGCCGGTGCAGGTCGGCAGCGTTGCACGTGGGCACTGCGAGCGGGCGGACATGGAACTTTGCGCCCGCTAAAAGCGCAATCGGCACTGGCCTGCAACGGGCCACTTTGCGCCTCCTTTACGTGCACGAAAAGACGCGTTTTCAAGGGGGGGGGGGGTCGAACGAAAAAAATTTTCCTGTGTATTTAGATGGGAATTCGAAAAGACCGTTGAGACACCCCTTAACATCGTTCTACCCTATTGAAAAAATCCAAGTGGGACACATAGGAACCCATATGGTTTTTCTGGGAAACCACATGGTTTGGCTGGGAACCCACATAGGTTTGTTGGTCACCCATATGATTCTGCTGGGAGCCCACATGGGAGTCTTGAAAATCTATGTGGGATTTGCAGGAACCCGCAATTCCAACTCCTCGAAATATGTATTATTTATATGGAAAAACATTTATCAATAAATAATGAAACCTGTTTTCAGAAAAAAATCTCAAAAAAGCGTGTTTTTTTGGCGTTACAAGTAGCCCTCACCCCTTAAATCATGAAGGTACCCAGATAACAAAATGTCCTTACAGTGATGGCGTATACGCGTACGTACGTACGTACGTACGTGGCACGCACGTGTGCGGATGTACACAAACGATAGCGGTAAGTGTCCCGCCCGATGATATGCAATCGATCATACATCTTCTTTTGAGTTGGCAATACCCTAGGCAATAGTAGATTTCTATTTTATGGGCAATAGCTGACTCGAGAGCCCCCACGACAAATTAAAAATTTAGTCTGTCAAAACGTCAAAACGTCAAAATGTCAACCAACATAACCAACCAACGCGTTAATCATTTTCGATAAGGATGACCGCAATTTAATCATTCATTCAACAGTTTTATTTATTAAGCATGACAGATTAGAATAAAACTCTTAGAAATTTAAATGGGCATAAAATATGCAATAATTAACAATATCTTTGGGAAGTGCTGGTAAATAAAACATGCCGCAATTTAATGTAATCGTATAACGAATTACTTATACAATTTCAGACCATATGTAAGTAATTTAAAACCTATTTATAAAATAGTTAACAGCGCAACGCTACTATAATCTCAGTCATCAATATCCATTCGATTATATAAACATGAAAATATGAGCTATATAACCTATTGCAGTTTAACGCAGGTTTTATATAAGCTATGCACCTCTCTATCGCAGAATAACATGAGCATAAAATTGAGCCTTGTTCGCTGATCTTCACATGCTGCATGGACTTCTGGATGCTGAGTATACCAGTCGCGCACGATTAGCGCCATATGGACGGCGCTGTTGTGTTCAACAACGCCAATGATAGGCATTTCATCTG
Organism: Tenthredo mesomela; assembly: GCA_943736025.1. NCBI lineage: Eukaryota > Metazoa > Arthropoda > Insecta > Hymenoptera > Tenthredinidae > Tenthredo > Tenthredo mesomela. Next base: position 14,186,877 of record OX031014.1, on the reverse strand, counting down.
CGGGATATACAGCCCTCACAGAAGGTATCATCACTTCTTCCAGAATTTCGATGTAATAGTCCGCATGCACATTGCGGAGGATCTCCACAAGCTGACCCGGACCAGTACTCCTCATCCAAACCCAGAACCCAGCAGTGACTCGTCCGCTCTTATTTCTGGGAAGGACGTTGGCCGGGTGATAACGTTGCCCACGTTCCCTCCATACTTTTCGTCGACAATCTTTGTTTGTGGAGAAAACTTAACGAATAACAAATTATAACAAATTACCTTTACAATTTCAGACTTCATCTAAAAGTAATTCTAAACCTATTTATGAAATAATGCAGTGTATACGGGCCTTGTTTGCAGCTCTTATTTTCAATAAGGATGACAATTTGATCATTTATTCAACCATTTTATTTATTAAGCAGGACAAATTAGAATAAAACTCTTAGAAATTTTAAATGGACATAAAATATGTATTAATGACCAATATCTTTGGGACGTGATGATAAATAAAACATACTACAATTTAATGTACACTATTTAATCATACTACACTTTGACTAGAATATGGCAGGTTCTATATAAACTATCCGCCTCTCTATCGCAGAGTAACATGTGTATAAAATTCAGCGTCCTAAGCATTTCATACTTTTAAACTTTACTGAGAGTCTCACTTTGACTCGAACGCATTGGAAGAATGGGGTAGTGAATCCAACGTTTGCAAATCAATGACATATTACAATGCACGGGGCTCTGCAGTATAAATACTGTGCGAGACCGTGTCGTACGGCGGCCTTTACCGATGACAAAGTTTTCTCCGCAGACAAATCGTTGGTTCATTCCCACCAATAATTATTACTAAAGAACAGATACATGTAATAGAATATCGAAATATTTAAAAATAAAAATTATACTATACACGTAATTTCAACCGAGCAATAAAATTTTGAAAAGAACAGTGCGTTTTACATTAAGATATTACGGCCAAAGCATTTGAAAAAATGAGTTGACGGAAAGTAAGCAACGCTATAACAACATCGTTATGTCATCTTTACCGATGAGAAAGTTTTCTCCACAGACAAAGATTGTCGACGAAAAGTATGGAGGGAACGTGGGCAACGTTATCACCCGGACAACGTCCTTCCCAGAAATAAGAGCGGACGAGTCACTGCTGGGTTCTGGGTTTGGATGAGGAGTACTGGTCCGGGTCAGCTTGTGGAGATCCTCCGCAATGTGCATGCGGACTATTACATCGAAATTCTGGAAGAAGTGATGATACCTTAGGTCATACCCCGGCACACTCATTAGTCGAAAGAGTCTAAGATGTAAATCCACTTAACCCGTTCACCGGCAGTAATCCTTTTAACGCCATTTCTTGGATTTTGGTAGGTATGAGTGGGGATATGCAAGTATGAAAAGACCTGGACGGTCTTACGCAGTTGTTGCCGTCCCAAATAGACCGCACACCCCTTAGTTCCTTTTATTTCTCCTGAACGCTGCCCCTACCATCGCACTTCCAGGTAAGGACGGGTGACCGTTTTCAGGTAGACCGAGGGGACTTCGGGTCGCACGAATTGTCACTTAGAGCTGGGCCTGCTCCGAAGAGCACAGTGAGGCCGGGGTATGCCTTAGGTAATTCGTTATACGATTACATTAAATTGTGGCATGTTTTATTTACCAGCACTTCCCAAAGATATTGTTAATTATTGCATATTTTATACCCATTTAAATTTCTAAGAGTTTTATTCTAATCTGTCATGCTCAATAAATAAAATTGTTGAATGAATGATTAAATTGCAGTCATCCTTATCGAAAATGATTAACGAGTTGGTTGGTTATGTTGGTTGACGTTTTGACGTTTTGACAGAATAAATTTTTAATTTGTCGTGGGGGCTCTCGAGTCAGCTATTGCCCATAAAATAGAAATCTACTATTGCCTAGGGTATTGCCAACTCAAAAGAAGATGTATGATCGATTGCATATCATCGGGCGGGACACTTACCGCTATCGTTTGTGTACCTGCACACGTGTGCCCTCACCTCACCAGACATATGTGTGTCATCAATTGAGACGCATATCGCTCGCACGTCATGAGTAAGGATCGTGAGCAACGCACACCGCTAGCATATCGTGAGAATCAGTGGCAATGCGTCAAGGCTTAATAGAGCGCGAAGTAGCAATTTGCGCACGAGTGTGAAGGCCCGAACGAGCCCGAAGGCGAGCCGAAGGTAGCGAGCGAGGCGCCTACACACGAGTAAAGGATGGCTGCCTTGGGCTCGTGTATCAAACTCTATTTCTCTTGAGGTTATTGTCGTGTAACTTTTTTTTTCGACATTTTTCCTTGAATTTTTTATTGAGAATAGCACCAATAATTAGCTGCAAAATAAGCCCAGGATGATCGCAATTGACCGTCTCAAACTTGAGATAAAAATTTTTGAATTTTTTCGAATTTAACATGTGTTGAAATGCAGATTCACCGGTTTTAATTATTAAAAAACAAACAACTCGACATTTTTCGATAAAAAAAAAAAAAAAAAAAAACACGGTTCAGAAATAGGGTCAATCAATATGATGGAAAAAATTGATATTGATTGACCGTTTCGTCTTCGAGAAATCATTATAGAAAATTAGTTTTTTTTTTCCAATCGGCGGAACGAGTGAGTTCAGTACGCGAGACCTGGCAACAACGCAGCTTTGATTCGGTGGCGAGGATGTATTTGAAGTAGTCGGCTTACAGTGAGTAGTCCAAAACAAAGAGAGAGACACACTGCTCGTGGTTACCACGATCGACACTGTTCGGCGTTAGCTGTATGCGCACGTATCCATGTATCGTACGGTCGTGTATGTGTGAGCCGAGTGGAGCTGTACATCATCAAAAGTTTTTGTTGTAACCCGGGTCTTTTGTTTAGCGTAATACCTACCCAAGGCGTTCAAAATTTTACGTGTGACTATCTCGGGCCAACAACCTTAACAAATACAACGAAAAATCCTCGCTGTGCGCTGTCTGCAAGCACGAAAGCAGGTTTGAGCGTACCCGTGCGGGTAACACTTTCGAGCATCGCTGGCGATGCGGTAATAGTAGATTACGATACAAGTGACAAGAAGACGAGTGCGAGGATCAGGTACGCGCACTTGTGTCGTATGCTATTTTTTGTAACGAGTCGTGAGAAGTTCGACCCAAAGATAGTGTTTTTGTGTCGATATTCGAAACCATAACCAACTCACCACTTGTTCCGTTCGATGGCGCTAGTTATGCTCGTTTCGCTCGGATTAGCGTTAGGTAATGAACATTACCTAACGCTAACGTACATTACCGCACGCTCTCCGCCCGGTTTGGCAATCGGCAATTTCGCGCACCCTCTACAGTGCGCGAAGTCGAACTTCCCATGCAAGTGTTACAAAATAGTATATTACTCACCTAGGGAGGGACAGTAGGCTAACCCAAACTGTGTGTGAGATTGACACCCGAGCCGAAGGCGAGGGTGACAAAAACGCAGTTTGGGATGGCCTTTTTCACTCCCGTGTGAGGTATACTATTTTTCAGCACCCCCTGCATCGGAAAGTACGACTTTCGCTCCCTTGCGTGAGCGGGTGGTAGAAAATAGTATACCTCACACGGGAGTGAAAAAGGCCATCCCAAACTGCGTTTTTGTCACCCTTGCCTTCGGCTCGGGTGTCAATCTCACACGCAGGTTGGGCTAGCCTACTTTCCCTCCCTAGGTGAGTAATATACTATCGCATACTGCTAGCGGTGTGCGAAATTTTTTTCGTACACCGGTGCGCGAAAGTCTGACTTCGGTGCCTGTAGACGGTGCGCAAAAGAGGACTTTCGGTGCATGTGTTAAGAAAAAATATTTCAGAAATAAATGAAAACCGCCCATGTAGAAATTGTCTGTTTAACCCATTTTTTTAAAAAGGTGCTAGTAAGGTCCTGATCAGGATTCTGTGATAGTGGGATGTCACAGCGGTCCCTATTTGGCCCAAACATGGTACGAGTCAGGCTGCCCTTTTTATTAATATGGCGCACTAACGGGGCCCATACTCAAGGCTTTGATCCGGTACCTACCAGACAGAGTACTTCTACCGGAAATAGAAAAGTGCGCCATCGGTGTTAATCATACACTCAGAGAAAAGTCGATAGTGATATCAACTAAAAAAGGTCAACTATTTAAAAATAATTTCTAGTACTAGTTATTGTAGTACGTATAACTATTTAGTACTTGCTAAAACTTAATCGAATTGATTAGTACAACAAAAACTTTCTAGTAACCTAAAATTGTTGATGTAACTAAAAAAATTGAGTTAAGCGTGAAGTGAGTTTCACTTCACGCTCACTACGCGGCGCACCAACTCGCTTTGCTCCCACTACCACCAAACTAGGACTACGCTTCGTATATATGTATATTAGGGTGTGCAAAAAAAAAAATTATTTTTATTTCTCGTTTTCCATGTAAAAAATGATTCCTTTCATGAATTTTGAGAAACGTCGTCGAAGGGGGGCGCTGACAAAAAATGTTCAAAGGTGTCTCAGTCGACCAGAAATCATAGTGATTGAGGCACCTGCTTGACTCAATTGATCGAAATCCCCTTTCGCGAGGTGAAATTTCACAGCAAGTTGAATGAAATCATAAGGTGGTACGGGGAATACACTAATAAAAAATGCTGTTTCTAGAAGAAAATAAAAAAAAAAAAAGTACGTGTTCATAGCTTAATTTTTAACAATTTCTATTCATTTTCTACTTATTATACCACATGCTGAAACAGCTAAATGTCATTCAATGTTTCAATTGCCGAAAGGGGAATGCTGATAATCAAGTTTAAAAGGTGCCTCATCAGTATGACTTCTGGTCGATTGAGACACCACTTCGCATTTTTTCTCAGTGCTCTCCTTTAGCAAGACTTCTTATTTTATAAAACCGCTTTGATTTTTGATGTGGGAGATCAAAAAAAAAAAAAAAAAAGCTTTTTCTTGCACACCCTAATATATACAAGTCCGAAGTTCTGACTGATGTCTACAAAACGTAATGATAAATATATGGGCAATTCCACCTCAAATCGGCCGAGAAATGACCTCGTATTTTTTGAATCGACTTAAACTTTCTTTACGTGAAATCTACGTCAAAAAAGTAGACCCATATTTTTTCGTTGGTCCAAAAAGTTTTTTTTACGTCAGTTATGAATTATCGAATTTTACTGTGAAAGTAGCGCGAGGGCGGCTTGGAGAATTAATATCTCGAGTCCCTTTCACCGTAGAGAGATGTTTCAAAACGCGTTTTAAAGGCGATGAAAGACACTTTTCGATAAAATTTTTCAACTTATCAAAAAATATAGTTTTGTTATTTTTATGAGCAATCAAAATGTTTATCGATTTTCTTCGCAATCTAAGGCCATTTTTAAAATTCTAAAAAAAATATGATCGCATTCCTTATTCAATTCTGAAGATGACGATTTTTTAAAAAAGATGGAGCTATTTTTCTAAGTATTTTTTTTTACAATTATTTGTCCGGCGTTGCGTGAGGTTGGCACGCCGCGCGCCTCGCTACTGCCGCATCGTACGGGGCTCGGCCAATGGCGTGACGCGCGGCTTTCCATACATGGAATAACGTGGTAGTAGCAAGGCGCGCAGCGCGGCAACCTCACGCAACGCCGGACAAATAATTGTAAAAAAAATACTTAGAAAAATAGCTCCATCTTTTTTAAAAAGTCGTCATCTTCAGAATTGAATAAGGAATACGATCATATTTTTTTTTAAATTTTAAAAATGGCCTTAGATTGCGAAGAAAATCGATAAACATTTTGATTGCTCATAAAAATAACAAAACTATATTTTTTGAAAAATTGAAAAATTTTATCGAAAAGTGGCTTTCATCGCCTTTAAAACGCGTTTTTAAACATCTCTCTACGGTGAAGGGGACCCGAGATATTAATTCTCAAAGCCGCCCTCGCGCTACTTTTACAGTAAAATTCGATAATTCATAACTAGCGTAAAAAAAAACTTTTTGGACCAACAAAAAAATACGGGTCTACTTTTTTGACGTAGATTTTACGTAAAAAAAGTTTAAGGCGATTCAAAAAATACGAGGTCAAAAAACACCCAACATTGGCCGATTTGAGGTGGAATTGCCCATATGTATATTTATGTGAATTCATATATAATTGATTTTATTTTCATAATTGATTTATCTAGAAATAGTAAGTTCAACTATTTTTAGATTTTTATCATAACTATATAGTGAAGCGCTATTTAACTATAAATTCATAGTTAACTCGACTGTTTTTTTCTCTGAGTGTATGATCTAGTTATACAGGAGCCGGTGCCATGTTCCTATGAATTTTGTGCAATACACAAGTGAATAATGGGTAAACACGCAAATATGGACTTACAGAAACGTAAGCGAAAATACGATGTCCCTTAATATTTATTGTGCGCATTATTCCATAATTTATTACACGCATAACTTTGTAATTAAATTCTCAGGACGCCTACCGGTAGGCAACCGATGCCTACACGGCTGCCCCACCACACCGTGCGCGCCCGCCTCTACGAACGACCCGCGCTCCGAGGCAGGCTGCTGGCCGGACTTAAGCCTGGAGCACATACTTTTAGTTTCGGCTCACCTACAGAGATCGTGACCAGTGTACAGTCACTCACACGCAGCGCCGACCAATCATAGCTATGTGTGAACGATCGTGGCGCCTGTAGGTGAGGCAAATACGGAACACGAAAAGTCTGTGCTCCAGGCTTTACGCGCGACGCCACAACGCGGCGCCAAGTCAACCTCGGTTCTCGCGATAACATTGATACCAGCGCTGAATATGGGGTGGTCTCCCTCAAGCGGGACACTTTTCTGCGCATAGGTCACCGATGTTGGTGCCACGCGAGATTTTGACTCTTAACCAATCCCTAACAAGAAAGCTAGAGCCATTCGCCTTGGTATCAAGTGGTTCGGAAGTTATTCGAAGTTCAAAATATGAAAAAAAATTGTTTTCGAGCGCACGGGACGATCTTTAGGCGTACGTAACTTCGGTTTGAGCGATCATACAGATGTTTTCCACTAGTGATTCGGAATCGCAAGACGTTCACTTTCCACGCTGTGAGCTCAGAAATTGTTGAGAAGAAATTCTTGACTACGATTTCTTCAAAAAAACTTTTGTCTTCCAGTTTTCGAAACGAAGGTCATAATTTTTGTTGATGAATATTTTACTGAAGGTAGTCCTTTGAATGCTAAAGGATCTCGGAAATTTGAGGGAGGGTGTTCGGCCTCGTTTTTGTTCAAATAATTCGACGATAAATTTCAATTATTGGAGTAACGCGCCTGGAGTCTTTTTGTTCAACCAATAGGGCATAACTTTCACTGTACAGATTTTAAGGAACTTGACGTATTCTGAAAAATTGCTATTAGAGAATCACAGAATTAAGTTATTTTCGAATCGATTAAAAAAATGGCAGTTTTCGTCTCCTTCGCGATAAGTTTCAGCAGTCGAGCGTAGACAAATCCATGGACAAAACCCTACAGCTCCGTTTGCCATGTCTTACTTGTCGCTGGACAAAATTTCAGTTCATTCTACGTCCGTACAATTTTTCGCAAGAGTCGCCAGTCTGCAACAATGCTAACAATTAATTGGGATTGATTTGAAGATAACATGATTTTGTGATTCTCTGATAGAAACTTTTCAGAATACGTCAAGTTCCGTAAAATCTTTATAGTGAAAATTATGGCCTATTGGTTGAACAAAAAGACTCCAGGCGCGATACTTCAATAATTGAAATTCATCGTCGAATTATTTGAACAAAAACGAGGCCGAACACCCTCCCACAAATTTCCGAGATCCTTTAGTATTCAAAGGACTACCTTCAGTAAAATATTCATCAACAAAAATTATGACCTTCGTTTCGAAAACTGGAAGACAATAGTATATTGTGTACCAAGGGCGTAAAGTGAGCTTTTTTAGACCGAGTGTGGAGTTTGCAGTACTAGTCGGAGGCGAGGGAGCACGAGTCGAAGACGAGTGCATCCGCGAGCCGAAGACGAGTACTGCAACCACACGAGTTCAAAAAGCCCACTTAGCCCTTGGTACACACCATATTTTTTGTAACGCATGTATTGATTTCTGCGTTTTTTGTGCTTATAAGCGGCATATATATATATATTAGTATATTGTGTAGCAAGGGCGTAAAGTGGGATTTTTTAGACCGAGTGTGGAGTTTGCAGTACTAGTCGGAGGCGAGGGAGCACGAGTCGAAGACGAGTGCATCCGCGAGCCGAAGACGAGTACTGCAACCACACGAGATCAAAAAGCCCACTTAGCCCTTGGTACACACCATATTTTTTGTAACCCATGTATTGATTTCTGCGTTTCTGTGCCTATAAGCGGCATATATATATATATATATATATATATATTATTGAAGAAGCGGGCAATAAAGAATCCTTTATTGCCCGCTTATTGAAGAAGCGGGCAATAAAGAATCCTTTACGCCCGCTTATTGAAGAAGCGGGCAATAAAGAATCCTTTACGCCCGCTTATTGAAGAAGCGGGCAATAAAGAATCCATTATTGCCCGCTTATTGAAGAAGAGGGCAATAATGGATTCTTTATTGCCCGCTCTTTTCAAGTGGTCAATAAACGGCTACTTTAGGCCCTATTTTTAGGTCAAAAAAACGCAGAAATCATGCATGTGTTACAAAAAAGTTTTTAAACAAAAACCGTAGTCAAGAATTTTTTTTCAACAATTTCTGAGCTCACAGCGTGAAAGGTGAACGTCTTGCGATTCCAAATCACTAGTGGAAAACATCTGTATGATCGCTCAAGCCAAAGTTACGTAGGGGAGACCGGGTACAAAAGTAACAGCGGGTCGAAAGTAACAAGGCCTCCTACAACGCACACAATCAAATCTAGAAGTTGTGCTTTACATGATAGTAAGCGTGTTCGATACTGCTTCAGTTTGAGCGATCGATTGCGCCCGTGCGTGAAATTTACACGTTTTAGTGGAGATTTTGTGTTTTTCGCCGACTCACATAATTTTTTCCATTCTTGGTATTCTTATGAAAACCTGTAGTAAATATGTAAATACTACATTGAATTTTTGCCAGATTATTCTTCAAAAGTTGCTTTATTAGTGGCTGTGTAGAAGTTCTATGTTCTGTTTTTTGTTTTGAAGTTATGATTTTTTTATTCTGGAAAATGAGGTTGGGGACGAAAGTAACACAACACTATACGGGGACAAAAATAACATTTTCATAACACGCGCACCGAAAGTGGGGTTTTTTTGTCCTCATTTGAGAGCGGAAAATAAGTCTTTTTGAGTCAGGATCCAATTCGTTAGTTTTTCAGGTCCTAGGACAAAAATGCTGGTCAAAAATGAAAATATTTGTCCTCCAGTTCCGAACGTTGCCACCATGCGGTGACGTCGATTTTGGTCGATCGGCTATCCAGTTAGAATATATATTAGTGGGTTACCTGAATCCTGACTCAAAGACTGATTTTCCGCTCTAAATGAGGACAAACCCCACTTTCTGTGCGCTTGTTATGAAAAGTATGGTATGCAGCATGGACAGATTGACAGTAATTTTTGACGCGGGCGAAGTTGGCTGCACTCGACTGTGGCTCGGGCTTCGCCCTCGCCTTCGTCTCGTTCAGCCAACTTCACCCTGGTCAAAAATCACTGTCGTTCGGTCCTTGCAGCATAATATACTAATGTTAACCAGGCATTACCTATTGTAATTTTCTCATCCATTTTTAGAATAAAAACAATAAAAATAATAATAACAATAATAGTAATAATAATAATAATAATAATAATAATAATAATAATAATAATAATAATAATAATAGTTAAGAAAATGAATATTTGAGTTTTGTTCTTTCATAAATATTCAATAATTTGTTGATTTATTATAAATGAAGTTTATCTGATGATATTATAATATTTTTTACTTCGTTATAATCAATTCTGTGAAATCCTGTAAAAGTAAATATCTGTTTTCCTCAAATAATCCCGAAAGAAAAAGATGTTACTTTCGTCCCCATAGTGTGTTACTTTCGTCCTGACGCTGGGGACGAAAGTAACAATTGACACTTTTTTTTTGCAGCTTTGTAATTGTTAGAAGCCAAGATGTATTGAATAAAATTATAATGTACATTTGTAGAGTATAAACGAAAGTTTCATAGGGCTATATTCGTTTTATCGAAAATATGATTGATAGCTAGAAATGAGAGTAAAAGTACAAAGTGTTACTTTTGTACCCGGTCTCTCCTACGCCTAAAGATCGTCCCGTGCGCTCGAAAACAGATTTTTTCATATTTTGAACATCGAATAACTTTCGAACCTCTTGATACCAAGGCGAATGGCTCTAGATTTCTCGGTGGGGATTGGTCAAGAGTCAAAATCTCGCGTGGCACCAAAATCGGTGACCTATGCGCAGAAAAGTGTCCCGCTTGAGGGAGACCACCCCATATAAAACCCGGCATCCTACCACATGACATCGACCGATCGACATCGATCACTACCGGCTTACGCTAGCAAGTATCATGCAACAACGTTCCAGAGTTATGTAACCAACCGGTCATGACTGAATAAAGACGCTTAACGATTAAATCAATCTGTCGGCCTTTTTGGCTAATGCCACCTATCCCCGAAACTCCCCACTCCCCAGCAGAGCTACAAGCAGCACCTCCACCGGAGACGGAGTAGTTACTTCACCTCGTGAGTCGACAACACGGACTTAGGATTAGAGGGACGGAGCATAAGCTAGTGATGTGGGGCGACGAAGTGAAGCGTGGGACGGAAGGAGGGAATAACACACAGACAATACACAACCACGCCTGACAACCATGCCCTGTGAGCAGTTCGCGCGCTAAATTCAAAGATGTGTGAACGGTTGGCGAATTTCAACAATTTTTCGCTGCACATAGCACCATTTTCACTATTCTAATCGTAATCAATCATGCAATGATGCAGTTACTTGTTTCGCGAATTTTCAGCAATTTTTGAACCTTTGTGAGAGGTTAGAAATTCTCTCGCCACGGCGGTTTATATTGTTTTGACGGATAGTTCATGCTCACAGTAGGCGGCGCTGCGTGAATTCCCCCCTTACGTCTTACGCTTCACCCCATAAGCGTTATGCTCCGTCCCTCTATTCCTAAGTCCGTGGCCAACAATCACCGAAGACACCCCCGTCTCGCCCGAACCCTTGTCCTCGGTATATCCTCATTGATTGGAGAGCCCCTCCATCTAAAGGCCCCTCTCCATATCAAATTTTACACTTATTCATAAGTGCGGGTTTTAGCAGGGACCTGGAAAGGTCCTGAAAAGAACCCGCATTATTATTAGGGTAGAAAAAAAAACGGCCTGATTAGGGCCAAGCCAGATTCTTTCTTAGGGGTCTCATCGTTTCGAGCGTTACAGAACTAGTAAGGTCCTTACAAGTTTGCCTAGTGGGGACCTGATTTATACTATGGTATACTAGCTAGGGATTTACAATTGCCCTATTGAAATTTTCATACGGGCCAATCAATTTTTGAATTCACTTATTTTTTTTCCAAATTTTGACAAGGATCGATCCTGTAAAAAATTCGTCACGAATTCTGATTGTATAGTAATTCGTCTAAACTAATCACAGTGAATGAAATTCCAATTACACAATATATAATTATAGCTGCAAGATCGACAATTTGTCGATCATAATAATTATTTCGATTAATATGATTCATGTACTTTCATCGCGGTCAGTGCGAATTGTACTTCAGATCTTCTCTTCTCAAATATAAATATTGGTGACGTTAGAAGTTATGAAAAAAGAATTTGATTAATTAAAAAATGTTCAATCAATATTTTCAAAGAATATATTTTGCAAGGTATTTCAGAATTAATCTCACGATGTCTTCACAGCATGCATCGCATCGTACCGACATTACGTGACTGCACATGAGATGGTGGGATTCGACTCATAACGCATGCTGCGATCTACCAATTATCTGCTACGTCCCTAATGACCTCTTCTGAGTAAATAAAAACATTGCAAATAGAGTATCTGAATTGAATGAAGGATACTTCATCTAGAGTCACTCATGCGTACGGCATTTTGTTTTCTTATTCTTGGCGAGGGATCAATCGGACTCCCAACAAAGCTGTTGAAGGGTCATCAGTATTATTCCTCATATTTTCAGTATTACTAGATCGTATCGCACATTACTTGGCGTTCGTCCAACCAGTACCTATTACAAATGTACCGTAGTATGGTGCTCTCAGTATCTTCTTGCTAAAAACGATCACTTTATAAAGTCCGCTATTGAATAGAGATTTACATTGTACGAAATATAACAAAACTCTGTGAATCGATATACTTTTTCTTCTCGCTTTCGGTAGGGTCATAAGACTTCCTATGGATGGCATTGGGAAGTCGAGTAACTCAACTTGGCCGCCCTCATGCGACCAAACAATGTGAATACAGCTATGCTAGATAAATTAGCAGTGACACATATATTGTAATCTGTTAATTATACTGCAGTGTCTCGTTCTCGATGATAATAATGTAGTCATGCTTGTCATGCCTGCAACCACAACATTTAACGCTAATATAATTCAAAAATTGGCGCCACCCGCCATCTTGATGCTCTCAGTGGCTCTCTATCTTCATATTGTTTCGTTGTGCCGTACGACCATAACGTTTATTTCGCAGCTCTCAAAGTTTTTTCAAGTTTTTATAAAATTACAGCTTTTATCCTTCGAACAAGATGCCAGATATGAAGAGGAAAAGACGCTTGAGATTTCAATCACACGAGGACCATCATTCCAAGCGTAAAAGAGATAAATAATTTGCAAGTTTGCAAGAGCAAATACATAACCTAACAAAGGTAGTTCACTTGTTGGTGTCAGGAAAGAAAGTATCCAAACACATCAGACGTAGCAAATGCAGATAATTTGGACACAATACAGCTATTGGTAAGAACATTAGGTCCTTTCAAGTGTCTCTTCGTCTATAACCTCTTTTTTCCACACGAAAATTGAGAGACATCACCCACACGGTGTCGTCAGTGTCCACACGACCATTTCGGGGAAAAAATATTACAAAGTTCAATAAGAACAAACTCATTCACAATTGCACAATAAGTGCCAATCCCTAACCCTCCCGTTTCTTCAATTTTCTAACCTCTTTTTTCCACACGAAAATTGAGAGACATCACCCACACGGTGTTGTCAGTGTCCACACGACTATTTCGGGGAAAAATGTGACAAAGTTCAGTAAGAACAAACCCATTCACATTTGCACAATAAGTGCCAATCTCTAACTCTCCCGTTTCTTTAATTTTACCTGCAGATATCGAGGAAAATAAGGTAAATGATATTCCAGAGAATACCTCAAGGAATGATCAAGAAAAAGAGAAATACCCAAAGGACACTCCTGAACATCTGAGAGTATTTTGAAAGTTCTGGGCATGGGCCCCAACGATGATAAATTTAAGAAAGTTAAATACAGAACTAAAGAACACATGGTTGAAGTGGACGAAAGAAGGTTTCTCAGAGAAGAATAAGAAGAAAATTCTTAAAATTTATGATAGAAAAGGTGGTTTCCATATCGAGGCTCCGAAACTGAATTTGGAAATAGCTACACTTCTCTCCGAGGTTGCCAAAAAGAGAGACCGACAGTAAGTTAAGCTCCACACGAGCAAGGTCTCGAAAGAGAGGTTATTTTCCATAGGTCTCACTATTCCATACAAATACTGAGAGTCAGAAGCCACACGTTTCTGACGGGGACAGTATTTTAACTCAGTTCAACAAGAACAAGTCGATTCACAATGAGCACAACAAGTGCGGTCCATTCAATTTTCCTCCCTTGTTTACTCCTTCTATTTTCGGTTATACAGAACTACGTGGGCCCAGCCATAGCTGCTCTAGGTGCTACAGTCTCGCTTCTGCTTGACCCCCCAGATGATGGAGATTTTTCGCTGATCACATAAGCCACGCAGGATAGATTTTTATTAAAAGGAAATCTTTCATCATACCGCAGTTAAATAAAAACATTAAAGCGGTGATGGAAACAATGATTTCACATGAATGGCCTTATGGACCTAATTTGAAAGATAAGGTGAAAGATGTTAAAGAAATCGAGAAGGCTTATGCTGATATAAAGGACAAGACTTCACAGAAGCAGCCATTCAAGCTTCAAAACCAGGGAAACTCCAAATACCCACCTGCAGCATACCATCAGGTGGGTCAACAACAGAAACATCAGACAAACATATCTCAAGTTACCTCAAGGGATATCAAATCCCTTTCGTTAAAAAACCTTTTCAACCCACTCCTCCAAAGGAAAAAATACCTTATGCAGCAGAAATGAGAAGATTGCAATTAATGCACTTGAAAGAAAAAAAAAAAAAAAAAGAGTGCTATCGAGGAGTATGAGGAATGTAAGGACCAACTTCGGTCGCCTTATTCTCTTGTGCCAAAACTGGATGGCATAGACCGTTTCATTTTAAATTTAAAGAACCTGAATAAGTTCATTGATCCTCTACATTTCAAATGAGACGATTTAAGATCCGCACTGAATCTAGTGGATTTCACACAAGGGGATTTCAAGATCTTATGGACGCCGATTTTTCTTCTCTGCAGATCTCAAGGATGCAGTTTTTCTAGTCTCTATACACGAAAATAATGAAACCCATTATCAATAAATCAAGACTCTAGGAAATGCTATTGAAAAAGTTCTTTCATTGCTGAACAGAGATGTAAATACCTGGGTTTTATTATTATTTCAGTCGATTTTTCAGTAAACCTGACTGATTAAAAGAAAGACCCAATAGTAGGTCTTCTAAATGAGTTTAAAGTTGACAGGACATCTCCGATGTTAATGGTGGAGATTACGAAGGAAAGATTTTTATAACTGAATCCAGGATGAAGGATCTCGGATGGTGGAAGACTAATACTACCATAGGTTCCAATCCAATAAAAAACTCAAGTTTTTTCCAATGAATTATTTTCTGACGCCTCATTGTCAGGTTGGGCTGCTCGTGCCATGGTAAAAGTGCCTCCGGGCTTTGGGACAACTAAGAAGGCACGAAGCATACAAATTATCTAGAATTGTTGGCCGCTTTCTTCGCACTCAAATGTTTTGCGTCAGACTTGTCAGAATGCAAAGTTTTGCTTAGATTGGATAATACCACAGCAATAGCCTAAGATAAAGCTGGTGGGGTACGACTTCCACATCTTAGTGAACTTTCAAGACGGATCTGGCAATGGTGCGATGGTGCGATGGGAGGAAGATCTGGTTAAGATCATCATATATTCCTTCCAGTGAAAACATAGAAGCGAACAGAGCATCGAGTAATGTTGATGTAGATTCTGAGTGGGAAATTTCGCAAACTGCTTTCAAACAAATTCAAAATCAGTTTGGCCCTCTCACAGTAGATCTGCTTGCCTCTCGTTTAAACAAAAAATGTAAACAATTTTATTCAAGGTCCCCAGATCCTGAGACAAGAGCTGGTAGGTAGGGGCCGATGCCCCACAATTTCTTGGAGAAATGAAAAATTTTATGCCTTTCTACCCTTCGTACTTATTTCACGTATATTACGAAAAATTATTAATGACAAAGCAAGAGGCACTGTAGTGGTACCATTGTGGCCCACACAACCGTGGTACCCTCTGCTCATATCACTACTCATTGGTCCCACCATCACTGTCAAGCCTAATATTTTATTAATAACATCTCCTTACAGAAATAAAAGTCATCCACTAGCGTCTCACCTTTCACCAGTTTGTCAGGTCAGCGTTTTTGAACCAAGGAATAAAAGAGGAATCTGTTGATGTAATGGTCAATTCCATCACGAAATCAACACTGAAACAGTACGAATGTGCCTTGAAGACTTGGTGGAATTATGCTCATTTAAAGAAGATTGATATGTTTTATGCTAAAACTAGAGAGATGATTAGTTTTCTAAGAAAGAGTCACAATGAAGGTGCAAGTTATAGCACACTCAATACTATTCGGTCCACAATATCTTTGATTAAACAGTATATGACATCAATCACACGATGGCTTAATCGCTCGTATCATGAGTGAAGTATCCAGAGAAAGACCAACTAAGCCCATATATTCTACAATATGGGATATAACTATATTACTCGAGTACATTAAAAAATTATATTCACTAAAAAGTTTAAAAATAAAGGAAACTGTAAAAAAAAAAAAAAAAAAATTAAAAGTAACAACTTTATTAGCTGTAACAACGGCACAAAGATTACAGACTTTTGCTTCCATAGAAAAGTAAAAAAAAAAAAAAAAAATCTGAAACAGGAATCAGTATCAAGATAACAGATCAGATCAAAACATCAAGGCCTGGAGCTTTTCAACCTGATCTTATTTTACCTTTTTCAAAGAAAAACTAGGTTTGTGTGTTGCCTCTGCTGATTTAGTTTATATTGAAATCACGAAGAATTCAAGGAACAATGATACCAACAACCTTTACATTGCGACAAGGAAACCGTCTGGTCCAGTGACGTCACAAACTATTGGACACTGGATCAAATCACTTCTAGGCAAGGCGGGTGTAGATACAGATAAGTTTACAGCATATAGCACGCGACATGCAGCGGTTTCAGCAGCACACAAACGAGGTGTGGATATTGACACTATAAGACGTAGTGCTGGATGGGCGTCTGGCTCCCAAACTTTCCACAAGTTTTACAACAGACCTGTTCAGACCCCTAATATGACCAGTTTGCGCGTGCAATTATTGAATAGTATATTGTATTCCTCATAAGATCATTTGAGTCCTTTCTGTCTTCTAAAGATGTTTTTTGAAAAAAGAAAAAAAAAAAAAAAAGGGAATTATCACCCATGCTCTAAAGAACTACATTATTATCATCGAGAACGAGACACTGCAGTTTGATCGAAATTATACGAAAGTGTCTCGTTTGAAGATGATAATCTCCCTCCCGTACTTACCCTATGAGCAGACACACCCATTATCATGTTCAAAAGATACTTGGTGATAATTCTACACACTTTACACAAAACAATATGAAGATAGAGAGCCACTGAGAGCATCAAGATGGCGGGTGGCGCCAATTTTTGAATTATATTAGCGTTAAATGTTGTGATTGCAGGCATGACAAGCGTGACTACATTATTATCATCTTCGAACGAGACACTTTCGTATAATTTCGATCAAACTTCGCCCGCCTTCGGCGGGCTCGTTTGATCTGTCAATTACACTGTGTGTCTCTGTTTCGTCTGGTATAGTACGTATCGTAGTACATGCAGGATGGAAAGAAAACCCGAAATTTTTTATGAATCTCGAATAAACTCGAGTTTGATAAGTTTTTTATTTGTCCGTTAACTAAATTAATAAAACACTGTTTAGCTGGAAAATAGACATGAATAAGTGATTTCTGAGGACCATGATATGCTGATATCTGATACCGAAAAAGTAGTAATACTCAAATGACCGATATCAGTGGTCATCGAACGAATTCTTATTCTAAATTCTGAATATAAATTACTTTTTCATATTCTATATTCTTCATATTTTCCACAGTACAGAAATAAAATCTAACCAAATTACGAATGACCTTATTTTGGTAAATGATGAATGTAAAGTTTTCCAGACCGCGTGTTTTGCAAGTTTCGTCGACTGTTTTTTTTTAATTTTTTTATAACCCAGCTCGATTCAATTGGGTCGGAAACATTTGAACCTAACCTGACTATACATGGTGCTGTCAATACCTTTCTGCAGTTAATGAATACTTCGGAAAGTCTGCAATTAGACGGATCGATATACTTTTGCTACCCACTTTCAGGACGTTCATGAAACTTCCTAATCGTAGGGTAGGTCGAGTAACCTAACTTTAGCGGCTACACGCGTATATGATCATAGGTTAAGGCGCACTGTTGCACTTCACATTACTTTGAAAATAGATGTTGACTTTAGGTTGGCTACTGCTGTCGCAATCTATCAGATAATCAACAAATTATCCCGAACGTGGCGAGGCACTGGGTCACGTCACTTCTCACCTTCGGCCCGAAGCGTGAAGGTCTATAGTTCTCTCGTTATAGGAGCGTTGTGCGAGGAATCAAAATTTTTGAAGTTAAAAATGAAAACTTACGTAAATTTCACGCGGTTCCAAATTCTGCTCTATTATTTCGCGAGCTTTATCGGTTTGGCGCCGTTCAGCGTGAGGGACAACAGCCTTCGTCCGGTTGGCTTCTTGCGCAAGGCCTATGTCATAAGTCTGGCGATTCTATGTTCATTGTGGTTTTATTTTGTATTCGACAACCAACGAGCACGAGGAATAGAGGTCTCTTCCGTGAATAAATTCGTCTTCGCTATAGTGCTGATTCTATCCGCGGGATGCTTCTGGGTTAATTTATTGGTTTTCGTGTTCAAGAGTAACAAATTTATTGACATAGTGAACCAAATATCCGCGATCAAAGATGGATTGAAGACCTTAGGGATCGAGGATGATAGCGGAAAAAAATGCAAGAATTTCTACGCAAAAATTATTGCAACGAACAGCATAGTTTTGTTACTGAAAATAATCAGTGCCTTTGCTCGTTATGATCATGATCATGATCACGGCACAATATTTGTAGCATTATTCTGGATTGGAAATATTGTGATAACTATCCATAGCCACAGTGCGATCTTGATCTTTGTTGAAACGATGATTTGTATCAGAAAACTGTTTGAATCTCTGAACAACAAGCTGCGAGGTACTGAGAAACAGCGGAATACGTCGGTGAGGATGAATAAAAATCACCGTATTGGCGATCAAGTAGCGCGTAGGATCATCACTGAGTCGGAAAATATTCAATTGTCCGTCGAAGACATCCAGATGATCGGAAAATTGCACAGGGAGCTTCGCGGATTAACGGATTCCGCTACTCATTTTTACACAGTTCCGATACTCTTCACTATTGTCCGACACTTTAGCAATTTACTTTCAAACTGGTACTCGATGTACATGTACGTGTTTATCTTGCACGACGTCATCCTCCCACGCCACATCCCTCTCGGGCTGGTGGCCCGGACGACGACCATAATTTTGGAATTACTTTTGATCGCACACGCGTGTACTTCGATGTCAAGAGTGGTAAGGAGTTACTAAAATTGGATTCATTATTTACTACCTTGTAATAAATTTCGATGAGTTTGTGTAAAATGGTGATTCTACTTATTGACAAATCGAGTGATGCGACTAAATAAAATGCGTTTTTCTGTTTTGGGCATAGGGCAATGCTACCAAGGCTATAGTCCACGAAGTCTGGAACGAGTTCTATCCAGAAGAACTGCAGGACGAGGTAAGTTACCAACAAGTTTATCGTGGTTAACTTATCCGGGAAAATCGGATATAAATCTGATACTCCCAAATGTTGCCCTCTTCCGAACCAATATCTCAAGTCCGAAAGATTCAATATGTTTTGTTTCTTAGAGTCAGTCAGCTCATATTATACTATCGCTCGAGAGATCGTAGTACTTTGGTTCATGACGAATACGTAGCTATCGTTTGATACCTTTTCGCAATTCGAGTGGGGTACCCCCGAGAACGGAAGCTTCCGCTATATATATTGACCGTATGAAACCGTCGTAAAAGATTCACGATTGCAATGATTTTTCATATCGTACTTAGGGGCCGTCCATAAATTACGTAACGCACTTTTTGGGCGATTTTGACCCCCCCCCCCCCCCCCCCCCCCCCCAGGAGGTAACGTAACACCAGGATTTATTCTCATGTGTCAACAATGACGATTTTCATAATTTCCAACGATTTTAATAATTTCCAACGATTATAATAATTTCGAATGAAAAATCAATTTTTTCACGAAAAAAGCAAGAAGTTGCGTTACGTGACAGAGCCCCCCCCCCCTGTAACGCTGCGTAACGCTCGGTCAGACTCCCCCCCCCCCTCCCCTAAAGTGCGTTATGTAATTTATGGACGGCCCCTTATTCAATCAAACTTTTTTCATATAATATTCACTCGAAGTACGACGCATCATATTAACTGTTGCAGCTCTGCAAGTTGTCTCTTCAACTGCTGCATAGACCGGTCGCTGTGTCTGCCTTCGGGATCCTTGATCTGGGTTATTCGCACCTCTACAAGGTAAGAACCATCTGTTCAGTGTATTCAAAGCATATATCGCAGCAATTCATCAGTTGCCCTCTGAGAATTTCATCGCGGTATTGTTGTGCCATTAGTATGCATATCTTTCGGTGATTATGTGATAAGATCAGTAACAGCGATTGGTGACCGGGATGTAGATCAATGGACGTGGTAGCGGGTGGTAGGAAATAGCAACTGTGAGATGAAGGTAGCCTTGCGCTACAGTCCACCAAACGTGGGTTTCAGAGAAGATTTTGAATACTTCTCGATGGGAAAAAAATCTGAAAAAAATCAAGCATGTAGCGATCCTCGGAAGATTGATTTCGCATCATAATATCATTTCACCTAAATCGTAATCATTTTCACTTAAAAAAAAGTTGGGTCATCGGCTAATTTCTTGAACAGTTTTTTTTTCCCGTCAATTCGTTGATAACTTTTTTGAATTATTATCATGCAAAATCAATCTCCGCAGGATCTCCTACATCTCGATTTTTTTCAAATTTTTTTCCCCCCGAGAAGTACTCAAAATCTTCTCTGAAACCCACGTTTGGTGGACTGTAGCGCAAAGACCACCTTAAGCGTGAAGAAAAATTGCAATGGTAGACGATTGAATTGCAGAATCATTTTATAATTGCTATTCGTAAAGCATCACTATATGTACGTTAGTCAACACTACCGAAGTTATCTCCTTTACTATTTTATATTATTTTACTTATTCACAGATATTCTGCGCCCTTGCAGCGTACTTCATCATTATGATACAATTTGACACATCGCAACCAAATGTCGGTACCTAGGAGAAGCACGAAGAAATGGGATATTCTGCACATAAAAGTGAAATAGCTTTTCCGAACTTATAAAGATGAGCGATTCCGAAAGTCATCCAAGCTTAACTTTTTCTATTGTCGAACGTATACATGCAATTCAGAAAACCATTACTATTGCAATATACTGTGACGTAAGTTCTGAATGATATATTGATTGTTTGCACCGTGTTTAGCTATAGCTGTGGATTATACATGTTCTATGAACTGTAAACGTAACAGCACAAAGTGACAGGAAATAGTATATTGTGGATCAAGGGAAGAAAATAGGTGATTTGTACCGAGTGTGAAGTTTGCAGCCCGAGGCGAAGCCGAGGGCCGTACAATCACATGAGGTAGAAAGCACCTATTCTTCCTTGATGCACACGATATTTTTTATCAGAAATGCACGAAAACACCGATTTTCCAAGCCGTATTGATGTCCGAGGTGACGTCTTGTGACAACTGTCAACGTGACCTGTGAACACAGACGGGTTTGTTTTGCTCTCATTTTTCGATTTGTTTTGTTTTGTTTTGTTTTGATGTATTAACGTGTTTATTCCGCCCGATAGCGCTTCGCAGGGAGTAAAACGCTATTTTTTCCCGCTCGCTAGGGAAGAAAATGAATTTTCTACGACAGGCGCATGCGCGAGTTCATCTTGTGTACCACGGGAGACAAACTGCCATTTTACTTTCACAGCGAGGAAAATCGGGTCTTTCGTGCATGTGTGATAAAAAAAAAATAGATTGTGTCATTTAAATGACCCGTAAAAATAAGTTGTTCTTCTGCTCTGTTATTTTATTCATGAATTAAATGTTCAATATGTTGGTAATGTGTAAAAGATGTGTGAAATATAAAAGTCAACGTCATATTCGACGGCAGTATGGAAGAACATGCTATCTCAGATTATGCTGGAAGAACGTGCTATCTCAAATTCTGCTGGAACAACGTGCTATCTCAAATTGTGCTAGAAGAACGTGCTATCTCGAGTTATGCTGGAAAAACGTGCTATCTCAAATTGTTCTCGAAGAACGTGCTATCTCAAATTATGCTGGAAGAACGTGCTATCTCAAATTGTTCTTAACCCTCCGTTGTCACACTACCAAATAATATCGCCGTTGTCACACTGGGTGGATTTCACCCAGACAGTTTTCAAAAACCGATTGTGAGCAAACTGTCCGTCCGAATTGGTTCAAAAAATTACCCAACATACTTCAAACCTTCTAAATTATGTAAAAAAAAAAAAAAATTGAAAAAAAAATTTCGCCTTGTTAAAAAAAAATCACGAAGAGGTAGAAACGCAAAAAAGACGATTTTTCGCTCAAAAAATCATAACTTTGTCAATTTTCAATATTTTCAACTAAAATTTGGACGTGATACTCCTGAGATACGCTACTTTCAGGAAAAAAATAGTACGATAGTGCGCGTTTCAAAAAAGGTATTTATTTTGACATCTGAAGAGGGTCGATTTTGGAGTATAAAGGAAAGTCGAATTATGCAAAAATATAGTATTTATTACGTTGTATCATGTTCGAGACAATTACTATGCTTCTTATAATCATTATTGTCATTGTTGATGTCATTATTGTTATTGCTGATATCATTATTTACTCAACTCCACCACATTCAATGTAATAATGAAGTATGTGTTCATCGCACATCGGCCATAGGCACCTACTACACTGCCGCTTGCGTAGATTGTATGCCATCTGAGAGCAAAAAAATTAGTTTTTCATATGAATATTCGAGAAAATAAAATAAATTGGGTACCACAGGTATACTTAAGGTTGCAGCAAGTCAACTGACAAAAAACAAAAAATAAAAAAAAAAAGTTTTTTGATTCACTAAAACTACATTATTGTCACACCTGGGTGGATTATACCCAGGCTGCGCGCGCGATCCTCTTATTCCGGTTGTCACGGCAACACTGACGCTCGATTCAAAAGACCTATGGTCCCTACTTATAGGGAAGACTCCAAACCCCAGGTGTATAACCATAGAAGTCCCATTCTCACTGGGGAAATTCTAGAAATTTAGGCCCAAAGTTGGGACATGGGTGGATTACACCCAGTGTGACGACGGAGGGTTAAAGAACGTGCTATCTCAGATTATGCTGGAAGAACGTGCTATCTCAAATTATGCTAGAAGAACGTGCTATCTCAAATTGTGTATGAAGAACGTGCAATCTCGGTGGGGGGACAAAATTCCATTGATACGACACTGGTATTCGGGGTGTCTGTAGTATAAAAAGCACTGATTTTCAATCAATCAATTGTTTCAATTTTTCTCATGTATTTAGCTCCTTTAATACCGGGATAGAAAATTCAAGATAAGTTCGAATCAACATTTTTATTTTCATTTCCGATGTATGTTATTCACATTGGATTTTCAGAACGGTCAAATTAATGTTTAAATGAAGGTTTCAAAAACCTTACGAGAAACTGAACGTCAGAAGTGTCAACTGTATACGTGGAACTACACTCAATGTGTATCACACATGTCCCATTTTCTTCCTTTTTTAGTAGTTTAGCAATCAAATTCTCCATAAAAATCATGCACTATTATAAATGAAGTGTTCAAGTAACGTTAATAGGGGAGAGATAGGTAGCCCCGGACGGCGGGTTAGTTTTGGACACTTACGCGAATGAATTTGGGAAAAACCAGCAGTGTTAACAAAAAAGCTCTACTTTTTTGCAATAGGCACGATCGCAGGCTTGACAATTCTGATAAAATATTGCAACGTTTCAATTACAAACAAATGATGATAAAGTATTGCAATGGTTTTTAGTAACGAATAAGATCACAAACAACATTCGGTTGTTCAAGATATAAAAAAAAAAAAAAAAAAAAAAAATTTGATTTCTTAATAGGGTAAGAATATTCTTTTCACCACATCTGCATGGAAAGTACGACTTTCAGCCCTCCCCCCCCCCCCCCCCCCCCCCCCCCCCCCTCTCAGATGCGTAATATACTATTTCATGATAAAAATGAGGTCTTTTTTTTTTGTTCTTTAGCTTTGCCAAAGAAGAAATCGTTCTTTCGCTCTGAAATAATTTGCTAGCTCTGAAAAGAGCCGATTTTTTTTTTTTTTTTCCATTAGGTACTCATGACTGTATATGCTACAAATGCTACACCCGCAATAGTTTCAATTCTGTTACGTGGACTAATACGTGGACTATTATTGATCATTTCGAACATGTTGGTACAAATCAAACCAAATTGCTTTGTGATCACTGGTCACACTTTCGTAATATCTTGCTTCGAGTGTATGGGATGAAAAACAGAAATCTATTTGTGTTCCATAAACGGTTGATGCAGAATTCTCTGGAGTTGCAAGCTTGAGTCTCAAATCAGTCATAATTCGATTCAATTTCTTCGTTCGTGCATCGGTTGCATTCGAAATATTTATATTGAAATCGCCAACAATGATAATATTTGACACAGGCGATGAAATTTGTTTTGCGTGTGATACAGATTCTCTAACTAATAATTCTAATTTTTCGAACGGAGCATTCGGCGTACTATAAATGTATATTATTACAATTTCGTTAATGAGTATACCATTCACATCTATTTTTTCTTGGAAACATCTTCTGAAAAATTGTGTTACATTCGTTGTTGTTATCAATGATTCTTTTACGAATACTGCACTTCCATATGGTTTGCGCGTTCTTGAGCAATCTCTGTGGAAGAGAAATAAAAAAGATTCGATAGCTAAATAGTCCGTCGGCAAGGTCCATGTTTCAACCAAGATAAGTATATCTGAAGATAGAAAGCCTCTGTCTTTCTGTATGTCCTTTAAATGTTTATTCAGTGATCTAACGTTATGAAACATAACTATTATATTGTCAGGTTTCTTATAATCTTGCGGAAATAACAATTGTAATTTCAGAGGTTTTTCCTCGTTCATTCGTTTCATTTCTTTCTTAGCTGGATCTAGTAAGTTATATTTCGGTGCTGTGTATTTTCCTTCAATAAACAAACCATCAATCGATGTTACTCTACTAAATGCAACATACAACATTCTTAGTTCCATACGTCGCGTGCCAGTGTGGACAACAACATTTGCAAAAGTGCTGCCTTGTGATTTATGGACTGTAATACCTTCAGCCGGTACAAGTGGGAATTGTTTTCTCAGAACTTGGCAAATACTATTTTGCCTTGTTACGATAGTTCTAACGACATGTTCGATAGGCGTCCAGTTCATATTAATGTTGAAACTTTTCATGTGATTTTTCCACTTTTCTCTAGTATTGCGTCCGATGGCAGCATTTTCAAATTCTAAGTACAGTCTCACAGGTACTTTTTTATTGTCATTATTGGTACCCCAAGTGATAAGTTTTAATCTTCCACATGCTCTATTAGTCAAACCGTCTTCTGTGTCGATATTTACAGTAATCATGTACCTAGCAGTTACTTTGGCTGTTACTTCGCAGGGCAATCCTTGTGTTTTTGTAATTGGCAATTTCTGTACGTTATTTAAAAATTTTTTTTTTGCTTCAGATGGAGCAGCACCCATACACATATCGATCGCCTTTATGATATGTGCTTTTTCATTTAGTTGGCTTAGGCATACTGCATTATACGTATCTACCTGGTTATTTGTCGGAAATAAGTGTATTGCCTCAGCTGGAGGATAAATATTTCGGTCGTTTAATAAGTCAACCTGTCGTGATCTGAAAAGATTATGGTCTTCTTCACTCAGATCGCCTCGAGCTAGCCTGTTCAAAGCTGTTGCAAACACGAAATCATTTTTCTGGCGCATAATTTCATCTAGTTCGTAAATTGAAAATAAATTCCACAAAAATGGACCACTTAATACCGATAAATCATCTTTTCTGTCAACATTGAATATCCAATTGTCTAGTACAGGTCTTAATTCATTGAAATCTCCAAACACGGCGATGGAAATTCCACCGAACAAGTCTAATGTGTGAAATATTTCTTGTAAGCGTTTATTGATTAGGTTAAATATTCTACCGCCGACCATTGAAATTTCATCAATTATTAGAAGTTTCAGTTTTCGTAATTTGGTACTCAACGTATTCAGTTGATCTGGTTGCAATGGATTCATATCTTCTCTGTTGATCGGTAGATGAAAAGCAGTGTGCAAGGTTACTCCTCCGATATTAAAAGCTGCTTTGCCAGTTGGTGCACAAAGGAGAACATATATATCGTTAGGATCATTTCCTGGGACTTTGTTGTAATGTCTTGTGATGGTTTGGGTTAAAGCTTCAATCAATTTACTCTTTCCAACACCAGCACTACCATTTATGAAGTGATAAAGTGGTTCATTGGGTTTTTTACGTAATTGATAGACGAGGTTGTGATGGTATCTATATTGTTTCTCATTCAATGTACGGATGAGAGCATAATATTCATCATCTGAAATCTGTCGTGGTAATGGGATCTTCTGTACTATATCAAATGTTGTAGGGTTGTTGGTGATTTCAATCCCAATGTCGGTATTTGGTTCACCCGTTTCATATATTGCGAACTCTTTAGGCATTTCCGGTTTATCTTCTTCATCTTCACCCATATCGCTCAATTCTCTCATCTCCTCAAAAGCAGTCTGTACGTCTGTTTCGATTGTGTCATTCTTAACATATATAGATCTATTTTTTTGTATTAAATCAAATTTTTCTGCATATTGGATTGATGTATTGTTGGGTTCGCTGAACTCAATTTCATCTCTCCAATTAGTGAACAACATAACTTGCTCTCGTTTGAAATTCAGTTCATCTTGAACAATATTGTACGCTCGATATCGAATAACTTTTAAGGCCTTTCGAATTCGAACGAATCCCGAATTGTCTATCAATTTTAACCATTTAGAATCCTTACCAATATTTTCATCTTCATCACTG
This sequence comes from Tenthredo mesomela, assembly GCA_943736025.1. Lineage (NCBI taxonomy): Eukaryota > Metazoa > Arthropoda > Insecta > Hymenoptera > Tenthredinidae > Tenthredo > Tenthredo mesomela. Next base: position 14,160,121 of record OX031014.1, on the reverse strand, counting down.
TTGTTCTCATCTTCGTTTATTTCTTCATAGCTTCGAAAGTTCTTGCAGGTACAGGAGTATTCGACTTTCGCTGCAAAATCAGCTAGACAGTATGATTCTAATTCATTGGGTCGCACCGTGTAATGATCAATCAAACCCGAGATCATAATATCTGTAGAATCTGGATTGGTACGCAAGAGATTCTCTAGTTCTTTTTTGGATTTCAGCATACGACATCTTTCGTCAGCTGGTAAGGTATTTATATAGATGCAGCTTCTAGACGAAACCGATAATGGAATGCTTAATATATGATACGCTATTTCTTGAGCTGATAACTCAGTTTTGTTGATAAAAACATTGACGATGCTTCGTAACTGATTTTGTATTGAATGATTTCCTCGGCGGACTTCATCAGCAGTTTCGTTTATCAGTTTTGATAATCCACGCTGACTTTTCCCAATGTAATTTATAATGTATCCGACACAGGCATATGGATCCAATATAAATTGAATATCCATATTGGCTTTCATCAGCTGTAAAATTAATTCATTATAGGAATTGATGCGTAGCTCATTGATATTTCTCTTCAAGAAAACAGTTGGCCTTTTAATAGTATGTCGAATTATTTGAATGTATTCATGTTCTGTGCAATTGATCGCTGAGAGAAAAGAATCTATTGAAGTTATATCATTTGGCGGACTTTTTCTGACCAATAGGATTAATAGGTTTTTAATCTCTCCCCATCTGTTCAAGATATCGCTCTGTTCTTGCTTAGAAAGTTTCTCCGTGCTTGGTAAAAGAATTCTAGTTCGTCTCATTGGTAACTTAGGAAATCCAAATCTGCAGATATCTTTGCCGTTGGACATCTTTTTGTTACAAAACCGATTATCTTTGTGTATCTGGAAACTTACGAGTTTTGGGATTTCTGGGTCATTGTAGCACGTGGTATACTTATCGATAAAATCTTCACATTGTTGTATAGACTTCTCATCCGTACTATCTAGAAAAACTGGTGCATTCTCAAGCCATAAGAAGCAATGAATATGCGGACTTCCTCTATGCTGGAATTCGACTCTCCAGTAATAATCAAGCAGATGGTGGTGATCAAAAATTCCATTTTCACATGAGAATATTTTGAACAATTCTCTTATGCGGTTATCGAAATATCGAGCACACGTAATTGGGTCTGATTGAATTAAACGGCTCCGTTCTAGCCATGTCAGGGTATCACATTCCTCTAGCGATGCATCTATATTGTCAATTACTTTTCTCAATATTTTTAGCAATTCTAACCATTTTGTTTCAGCGGCCGATAATGTCAGAAATATGGTAGGCATTCCAAGCTGTCGAATCATACTAATTAAATTCTTCTTTTTTGCTTGCCAGAATGCGGGACTTGATCTATCTACCTGTAAGACTCTGAAGCCATCGTTTTGTTGAATTAAATTCTCTACGAAGTTATCGTTTATAATGTTTTGCACAGATATGTTAGTCGATTGACGTTTTTTTCGCAAATTAATTCCTATGTGAGACGTCAATTTTTATAAGCGAGTACGACAGTGACTAAACATTAATTTGGGAATATTTAATGCACACCGTCTATCGTACATTCGAGCCTCCGACTTTGCAATTTGTATGATGCTGAGGCGTTCTTTAAATGTCCTGATTTTTCCACAATAAATGGTAGGAAAACATAACTCTTCTACGTCTTCATCCATCAATAATGGAATAGGCCTCTGATTTTCTCCTGGCGCAAACTTAACCCTGGTAAAAATTCCCACATAGGAACCTACATAGGACCTACATAGGTACCATACGTATCGTAATTTGGGACAGGTTCCTATAGGAGTACAACTTATAGGAGTACTATAGGACCTACGTCGGTATAGCGCAGTGGTAAAAATTCCCACATAGGAACCTACACAGGACCTACATAGGTACCATACGTATCGTAATTTGGGACAGGTTCCTATAGGAGTACAACTTATAGGAGTACATAGGACCTACGTCGGTATAGCGCACTAGGACCCATCCCGGTATATGTATATATGTATATAGGATTGAGACCTATAGGGGTGTGTATGTATAGGAGGAAAACCTATTTAGGACATGTAATGTAGGTACGCCTATATTGATATGGGTTCCATACCTATACGGGTATGGGTCCTACATAGGTCCTTCACCTGTACGGTATATTCCCATACGGATCTGTCCCAAATTACGATAGCTATATCGCTATTAGGACCTATGTGGGTACAGATACCTAGGTATACCGAGAAGAAATCTTGATACTGCACAGTCAAAGTGCCTGACTGCGCATGCGCGGGTTTCGTCGTCCGCTGAGGCAGGTTAGCCATCCCGAGTTTTAGCTGTCAAACTTTGTTTTTGGCGGCGATGTAATTGATACGAATTTTTGAGGTTATAATCTCAAATAATTGCGGTAGCGATCATAGAGATATAAGAATAGAGTGCGGGAGTCAGCCGAAATGGCGATATCGGAATAGAAACAGAGACAAGAACTACGGGGTCGAATGGTCCTTGTTTAATGACGCATGCGCTGTGCGTTTATGTGGACAAGTTGACAGGAACATAACCTAAGTTCAGTGCTGCGTTCATACAGTCGCTCACTACGCATGCGTCATTAAACAAGGACCATTCGACCCCGTAGTTCTTGTCTCTCTTTCTATTCCGATATCGCTGCCACTTACGGGCGTTCCGCTAACTCCCGTACTCTATTCTTATATCTCTATGGTAGCGATTCGGAAAGGATTGAAAAGCTTTATTGAAACTTGATGTTCGACTGTCGCAATTTATTTCGAACAGTTGATTGCTCGCTTCGATTCGATTGAATTATCTTCCGATATGGACTATTTCATTCAAGATTGCTAATTGATGCCACTTTTATTTTGATAATTCACGTTAAATGAAAATGAACAACAACATAACCTCAACTGATTAGTCTACACGCGAAAGTTTGACAGCTCTTGCTTCATTTTTCGCAAGTTGGCACCCCTGCCGCATACGTCATAATATTATCGCGGGATCATCTCACCGACCAATAAAATTGAATTATTTGGCGCATGCGCAGTTAGGCGCATCGACTGTGCAGTATCAAGGTTTCTTCTCTGTATGTAATAAAGTATGCAAGGAAAAATGCCGTTTCCACGATTAAGTTACACAATATGTATATAATACCCTATCCGACATTTTTACCAGGGTATGTACGGCGAATTTACGGACCTTATTGAGACCTACAAGGCACCTAAATGGGTTATTGCAACCATATATCGGACCTGTGGGGTCCTGCATACCGACGTAGGATATCTATGTGGGTTTTATAGGGGCCTGCAAAGCACCTACCAAGGTTATTGCGAATACAGATTGGATTTTATGAGTCCTGTATGCCAACTACGAACACATATGTGGGTCCTATTGGGTCCTGAAAAACACCTAGATGGGTTATTGCGGCAGCATATCGGACCTCATGGGTCCTGTACGCCAATTACGAATACCTATGTAGTTCCTATTGGATCCTGAAAAACACCTACATAGGTTATTGCGGAAGCATATCGAACCTCATGGGTCCTGTATGTCAGCGTAGAATACCCATATGAGTACTACTGGGGCCTACAAAACACCTACATAGGTTATTGCGAACACATATCGGACCTTACGGGTCCTGTATGCCAACGTCGGATGCCTATGTAGGTCCTGTCAGGTCCGGTGAAGCACCTACGCGGATTTTTGTGGTACATTTGTAGGACGTATACCATACCTTGCAGGTCCTTCGAACGCCCTATGACACCATCATAGGTTAATACAGGTACCCACACAGAACCTACATCTTCCATGAAAGACCCATAAGGTCCTACCTGGGAATTTTTAGCAGGGAATAGCGATAAAATCATCCTGCAAAAGCGTTTCTTCGATTCCAAGATTCAATAGATTGTCATCTAAAGTCTCGTCCGAGTGATCCAAGATCGATGTGTCTGCGATTTCATTAATTTCATCCTCCGTATCAGGTTGTATCTCCACATCGTATTGTGTTTCACGCAACCAATCTTCTGCAAGTGCGATATTATGTTTTTTATATAATGGTTGGTTTATCAGGTATTCTGCTGCATTATACACCTTCTCAGGTCTCAAACTCTGAAAGGCGTATGGATTCTTATCCTGCATCCTTCTCATTAATTGGACATGCACGGTTTGAATGTTATCACGTCGCCTTGGAAGTATAGAAACATTCGTATTGATATTAATAGGTACGTTTACGCAATTTCCTCTTAATCCGTATTGTTTGTCTATGCCGAGATGTCTGATTTGCATGAACGGCAGTCGAGAAGACACTAACCGTTCTTCAATTGGCAATAAGTCTTGCAATTCTTTCGGAATGATATGAAATTCCAAGCCATTTATTAATGCTAATGACGGAATTTTGTTGTTGAATATGGCACGTTTGCACGTGGCACATAACAATATTTGGTTCTGTTCTTGTTGTTTTATGCAAATTTCTTTCCAAAGTGTTGTTAAATTTTTTTTCGCTAACAACATTTCTGGTGTATAACAGGTCACTGATTTTTTAAACCATAGGCCTCCGCAACTGGAACAAATATATGTGGGACCTTCTTGAATGGCTTTGAAATAAGATTCAATTTTTTGGATCAATTTATCCCGACCAATGAGATAATTTGCATCATCGATCCGATTCGAATCCTCATTACCATTTCCAGTTTCGTCTTCATTCATCGTTTCACCCCGTAGCATTTTTCGCAACTTTTTAATATTTTTCTGTGCTTTTGTTACTTGTTCAATTCTCCGAATTTTGTAGAGTCTTTCTGAACTTCTGACGCGTGTTCGTTTTTTACATTCTCGACTTTTTGTCCGTATTGCTTGTATTCGGTCGTTATTTTTCGCAGATTCATACTCGCTGTATTCGGAATGTTTTCTCAGTTCTTTTATTTTTTCACGGTTCTTTCGGTTTTCTTTCACTTTGTAATTCTGCACTTTCCTAGTCTTTTTCATTCTCTTCTGATTTAATATACGTTGATTTTTTTTACAATCATCTGAGATTCTTATTTCATTTTTTATTTTTTTTTCTTCATCTTTATTATGTTCTTTTGTCTTTCTAGTTATTTTTTTGTGTTCGATAACTCCCGGATTTTTTTCCATCTGGCGTGTACCTGAATTATCTTTTTTTTGTTTTTTTTTTTTTTGTTTCAATTCGTTCCGATCGACGGTTGAGAGCATAAGTACTCATTTGCTTCTTTCGTTGTTTATACGATTGTTTAGCTCTTCGAGGTTTTTTCACGTGACTTTGATCTTTCTGATCATTTGCGAATTCTCTAGTTCCAATATTTTTGTCAAATTCTTCAGTTATGGTTGTTTCTATTTCATCTAGCTCTGGTACAGCAATCTCGTCCAATGTAATGTCAATTATTTTTTTGTGTTCGATAACTCCCGGATTTTTTTCCATCTGGCGTGTATATGAATTATCTTTTTTTTGTTTTTTTTTTGTTTCAATTCGTTCCGATCGACGGTTGAGAGCATAAGTACTCATTTGCTTCTTTCGTTGTTTATACGATTGTTTAGCTCTTCGAGGTTTTTTCATGTGACTTTGATTTTCCTGATCATTAATTTTTTTTTTTTTTTAATTCTCTAGTACTATTATTTTGGTCAAACTCTCTGGTACTATTATTGATATTTTGCTTTGTGCCTTTACCCGGTGCGACATCATCAGAGTACGATATATTCAGTGAAGCTAAAGTATCCCCAAGCACGTTCACAGTTTGCAAAAAAAAATTAGTTTCCAACTCTTCTGATAATAGAGATAAAGTATTTGTTAAATCATTTGCGGTAGTATCAACGCGTGTTATTTTAGATGTTTCGGCAAACTCTTGCGTATTTACTAGCAAATCATAATGGCCATCCAAATCTTTTTCTGTCTTCATGCCGGTAAAATAGAAATTTACCGGATGAGAGTCATCGGGATTAGCATCGTTCGACGTCAACACTAGTTCTCGTGGACGTTTTGAATCAACATAGCGATATACGTTAACCCATCTACGGTAGACTTTTCCAAACACAATAATTTCGTATTCTGTACCATATTTCCGATTTTCAGCATTTGACATTTGTTCGAAGTATGTATCTTTGTCCATTATCTCGTGCACGTTGAGTACATTTATTCTTTCGCTGGACCAATTTGCTGTCACATATTTTGCTATTTCATAACGAATACGCGCGTGATGTTTATCTGTTCTATACAGAGCATAACTCATGCAGCGAAATAAACAATTTCCATCTCCTATTACCTTGTGAACGTTGAAATTCATTTTTTTTTTTCTCCTCCAACACTGTAAGCTACATATATAATAAATATATATATATTTTTTTTTTTTGTCAATAAATTTTTCTACGGCGTACTATCTACTTCAATCTTTAGGTGTGGTGTTATTTACATCAAATCTAATAAGAGTCGAAGGTAAAAACTTTGCCATACGCAACTAAGTTCAAACTCAAACAGCGCACTAAGTAAGCTACGTCCGAGCGTTGACTGAATATTCTAAAGACGGTTTTCTAATGGTAAAGCGTGAGCCGGCACAGTGGGTTTGGGGATTGAAGAGTGCCCGAACTTACCGACCGAACTACTATTGCAGTATATCTATATATTCGCACACTATGGATATACTGCAATGCTATTTCGGTCGGTAACTTCGGGCACCTTTCAATCCCCAAGCCCACTTTGCCGGCTCACACTTTTCTATTAGGTTAACCGTCTTTAGAATATTTAGTCAACGGTTCGAGGTAGCCGAAGTTGATTCAACAGAAAGAAAAATAGACTACATGCCCGAAAGGGCGATAAGTCGAAACAAAGGAAGAAGAAGAAGAACAGAAAGAAGAAAAAAAAAAAAAATAAAAAAACATGATTGAATTGTGAAACTCCTAAACAGGAAATGATAAAATCTTCAAAAGTTTCGTGGATCATCTTCACCGAAAACTTGATTTTCCCCCCAAATTTCGTTCGAATCGGTCTAGTCGTTTTCCCGCAATCCAGGATACACGTAATAAATAATTAATTAAATTGTGAAACTCCTAAACCGGAAATGATAAAATCTTCAAAAGTTTCGTGGATTATCTTCACCGAAAACTTGATTTTCCCCCCAAATTTCGTTCGAATCGGTCTAGTCGCTTTCCCGCAATCCAGGATACACGTAATAAATAATTAATTAAATTGTGAAACTCCTAAACCGGAAATGATAAAATCTTCAAAAGTTTCGTGGATCATCTTCACCGAAAACTTGATTTTCCCCCCAAATTTCGTTCGAATCGGTCTAGTCGTTTTCCCGCAATCCAGGATACACGTAATAAATAATTAATAATTATTAAATTATGAAACTCCTAAACCGGAAATGATAAAATCTTCAAAAGTTTCGTGGATGATCTTCACCGAAAACTTGATTTTCCCCCCAAATTTCGTTCGAATCGGTCTAGTCGCTTTCCCGCAATCCAGGATACACGTAATAAATAATTAATTAAATTGTGAAACTCCTAAACCGGAAATGATAAAATCTTCAAAAGTTTCGTGGATCATCTTCACCGAAAACTTGATTTTCCCCCCAAATTTCGTTCGAATCGGTCTAGTCGCTTTCCCGCAATCCAGGATACACGTAATAAATAATTAATTAAATTGTGAAACTCCTAAACCGGAAATGATAAAATCTTCAAAATTTTCGTGGATCATCTTCACCGAAAACTTGATTTTCCCCCCAAATTTCGTTCGAATCGGTCTAGTCGTTTTCCCGCAATCCAGGATACACGTAATAAATAATTAATTAAATTGTGAAACTCCTAAACCGGAAATGATAAAATCTTCAAAAGTTTCGTGGATCATCTTCACCGAAAACTTGATTTTCCCCCCAAATTTCGTTCGAATCGGTCTAGTCGTTTTCCCGCAATCCAGGATACACGTAATAAATAATTAATAATTATTAAATTATGAAACTCCTAAACCGGAAATGATAAAATCTTCAAAAGTTTCGTGGATGATCTTCACCGAAAACTTGATTTTCCCCCCAAATTTCGTTCGAATCGGTCTAGTCGCTTTCCCGCAATCCAGGATACACGTAATAAATAATTAATTAAATTGTGAAACTCCTAAACCGGAAATGATAAAATCTTCAAAAGTTTCGTGGATCATCTTCACCGAAAACTTGATTTTCCCCCCAAATTTCGTTCGAATCGGTCTAGTCGCTTTCCCGCAATCCAGGATACACGTAATAAATAATTAATTAAATTGTGAAACTCCTAAACCGGAAATGATAAAATCTTCAAAATTTTCGTGGATCATCTTCACCGAAAACTTGATTTTCCCCCCAAATTTCGTTCGAATCGGTCTAGTCGTTTTCCCGCAATCCAGGATACACGTAATAAATAATTAATTAAATTGTGAAACTCCTAAACCGGAAATGATAAAATCTTCAAAAGTTTCGTGGATCATCTTCACCGAAAACTTGATTTTCCCTCCAAATTTCGTTCGAATCGGTCGAGTCGTTCTCCCGCAATTCAGGATACAAACAAACTTTCGGCATTACACACACATACATACATGTTGGAAAATGCTAGAAAATGATTGTGTGAGTGATGAAACAAATTTCTGAGTCGAAGAAAATTGTTTTTCTCGGTCGCACGTTTTTCGCGATGACAAATCTAATAGGCACTCCGCTATGCGATCGTGCCTAAAAAACGTGAAAATTAGGGCAACGATCTTGGTCATATTAGTCCACCACTTGGCCACCTTTCCCCTAAGTGTTTTTTCTTTTTCTTTTCCATACAATACCATTTTCATTTACTTCAAATTCAAACGGATTTCATACATTTATATCATATGATCATCGCGGGTTCAACCTGAATGAACCGATTACATTACGAATGAAGCAGCTTTAACAAGGTGTTCAAACCTTGATACAATATGTTATCAATGAGATTAGACATAAAACATAACAAAAATATACTTCAATATATCATTTTACTTGAGGCAGTAGTTTCGTGAACACTTTTTGAGATAGATTTTCATGCGATTTTTTATAGATGATCTTTGGAGTGCTGTAAAAACATTGAATTAATTTGGAGGGGCTGTACCGTTCAGAAGTCAAGATATTATATTTATTAAAAAATCGATGTTTCACACGCGCTTTCATGGCCGAAATCGGATTTTCGGCTATAAAAAAAAAACGACAAGATAGATTTTGAAAAAACTTAGCCCAAATGAATTTAACTTGAATTTTCTATCCCGGTATTAAAGGAGCTAAATACATAAGAAAAATTGAAACAATTGATTGATTTATTGAAAACCAGTGCCTTTTATACTCCAGTGCACCCCAAATACCAGTGCCGTATCAATGGAATTTTATCCCCCCATCGAAATTGCACGTTCTTCATACACAATTTGAGATAGCACGTTCTTCTAGCATAATTCGAGATAGCACGTTCTTCGAGCATAATTTGAGATAGCACGTTCTTCAAGAACAATTTGAGATAGCACGTTCTTCCAGCATAATTTGAGATAGCACGTTGTTCCAGCACAACTTGAGATAGCACGTTTTTCGGGCATAATCTGGGACAGCACGTTCTTCCATACTGCCGTCGATATGATCAGCTTCAACCACTTGTCGTAGTTACACAAAGTTATTCCCGTACAAGTTTGGCTCGACAAATAACCAACAGATATATGTGCGATAAAATTCAACGATCACACGAACTTACCTGTATGTGAAGTTCGATCGCAATTATACGAAAAAGCCTCGTTTTTCCAGGGGCCTTATTTTGACTTTTTATCACGCGGTGATACAGTGATATAGGGAAAATGAACTCGCAATGCGCATGCGCGTAGCTAATGTTTTTAGGTTTTTTACCAAATTGTGGTCGTGACAAACGCGATTCAATCGTAACCAAATTCCTAACTAGATAAAAAGTTAAATAATCGTGATATACTCGGACAAAGTAGACTATCACGTCTATTTTATAGCGTAATAAGAAATCGCTTATAAAATTGAAAATCTGAAGTGCTCAATGTGTAAGATTATTAAGCGATGGATGTTAGAAGTAATTTACCTACATGATTCGGGTTAGGTTAACCTCAATTTAGATCAAGTATAGAAAGATGCGATTCATGGCAAATTACCCATTGATTGTTAAGGATAGTGATGAATCATCACTGATGATATACATGTATAGGTATAGGTATAATAGATGGGATCTATATTCCGTAAGGCTTAATTCCAGGAAATTGATTTTATATTTTATAAAAATAAAAGTATTCAATGTATCGTTTTTTATTCCAATTCATTTTTAATAAATACATTGCTATTAGTAATTTTAAAAACACTTGTATAAAATACGTTAATGGATACTTCATTCGATTTGAATTAATACATTCGCAAGTATTCTTGATATCGGTGTAAATTTTGCGATTAAACAATCAAGAGTCTCAGACCTTTCAATTTGTAGCACGATTTCTTCTTATCTGAAAAATTATTGAGTTCATAAAAGAGTGGCTTCACTACACTTTAAAATGTACAATTAAGTCTGACTTCAATAGTAAGTAGTTAATATAAGTAATTGACCAAATAAATCACAACTAGCTGTAAAAATCCGATTACTGTCATATTCCGTGAACAATGAATCATTCGAAATTTATCTAATTGCTACATACAAAGAAATTTCCGAGAAAAACTGATCGGCTCATGTCGAATTTTGAAAATAAGGCTGCATTTTCATTACGTAAATTGCTGCGGCAGCAAGTGGCGCTATTCGTTGTTGATCACGTGATTGCTGGTGACCACGTGATCAATAACGAATAGCGCTGCTTGCTGCAGCAGCAATTTACTGCCATGAAAATCCAGCTTAAGGAAGAATTGTAGGAGAGCCAACGTTTATGAAAACGGTAGTAGTTTAATTTTATATCCGTGCAATCGCTTGTATCGAACTCTAATGGCCGGTTTCACCAACGTCGAATAACTTCTCATTCATAGAATAACGCTATTCATCGAATAAAAGTCGCAAACACAATGTAAAATAGTCTTTTGTTGTCAATGAATAAGAGTTTAATCGATGAATAAAGTTATTCGACGTTGGTGAAACCGGGCATAACAAGTTTTCACTGTATCACTGTATCACCCGTGATAAAAAGTCAGAATAAGGCCCCAGATTACAAATGTAGATGTTTAGAGGTAAGGACATTTTTAATACATACACAATGATTCAGTTTTATTGGAAAAATGAAGAGAGTTTTCTAATTCTAATGACCTCATCACATATTAGAGGAAAAAAAAAAAAAAAAAAATGCACACGAACACATTAGGCCTGTCCTCAAGAAGGGTGAAATCGAATTTCGATGGGGCCACACCTCAAAGTCGTTCGAAATAATTAAGAGAAAATGTCAAATTTTTTTCAATTTTTTCCGTTCATATTTATCCACCCCTAGAAAGCCTTACTTTTTCCCATAAGAAAAGCATTGATTTTTTTCAGGTTTTCAATCAAAAATGCGTACTGGGTCTGAAGATGATCATAAAAAAAATTCTGTAAAAGAAAAATAGAGGTGAATTTGTCTACTTTAAACTGCCGCTTGGAAATTTGGGCTATCTCTATTTTTGATCTATGCTACAGAATATAATACATCGAGGAACCAGACAAGCGTCATCCATAATAATAGGCCGTCAGCCCGCTGCCAAAAAGTGCGATGATAGTATAACCTATGCCCTCTAGGGTTTTGGCAGTTCCAAATATGATGAACAATGAACAACCAAAATTAGCGCTTCCCCGTGGAGCTTGCACTGGACAAGTTAATTGTTTATTGCAAAAAAAAAATCATGTTTTGCAATGATAGTATAGCGTATGCCGAGCTTACCAAAAGATATTTCATGAAATAAAAATCTATCGGAAAACGATCGGCATACGTGCAGCGTGGGTCCTAAGGGTCAGCATACGCCCTTAAATGTGTTAAGAAATACGGCATTGTTGAATCATAGTATAACCCATGCCCTTTAGAAATTCAACAGCTTCTTCCATAAAATGCACAATTATCAGAGGGCATACCGTTCGCGCGGGTCTGACAATCTTCACACCTGTATACTTGTGTATAAATTGTAACATACTCGGCTATATTGCACATTCAATATCGACGATTCCCGAACAAAGGAAAGGATTACGATAATCCTCAACGTACGACCGAAAGTCTGACGTCACGCAAAGAAGTGGGGATGAAGAGTATATAATCAGCACACGCTATGGCTCATTAGCGTATTCTGGTATAGCACCGTTGCGACTCACAACGTAGAGCGTATTCTGGTATAGCACCGTTGCGACTCACAACGTAGAGCGTAGTCAGGTAGAGCACCGGTGCGACTCATATCATGGTTAAATTCACTTAAGGCCGGGTTTCAGTCCTTCTTGACCAACCGAGACAACATGTATCGAAAGTTTCGCTTTAATCAATAACTACAGAAAAAAATGTAAATTCCTTCTGGGAATAGGTTTATTTTTAATAATTCTAGAGCGGATGACCAGAATATCGCGAATTTGTAAAAAAAAAAATTTTTTTTGTAGTTCAGATCAGAACCGACGTCCAGCTGTTTCGAAACAGAAAGTGCTTGCATTTTTTTTCCAGATGGTGTTCGTGTCTAAATCCAGTTTACCGCTCTAGAGAATTTATCGGAGAATCACATTGTCGTCAAAATTCTGCATTTAGAGCTTTTGTTTTCACGTGAAGCGGAACTTTCGCAAGGCATTCGCGGCGGCGGTAGACACATGACTTATACTATAAACCACAAAAAGCACCTTTGGTGCAAAAACCTTTCGCCAAGTCCATTAATGTGTAGACTACCAAAAAATAATCAAAAATTGTGCTCGTTCGCTCGCTGCGCTCGCTCACTCGATGGGTTGATGATTATCAACATACAAAAGCATCGAAATCAGATACAACTGCCAAGTACCTGTAGAATGATAAAAGTTTGGAATCGAAAAATTTGTTCAAACTAAATAACGTTGTACTCGTTCGCTCGCTGCGCTCGCTCACTCAATTGGCTTATGATTATTGATTGAAAAAACAATTCGGATGAAGAAATTGAAGACGTCAATATTTATCTAAAAATATTCATAACGAAAAAATAATAAAAAAAATTGTAAAAAAAAATTTGGAGTCCGTGGTACGTTGGCGGGCCAATGTTTGAATATCTATAAGATGACATTGACATGGTTCGCGATCGATATTTCATCATTCTTTTTCTATAAAAGGCCCCCCAAGTACCACTTCCTCCAAATTTTTATTTACAATTTTTTTTTATTATTTTTTCGTTATGAATATTTTTAGATAAATATTGACGTCTTCAATTTCTTCATCCGAATTGTTTTTTCAATCAATAATCATAAGCCAATTGAGTGAGCGAGCGCAGCGAGCGAACGAGTACAACGTTATTTAGTTTGAACAAATTTTTCGATTCCAAACTTTTATCATTCTACAGGTACTTGGCAGTTGTATCTGATTTCGATGCTTTTGTATGTTGATAATCATCAACCCATCGAGTGAGCGAGCGCAGCGAGCGAACGAGCACAATTTTTGATTATTTTTTGGTAGTCTACACATTAATGGACTTGGCGAAAGGTTTTTGCACCAAAGGTGCTTTTTGTGGTTGATTTCACTACTTTTTGTAAAATTTTACTTGACCACCTAATAATTGTGCTCGCTCGCTACGCTCGCTCGGTTTCTTTGTACTATTTCGTACCGCCCGAAGTCCCTCGATAAGCAGGAACGTCGACAGCAATGAGCACGCGTGTGCTCATAATTTTCCCCAAGTCTCAAATTTGTAGACTGACGCGTAATTGACCACCTAATAATTGTGCTCGTATTCATTGTTGAATTATATCACAAGACTCGTTACAATCTCGCTTAGTAATAAACGTCGCTTCAGTAACTGTGAAATAAATTGAGAAAGTAGAAGAGTAGAATAGATTAGTAGTTCGTTCGGTTCTGGGATAGGACTCTGTTGTCAAGATAGTCAGAAATAGACAAGAATTATGGAGTCTGTCTGAGGGACTCGATATTTGAGTAATATCGGTGCCTTTTCCTCATAGTTTCTGTTCATTATTATATTTATTTATACCTATATCATTTTTATCTACTCTTGTAGTCTTGCCACTTAAGACAATGACAATTGGTATCTGAAAACGATAAATTCCTAATTTATATTTTGTTCAATGTTGTCTCAAAGTCCAATATCTGTAGTCTGTGATGCACCGAGATGATTATCTAGAACTTGAATCACTTAATTCGATATTTTCATACTGAAAAATAGACCTATCAAACTCAAACGCACTTCAAACGTGTAAAATATAATTTACTGAAGTTCAATGCAAAATGGTGACGTAGAGTGAATATTATCAGTCTAATACACTGCATCGACGTAGAGAATAAAATAAAGCTGATCGTAGTCTAATGCACAATGTTGGCTTACGGTCTGGTTTTGACTAGACTATACGAAGATATAACAACCCGCTACAAAATTAAACAATCCGTAAAAAAGGTTGTGCAATGAATAAATAAATAATAAATGAGAAATAAATGGTTTTTATAATTTTCATGATTGAATACAAATCTCTATTATCTGAGAAAGAGGAAGTCTATCGATCATTTCTTTCATATTGAATAAGTATTTTCATTCTGACTATTCGTCGTGATAGCACTGATCTGAATTTGATTGAGATCGTTCCGAGCGGAGAGTCTAAGCTGTTTGTAAAAAATGTATTAAGAAATTATCTTCACCGAAGGTCAAAGCACTACATTGTCATGGAGTGTAGAATAAAGCCTATCGGAGTCCAACGCACAACGTCAACTTACAGTCTCGTTTGGACTAGAGGATACCGAGATAGAATATAGAACTCGTCGGAATCCAACGCATAACATTGACGCACAATTTGGGTCTGAGCAGACGAGCCTTTAACGATGAGCCTAACATAGAGCTTAAAGTGGAATTCGTAGCAATGCAACGCTTGAACTTGGCTGTCTTGGTCTGGCTCCATGCCGTCCTTATATCAAATCATGCTATCCTGATATTTTTCGACTTCAACATTTTCTCTTGATTTTCTATTGTCAGACTTCTTCAGACGGCAGCGTGCTAAATAATTGGAATCCCTAAAAAAAAAACGTTTCCTCCGATAACTGCATCCATAAATGAAAATAGGCCAAACCTACAATGTATAAGTGAACAAAATTTAGAGGTAATAGTCAGTTAATAATAGTCATCTGACAGTCTTGTGTCATGCAAGGTAAACCTAATCGTAAAATTATCCGTTCACGATCCTTATTTCATTTATCACCATGAATTTTACACGTCAGTCGATTCGCATAACCTCAAAAGCTCAAGATCGTAGGATTTAAGATAATTAACCTATCGAAACTTTTTTGTTGGTGGCTATCACTTGAATGTACTTGGCGTAAGGTTTTCGCACCTGAGGGGCTTTTGGTGGGTATTCACTAGTTTTCGTACCTTCAAATTTTATTAATCATTGCTTGTACTTTCTTTTATTTTCTTTATTTGATTTGAATTCGAAAACATGAAATGAAATGACAACACGCGTCTGCTAGTGTTGCAGACGGTTTCTGTCTGCGATACCAGCGCTGACTACGTTGTGACTGTCGAACTAACGCCATTCTATACAATTTTTGTGTAGATTTTCCCTTCTATGTGATTTTATGGCAATGGTTTTAGTGTGAATGACAACACGCGATCTGCTAGTGTTGCAGACGGTTTCTGTCTGCGATACCAGCGCTGACTACGTCATGATCTCGTACTTACGCCACTCGATACAACTTTTGTGTGGATTTTCCCTTCTATGTTGTGATTTTATGGGAATGGTTTGAATGGGATGAATCTTGGTCTGAATTTTTGTGTGGATTTTCCCTTCTATGTCATGTTCCCAGATGCGTAAGGACGTATGTTCTGTGTATAAGCATACAACATACGTCCTGCGTATAGCGACGAAATGTGATTTTATAGGAATGGTTTTAGTGTGAACGAATCTGGGTCTGACGACGACGACGACGTAGAAAAATTGTACGAGAAAACGGGGTATCAGAATCTGTAGTTAATTATATCTCAGCACTCTGGACACCGATTTAATCGATCTAGGGCTCAAATGAAAGCTTTTCATGCCCACATCCTGGATTAAATTAGTTTTAATTCGTGTATGATGTGAAATTAAAGAAAACGAAGATACTAATTCGCGGTATAGGTTAGGGTAGTTGCCTCTCGGGTATATAGACTCGTTGAGTCTCGCGCTTGAAAAAAAATTTTTTTTAATGTACTTGGCGCGAGACTCTACCGAGTCTCTTGATATGGGTCAAAATCATGGAGGTGGAAAATTCTGGTATTCAAACTCCGAAAAATTCAACTTGGTTTTAGAGTCAATATTACTTGCTGAAATCATAGCTCTATTCTTCATCAATCATTATGTAAGCGGGCAGCGCACAAAATTATCTTTTAAATAATTTATTGACAATATCAAGAGCAATGGCGTAAGAAAGAATCATTTCGGGAATGTCATTTAAAATACAAAATGGAATGTTCGACTTCGTTGGGATGGACCCATTTTACGTTATTTCAGTTTCAATTGGTAAGAATAATAGTACATTGGACAACAAGGGGGGGAAATAGGTAGCTTTTAGCAAGAGTCAGATCATGTTGCACGAGTCGGAGTCGAGAGCGCCGAAAACGCTCAAGACAAAGACGAATGCAACGTCATCACCCGAGCTTGAAATTACCCCCCCCCCCCCCCCCCCCCCCCCCCCCCCGCCCCGCCATCTTTGCTGCAATAGTATATTACGTATCTAGGGAGGGAAAGTAGGCTATGCCAAACTGCGTGTGAGATTGATACCCGAGCCGAAGGCGAGGGCTGCAAAAACGCAGTTTGGGATGGCCTTTTTTACTGCCGTGTGACGTATACTATTTTTCACCACCCCCTGGCATCGGAAAGTACGACTTCCCGCTCACGCGAGGGGCCGAAAGTCGTACTTTCCGTGCAGGTGAGTTGAAAACCGTATTTTTTTCGAAGAGTGCATGTATAGGCCTTTTTTCGTGCATGTACGATAGAAATTTTTGAAATTTTGAAAATTTTGAAAAATTTGAAAACTTTTGAAACGCTCCCTTCCTTCAAAAAGTTCCCTCCCTTTGGAAGTAAATGTACTCAATTACCTCTCTAGGGAGATAATATCCAATATTTCCTTTGGAAGGTAATGGATATTACCTCCCTTTACAAGAAAAGGACTTATCAATCCCTAGGGAGGTAATATTCATTATTTCCCTTGGGAGATGACAGTACTTTTTGATACTAGTGCGAAAGTGTTGATTCTCGGACGAGTGTGAAGTTCTTCGCCCTAGCGAAGCAAGGATGACAATCACACGAGTCGAAAATCATCTTCCGCACGAATATCGAACTTTATTTCTTAACACAATGCGCGTTAAGTTGAATTTTATGCACTTATATTATATTATATTAAATCGAACTTTGCGCACGCAGTGTGGAAATGAATATCAACTCCCTAGGGAGGTCATGAAGTCCACGCTGGAAATTAGTAATTTTCTATCCGCTTTCCATGCAAGAAAAAGGGCCTATTACATGCACGTGTTGAATAAATATTATACCATGAAAAGTTCAACTAACATTTTGGAGTTTCAGATTTTTTAACAGATTTTCACTCAATAGTGCCTTCATGGCAAAATGTCCTAGTCTAATCTTCAATTTATTTTATATTTGTGAGTTTTGATTATCTCATTTGTGATTGAATTTTATCAGTTTCTTGCAGCACACTAAATTCGTGTGAATTGAGTTCCGGAAATCAAACATTTTTCTCATTAATTTAAATTTTGCATCGTTTTCGGAAGTGATGGTAGCGTCCCCTAAGTGATGGTAGTGCATAGCATGTAACTGGATATGTATGAGTGAACTATTATTATTTTTGAGAAATTTTGATTGCACAAGAAATATTCATTCCTAATACAATTTTTTGTCAGTAAAAGATTTTTTCTGAAAAATCATATAATTGAAGAAGAATTTGCCTCACAGAGTCGTTTCGGGAACGCAGGCGTCATTTCGGTAACGCTCGTCATAGTCCGGGAACGTTCCCGAAATGACCGTTTCCGAAATGACGTTTTTACCTTTCTACACACAAAATTTCTACACACATCGTCGTATGCCGTATTTCTGAGGTTATATTGCGAGGGATTTTCATTAATCATCATAATTACTATAAAAAGTCTCATCATTCGCATAAACAAAATGTTTGACAGCGTTCCCGTGATGATGCTGTATTGATGTACGGTATTCAAATATCGAATTGAAATGTACTTATCAATTAAATAATTAATTCAATCCGGAAGAACGATAACACGCCGGCAACTTGTTCACTGTCACTTCACATGACTTCTAGTAAGCATCATCCACTACGTTACACGCGCAATATTTTCACAGATTATGAATGCGTTCCCGGGATGACGAATTTTTCGTCGGACAACATTTGGTAAAACACAATAATATGTTTTTTTTTATTTATTCCGAAAATTTCCCATTATCCTAAACATTAGGGGAGAGTGGGGTAATTGCGGACGGCGGGTAATCCCGGACACCCCTATTTAAGGTACTTCGCGTTACCTGACCCCCCTATGACTTTGTCACGTGACAGTCTATGCCACGCTCAGTGCCTGAAAAAAAAAAACAAAGGCAGGCCACATACACTGCCAAAAATAAGGCTCACTATAGATTTTTGCTACGTTTGATGTAATATTACGATCCTAAATATTTGGGTGATGTGTCCATAATAATCACAACAAAATCTTGCCTACATTTTTTGCTGCTGAGGAGCATCATAAAGCATCGATATACCGTAGGAATTTTTAATCTGTTCATGGTGTACTTGTTTAGTTTACTTTATAGCCATTCTCTCTGTTTGGGGCAATTGCGGACATCGTCGTACGGGTAATTACGCACGAAGAATTAGGGGCGAGTGGGGTAATCACGGACGGCGGGTAATGGCGGACACGCCAGATTAACTTTTTTTTTTTTTTTTTCGTTTTTTTTGTAATTTTTTTTTTTTATGGGATTTCGCTGTGATTCCGGTACTATTTAGACCTATGTCCGTGATTACCCCACGCACCATCCGTAATTACCCCACGCGTTGTGGGGTAATTCCGGACACTAGCGTTTTGTTTTTTCGTTAAAATTTGATTCTATTTTGAAAATTTATCTACGTTGTTGATGAGAACGTGAAGTTGGTTAGTTTAAGTACACTCCCTGGTAGAAAATTGACCAGACGATCTGGCCTTTTAACAGATTCTGCGCAGATCATCTGGGCAGAATCTGCCCAGATATTCATGGTGTATTTGGCCAGTATCTGACCAAAATCTGGTGAATGATTCCTAGCTCCTATGTTTGAGGTTATGTAAACCCAATGTTACAAGCTGGAAAAATGAATGAAAATGATCGTGCTCAACACCTCTAAACTTAAAGTTTATAAATATATATTTCAAACATAGTATGCCGATGACACGTGTACACTAAAACACTAAACGTAATGGATTCTGATCCGGACGAGTTGGACAATTCTAGAAACAGCCAATCGGCGCTCTGGATTAAAAAAATCCAGAGCGCCGATTGGCTGTTTCTAGAATTGTCCAACTCGTCCGGATCAGAATCCATTACGTTTAGTGTACCAAAAATCAGAAGCCACGGTTAATTTACCCTTATACATAGCTATAGGTGGATGCGCACGCAGGTATCTCTATCTCTTTCTCACTATTCCTCTTTCTCTCTCTTTCTCTCCCACTGTCTCTGGAAGTTTGCCGTGTGTCACACGTACACGCATACATACAAAGTTCAGGACTGTAGGTTATGTATGTGTATGAACAGCTGATGACTTGACCAGATCCTTCACCAGAATCCGTCGTCAGACCGCGGGGTTTCTGGCCATATTTTCTGCCCAGAATCTGCCCACCGAGCAGAAAATTCAACGGATTCTGGCCATATTCCGTTCAATTTTCTACCAGGGCTTCTAGTGATATATAACATTCGTAACTTGATCTGGTTTTGTGTTATTTCAGTTCTCCCTTAAGTGTTCATAATTACCCTACTCTCCCCTATATTTAGTATATTGTTTTCACTAGAATAGTTATCTCTGCAGAGTTGATTTCATTACATTTTTTGCCATGTGAATAGAAGAAAATGTAATATAGACGCGTTCCCGAAATGATATTACGACCATGGTAGACTGAATAAAAATGAAAGTGGAGAAATTTTATGCGGAATTACTTGATGTAGCATCAACTACCATCAATATTGATCGATCAAAGTAAAAAAGTCCATGATATTATGTAATTTCAATAATAAAAATCCTTTCCAACCCAAATTTTCCACCTCCATGATTTTGACCCATATAGGTATACGTATAGCTTACGCGTTGCCGTTTCGAAGTTACGGAGTGACTGAAACCTCGCCTTAAATAGCTTTAGATCGTCTAGAACTAAATGACTAACATGAAATCGTGAAATTAGAATCAAATAAGGTACCTTTAGATATAGCATCATTGGTCACATCATAACATATAATCGAAGAGAAAAGGAGAGCAATTAAATAGAAATGAAATAGAATCAAAATAGAAAGCATAAATCCGTATAGCCTAAAATATTAAAATAAATTCTACAAATAGAACGATAACCTCAAACGACACGAATACAAACAAACGCGACGTAGAGTCACACAATTAGGATAGAAATAGATTAAGAAAATCGATGTAAAATTAGTTTATTAGAAACAATTGGATACAATTATATTTTCTAATTTGAACTTTGTCGGATATTTCAGCACTGACTCCTAACCAATCAATTTCAATCCCTGAATAAGC
Organism: Tenthredo mesomela; assembly: GCA_943736025.1. Taxonomy (NCBI): domain Eukaryota; kingdom Metazoa; phylum Arthropoda; class Insecta; order Hymenoptera; family Tenthredinidae; genus Tenthredo; species Tenthredo mesomela. Next base: position 14,139,198 of record OX031014.1, on the reverse strand, counting down.
CAATAGGGACCAGCTTTGAATCAATCCTAGAGCGAACGGCGTTGGATTAACTTCCAGCGTCCGAGGGCCAAGGAAATACGATTCCGAGTCTGAGACACGGTCTTGGAATCGCAAGGTTCCTGCCCCCATGAAAAAATTTATATGCAACATACATATCAAAAATATAGTTCCTGTATAAAAATTATATGTGTCACATATCGCACACCTAGATCTAAACTAGGACAAGTCAAAAAACTTGAATTTTGAGTTATTAATATATTTGTATACTCCGATACCATACGCAACTAACCACAAGAAAAGATTCAACTTAAGGCCCATCCCTAGTCGCCCACCTCCTTTTGGCGAAATGTGTCACATTTCGATTATTATCCGAACCCAGGCGTAAAAAACGCAAAAAAGGCCAACTTAGCGCAAATTCTATTTAAATTCCGAACACATACGTCCAAAAAAATTTTCGTTTCGTGTGAAAATAGAGTCTAAATACCGATTTTACATTGTGTCGAATTCGTAAACATTCGTAAACATTCGACACAATGTAAAATCGGTATTTAGACTCTATTTTCACACGAAACGAAAATTTTTTTGGACGTATGTGTTCGGAATTTAAATAGAATTTGCGCTAAGTTGGCCTTTTTTGCGTTTTTTACGCCTGGGCTCGGATAATAATCGAAATGTGACACATTTCGCCAAAAGGAGGTGGGCGACTAGGGATGGGCCTTAATGTTCATAATCATGACGAAAAATTGCGCTAACTTATTTTTGCTGAATCAATAAATAATTAATAATAACTATATAGTAATATAATTATAACAATATTATTATTAATAATCAATAATAATCATTATTAATAATATTATGTAATTATATTTATCAATAATAATAATTAATTAATGAATTATTTATCCAAAAGCATAATTGGAATGAAACGTTTTTTCCTCATACTGAAAAATGAGATTTTTCGACTTGTCTCAGTTCAGATCTAGGTGTGCGATATATGCTACATTTATGCACTTACATTATACATATAAATAACATATACAACTTTTCGTCGCTTTTTCTTATACATTACATATATGCAAACTAGGGGAGAGTATGGGAGTACCGCTCACCTAAGAAAAAATGCTAATTTTTATGTGTTAAACGTCAACTTGAAGTGAAAAAAACTATTGTACTGGCTTCTGCAACTATTCAACTCTTCGTTTTGAAAATTCAGAGGCGTAATTTCCTTTAGAATTTACAAAATTACGGGAAGAGAAACGCGAGACGCAAGTGAGCAGTCTTACCCTCCAGCGGGTAATACCGCTCGGCCCAATTTTAATACCGCTCACTCTCTAATACTCGGGTTCCGACCTAACCTATATGTAGTCAAATAGTAAACTCGGGTATGAAGGATGAAATTTGTCATTACAATGTTAAATTTTACTGAAGACTTATCGTTATTATAACACAATAATAGAGTAAATTATTATTATTATTGATATCATTGTCATTATTATTCACAATAGCGTGAATTATTCACATAACCTCACTACGATTTTTTTTATTAATTTCACGGATTTAATATTATGTCACAACCATTGTCATCGCAAAAGTTGGTTTCTGATTGTCTCAACATTTGTCGTCACACACATTTTCAACAAAAAAAAAAATGATAATTGTGTTTTACTTAGGTGATTTTGGTAATCCGCCGGTAAATATGCACTGTCAGATGCTGAGCGGTATATTGGCATACAGCCGAGCGATATTACCCTCACCGGCCGAGCGGTATTACCGGTATCGCGCGGAGTTAACAAAATCATTAATAATTATTAATATAAAGAGAGATAGGAGTTCATCTTGTGATCAAATTACGCAGAAAAGTACCACGAATCGAATGACCATAGTTTGACGTGAAAATAATAATTTTGAAATGACAAAAAACCTTATTTACTTGTCCAGCAATTTTACGCTGTAAGGACCTCAAAACAGAGAGATGTTATTTTTTCTATTAAAAGTGATTAAAGGAATGAAATTTCCACAGAAATTAGATATTGGCATTGGATTTTGAAGATTGGGGAAAAAAAACGAGTGAAAAAATTCTTAATTATAAAGAAAAAGGGGTGAGCGGTATTACCTGCTGAGCGGTACAACCACACTCTCCCCTACATGAGCCATATACGGACCATATAAATCTCATATAAGTGCGTATACATGAAAAATATATATTTAAGATATGAATTTTACATGTCATGTGCAATCTAATATGCATATAAACATTTACATACATGTACGCGCCACATAAGCCGTTTGCATATGAACTCTACAAATCCATATACGTATTATATCAGTCATGTGTATGAACGTTCCACAAGTAATATGCGTCATGTATACGCTACATATGTGGAGTACACACTTGTATATACGCACTACATACATCACTTACGCACAAAATATATCTTCAATATTTACGGTTTATGTAAATCTTATATCTGTCTCATGTAGATCATCTAACTAACATAGCCGGCAGATGGAGTAGGAATTGGATTCAAGTAGAAATTTTTTTATTTTTTTTTTTATTTATCATTGAAACAATTTTACTATACATATTTTTATATGAATAAAATGATTTGAGGGGGGCCTATACTGAAATTTGTAAAAAAATGTTTTTTTTTATTTCTCAAAGGTGTAGAAGAAGTTCCAATTAAAAAAAACCCATCGTCAAGTTGTGAATGATAGTATAGTATAGTATAGTATCTATATTTACGGAAAAATCCAATCGTAAAAATTCTTTCGCAGAACCTTTTCTTCGCTGCGCTGCAAGGAATGAAATAAAAGTTTTCTACACCTTTGAAAAATGAGAAAACATTTTTTTCCAAATTTCAGTATAGGCTCCCCCTTAATATGAAACAAGTCGAGGATGCCGACGCTTCCGTGTTCAAGAAAATAAATGAAAAATAAAACCAACAAAATCAAAATGCTGCACAGAGAAAAAAAATTCCTCGTTTCAAGAAAAAGATTCCTTGTTTCAAGAAAAAGGTTTCTTGAGACTGTAGTTTCTTGAATGAATCTTGAACGTTTTGATTGAATCAAGGAAATATGTTCTTAATTTAAAATATTATATTCTTAGTTTGAATTAAGAACATATTTCCTTGATTCAATCAAAACGTTCAAGATTCATTCAAGAAACTATACAGTTTCTTGTAACAAGAAATCTTCTGCTTGAAACGAGGAATTTTTTTTTTTTCTGTGTGTGAGTAAATAAATCCTTCTCATGAAGATTTTTTTACCGCCCTTCGTAGAGAAACTAGCTTATTATTGATAGCAATGCCAAGACCCGTTTTATTGAACGTTTTCTTGTGCCTGTCTTCGACTGCATCTAGAAAATAAAAATCTTTCAATAACATTTCGTATTTGCGACAAAATTTCAATAATTCAATATTTTAATATCTTAATTTTATTATTTTAATATTCGAAGGTCGCTCAAAAATTGAAAAAAAAAAAAATTCAAATAAACCGTCATTTGTCTTGAGCGACCATTAAATATTGATATCTTGACTATAAATTCAAGTATGTTGCTATACAATCCACCCATAAAAGATTGAATTAGTCAGCTAATGAAGAATGTTAAAAACAAAAAAAATTCAAGAAAAATGTAATTTGTGAGTATTTTTTGTTTTATCATATTTTTTTGGATTTTAATAATGCCCACTATCGAAATTTAATCATCATACTACAAATTAGTAGTTGTGGAAAGATCAAGTCTTAATATTGAGATGTAGAGGTCGTTCAAGACCATTGAAAGTTGATTAGAATTTTATTTGTTTAATTCTTGAGCGACCTTGAAATATTAATACTTTTACTTGAAATTTCAGTATTTTCTTCTATAATCCACCTAGGAAAGATTGGATTAGTGAGCAAGTGAAAAATATTAAAAAAAAAAAAGATTCCGTTGAATTTTTATATTTTAGAAATTCTCGAATGACTTCTACGAAATTTTTATTTTAGCTAAAATTTGGAGGGCTCTCACAATATATCGCATCGACTTTTTTCTTGTTCAGTGCTCGATAGCGTGGACTATTTTTGGAGCCACCGCTTTTGCGGTGCCCTCCTCTCAAATTACTGACAAGTAAAGTCTCGATCGAAAATAGGGACATCAGAAGCGTTGCACCCATCGCAGTGTATGACGTCTGCGATTTCGCCGATCGCCATTGCGCATCCGTGATTTTAATGCGGCTTCCTTTTGCGCCGATGCGTTTTATCTGAAGAAAGAACGCCAAGTAGTGATTACACAGGTCGACAAAAAAAACTTTGTCTTCTGTCTTTCTGTTTTAATGCGTAAATTCTGATGCTAGGCATCGAAAAACACCAAAATATCCATTCTTGGCTTTTAAAGTTTGCTTTTGTCTGTTTTACGTCGATAATAAGTTTTGAAGATTTTGATTGATTTTACGAGCAGCAGGTGGTAGTAGGTGGTGATACAAAAGCAAATGATAAATTTAAATTAAATTAAATTAAATTAAATTAATTATTTGTTATCAAATGATTAATTAATGACTTATCCAATGTTTGGATAAATAATTCACGTAATGTTCTGGTTGAATAGTTTGCGTAGTTTAACTCAAAAAAATAATGATAGTAACCCATTCACCTTAGGGCCGATTCACACTATAGATCCGCTCACTGTCCGCTCTAGCCTCGCTCTCGGTTCGATCACGAGCCTAATGCATTCACACTTGTCGATCAAGCTGCGTTCCTGAGACAATCAGTTTACATCAGATAATAATATAATAATATATAATATAATTCATAATTTTTGCCGTGAAAAAATGTCGAAATATTTAAAAGTAAAGGAATTAATGATGATTGCCTTAGCGCTAGATGACAAAAAAACGAAAACTGGAAAGCAAAAAAAAAAAAAAAATAATAATAATATCGCGAAGGAAAGATAAGAAAAGAGGACTCTGGGCTTATCCGAGTCCAATTGATAGGGAATTAGAAGGGAAGACACTGTATTTTGCTGCGGTTTATTACAATGTTATTACGGCTAGATGAAAATTAGAACTGCTTTGAAGATCGTGCCTGGACCTTTACCGCAATGCCAGTGATTCACACTATGGGTCAGGTATCGGAACAGTACAGGCTCGATTCGGTCAAATATTGTCTCGACTTGATTTTGCCTGACCGAAACTGGAACGAGACGGGAACGCTACCCATAGTGTGTATACCACCATTAAAAACAACGAAACAATATTTTACTGGACCGAGACGGGAGCTAGAGCGGACCGTGAGCGGACCTATAGTGTGAATCGGCCCTTAGGGTTGCCAGTGCTGGAATCACTTGACGAGTCACTGCTTGAAGACTGTCGAGCTCTGTGCCGTCGTTTACGCTGTTTTTTCAGCTGCTTACAAATCAGCTCAAACTTTTTCTCAAGTTTACGGTTGCCTGCACATTTTCAGTTCCGTTACACACCGCGAATTAAAATCATGTACGAGTGACTGAATCGGTTCATATTTAACTTATAAATGGGTCTAAACGCGTCAAACGGATAATGGCTCTACCCAAAATGACCCAAAACTGTGATGTTATCAAATTTTTGGACGGGAACTGAGTTTCTACCGTAATAGAAAATTAAGACTTTTAATCGTATGTTATGATATGATATGATGTTATACCTTTCCTTTGTTCATGAAGCTTGTGCCGTTTGACGAGCTCGTCAGTATTCAAAGATCGGTCTTCTATTTCGTCCTCGCTCTCCGTCTCAGAGGATCTGTTCATTTGTAATCGTTTCTGTTTCATCTTTCCTAGTTTCCGAATGTGTGTACGACTTACAATTGTGGAAGAACCCTCACTCTCTATCTTCTTCAACAAATTATTTTGATATAACAAGGTGTCACAGGATTCGTGACGAGGATTTTACAGGGTAAAGTTCAACGCGCACTATGCCGAAGCGAAACGAAACTAAGTTTTCATGCATGCTTTATTAGGAGTGTGCGTGCATACTTTGATAAAAAACATAATAAAAGCATATTGATGAAACTTCGTTTCGCTTCGCTTCAGTTGAAATCTTGACCAAAAACGGGATCGAAATTTCCTTGTAAATACGATACCGAAACATACATTAGCAAGATATTTATTGTTATCCATACGAATAATACATTTTTATGTATCTCCGATTCAAATTACTACCTTTCTTTGATTTTCCTCCATGTCATCAGGTGTATGCAGAGTGAATATGCCCGACAGATCTTTCGGTGTACAGTCATTTTTGCGGCCAAAAATGCCGTTGTCGGAGGCACCCGACTGATTTCCTTTTTCATTTCTTTCCTTACTCGGTTCTTTCGAAGACGACGAACTAGGTTGTGCGCACGAATTTTCGTTTGTAGTTTTCTTCTATAAAAGTATTTCGATTATTCCAGTCGGAATCTATTGCAAACAGTGTGAACGTTTTTTTACAACGTTTTGTTACTTTAAAAAGGGGATCTAAATTTCCTTGTAAATACGATGCCGAAACATACATTAGCAAGATATTTATTGTTATCCATACGAATAATACATTTTCATGTATCTCCGATTCAAATTACTACCTTTCTTTGATTTTTCTCCATGTCACCAGGTGTATGCAGACTGAATATACCCGACAGATCTTTCGGTGTACAGTCATTTTTGCGGCCGAAAATGTCGTTGTCGGAGGCACCCGACTGATTTCCTTTTTCATTTTTTTCCTTACTCGGTTCTTTCGAAGACGACGAACTAGGTTGTGGGCACGAATTTTCGTTTGTAGTTTTCTTCTATAAAAGTATTTCGATTATTCCAGTCGGAATCTATTACAACCAGTGTAAACGGTTTTTTACAACGTTTTGTTACTTTTTTTTAAAATCTACGTTCGGCATATATACTAACTGTTATGGCAATTCTACTGTGGGTGAGCGAATCTGTTCGTGTCCAAACTCTCCTTGGACTTTCAAGTCCATCGATTATTTTCAATTTTTTGTCAAGGTTAGTTTTACGATCTGTAATGTATACACAAAATGATGTTCGTTTGTGTTTATGCTATGTTCAATTTTTAACTTGATCTTATCATCGATAATTTTTTTTAACATTCTTATACCGGAAACTGCTACCACGAATCCATCGTGACAGATCCAGCCACCGATCGGCTCTTTCGCAGTGTCACGCCACTCAATAACAAATGGTACCGGCTCATATGAATCCGAGTAGAATTTTTCTATATCGAAATTCCTGATCCACTGAATCGGTAACCCTGAAGTCACTGATATATATACTAACACTGATATATATACTAACCAGTGTAAACGGTTTTTTACAACGTTTTGTTACTTTTTTTTAAAATCTACGTTCGGCATATATACTAACTGTTATGGCAATTCTACTGTGGGTGAGCGAATCTGTTCGTGTCCAAACTCTCCTTGGACTTTCAAGTCCATCGATTATTTTCAATTTTTTGTCAAGGTTAGTTTTACGATCTGTAATGTATACACAAAATGATGTTCGTTTGTGTTTATGCTATGTTCAATTTTTAACTTGATCTTATCATCGATAATTTTTTTTAACATTCTTATACCGGAAACTGCTACCACGAATCCATCGTGACAGATCCAGCCACCGATCGGCTCTTTCGCAGTGTCACGCCACTCAATAACAAATGGTACCGGCTCATATGAATCCGAGTAGAATTTTTCTATATCGAAATTCCTGATCCACTGAATCGGTAACCCTGAAGTCACTGATATATATACTAACTGGATAGCCGATCGACCAAAATTCATGTGCCCTATTGGGGCTCCAAGGCGGCCATTTTTTTTGGAGTCCCACATTCCGCCATCTGTCGGTTATCCCGATAGATTCGCATGACAGTTATTTATCGGCCGATTACCGATATCAGTGCGGCCGATCAAGCAAAGGGTCATTTTTCAAGCGCTAATTTTCGCGCTCACTTTTTGTTCCGCATAACCACGTAAAATCCCTTCAGTAAAAAAGAGATTGTAACGGAAGTGACGCAATTATATCGAAACTCTCGCACTTCCGTCACCGCGAAATGCGCGCTACGCAATGCGCAGGCAAGGAGCAACGCGGGGTTTTTGTTTGAAAAAAAAATATCCTGTCAAAACTGTCAAATCAGCTTGTTGTCGATGCAAAGCAGCTGAATAAAAACAGCTCAAGCAGAAAAGATTCGTTAAATAATATAACATATATATCATATACAAATAATATGTATATTATACTGTAATACGTGATATAATATCTCTATATTATCTACGCATCATTGTCGGTGATATCCAGCAGGTCGGAATTGCAACATATCAGGTACGTAACCCAAAACTGTTAGATTTGTTAAAAATAAAATATGAATAAAAATTCTCATTCAAGACTTCAGAGTCGATCGAAGTACAGAATACAACTTTTGTATTTACAGTGCTCCCTCACTAATTTTCACGGATCCGGGGTATAGAGAATATTAGCGAGGTCCCCCACTATGTCCATGGGCGGAGTTTATGATGTGTGCACGGGGAGCTGAGGGGAAATAGCTGACAGCTCACTTACTAGAAAACCACAGGTTTGTTGAGGTTATGTGGCGTGGTTACTGCGCATCGTTATGCGCCGAACCAAACGACCCGGCCATAGTGGGGGAGCCTACTTCCCTCCGACAGCGGAGAGGTAAAATGTTAGAGAGGTTAAAATTAGTGAGGGAGCACTGTATTATACTTTTCTTTTTTTCAGGTCAGCATTAGAAAGAGTACACCCATTTAAAAAGTATATGGGTCTATCCACGTCAACTCGACACGGCTCCAGACCTCAACATCTCCGATTTGATTTTTAATTTTATGTGTTATTTCTCCATGTCTGGAGAACCTTCCAAATTTTTTTTGATTTTTCAAATTGACGCTTTCAGATTTTTTTCATCCTTAAAAAAAGAATCTTTTCAAAATTCTGGAAAAATCATAAAACTCCTGTTGATGATGTAAAACCTCCCACTCGCAGAATCGGGGGCAGAATTTTCCTTATATTTTTTTTTTCCTTTTCAAAAAAATTGTCTGGAACATTATTTTTCTCACACGCTCAAAAATCAAGTTACAAAATGGATTTCGGAAGAGAATTTCATTGCGCATCTTTTTTTCCTATAAACTATATCAAAATTTTTTGTCGTTTTTACAATAATTATTAATCATAATAATGTTTTGCCAATAAATGTCATTAGATAAGCCTTTTTCGAAAAAAAAAATTTGTTGCGAATGGAAAAAAAAAAATTTTAGGAAAATTCTGCCCACGATTCTGCGAATGGGAGGTTGTTCCACATCATCAACAGGATTTTTGTGATTTTTTTCAGAATTTTAAAAACGGTCCTTTTTTTAAGGATGAAAAAAATCTTAGCTCCGAAAGTGTTCATTTGAAATATCCAAAAAAAATTTGGAAGGTTCTCCAGACATGGAGTAATAACATATAAAATTAAAAATCAAATTGGAGATGTTGAGGTCTGGAGCCGTGTCGAGTTGACGTGGATAGCCCCATATATATAGCAAAGTAATCACAAATTGTCACATCAATTAATAGTTTTTAATGTTTGCTCTGTATATTTATTGAAATTTGTTTGCCAATAAAATGGCAATATTTAATTTTGATTTTTTTTAAATGTATGAGATGATTGATAAAATAAACATCAATGACTGTTAATTACAAGAAATATTTTGACGAGTACTTGATTGATAAGACCATACAAGGATACCTACACCCAGAGAAAAGATTTATTCAAATCAAATAAATTACCATATTTGTAATGTTTTTATTTGCGTCAAAGAAATATTTACTTGAACCAAAGAAGTATTCATTTGCATCAAATAGAACGACTTACTTCTCTCTAAGAAATTCACTTATTCACAATTTATCTATTTCAATTGCCATGTAGAAAGATGTAGTTTATTTCCCGTAAATATACTTTTATTTATTCGCAATAAATCTTTATTCGAACAAGGATTTGAACAAACAATATATTAGATATCAAATAAGCCTTCTATTTGACGAAATTGGAGCGAATATAATCTTATTTAAATCAAAGAATTGGCATATTCGTTTCTCATAAGAAATCAAGGTGGGTTCGTTGACGGATATACCCAATCTCGCTGCCGCTGTCATCACGCGTTGTAATTTGCATCAGTTGCTTGCACTCGCTTGTTGATCTGAATCAATACGCGACGTGTTGTTCCGACGATAATCGCGAGAGCCAACTAACTATGGACCACGAAACGATCAATTTTCTCTTGAAAAATTAACTGGATAAGTACTGCGACTGTTCCAGCGGTAAATAATAACGTTAGAGATACGAACAAATCCTATATAACCTGCAAATCCTATGTACAATAAATATACATATAATAACGTATCTTGTAAATAATAACTTGTATCTGTAAAATTTTATTATTCACCATGCTTGTCTAATCACCTCCCATTCGTAATACGTAGATGCGATTCTCCCATCAGTTCATCAATTTTGGTGAATTCAATACAAAAATCATTTTTATAATAAAGTCAAACAAATTGTTTATTCGATTTCAATAAAACAAACATTTAATTATCATAATAAATAATTTATTCGCGACGAATGAAGACTCATCTTTCATTCATAATTTATTCGGATCAAATAGAAAGTTTATTACAACTGAATAAGCAATTTATTTCAGCCAAATAAATTTTGTCATTTATTTAAAACAGTTTATTTGATGCCATGAAAATTCCTTATTCGATTCGAACAAATTTTTATTCGGATTTAATAAGAGAATTTGAATGAGAAATAAAAAATTCCAAATATTTCTAAATATTTGTGGCAAATGAATGCTTATTAGGTTCATATACGAATAAGAAAATTTATTCGCGGTAAATAAATTTTATTTAAATTGAATAAATCTTTTCTCTGGGTGTAGATATAAACCCTACGAGTATCTATCTGAATCCTACGAGTACGTACTGATGAAAATATGAGTACCTATACAATTGTAAATCAGTTATACGTTGGTTCAGATTTGTTTTCATAATGCCACGTCGTAAGATCATTCGGACCGTTGAAAAAGAGGAGTTGTTTCTACGCGCGCGTAGGGAGAATAATATAGTCCAGTCATTCTATCCGAAAAAAAAGGCGAAAACGTAAAAATGAACCGAGAAAGCTGATTTTTGGATATTATGTCCGGGGGGGGGGGGGGGGGGGGGGGGCTGCTTAGCCAAGCTTGTAGAGCATGCTAATACCTACAATTTCGTTTTCTTCTTTTATTCTTAGGATGTAACTTACGACTTCTAGCGCGCTCATGTAAAGTCGGCAAGTCCATGCGAAGTTTCAATTCCGAAGTTCGCGCGGTTGTATAAATTTTCGTTGCGACAGATTTACTGTTCAAGATAAAATCATTAAAATACAATATAAATGAATAAAACAATAACATTTTCAATCACATCTAAGAAATTTATTGGTGAAACATATATTTTTTTTTTCATTCTCATCAGATATCTCGAAAAGGATCGACAGCACGTGAAAAAGTTACAGGACTTGAATCGTAGAGCGCAAAAAACGCGAGGCTTAATCAGTCAGAATTCTCGTATTACGACGGGGAGCCAAGTTACCGCGAAAAAATCAAAATTTACCCCTTTTTTCAAGATGACGGAGAAAGCACATAGGAAATCTGGGTCGACAATTTGAGGATAAGCTTTTCTAATCCCTCCCCTACACAACATCCAAAAAACAGCTTTCTCGGTTCATTTTCATGTTCAAATGTATATTTAATGGATGGACTAATAATGCAAATCAATGTCTGCGTCGTCAGAGGCAAATCACTATTAATGAACTGTTAAATTTACCAATTATTCGTCAAGATGTCAATATTATCGGTTGAATGTTGTTGAGTTGAATGCATTCTGAAAATGAGGATTATCATATCTTCATTATAAAACTTTAAATACAAAAGTTGTATTCTGTACTTCGATCGACTCTGAAGTCCTGAGTGAGAATTTTTATTCATATTTTATTTTTAACGAATCTAACAGTTTTGGGTTACGTACCTGATATGTTGCAATTCCCAAAAAGTTAGAAAATATATTATTAATATTCAATTGGTACAAGCATAGTTGAGATGACCGCGAAATATGCAGGGAGTGGGTACACCACGAATCACCTGCCGGAGTGCTTACACCAACGTAGCAAATAGGCGTAACTTATAATAAGTGAATATTTACATGATGGCAAATATATATTCGAGGGTATAGAGTTAAGCCGGGATCACGATGAACTTAACGTAACGTAATGTAACACAACGGAACATACCTATAGTTCTGAAACATCCATCAAAACGCGGGCGCGCTCGCTAATTTTCAAAACTATAGGTATGTTCCGTTGTGTTACGTTAAGACGAAGAAGAATAAATCAGCGAACGATTCAAAAATACAGATGCGGAAAATTAGTTTCAGACGCGCGCGAAGCGCGCGCAGTGAGCTAGTCCTGTAAAATTGATAGTGCCCGCGTCGTATGAACTTTGCCTGAAATTTCGGTTTGTTATTTCGTAATTTTTATTCTTGAAATAGTCCGGTCGATCATTCTCATGCCCTACGTCGTTCGCCCCGTAGTTGACGTTGTCCAGGTGATCAAACTGGTGACTCACATTCCCCAGGTCTTTTGCTTCGAAGTTTTCATTCTAGTTGTCGCCAGGCAAGTGATTTCTGACCTCCAGGATTCTCACTACGTTTTTGACTTTGTCCAGGTGTTCAAACTGATGACTTCCGATCCCCAGGTCGTTCGCTTCGTAGTTTTCACTCTCGTTGTTTTCGAGTTGTTGATTCACGTGCTCCAGGATTTTCGTCCCGTAGTTTACGTTGTCTAGATGGTCAAACTGGTGACTTGCGTTCCCCAGGTCGTCCTCTTCGTAGTTTTCACTCTCGTTGTCATCGGGTTGTTGATTTCCCGTAAACGTAAACTACGTGACGAAAGTCCCAGAGGACGGAAATCAACTACCCGATGACAACGAGAGTGAAAACTACGAAGAGGACGACCTGGGGAACGCAAGTCACCAGTTTGACCATCTAGACAACGTAAACTACGGGACGAAAATCCTGGAGCACGAAAGTCAACAACTCGAAGACAACGAGAGTGAAAACTACGAAGCGAACGACCTGGGGATCGGAAGTCATCAGTTTGAACACCTGGACAACGTCAAAAACGTAGTGAGAATCCTGGAGGTCAGAAATCACCTGCCTGGCGACAACTAGAATGAAAACTTCGAAGCAAAAGACCTGGAGAATGTGAGTCATCAGTTTCACCACCTGGACAACGTCAACTACGAGGTGGACTGAACCTTCTATAACTCAGGAACGACTGGTCCCTCGAAGTTTTTGATAAGGAACTTATTCTTAGATTTCGATTAGGAATCTGCATGTAAAATCTTTTCCGTGACTTGGGAATCATGCTGTATATATATCACTGTGATATCAAATCATGAATTGATAGGTAGCTTGATGCCGCCAAGCACAGATGGCGATACACGGGACTCCAAAAAAAATGACACTCAACTGGTCTCACGCTTCGGCCTATATTTCATACGCGATCGGCTATCCAGTTATAATATATATCAGTGCCTGAAGTGTATTTGTTGTGATCTTCGCCACCGATCCATCTGATCAAAGCAAACATCTTCGTTGGCTTCCTGTATAGAAAGATCACGTAATAATCCCCATAAATCGAATCCAAGTGAATCAAAACTAACCCTGTAATTTATTAAGATTTTTATTCAAACGCTTGAAAAAAAAAAAAAAAAAATGCACGGGGTTTCGCAGTCTTTCAAATGATTATTTTACTTTATCACTAATTTGATATAAAATTTATTGTAATATTTAAAATTATTTAAAAAAAATGTATTATTTATTTTAGTAAATGTAAAAGTAATTTTTTTTTTTACATGTTTTTTTCCGTTTAGACAGAATTATATCACATACTATACCATGTTACAGAGATAACATACGGATGATCTGTATCAAACAATGAATAATTCGGCCCTTTATATGTTACGAGAAGGTACAAGAATAGCTTTAACACTTACCTTTTGAGTGAATGAAGAGATTTTATGCCGGTAGACGGAAAGAATGTTTTCAATCTTCGTTTTAATTATTCTCTCTGCTGGTTGAAGTACGGTTATTTATCTGTTGCCATGCAGATATCTACACCTTTTACACCTTCGCTTTTGTTTAGTTATTAGCTAATAGCGTTTTAGATTTGCTGCTCAGGAGTTGCACCGAGGATGCTCTCAAATTTATATGTGACGGCATATTGCTATACGACTATTCCGAATAGAGCTCCAAGCGAATCGAGTGCACATACCGAACACACCTATTGTAGCTGCAATTATTTTGCAGTTTTAAACGCATTTAGTTAAATTCGAGTTGGCCGCTAAATTGAAACTTGCTTGAAAAAAAATCGTTTCAAGTTATCATGGCTGATTCAGTCCACGCGGGCGACGCGCGGGTGAAAAAGAAACGGGCCTCGTACAAAAGCTATACCCATTATGGGAGTCATAGCACGATTCCAGGTAGCACAGAACGATTTTGGAGATCGAAAAAAAACAGACCAAGGTAATCGTATAGACAGCTTACGATGTATTTTATCTCGGATCCTTATTTTCATGTTAATAATAAATGCATGTTTGCAGAAATGTTCGCAAAAAACTTACGGTGAATCGTACTGGAGCCAGCGATTCCTGTATACAGGAATCGACAAAATACAAACAAAATACAGAAAACCAACAGAATACTGTGAGTATTAATAAAATATTGAGAAATTCAACGATTCATTTTTATATTTAAAAAATTTCCAACCATGCATCCATATATGTGGGAGAAATTGAAATATTCAGTGCTATATACATAAGATCGTTGTCGTATATGGTGTAATAATATATTATAATAATAATATAATAATAATAATAATAATAATAATAATAATATAATAATAATATATTATATAAAAAGGCCATCCCAAACTGTGTGAGGTATACTTTTCTTCACCATCATGTTTAGGATAAATTTTGAAAACCTCTGTGGTCATCTGCATCAAGGACTTTTACTCCGTATAGAATCGTGAAATAAAACGATCCTGTGTTGATTATTGATCATATTCAAGTTTATGCAATACATGTTTCGAAAATGATGTAAATTCAATGTAACCATATTTTAAATTAACTTGTCTTTTGAATGGACAAGTTTTCGAAGTAAATAAAATTATGAAGCAATTCAATTATGCCTGCGACCGTCTTCATAAGTATATTAATGATTTTCTATTGTTCTTTGAAGAGAGAATCTTCAAATAGAGCAGATGAACCTGTTCAATCCATCGAAACTGAACTTACATCATCGGTTCAGAATATCGAAATCGCCGGTTTTGAAGAAAACAATGCAGTAAGTGTATTTGCAATAATATGTCGACTGTTATAAAGAGTCAGATCATGTCAAGTGGTCCCCCCATTTTCCACTTGATCAGCTTTTCGAATAAAATACTTTTTATTCGTTTATGCTTGTAAAAAGCTCTTAAAATTGAGTTTAAAATCTAAAAAGCTGTTTTTTTGCCATTGCCCAAATTTTGAAAAAAATTTCAATACTTTTTTCGAAAAGCTGAGAAAATTTCACATAAAATACGTCATTTTCAAGGTGGGTTCTCGATAAACAATTTAGTTATCTTCAATAACTCAAATTATTTCAATCTAATTCTCATACTTTTTACATTATAAAATAAAATATCCGAAATAAATTCAAAATTTTCTCCAATTTCTGTTTTTTCATCCATTCCTCAAGCGAAAGAGAGACGTGGCAGAGAAAGAAGGAAAAAAATAATTATTGAATGCATAAAATGAATTGAAAATTTTCTTTAATTTTGTTAAGCTATTTACTTCTCGTGTGTTGATCGAGAACCCACCTTGAAAATGACTTATATTATGTGAAATTTTCTCAGCTTTTCGAAAAAAGTATTGAAATTTTTTTCACAATTTGGGCAATGGCAAAAAAACAGCTTTTTAGATTTTGAACTCAATTTTAAAAGCTTTTTTTTTTTCATAAGCATAAACGAAAAAAAAAGTATTTTCTTCGAAAAGCTGAGACTTTTTCACACAAGAAACCCAGTTTTTTTTTTTTTAATTCTATACTGGCAAAGAAACTAAAAAAAAACATGAATAAAACAAGAAGTACAAAACTATACGAAATACCCCATATAATAACTTCTAAAATAAGAGGGATAAAAATCTGAAAAAATTGGCATGCTGTCTTCCGATTATGACTTTCAGCTCAAAAAATTTAAAAAAGATCTGAGGGGGTGAGACCGGATCCGACGTCCAGAATCGGTAGACTTGCTCATATATTTTTATATCACGTAGCGACGAGCGGTGTCAGTGCAGCGCGCTGCCGAGCTTGGCTGCTCAGGCTTATAGATCGCTCCATAGGACACAATTTAATAAAAAAAATTTACAATCAAAATTATTTTACAGAATTTTTTTATTTTTTTATTATATTTAAAAGAATATGTTTAACAAATAATTAAAATAATCACACATTTTTATTTAATAAAAACAGTTAAACGAAATAAACATTTTTTAATACAAATAAAATCAATAAATAAATTAACACTTTAAATTATTTTTTAAACTTTTTTTTTGTTGTTTTTTAAATGCAATGTTTGTTGTAATTTTTTGATCTTCAGAAAAAATTTTGCATTTTAAGGATTCTCTATTGATACCTTGGAAATGATGAAACTGACGCGCATTTTTTATTGTTTTTTTTTTAGTATTCAACGTGACAATAACCAACTCATCATTAGGATGTCCTTCACATCATCAAATACCGCGCTCTGATTGGCCAAGATTCGAATGCTAAAAATAATCTTTTTAAAAAAATTAAAAAATTCTGTAAAATAATTTTTATTGTAAATTTTTTTTATTAAATTGCGTCCTATGGAGCAATCTATAAGCCTGAGCAGCCAAGCTCGGCAGCGCGCTGCACTGACATCGCTCGTCGCTACGTGATATAAAAATATCGACAGCCTAATAACATAGTCACGTAAGCGCCATAATTTTGGCCTTTTTTTTTATATTTATGTGATAGAAACGTATCTCCATTTTTCTTTCATTTTCGCACTCGTCAATGTACTTGAAACATTTTGGCGGTATCAATAAAAATTTCAAACACAGAAGCGTAAGTGCCATTTTTTTGTGTGAAACAGACGTATGTACAGTCTAGTTCGGTAACAGAGGAACGTATCTCCACAAAAGAATGGAGATACGTTACTATGTTACAAATCATTTGACACTCGGAAAAGTTGAGACCACGTAAGTGTGGAGTTACGACTGTGTCACACAAAAAACGTGGAGATACGTCACTATCACACCGAATTATGGATGATGGCTCTATGCATTCATCAAAGAATTTCCAATGCAGAGAACCATTTTTTTGGAGATACGTTTGTTTGACCTCGAAAAAGACCATTTTTGGCGCTTACGTGACTGTTAGGCTTAGGCTGTCGATATATATTATTTAAACTAATGCCGGGCAGTGAAATTTTTTTTCGGAATATGGAGCTTGAATATATATAACGCGTATAGCTAAAAAAAAAATTCGATCATCGTACTGAGAATTCATTAAAATTTTAATTTGTTTATTTAAAAGTTAATAAAAAGTATGATAATAAATAAATAAATTTTTTTTTAATTTTCTTTAGGAAATTATAAATATTTTACTATAAGCCCTGCAAATTTCGTTAAGTTATCTTCAACAGTTTTTTTACAATTGATTTTTTAATTAAAAGTACCGAAAATTTTTAATGTAAAAAAAATTGTTGTTAATTTCAAAATTTTCAAAAACTCTTTTGAGGGATGATTATTAGTGATGACTACTTTCGATTAATATATTTTAGCAAGTATTCCATGATCAAGTGGAAAATGGGGGGGGGGGTCCACTTAACATGATCTGACTCAAAGATTGTGATAA
Source organism: Tenthredo mesomela (assembly GCA_943736025.1). Lineage (NCBI taxonomy): Eukaryota > Metazoa > Arthropoda > Insecta > Hymenoptera > Tenthredinidae > Tenthredo > Tenthredo mesomela. Next base: position 14,121,209 of record OX031014.1, on the reverse strand, counting down.
TTTTTCAACTAATCTTTGGAACGCCGTTAACAAATTTTGTGCGTCTTTAGCTGAGGTAAGAAAGGTTCATTTTGAAGTAAGATCCATATCAAATAATACTGTCAAATCTTTTCTTCAGATGGACTTTCTCGAGCAATCTTCGTCTGCATTGCGAGCTTCGTCTGGTACCGGTCGTGATACTCCAAGCAGGTCTGGTTTACCGGTTTTTAATGACGTTTGTGGTGCTCATAAACCATGTACCGCAACCAGCAATTCGTATGCAAATGATGTTCTAATACAATCTGCATTGATATTGGCAATGAAATTACGACACAGTCTAACCTATGCTGCAACACAAGACGCTGCCCAGCTGCTTTGTGTCATGTCCGGTTCACCCACGAAACAATCAACGAAATATCACTGGAAGAAAATTATTGACGATTTTTCTACGCATATGACAGTACATCACCTCTGTCCCAGATGTAAATCTTATGTAGGAAGAGCATCCGATCAAACTTTGCACTGCGGTAGCTGCGATACCGACATTGATGTCGATACCTGCGCGGAATAACCGGCTATCTCAGAGTCCGCTTGAAAAAGCGGCTATCTCAGAATCCATTCGAAAAACCGACTGTAGCCTATATTATTAATATAGGCACAGGCCGCTTTTCCGAATGGATTCTGAGATAGCCGCTTTTTCAAGCGGACTCTGAGATAGCCGCTTTTTCAAGCGGACTCTGAGATAGCCGGTTATTCCGCGCAGGTATCGATGTGAGAACAAATCTGAATACGCACCACATATTCATAACTCTATCCCTAGCACAACAGCTCAAAGAAATATTTGAAACAACCGATGCTCACAATCAATGTCAACAGAAAAGGCAAAAGCTTTGCGAATATGGAATTGGAGATATCACTGACGGTAAACTGTACAAACAAAACGTCGACAGTGACATGATAAGTTTGAATTGGAGCGTCGATGGAGCTCCGATTTTTGATAGTTCAAATACTTCGATATATCCGGTCTTATGCTCGATAAACGAATTAGAACCTAAAGAGAGAAGAACAACGATATTATTGTACGCACTTTGGTTCGGGGAGGGTAAACCGATAATGAACGAGTATTTGAGACCCTTCGTAGCTGAAAGCAAAAGTTTGTACACCGAAGGGTTCAGTTATGAATTGGAAGGAACTATGTACAGAAAAAAGTGTTCAGTGCTTATGTGCATTAGCGATTCAGTTGCAAGACCACTTTTGAGGAACACTCATCAATTCAACGGGGAATATGGCTGCGGTCTATGTCTACACTCTGGTGAAACCATAGCTAAAGGTAGAGGATTTGTACGCGTTTATCCTTTGGATATAAATAATCAGCCATTCGGCGAAGGACTGCGAACGCATGCTGAAACGATAGAACATGCTCGAAACAGGATGAAGGGAGTGAAAGGTGAATCGATTTTGTGTGATATACCAGGATCCGATATTATCCGATCATTAGACGTGGATTGGATGCATTGTGTCCTATTGGGCATCTGCAGACAGTTTTGCACACTGTGGTTCGATTCTTCTAACCACGAAAGAGATTTTTATTTCAGACATCTTGAAGAGTCGATAGACGAATGTTTATTATCGACCCTTCCAACTCTAGAAGTCTCTAGGACTCCACGCAAAATATCAGACCGTTCACATTGGAAGGCTCATGAATGGGCTATTTTTCTCTTATTCTACAGTTTACCGATATTGCGAGCGCATTTTCCGACCAATTTAGTAAAACACTGGGCTTTACTTGTAGATGGTGTCTCTATTCTCTTACAAACGTCAATCATGCCGAGTGAAATCGAGTTTTCTCGTAAATGCTTTATTGAATTCATTCACGGAGTTGAAGAATTATATGGCAGGGAGCACGTTTCTTTTAACGTTCATTTACTCGCACACTTACCAGACAGTGTGTTGAACGGGGGTCCTTTATGGACGCATAGTGCGTTTCCGTACGAGAATTCTAATCAGGAATTACTTGGTTATGTGAAGAGTTCAAATGGAGTAGCACTTCAAATTTGCGATACATTTCGCCTAAAGTGCGTCGTCGATCGTCTGTACCATGCTTGTTGGGCGTCGATGAGACAAGATCAGAAAGACTACTTGGACAGTCTATTGAAGAAACAGAAACGCGCTCAGCCTACTTTAATTCTAAAAGATGCGAGTATGTTGGGGGCAGCTTCTTTTCTTCGTGAATTACCACGTAATCAATATTTGGCCGTACAAAGGTTGCATATAAAAATCGATGAACAATCTATCATACAGAGCTATAAAAGAGCTATCGTAAATAACGAAATTTTCCACAGTAAGCAATATTCAAGAGTTAAAAAAAGAGCAAGTTACTACGCAATTTTAAAAAATCTAGAAATATTTGAAATAGATACATTTTTGGTCATAAGAATCGATGGTAATCTTACTCCAATCGCATTAGGAAGGTATTTTGAAAGAGAAAACACTCCCTTCATAACGGGTAGAAAATTAAAACACTTGATAGTATTAAAAAAACGTCACGACAACTTAGCGGCGATAAATATTTCACTTATAGAGGAGAAGGTAAATCTGTTCGAAATAAACGGCACCTCGAAGTTTATTGCTTGTGTGCATCCGAACCACTACCCGGGTAACAATTTGAAGTGGCAGCCGTATGGCCGCTACATGGCCAACCGACCAAGCCAATGTGGCCGCCATGTCAGCCGACCCCGGTTTTATCATGGCTAGTACCTGGCAACGACGACCAAACTATGTCGCTCCTTGATGGCAGCTAGGTGGATAAACAGCATGGTTTACTTATGGTTTCGACCTGGCAGCGATATGGCGGCGCTATCTCGCTGCCATGTGGAGGCCAACTAGTTGCCAGGTAACAATCCAACGCGGCAACCATACGGCCGCTACATGGCCAACCCACCTAACCAATGTGGCCGCTATGTCGGCAGTGGTCGGTTTTATCATGGCTTTCACCTAGCAACGACGACCAAACTATGTCGCTCCTTGATGGCAACTAAGTCCATAAACAATATAGTTCATTTATGGTTTTGACCTGGCAGCGACATGGCAGCGCTTACTCGTTGCTATGTGTGGGCCATCTGGTTGCCAGTAATTTTGATACCTCTCTGAAACATGAAAGCCATGAAGTAACCATGAAATTTCCACAGTTAGCTGTCATGTGACAGTCACTCTATTTTGGAACGAGTACCGCTCCTTGAGTTCTATTTTACTTTTAAGTATATATTTCATTCACACAGTAGTCATTCCAAAAGAACTGTTATGAACTATACTACCGGGTAGGCGGTATGAGTCGCTTGACTCGTAGGTGAATTATGATTGTGGTCGGCCGGCAACGGGTAGGTGTAGCCAAGCCGACGTTACTTTACTTGCGAGCGTTGTCGCTCATCTACCGGCATAACAAGGTACTAAGGTAGGTGGCGACGCATTGTATAGACCAGGTAAATGCCAGGCTACCTTAAGACATGGCCGTGCCAGCTTGCCCCACGTAAAAGCTATATGGCAATGCGAGGTGGCGGCTAGGTAGTTGCCAGCGGTCGCCAGTTAACGTTAAGACACAGCAATACCAGGTTGGCCCACATAAAAGCCATATGGCATCGCGAGGTGGCGGCCAGGTAGTCGCCAGTTAACGCTAAGACACGGCAGTACCAGGTTGGCCCACATCAAAGCCATATGGCATCGCGAGGTGGCGGCCAGGGTTGCGATTCTGTAACTTTCCGCTAACTCGCTAACTTTTCGCTCTAAGACCGTTGGTTGGCTGAGGAGCGTCCAATCGGAGATTGTTGCGGGCCGCAACGATCTCCGATTGGACGAAGTTAGCGAGTTAGCGAGTTAGCGGAAGGTTACAGAATCGCAACCCAGGTAGTCGCCAGCGGTCGCCAGTTAACGTTAAGACACGGCAGTACCAGGTTGGCCCACATAAAAGTCATATGGCATCGCGAGGTGGCGGCCAGGTAGTCGCCAGCAGTCGCCAGCGGTCGCCAGTTAACGTTAAGACACAGCAGTACCAGGTTAGCCCACATAAAAGTCACATGGCATCGCGAGGTGGCGGCCAGGTAGTCGCCAGTTAACGCTAAGACACGACAGTACCAGGTTGGCCCACATCAAAGCCATATGGCATCGCGAGGTGGCAGCCAGGTAGTCGCCAGCGGTCGCCAGTTAACGTTAAGACACAGCAGTACCAGGTTGGCCCACATCAAAGCCATATATGGCATCGTGAGGTGGCGGCCAGGTAGTCGCCAGTTCACGTCAAGACATGGCAGTGCCAGGTTTGCCCGTATGAAAGCCATATGGCATTGCGAAGTGGCGGCCAGGTCAATGCTAGGTAGTGACGGAACATCGCAGTGCCAGCTTGGCCCACATAAAATCGATGTCGTGGCGCAAGGTGGCGGCCAAGATGGTGCAACATTGGTAGCCTAGCTTAGCTAGCCATATTATCGCCATGTGAAAAGGCCATGTTGAAACCATATAGCCGCCGCATGGTTATCGAACATTGGCCTGCTATGTGGCTGGCCGACAGCATTGCCGTGCTCATGCCACATGGCATTAATGTGGCTTGTGGGCTGGCCATGTAAATTGTTACCCGGGTACGAATTACTAACCTAAGATTTAAAGTAAAAAAAATATGAAAGATTAGAATCATATCGCGTTACTTAAACCGAAAGGGCGTATCTCAAATCATACGCCCTTTTGGTTCTGCAGAGCCAAAAGGGCGTGTAAAAAAAAAAAATTCTCTAATCAACCTACAAATGTTAGAAATAAGGAAATATATTGAAAAAATGAAAAAAACTCTTTTTTTGAGATACGCCCTTGTGGCTTTAAAAAACAGAATTCTTAAAACCAAAAGGGCGTATCGTTTTTTTTTTTTCATTTTTTTCAATATATTTCCTTATTTATAACATTTCTAGGTTGATTAGAGATTTTTTTTTTTTATACGCCCTTTTGGCTCTGCAGAACCAAAAGGGCGTATGATTTGAGATACGCCCTTTTGGTTTTAGTAACGCGATATGAGAGATATACTAAGAGATATACTAAGTACTCGACATCAGCTGCTAGGTGGCGCTCTTGTCGACGCTGTTGACGTCATGATCGCGAATCGATTGCAGACCTTAAAGACCACGGAGTACGGACTGTCAGACTCCCTTGAGACTCCCGATACACAGCTGAGAGCTGTCAGTTCTGTTCATATTCGTACATCTGAACATTTTGCAAATTTCATTCTCTTTTATGCTTCCTATACTTACTTATCGACAGCCTAATAACATAGTCACGTAAGCGCCATAATTTTGGCTTTTTTTTATATTTATGTGATAGAAACGTATCTCCATTTTTCTTTCATTTTCGCACTCGTCAATGTATTTGCAACATTTTCGCGGTATAAATAAAAATTTGAAACACAGAAGCGGAAGTGCCATTTTTTGTGTGAAACAGACGTATGTACAGTCCGGTTTGGTAACAAAAGAACGTATCTCCACAAAAAAATGGAGATACGTTACTATGTTACAAATCATTTGACACTCGGAAAAGTTGAGACCACGTAAGTGTGGAGTTACGACTGTGTCACACAAAAAAACGTGGAGATACGACTGTGTCACACAAAAAACGTGGAGATACGTCACTATCACACCGAATTATGGATGATGGCTCTTTGCATTCATCAAAGAATTTCCAATGCACAGAACCATTTTTTTGGAGATACGTTTGTCTGACCTCGAAAAAGTCCATTTTTGGCGCTTACGTGACTATGTTATTAGGCTGTCGTTATTATCTTAAAATTCACATTTAAAGTGGAAGGCGAAATTATAAAAATCTCTCATGAAATGACGAAGCGCGCAATTTTGAGGTTGGGTTCTAGGTACAGTTATTGAATCGCATGAAGTTCAGTCTACAACATAAATTAATAAGTGACGAAGCTTTCAATCAACGTGGCAGGTCTTCAATATATTATTATCAATTGCCAAATATTTTCGTATATTCAATGGGTCAAATATATCATATTTAGTACATGCACACAAGAACATATCTTTACAGGGCTTGGAAAGCAACGATCGCGCATCGATCGGCACACAGCTGATCGTTTGGCGTAATTGACGTGTAAAAAACTTCAACAATTTATTTTGCAAAAACTAGGAAAAAAAAATTTTGAGGCTAAAAGTGTCCGAAAACTCCCGATTTACCAAGTTTAGGCTCAAAGTAGGGTCTGTTCAGAACCTCCTTCAACGCTCCCCTTAGTAGAAATATAATCGGGCTAGCCCTCATATTCATTTTCTTGAAATTAAAAAGTAATAATAGTAGAAGAAAATAACAATACGAAATTCGTCATATTTTATCGTCAGTTGACCCAGCCTACGCATCCTATCGATGAAATTGCATTATACAACTACTGAAAAAACCGCCGCATTCTTCATTTTTCATTTTTTTTTTTTTTTTATTCTCAGCTAGTAGGATAAAAAACATACAATAAAAATATACATATAGGTATATTTTTAAATATCCTATATATATGGGGAATTCCACCCCAACCCGACCCACGTCTGACCCTCACCCCTTTCGATTTGGATCATAATTTTTTATATTGTTCCATCTTTTCGAAAAAACACTCTGAATTTTTTTCAGATTTTTTTGAAACCGTCCGTTTTACCTATGATTTTTGAAAATGAACACATCGATAGCCCAAATCGAAAAATCTGAAAAAATTCTCAAAAATCTTGCTTGAGTTATCAAAATTTTTGGGCCTATAGCCAAAGTGCGCAAGCGTTTGCTTCTCGTGTTATTTAACATTGTTCTCGGAAAAAAACTCTAAATATCATAGAAGCGAACGTCTGCGCGCTCTGGGTCAAGGCTTGAAAATTTTGTTTAACAAAGCAGGATTTTTGAGAATTTTTTCAGATTTTTCGATTGAGGTCAACATTTTGAATTTTGGGAAATTTTGGAAATCTTGACCCCAATTGAAAAATTTGAAAAAATTCTCAAAAATCCTGCTTTGTTAATAGTACTTTATGTGGCATGCGCGTAAACCACTTGTTTTTTGATGAGACCGATGTTTTCAGCACGCGCGAGCCATGGCCGAGGCGAGCCGAAGGCCGATGGTGAGCGAACGGCGTGCTGAAAAAAATCGGTCGAAGGGTCCAGGGGCGAAGCCCCGGTGGGGGTCTGGGGGCGAAGCCCCCAGAAACTAAGGAAAAACATTTCAAAAGGAAAAAAAAAAAATCTTTCCCTATTCCTGTTAAGTTTTCATTATTATTAATATTGCAAAGTAAAAAATTGAACTCTTACAGTATTTTTATCTTATTTTCATAATCATTAATATTTCAATGATTTTGTGGACTAGAACCAAGTAGCTGAAAATAGTTTCATGTTTCTTATACTATCATTGGTTTCGCTTACATAAGATCAGTATTCGTATATTATTTACTACACATATAAGTAGATATAATGAGGGGGTTCTGGATCAAAACTTCTTTACCGGCCGAGTTGTGATGGTAAGTTACCGACCGTGCGGGGTAAGTTACCGACAGTCTGATGGTAACGATCATCGATCTTTGTTACCGACAATCGGATGGCTGCAATTTGCCGTCGTGCGATGGCGCCACTACCGATTGTTACCGATAGTCCGATGGTAACGATCCGATCATTAGTTACCGATAGTCTGATGGTAACGATTTCCTGTTACCGACAATCTGATGGTTGCGATTTGTCGTCATGCGATGGCGCCACTATGGATTGTCGATCTTTAGTTACCGATAGTCTGATGGCTGCAATTTTTCCTGCAATTTTCCGTCTTGCGATGGCGCCACTAACGATGCGCTTTCGAATCATGGTAATGATTACCGATCTTTTTTTTCTTACCGACAATCGATCCAAGATGCCTGAAATATCTAATTCTTAGCTTATATATACGAATTATACTAGCTGAAAATGTTTGAAGAGTGACAGGGTGTTATATATGGGGCATTCCATGCCAACTCATCCTACCAACTGACTTTGCATCTCCGATTCGGCTGAAACTTGGGCATCTTTTTGTACCCTTCGAAAAAGGTTTCTGTGATTTTTTTCGAATTTTTTTATCCAGCCACTTCGGAGATGGCTTTTTTTATTAAAATAGCCGTAACTTTATGACAAATTGTCCAACATGGGTCTGTTTTTTTTTGAAATTCGTGTTTTTTAATGAATTTTCTGAAAATTTCATGCAAAAAATTATTCAGGATCATTCTGATCGGTTTTCATTTATTTCAAAGTTAAACCATGAATTTTAAAACTGTTTGTATCCTTCGATTTTTTCAAAAAAATTCTCATGAATACTACTCCTAAAAACACAAATTTTAAGCCTAGTCCGGTAATGGGATAATGATGGGATATAATTTTCTTTTGAATTTTAAAAATAATGAATTCCTTTTTTTCGTGTTTTTTTATTGTTTTTATTTTGTAGAATACTCTATTTGTTGCAAAAAACATTCGAAGTCACTGAAATTTAACAAATAGAGTATTCTACAAAATAAAAACAATAAAAAAACACGAAAAAAAGGAATTCATTATTTTTAAAATTCAAAAAAAAATTATATCCCATCATTATCCCATTACCGGACTAGGCTTAAAATTTGTGTTTTTAGGAGTAGTATTCATGAGAATTTTTTTGAAAAAATCGAAGGATACAAACAGTTTTAAAATTCATGGTTTAACTTTGAAATAAACGAAAACCGATCAGAATGATCCTGAATAATTTTTTGCATGAAATTTTCAGAAAATTCATTAAAAAACACGAATTTCAAAAAAAAACAGACCCATGTTGGACAATTTGTCATAAAGTTACGGCTATTTTAAAAAAAAAAGCCATCTCCGAAGTGGCTGGATAAAAAAATTCGAAAAAAATCACAGAAACCTTTTTCGAAGGGTACAAAAAGATGCCCAAGTTTCAGCCAAATCGGAGATGCAAAGTCAGTTGGTAGGATGAGTTGGCATGGAATGCCCCATATATATATGCAATCAATGACGCAAATTATCTGATAATATATATGGGGTATTCCAGGAATTTTCGAACGGTCCCGAACCCTCACCCCCTCCGATTTCGGAATGATTTCGTCTGATCGTAGCCCTAGATCTTTGGAAAGTTTGTGAATTTTTTCAGATTTTTGCGAACATCCGTTCGGTAGTTGCGAATTTTACGAAATTGTTCATTTCGACAATCTTGTGTTTTTCAGTCAATTTTAGTTCGATAACGAACAATCGTACGAAAAATCTAACGGCATATAATGTGACGGGATTCGATCGTACTTCAAAGCGGTAATAATCATTGATTTTTCGGAAGCCTGGAACTATCGATTTTTTCAATAATAAAGCTTATATTTTGATTTTCGAGAAAAGTCCATCTTTTGTTTTTCTGAAATTTTTACACAAAATTCTGCATAGAAAACGTCAACTTTTGATACCTGGTTCACGATGGGCCGAGCATGGGTTTTGAAGTTACAGCGATTTCAATATCTTGGAACGTCCAATATAATGAGGTCTGAATTCAAAAACTTTGGAAAGTGCTTGCATTTTCGGTTTTAAGGGTTTTCGGCTCTCAGGAGCTCAAATCTGAAGTCATTTTTGGGCTGCGAGGCCGGGGTTTCGAGGAAACAGCAAAATTTTCCTTTTTTTTTTTGTTGTCATTGAATTATGCGACTGTCTGCTATGACGCACTGCTCGCCTTCACCGACAGTGTCTAGGGAATTTTGGTAAACCGATGAAATTTTCTCTTGATTTGTCAAACTAAATTAGTTTTCCATATGAGGACATCATTCGATGACAAATTTTCCGCTCTATACGATGGTTAAGTCACTTTCCATCCACTTATCGATAGCCGTTTTCGAGAGTCGCAAAAAAAGGAAAATTTTACTATTTCCTCGAAACCCCGGCCTCGCATCTCAAAAATGACTTCAGATTTGAGCTCCCGATAGCCGAAAACCCTTAAAAACGAAAATGCAAGCACTTTCCAAAGTTTTTGAATTCAGACCTCATTATATTGGACGTTCCAAGATATTGAAATCGCTGTAACTTCAAAACCCATGCTCAGCCCATCGTGAACCAGGTATCAAAAGTTGACGTTTTCTATGCAGAATTTTGTGTGAAAATTTCAGGAAAACAAAAGATGGATTTTTCTCGAAAATCAAAATATAAGCTTTATTATTGAAAAAATCGATAGTTCCAGGCTTCCGAAAAATCAATGATTATTACCGCTTTGAAGTACGATCGAATCCCGTCACATTATATGCCGTTAGATTTTTCGTACGATTGTTCGTTATCGAACTAAAATTGACTGAAAAACACAAGATTGTCGAAATGAACAATTTCGTAAAATTCGCAACTACCGAACGGATGTTCGCAAAAATCTGAAAAAATTCACAAACTTTCCAAAGATCTAGGGCTACGATCAGACGAAATCATTTCGAAATCGGAGAGGGTGAGGGTTTGGGACCGTTCGAAAATTCCTGGAATACCCCATATGTTTATTTGTTATGTCTTAAATCTAACTTATATTCTAAAATGACAATTTTTTTTCTTAAAACTAACTTAAACCATGTATACATTAGATATATCTAATTTTAACTTAAGCTATATATGGGTAGTTCTACAGACGGTGGAATAAAACACGACAATTATGTGAATCTCATTTTTTGTCGATAATTGAGACAAAAAGTATGTAGAGGTCAAGGATGTACTATAAAATAACCAATCTCAAACGGGCCAGACAAAATTACGGCGAATATCAATTTTATAGCTGTTTTTCGATTTTCGATGGACAGGGAAGTGAGAAAATGTGAAGGGAAGTGGAAATTAAATCGAAAGTTGTATATTAAGTCGGTGTTTAAAGTAGTATTATTATATTTTGAGCACAATGTATTTCATAAACCAACTTGAAATCAACAAAATATATAGGGATTTGTTTATTGTAGCTGCCAGGGAAATGATAACCTATCCAGAGAAGTGAAATTCATAAAACAATCTCTTTCACTCTTGCGCTTTTTTCTAATATTACTTCTCTACTTTGAGACTTTTTCTTTGGTTGAAGCAAAGAAAAAAAAAAAAAATTCTCACTTCCCTGTCTACGCAAAGGGATGATGCACAGGGAAGTGATACACAGGGAAGTGATATTTTCGATGTATTTCGGCAAAATCACTAAATAAATATATTTTAAATCAAATTTAATGTTATTGAATTAATGCATGCAAGCTAACCTAACAATATTGTGTAATAATATCTAAAACATATTCAATATTGTTTATATAAATGGATACCAGGGGAGTGAGAAGTTGTCTGGTCCAGACTCGATAACCGGCAATGACCGCACAGCCCTGACCAACCGCTTGACGAGTTGGCCGAAACACGAGTTTCATTAGGCTAACTTAACTTCGTACTTTGATAAGTGAGAACAGTAAGGTCGCGTACTATTCATTTTGGGAGTGATTTTAACGTATTCGTAACCGGCAGGGAAGTGATACAAAATTTGTTCGCCTATATTCAGTAATGAATAAAGTGATAAAAATATGGAATTTCAACATGATTATTTAGGTTAAATTCAAGTAACACTTATCGTAACTCTTATTTGAGTGGTATTTTTTACTAATCAACCTTTTATACACTTTTATTGTGACTTAGGTCGCAAATTCTGAGAATTCGCCCCACAGGGAAGTGATAATTTTCCCTATTTGAGATCATTTTTGTCTGAAAATTTTTTATTCAAACGAGTTGAATTTCAGTGCCCAGCTACAAGCCGAGTTAAACTTAATTAATATATCGTGATAAATAACTTTAATTGCTAAATTGAGGAGCTACGAAGTGAGCCTCTCAAAATTCCCTGATCTGTAGAACTACCCATATGTACAACGGGGTGCATCGAGCTTCACGCATATCATCTGAAACATACAGGTATTTTTTGTAATAACCGAACGACATGTAATGAAAATTACGTGTACTTACCTAGCAACGGGTAATTCAAAACCATATTCGCGAATGTCAATCTGTTCGAGTGGAATCACCCCCGGCGGCGGTGGTATGTCCGGAGATGAGGACCTCGACGACGATGGTGATTCCGGACTCGATCTCGATGTGTCAGAACCGAACGATCGCGATCGACTTCTCCCCCTATCAATATGTACCGTCTCCGCATCCGAATCTTCCGCATCTTCTTGCATGGAAGATGTTATATCCGGGCATTGGATGGCCGATTGTGTCACATTTTCTGTCGCGGCAGCACGCCTTGCCCAATTATCATTTATTTCATACTGCCTCGTGATGCTCTCGATCATCTCGAAATGTATGCTTGACGTTTCGACCACGAAGCGCTCATCCACATTCTGCTGGCGCAAAATACGCAACACAAGCTGAGCGTTCCGGAGGAATCGCATCCTCAACTCGGCCCTCCGTCGCAGCTGAGCCGCCCGCAGTGAAACTCTTACGCCAGCCGGATTCATCTGGATTGATCACACATTCTTATGTTTAGAATCTGTTGAAATTTGAGTATTCAATGCTAACACAACATACCTTTTTTTCACGTGTTTAGTTTTAAAATTCTTCTGCCCCGTCTATTTCTTCGCCTTGATACTTTTTCCTGCTATTCAATGATCTTCCACTCTTCACCGATATTTTCAAACTGAAAATTGTATTCTTTTCTCAAACCGATCCGGTGGGGGTTGGACTGCAATCCTATCGGCTGCATACCACCCCCAATTCGAAATAAAATCAAGCCTAACCAACCCGAGAACAGGACACAAAAGACTCCACCTCAACTCATAAAAATGGGCAAGTCTCAAAGGATTTGGTGGTGAATATCATTTAAAAGTTTTTTTTTTTTCACTGTACTTTCGTCGCTCGAAAACGCTAAGATTCCGCAAAGCACGAAGATTGTAATAATCAAAAGATCCCACCTGGCCCCCATAAAATCGACAAATCTCAAAGGATCAAGTAATAAAATATCATTCAGAGTTTTCACATCCTTTCGCCGCTCGAAAACGCTAGGATTTTACAAAAGATTACAATATTCAAAACATCCCACCTGGGCCCCCATAAAAATTAGCAGGTCTCCAAGGATCGAGCAATAAATATCGTTTAAAAGTTTTTCACGCCTTTTCGCAACTCGAAAATGCTAAGATTTGTAAACACAAAGATCGCAATAATCTAAAGATCCCACCTGCACCTATAAAGGTCGGTAAGCCTCAAAGGATTAAACAATAAACACCATTCAGAGTTTTTCACATCCTTTCGTCGCTCGAAAACTTTAGAATTTTGTAAACACGAAGATTGTTTGGAACACCTGAATTTTTTTTTCGCATTTTTTTTTTTTCACACGGTACCATCTGCACACCTGCACGCATACTGATCCCACGCAATAAATCATCAGCTCAGTCAATTTCCGGCATTGCTTGAGATCGCACACGAAATCGTCAATATGGAGCTAATATTAGATCTACAAGGTTTTGGACGATTCAGTGATAAATTTGTAATAAAAGAGCTGGCTGCAATAAGCATTCGCGCGCATGAGGAATATCAGCAGGATATCACACGCATTCTCTTCAAAGCACCATGCTCTTGGGTGACTCTCTCACGCGAGTATAAAAATCTGAATTCGTGGCTGACATGGCGTCATCATGGAATACCCTGGATTGCGGGAGAAACACCGTATAAGGATGTAGTGAAAACTGTGAGAAAAGTTGCACAGGATGCGAGGCGCATTTATGTGAAGGGATTGGAGAAGAAACTCTGGATCGAAAAAATCCTCAATGACGACTCGAAACCGGTGATTGATTTGGACGAGCTGGGCTGCCCGAATTTTCGAATACTACGATTGGAATCGCGTGTATATCGCTGGCATGATGACTGTCATGGCGATGTATTCGGAGGCTACCATTGTGCCTTCGAGAACGTTCAGCGGCTGAAAAACTGGTATTTAGAGGAGGGGCATAAAAAACCCTCCCCACATGTCTCGGTGGCGGGGGATGATGGTTTAAAAGTCAAGAGCTCGCAGGGAGCTGCATCCGTGCATCTCGACTTCTCACCATTAACACATCTTCCTCGTATATTCGAATCTGCAAACTCTTTCGAACAAGGTAACAATCCCGTTACACGATAATCATATTTAATTATAATATAAAAACTAATTTCGAATTATTCATTTTGTGCAGATGGATTTCAGCAGCCTTAACAGCACCAGCCGTCTGGATAATAATCTACCAATGAAAAGGATGTCAGAGCTGGAGGTTGGGCAAAAGTATGATATCACAAGACTGAGGCTTGTGAAAACGAAATTCGACTGTAGAATCATCGCCACTATTGCCAACGAATACATCGTGTTCCTGCCTGCAAGAATCGGAAAGGCTCTAGAGAACGATTCCACTCAGCTGGATCAGTTAAACAATGAGGCTGATCAGAAACGTTTGCAGATACTCTATCTTGGAGGACCATACAATAAATTTGAATTCTGTGGCAAAATCTAAACACACACACACACACAAACACACTAATGTATATAAATATAAATATATATGTAATGGGAATGGGCTAGGGTTGAATAAATAACAATGAAATTTCAATAACATTTATTTATTTATTTATTGTTCCTTTAGAATAAGCTTAATCTATAGTTCTCAAGCATGTAGAATCCTTAAAATGTGGCTAATTTTTTGACGGTACCGCTGATTGGATTATATTCAACAATGCGATCGTGTATAATCATACAGTAGGCTGAAGTATTTGCTGGAAATGCAACGCTAGTTTCAAATTCTAAACGAATATCCACCGGTCCACTCTTTAACGATTCACTTTGCTTGGAACAGTCTATAGTAATGAGTGGGGCTGTAGCCAAAAAATCACTCTTCGACAAAAGAGGTTCGGATTCCTTATCGTAGTATGAAATTTGAAAGTTTGTGTACTAGTCCAGTCGGAATGTACACAAGATCAGTCGACTTATTTGTTATAGTGCGCGATTTTTGTACACGTCAATTAGATAGCCAGGAACATAACCCTAAGTTTGTGTATTGAGTTAGGTCCGGGTTTGGCCGCAATAATTAATTAAAAATTGAAAACACGCCATTTAAACGTTACTTTTGTTGTTATGGGTTTTAGAGAAAAATGTTTCCTACAAAAGTTGTTCACTGAATTTTTTTTTGCAAGTTAGGTCCTATAAAAAAATGACGTATCATTGTTAGTTTAACCGTAAAATGCAATCAAAATTGAATCGATTGCATTTCGTTTATTGTAAGTAATTCAGTGGAATGTCAACGCATTATCATGAAACTCATGCGGCATCTAGAACAACCTGTCGTCAAGAGAAGTGCGCAAAGTTGACCAGGCTATCTCGTATAGTTTAGCAACAATAACCGATCTCCGAAAATCCGCCCTTTGCTCATAACTTCTGTCCAGATGGTCTCACAGGAAACGAAAAAATCGTGGTGGTAGTATTTGGAACGTAGATGCAGGATATAACATAAAAAAGTGGTTTTCTATTCAAGAAAGTACGTTTTTAGAGGATATAAAACTTTGGCTTATAAACAAAAGGGAATAACTTCGTCAAGTATCCAATAAACGGATCTGATCTACGCGATTATAATAGGTCTTCAAAAGGCGCACAATTTGAAAAAAAAATCGTTCCGATGTCTTCATTACGACCGGAGATACGGACTGTTTTATCCTTTATTCATTCAACAATGTTCTTATCAATATTTCAGGTATAATCAAGTTCGATAGCACTCTGGAGAGCTTCAGGTAG
The DNA here is from genome assembly GCA_943736025.1 of Tenthredo mesomela. Classification (NCBI taxonomy): domain Eukaryota; kingdom Metazoa; phylum Arthropoda; class Insecta; order Hymenoptera; family Tenthredinidae; genus Tenthredo; species Tenthredo mesomela. Next base: position 14,105,452 of record OX031014.1, on the reverse strand, counting down.
GACCCTGAATCGGTTTCAGGCCCCTTGTATCGTTCGCGTCAACGCAATAAGCCGCCAAAGTCAACCGCGTGGGTAAAAAATCTAGAACGACGGTGTGCGTCGCGTCGGGCGGCGTGGTGGGGAGCGCCCGAGCCAATCGCGCTCCGGCACCCGCCGCTTAGTTAACAATTAGATTATCTCCGTCAAAAATGGTCGTAGAGAGTTGATTTTTTTTTTAAATCGATGTACCTCTTTCTCACCAATCGGAAAATGAAGCCGGAAATCACCATTGATTGGTATTTTACCCAGAAGTTTCGTGTTTCACGCGAACTATGGTCTGGAGATAGCTGTGAATTACGTAACATTGATAAGCCGAATGTCCAATAAAAAAAAAAAATAAAAAAAAAATAAAAAATGCATAAAAAAATATAAATAATAAAAAAAAAAATAAAATATAAATAAATGCAAATAAATAAAATATAATAAAAAATAAATATAATAAAAATAAATATAATAAAAATGCATTTCTAGTTATAAGTAAGTGATTAAATAGACACATAAGATTTACTACAATACTAAATTTCATTTCTGTACAATATATATAATTTTCATTTCAATACTGTACGATAAATATAACTTATAAAACATGGAATATTTACTAAACTGAGATTTATTCATTGGACATTCGGCTTATCAATGTTACGTAATTCACAGCTATCTCCAGACCATAGTTCGCGTGAAACACGAAACTTCTGGGTAAAATACCAATCAATGGTGATTTCCGGCTTCATTTTCGGATTGGCGAGAAAGAGGTACCCCGATTTAAAAAAAAAATGAACTCTCTACGACCATTTTTGACGGAGATAATCTAATTGTTAACTAAGCGGCCGGGCGCTCCCCACCACGCCGCCCGACGCGACGCACACCGCGGTTCTAGATTTTTTTACCCGTGCGGTTGACTTTGGCGGCTTATTGCGTTGACGCGAACGATACAAGGGGCCTGAAACCGATTCAGGGACCTACCTGAAGCTCTCCAGAGTGCTATCGAACTTGATTATATCTGAAATATTGATTAGAACATTGTTAAATGAATAAATGATAAAACAGTCCGTATCTCCGATTGTAATGAAGACATCGGAACGATTTTTTTTTCAAATTGTGCGCCTTTTGAAGACCTATTATAATCGCGTAGATCAGATCCGTTTATTGGATACTTGACGAAGTTATTCCCTTTTGTTTATAAACCAAAGTTTTATATCCTCTAAAAACGTACTTTCTTGAATAGAAAACCACTTTTTTATGTTATATCCTGCATCTACGTTCCAAATACTACCACCACGATTTTTTCGTTTCCTGTGAGACCATCTGGACAGAAGTTATGAGCAAAGGGCGGATTTTCGGAGATCGGTTATTGTTGCTAAACTATACGAGATAGCCTGGTCAACTTTGCGCACTTCTCTTGACGACAGGTTGTTCTAGATGCCGCATGAGTTTCATGATAATGCGTTGACATTCCACTGAATTACTTACAATAAACGAAATGCAATCGATTCAATTTTGATTGCATTTTACGGTTAAACTAACAATGATACGTCATTTTTTTAAAGGACCTAACTTGCAAAAAAAAATTCAGTGAACAACTTTTGTAGGAAACATTTTTCTCTAAAACCCATAACAACAAAAGTAACGTTTAAATGGCGTGTTTTCAATTTTTAATTAATTATTGCGGCCAAACCCGGACCTAACTCAATACACAAACTTAGGGTTATGTTCCTGGCTAACTAATTGACCTGTACAAAAATCGCCGGCTATAACAAATGTTTGAATAGAAGTCGACTAATTTTCTGTACATTCCGACTGGACTATACATATTGTAGAGAATGGCGTATTGATTGCGAGCAATATCAAGATTCAAATTTCCATAGGGATAGCACTGTGAGTTTAGGAAAAGTTTCACATCTCTAATCATACAATGATCGAATTGACTGGCATTTTTCGTCGCATCGTTTCGTCGTGCAGTTTGGAATCCCAGTATGACGTGTCTCGCTTTCTCTAGCTGTGTAGATGTCTTGACAACCCATACATGTCTCGTTGTTGCAGGCAGCATCGGGTACTCGTACATTTCCCACGAGCGAAAACTCATAGATACAGCCGGATCTTTGGCGATATAATTGAGCATCTTGATTTTTGCAGAATCCGACAGTCTGATGTATGGCAATAACCATTCAATTTTCTCGAGTGAAATTTTGACCCCCTCCAGAGCTGTTTGATGTATGGTGTTTAGATCATTGCTTGATCGCGTCAAAATTAGCTCATGCTTCGCATTGACGATGATTCGATTATAGTCTTCGGCAAATCCGAGCAAAAAACTCAGCGGTATAACAACATCGAAGTATCCTTCGGCGTTGGTTAGTTTATTTTCATTATCCACCAACCAACCGGTGTTTCCCAAAAGATGTTGTTGTCCAGGGGTGAATGATAAGTATCCCTTCATAATACTCGTGATGCCGACATTCTTATTCTGATCAATCTCGTGTCCATTCAACTCGTAACGCATATCGCCAAACATGTGACACACGGCCATATTGACCAATTCTGTACCTGCACTAACAGCGGTGCCGTCTGATTTTGTAAGCCGACCGTAGATGTGGAGTGAACTTTTGCTGGGTAATACACACGCATCTTGATTCTGTACAGATATTCGAATCTCATCGTTATTTCTGAATGTAGATGCAGCATACGGTTGATGCGCGTGTATTTCACAGTGGGCAATCGACTCGTCGAAGGTCACAGGTGTTTGAATTTTTATCATTTTTGTGATGGACATACGCAGATAAAGCAATGGATTCTTATTTTCCACCACAACGAAGTCGAAGTCCTAGGCTCCGGAGAAACTGAGCGTTCTGATGTGTCACTCGAATCGGAGCTGCTCGACGACTGATGATGCTCGGACATGTTATCGAGCTTTTATAACTACTACCAGATTTTCTTGTCCTCTCAAACACAATGCCCATATTATCTCAAAGATTTCACGTGTAATCGTATAGTTACAGTTTCTCTACGAAAATTGATTAATTTGCCGTCCTGATCGACTATTCTCAATTGTATATCGTGTATTGACCGTACGGTGATTGGATGATAAATGACATTTGTCGGCACTTCCACGATCTTATATCCGGGTGGTACGGTTGGGAAAAATTGATGAATCGTATGCACCCGATGTTCATTTATATACGCACCGGTGGTAATATTACACTCAACTCGCAAGGCGTTGACTTTGAGTATGCGAACGGGTAACTGGGATTTATGGGTAATACCACTTTCAAGCTTTTTTGGGGTAAAACCGAGCAATCGGCCGATGGAATCTTTTGGTTCAAAGTTCACAGAATGATTGCATCTAATTTCACTGAGTAACTCATTGTTATTAGCCTTTAGACTGAGATTTATATCCTTAGGTAGTGCCCTTTTCAAATAATTTGCGATATCCTCAATTTCATAGCTCCCGGTGGGTATTGTAATCACAGTGTCTGGTTCTATATAAAACTTATTACACCCTTCATCTATATTGGGGATTGCATTGAATGTCAGAAGCTCTATGAGTCCGAGAACATACGTCTTTGTTGGGGATAACTCGATAGGCGGAAAATATTGAGTCCTCAACACCGACGATTCTCCGGAGAGTGTCAACGTGAACGAATCAGCCATGACTAATATCACATCGGCGATTCGCATACATTTTATAGTTGTCCGCTGAGAAACTTGAGGCACAGATGACCGCAAATTATCGTGTTATATTCTTGATATCTCTTATGATTATATTTTACGCTACCAACACCGAGATATTTCATTAGATCTCTAGGTGGTTGTAAATCGCCAAAACTATCGAAATACACCGCATCGTTGCCATTTTTCGTGTACGCAACCCAATGCGTCCCCGGACCGTTTTTATCGTCGAGATTGATAATTGCAGATTCACGCTTTCTAGGTCCTGAACTGGGTAAATAATTTCGCATAAAAACACCCCGGAAATGTGGAATTTTCATCGTTTTTGCATAGTTGAGCATATCAGCATCTGTGAGGGCTCGGTGTGGTAGCTTTATTAGTTTTTTGCAGGGTTCAAATACAGCCCCATACCCTTCTTATATGGTTTGAGGTATAAGCCCTTCCCCAACGCAATCGCTTCCATTGTCGCGTTGTGACGCTTGGATTCTTGTAATTGATGTTTATTTGCTTTAGCCTCATTGACAACCTTTGCTATACCCGCAGCACCACCGGCTAAAGCACCTGTGGCACTAAGGGCTGCAAATATTGGGATGAGAAACGGTAATAAACCGCCAATTTTCTGGGGGACAGGTAGAATACGAGGCACGCGCACTTTTCCTTTAGACACGGCCGAACGGGCACCTGCCAAAGCCGACTCAATAGCTTTAGGGCCCGACTTCATAGATTTCTTTGCTGCTTGTATAATAAAGTTCAATGTTTTTTTTTTTTTTCTTGTTCTTGAGTGATGTTTGCGTCTTGACCATCCTCATGCCCATACCTAGTTTGGATTTTGCTTTCATGGTGTTGGTGACCGCCCAGGCGACAGCTTTTTCAGCTGTACTTGCGTCTTTGGCTAAAACCCGATTCCAAGCCCTCTCGGCAAGCACTTTATCAGCCTTATGACGCTCCGCAATATTATCGTGATTTTTGGAGTATGCGATATCGTGTTGCTTGCATGCAGCGTCTAGAGCATTGATACCACGATCACCGCGAGCTAACCTCTTAGCTAATTTTGTACCAGGTCCGCAGTATTGATAACCGGGAACATGCAATTCGACGGGGAGATTGTTGATGATTTTATTTATTAGCCCACAACCACTCCTTTTTCTACGTGTGTGTCCAACCATGGTTCACCATGAACTAACACGAATTCTATAAAAGCGTGTATTTTATACGTGAATATATTAGTTCTCATCGAGACGTTTGTCAAGCATCATGAAATTTCAAGATCAAACGATCAAACTACCCATCGCCAATTTTGATAATTTGGTCGAGCGAAAAAAGAAGAAGGGGAAACGGCACGGGGCCCTACTACCAAATAGTGTGAGGGCTGTCTTTTGCGGACCTTCGAATTGCGGCAAAACTAATGCCCTTCTCACACTACTGACCCATGCGAATGGTCTACGATTTGAGAATGTGTACGTCTATTCAAAATCCCTCAATCAGCCAAAGTATGAGTTCTTGAAGAGGTTGTTGGAACCGGTGAAGGGGCTGGGTTATTTTCCGTTTGATGAGCACAAGGAGGTTGTAGCACCGAAAGATGCACATCCCAACTCTATTATGATTTTCGATGACGTGGCCTGTGAGAAGCAAGATAATATCAGAGCCTATTTCTGTATGGGGCGGCACAGGGATGTCGATAGTTTTTATCTTTGTCAAACGTATGCCCGAATTCCGAAACATTTGGTTCGTGATAATGCAAACTTGTTGGTTCTTTTTCGTCAAGATGAAATGAATTTGAAACACATCTATGCCGATCATGTGAACACTGATATGACCTATCAACAATTTAAAGATTTGTGCTTGGCGTGTTGGAATGACGGTAGATATAGTTTTGTAACCATCGACAAAGACAGCGAGATTAGCGCTGGACGATATAGGAGAGGCTTTGACTGCTTTATAAGTCTGAATCACGAATAAATCGCATACAGTCACAACACATCGATCAAACTAGCAGCATGGAGAGCTCCAAGATACATAAGCAAAACGATGTGTTGCGGGAAATAGCGAGGGCCAGCGATATCATTCGACGTAAACATGAAATGATAAAAATGGGGAAAGACACCAGCGAGCGGGCTATTAGTGAAATCTTCAAACCACTGGCCACACCACTGCATAAGTTGGTGGATTCATCGAAGCAGCAGCAGCGGCTACTAATGAAGCGAGAAATAAAAACGGAGCCGGGTTCAGTCAAGACAGAGAAGGTAGAGCCGGGTTCGTTCAAGACAGAGAAGGCTGAGCCGGGTTTGATCAAGACGGAGAAGACAGAATATTTTGTGGAACCGGAAGATTATGAGGATGCTGCTGATGATGAGGATGATGATAATGATGCATATAAAAGTGCGATTGAGGAGAGCTTGGCAACTAACATTGCTAGTGGAGACGATGCTATGGATGATACGGATGATGAAGATGATGATAACAACCTGGATCATACGTTAACCGCGTCTACAAGCACACCGATGTTGAAAAAAGAAGTTAAGACGGCGCGCTATTTAAACATGTTTTCCTCTGAAAAAGAGCGCAAGAAATTGAATCAGAAATTTGGAGTTCGAAAATTAGCTAGCGGATTGAAGATTGGTGATTCGGATATCGCATTTGATGATAATCAGATATATGTAGGTGATAAGAGTTATGATAATACACCAGGATTGCTTGAACTGTTATTCAAAAAGTTACCCGATCATGCCAAGGTGAATAAAAGCGATAGATTGAATCCCGAGTCGAAATTTTTCCGCTATTTACATGCTCTAAGCACTCAAATCAACCTATTTTGATACTGCCCAACCTATAGCGCCTATTTTGACCCGCGGAGTTCTACTTACAGTAGAAATTGTACTCCTATTTTGATTCTCTAAAGCCTACTCAACCTCATTTAGTACTGTTCAACCTGGAACCCCTACTTTGAACCGCTACGTTCTAATCAGGGTTGGGAGTCAATAATTACTTTTTCAATTAAATTACCCATTTAATAACACATTATTTAAATAATGTGCGATTGAACTATTTTCAATCATCTATTACATTGATGATGTGTAATTTATAAAAGTTTAATTAAAATGTAATATGTAATTGAAAAGACTTTGAATTTTGATATTTACCCCATAAATCCGCGTGATCACGAATTTCTAGGGTCTGGAGGGTTCAATGAGGTTCTCGGGAACTCCTATTTTGAGCCTAAAAGTGGCAAATTGTCCGATATCTGACTGTTTTAGGCGCAAAGTAGGAGTTCATTCTACATTGAAAGTGAACCTCCAGTGACCCTGTACAACCTACTAAACGGTAGGAGTTACAGGTCGAAAGGAGGAGAAAAATTTCGACTCGGGATTATATCAAAATCGTGAAAAAAACGAATGCTTATCGGAAATATTACAAAGCTGAGACAAGTCCCCATCATGATAGGCAAAAGTATTCAAAGTATAGAGATTTTATTGCCCCATACATCGACCTGCCGGTGAAAAAATCCGGTGAAGGTTTATTACCCACCCATAAAATCGCGCGGGGGCAAAGCATGGATTATGTTTATTGGGATAATCCTAATGAGCTCGTTGATCGTCTCCGGTTACTCACGGCATCTCAAGCGGCTGGTAATACTAGCCATACCAATGAAATTTCCTCCATTATTGAGGAGCTACGTGAGGCGGGAATCATTTATTAGCATGAGATTGATCATAAAATAATCATTCGGTCACAGATCGTTGAACAATGAGCATAGACATATTCGGACGACCGTCGCCCAGAAACAGCTACCAAAAAGTTGTTATCCGGGGTTCTCCAGGTGTTGGATTCAAATTCACCCCTGATAAGCAGTACGATCTAGACGGCAAACGATTATGTAATATTGCGGATCCGCAGGAGCCGAACGATGCTGTTTCTCTGAAAAGTCTTGAAGATATTACACAGCGAGCCTTGAGTGTTCTCGAACATTCTATGGAAAAAACATTTGCAAACTCTACGCTACAAACACTTCACAAGTTTGAATCTCAACTTAATGCACGCCTTGATCGAGAGCATACCAACAATTTGAGCGGGAATCAACACATTCAGACTCTCATACTAAAAGAGATTGACACTCTGACAGCGGAAAAGGAACTTCTGAAGATTCGATTAGCCGCCGTAGGATCTAATCTTGCAAAACTCTACCACAACGGGCTAATCCATAATATTCACCCTGAATCAAGCTAGATCGATCGATAATGGGCATAGACATATTCGGTCGTTGGTTGACTAGTAGAAAAATCAAAAGTGTGAGTAGTCGTGGACCGCCCGGCGTTGGATTCAAAACCACCATCGATAACCAGTACGATATAGACAATAAACGATTGTGTAATATCGCACACCCGCAGGAGCCAACCGATGCCGTTTCTCTGCAAAGTCTTGAGGATATTACACAGCGATCATATATTGGTCTTGAGCGTACTATAAAGGAAACATTCGAGCAATCCATGCAACAGGCGCTCGCAGCTCTTGAATCTAAACTTAATGCTCGGATTGCACAAGAACACAGCGAAAGTTTTGAAGAAGATCAACGCATTTGGATCCAGGCAAAAGAAAGGATCGCGACACTGAAGGGGGAAAGTGAATCTTTGGAAAAACGGTTGGTGATAGTAGAGAATCGCGCTGAAATACTTAGCCGGCATTACATCCTCGGAATTCCGATTCCACCCGAATTTTTAGACAACGAATACATTGCAAATTGGTTGAAGACGCATGAACATGAAGTCGGTAATAGCAAGCGAACTTCATAGACCCGCCCGACGTAATTATCCTCGCCGTTATGTCGATATACGCGGTCTGGATGAGACCTGGCAAGCCGATCTTGTCGATATGTCCGCATACTCATCCGTCAACAAGGGGTCAAAATTTTTGCTCACAGTGATTGATATATTTTCAAAATTCGCGTGGGCCGTGCCTATCAAGAGTAAAAATGCCAAAGATGTAACAGCTGCGATGAAATCTGTGCTAACTCTGGACCGCATACCAAAACATCTACACGTCGATCAGAGCAAGGAATTTTACAACAAAGAATTTAAAACTCTCATGAGACATCATGGAATCAACATGTACTCGACATTTAGCAACTTGAAGGCATCGATATGCGAACGCTTCAATCGTACACTGAAAAATAAAATGTGGAAGCAGTTCACACTTCAAGGTTCTTATAAGTGGACTAGCATTCTACCAAATTTAATTGCATCGTACAATAATACCAAACATCGCACGATTGGAATAAAGCCGAAAGATGTGACTACGACTAATGAAAAACAACTGTATCGAAGTGTGTATAAACCGCGTCAAATAAAAAGAAGCAAACGAAAACGTAAATTTAAGGTTGGCGATAAAGTTAGAATTAGCAAATATAAAAATGTATTCGAAAAGGGTTATACGCCGAATTGGACAACAGAAATATTTACGATTCATGAGGTGAAAAATACCAACCCTCCAACTTACAAACTCACCGACTACCTGAATCAGCCCATTGAAGGCGGATTTTACGAGGAGGAGCTCAGCAGGGTGCAATATCCCGATGGCTATCTTGTAGAAAAGGTCTTGCGGAGGCGTGGTGATCAACTCTATGTAAAATGGTTGGGATTCGACAGTTCACATAATAGTTGGATAAATAAATCGGATATGTAATATAATTTTCATGAATAAATTTATTATCAACTTATTTACATTTGTTTCTTCGCCCTCCTCAATCTTAATGCTAGCTTACATGATAATTGCGGAAAAATGTTTTCACACACATACACTTTCTCACATTTTCTCACACTTTCTCACATTTTCTCACATTTTCTCACATTTTCTCACATTTTCTCACATTTTCTCACATTTTCTCACATTTTCTCACATTTTCTCACATTTTCTCACATTTACGTGTAAAGTAAATGGGAAATTTTTTGAGAAAATGTGAGAAAATGTGAGAAAATGTGAGAAATTTACAAGTTTGCAAGATCTTGGTAACCCCAAGGTAAAGTATCAGTTTTACCGGGTATCAACTTTCGCTTATCATCACACCAGCTTAGAGCTAACTTATTCTGTATAATAGTGCTAACTGTATGTCGACTACTTCTTATCATACACTGTTGCTCAACCAAATTTTGATAGCCGAAAAGGCATCGTTTGTAATCATCAAACGTGATAGATTTTAATGTCGAGCCTTTTACACCCTTTGCACGTTTCTTATCGGTATCGCCACGAGTTCTGAATGTATAGAGTTTTGCTCGCAAGCCGATAAATTCGGTCATAATTTTTCCATTATTTTCGTCCTTCATCAGACCAAGACGTTTTTTATTCAACAGGGGAATGGCGTAGGTATTATCAGGCGGATAGTCTGATGTATCGAACATTGTCGTAACATCACACTTGATGATTTCGTAGATATTTGGAACGGTAAATTGATATATCAGACTATCCGTATCAGTATACATTAATTTCGATTCAGTACTTGAAAATCTATTTTTCACATAATCATAGTGGAAGTTGTATAGAAATATTTTCGAAAGATCGAGAATAGCGGCACCAATGTAGATGGGTTTATTGAAATAAACCTTGGTTCGATTTAGCTGAATAATCACCATATCTTCATCAAATATGGTACAGCTATGAAATGTTGGTCTTGCAATGAGAGCACGTGCACCGCCCCTACCCTTCCATTTCGTGATTAGTTTTACAGTTTTATGGTTACGCACATTCTCCATGGTCTTGCCGAATACAGCGTTGTTCATAAGCTTGTAGAAATTCTTCTCAAATTCGTTTTTCGATTGCTTTCGCATATTTGTATTGAGATCTATGTATGATTTTAACCATGGCGATTGTGCGAACCTTAGAATTCTGTGCACTTTCGTCAGCTTTAAACCAAATTTGATGCACTGTTTCAAATTACGATAGTGCAGCACATATTTTTCCTTGGGTAGAAGCGTTGCCGCAAGTTTTTTAATTTTACTACCCGGTGGTGTGAAATGCTCGGGACAGAGAGGTAAGTCCGCATGATGTTTATGGAGCTCTGCGGGGTAATCTAAATCTACCTCTAGAATATAACCGATTGGTGCGTCATCCGGATGGGACATCACATCAATGGCATCATTTTCCCACTCAAACGATCCACTCGGCAAATGCTCACTCATAGCTGCACCATAAAGATTGTTAACATCGAAATACATTAAATATGATTCCGCTTTACTCGGATCAAAATCTTCACCCATAAATCGATTATTTGCTTTGGCGTAGCGATTTGAGCACTGTGCCACACCGCCTCTTATGCTTTTCTCGATGAATAATATCATTTCCGGATTGTCTAGAAGTTGGAGATTAATTTTCGTCTGTTTTAACATTGCATCAAAAGCAAGCCCTGGCGCGGTATAATAATGCAGAGGATCCAAGTTGTATGTTTTAAAGCAGCTATCGCGGAAATTTTGAAATATATCGGCTAATAAAAGTACATCGGTTTTCAGGTATAAATCGGAATATTCACCCAGAGTTTTCAGATCAAACTTGGTCCAAACATCTTTGGCATGTTCATAATCAGCATCGGTGATACCCGCGGCACTGAGTTTTGAATAGAATTTTTTTTTATCGGGTAATTTTATTTCGTTAAGTTTTTCCCAAGAATCAATATACTCGTACGGAAAGACACCTTTACGAATCATCAAACTGAATTCATCCCGATCGCTGTAAAATTTCCGCGTTATTTTCTTATCAGCATCGTCGACGTACGATGCTAATTTCTCTATACTGCTAGCCATGAATCGGAGTGAATCTATGAATCTCAAACTAATCATAGTACCATCGATTTTCTTTGTGAATGATATGTATTTTTCCTTATTGATGGGTAGCAATGAAATATCACCGGGAAAGGTTGTGGCCAGAGATTTGATGATAAAGTGAGAATCGTAGCCCGATAAATTGTGAAAAACCACGGGAATCGTGTGCGACTCTTGAAAATTCGGATTGCATCGATTGTGTGCGGCTCCGCGATATTTACCCGTGAAATGACAGTGATCGCGACATTTTTTTTCCTCAGGCGAAAACGGCTTCTCACAGATATAACAATTTTTCGCCCGCATGTGACGATCGCGTTGCGTTTGATTCAACACCTCCATTGGAATTACATTTTTTATACGCGACTCTACTTTTATGGATAATTCGCGAAGCTCCTCAATCAACCATTTAATGCAATCAGATCCACGGTAGCCCTTGTATTCCGATAATGTATCGTCGTACACGCAATGTGTATAATACGCCGCACTATGTGCAATATGCTCTTGAGATTCTTTCACCCCAGGTTTCATCATGCATTCAAGATCGGCATATACGACGAACGGCACAGTGCCCTGATTTTTAAAATTGGAAAATCTCAAAGTGTTCTCCTTGGGGAATTCCATCCGCACTTTATTTAACCGCGTGCAATCTTGTCTATGATTTTCATAGGCATTCCGTACGTTAAAGTGACACAAACATCTATCACACAAAAATTGTGCACATTTATGATTCGACAATTGCATGCTAACCAAACGTGAAAGATTCTTGATCCAAGCAAAGTGGAATCGTGGTTTGAAATTATCTAAATCGCCACCATCGTTATCATCTAGTTTGCTCCGACTCTCAATCATAAGCAGATGGATTACATTTTTCTCTGTTACATTTTTACTTAAATATAGCGGGATAATTATACTATTGGTCGACTCTTTCTTGCTTTGAAAAGTTTCCGATTCGATTCCATATACGTTAATACTCAAATTATTCAACTTCTCGAATTTTTCTACACTATGCAAGGTTACGGGGAATTTGATACCTGTGCAATCTAGCTCTGATATGTACCGTCGATAGCTGCGTGTTCTGGTTGCGTTGACGTCTACGGGGTGAAGAGCTGCGGCAACAGACCACAGCAAACATCTATCATCGTCGTTTTGCACGTTGACCACCGCTTTCTTTCGCTGAATATCCTCAGGTAGCGGTGTGAATGTCGAGAGTCCACCGCGAAGAGGCTCGTATCGGTTGATGCAGATCACGGCATTTATGATCTCAATCATACTCCAACCAGAATCACGCTGCTCGAAATCCTCCACCATGGTTAGCAGAGGATTCGTTACATTATCGGTGAACCAGGTTTCCAAATCCGTTGATGGAAGAATCGTGGCGTTGCGTGTATTGAAGTTCTTAACTTCCACACTGATCTCATCGTTTTTGACGTTCTCAAATTTACACGAAACCCCCACATTCACCTTGATACTTCCTTCTTGGCGTAGCACATTTTTCAAACGTTGCATCGTTATCACCCCAGCGTCAGCCAAAAATCTTGCCAAATCTTTATGCTGAAGATTTGTCACGGCTCCGGTGCGTATGCGACACTTGAAGGCGCTCTCCATGTCATCCCATCGAACGCAGCCGGTGGCGGAGGAGGCGCCGCTGGATGAAAATTGGGATGAGGAGGAGGTGCCGGCGGTTGCAGAAAAGAAGGAGGAGGTGGAGGCGGGGGGAGAAGGTGGAGGAGGCGAATAATGCTAGGTAAGTACACGTAATTTTCATTACATGTCGTTCGGTTATTACAAAAAATACCTGTATGTTTCAGATGATATGCGTGAAGCTCGATGCACCCCGTTGTACATATATAGCTTAAGTTAAAATTAGATATATATAATGTATACATGGTTTAAGTTAATTTTAAGAAAAAAAAATTGTCATTTTGGAATATAAGTTAGATTTAAGACATAACAAATAAAAATATATATATTATCAGATAATTTGCGTCATTGATTGCATATATGGGCATATCCAAATAGAATTTAAGAATTGAGGAAATCGACAATATAAAAAAAAATTTCAGGGCACACTCACCGCAATTTTTTTCTAGACCCTTGGAACGTTTAACTATTGAAAAAAAAGTGTGCCATTGTAAGAAAATGTCGGTACAGTATTAGAAAAAATTGTTTTTTACAGAAATTTGCACGAAAAATGTCCTTACCGTCCGCGTTATGCGAAAATTCTATATCAGTCATGTATCTCAAGTTTAATCTCTCAATTTTGGCCAGAAAATGAATGTACCAGCATCCGCATGAATTCTGTACAGTATACGAGTAGACAGAACATGCAGAGATATTTTTATATGCGGTTACACTTTCAAATAAAATGAAAATTACGATTTCTCCCGATTGCTTTTTCGAAAATGTTTTTCGGTCAATCATGAAATGTAATGTCTTACTTTTCAATGGGTAGTTGTTTATTTCATGTATTAAAAGTAAAATAACCAGCTTCATGAAGATTTTGATGTCGCTGGTACAGTTTAAACTTGGGGAACGGTAAGGACTCCAGTGGCTGATTCACAAAATCGTAGCATAGCATTGTTCATGAACTCATTGGAATGCACTCAACTCATACAAATTTGAAACACAATTCTAAGAAAATAGTACTTTTCGATACTAGTGCGAAAGTGTTGATTCTCGGACGAGTGTGAAGTTTTTCGCCCGAGCGAAGCGAGGGCGATAATCACACGAGTCGAGAATCATCTTGCGCACGTGTATCGAACTTCATTTTTCAACACAGCACGCGTTAAGTTGAATTTTATGCACGCGAAGCGTGCGCAAAATTGAACTTTGCGCACGCCGTGTGGAAAAGAATAAAGAATAGTTGGAAAGTGGGTGTAATTTTTGATGTAGGGGGAGGTTGGGCAAAACCGGCAACCAACACACGATTTAGCCTTTTTTCTTTCGGTGGCCGGTTTTGCCCCACCCTCTAAAATTTTTATCACTTTTAGCGGAAACACTCGGTATGGCGTTTTGTTTTACTCGCCTTAATTCGAAAATACCATTAGGTCATTTTTTTTTTTGGTGGCCGGTTTTGCCCCCACTGCCGGCTCTGCCGGCTCTGCCCCTCCTTCCCCTACCTATTGCAAAATTTTGAGTTTTATACTATCATTTCATATTTTAGATATTATGAAAAAAAAAAAAAAGAATTTGGCGATTTTAAGATTTTGCTGAATTCGATGCTGGGTTCGGATTTATCATGAAAAAAGAATTATATATTTTTCAAACCATGAATTAGTATCACTTCTGTGATACTAATTTACGGCCTGACAGTATTAATTCGCTCTTTACAGTAAATATTCAGGAACAAAATCAAGCGATGGATGGTAAGGACACCGACGATTAACGAAAAACACTTATTTTTCGGATTTTCAAAGAGGTTAAAATACCCGCGCGCTTATGTAATTTCGTAGAAACCCGTATCTCATATTGTAGAACCCAAAAAAATTGAGAACTTAATCAATATATGTGCCAAGGGAGTTTTTTCCCTTTGGACGGTAGAGACACAATTTACAAACTTACCGAAATTTTGATAGTTTCTACGTATGCACCATTACACATAACGCATTGCAGTTCATTAACGATTGTTTTTAGTTACATGAGTGATCGTTGTAATCTACTGTGATCAAGGGCGATCTTAATCTTATCGCATTTTCGCCCAAGAGCGACATAAAAACTGCAGACGGTAAGGACACAAAGACCGCGGGACAATTTTTAACAATTTTTAGTGGTGATATGGTTTTGAGCACAGTCAATTTCCTGTTCCATATGTATAACTAAGACATGCCAAATTCCATATATTTTTTTGTTTCATTATAAACGAACGGCACAGGACTTTATTTTGTCATTAAACTTTGAAAAGCTGTGCCAGGGACAAGGACGGTAAGGACATTTCAGTGACTTTTGGTGAAATAACTTGTATAATTTCTTGATTCCGGTCCATCAGTTATATGCCTCTAGTTCAGGACATTGTAAAGGGTCTGTTGATATCAATAGTTTGTCATATTTCACGATTTTAGTCCCTCAATAGGCCAAGGGACACGCTTTTTTAAGTTCTATTTGGATATGCCCATATATATATATATAACACCCTGTCACTCTTCAAACATTTTCAGCTAGTATAATTCGTATATATATATAAGCTAAGAATTAGATATTTCAGCCATCTTGGATCGATTGTCGGTAAGAAAAAAAAGATCGGTAATCGTTACCATGATTCGAAAGCGAATCGTTAGTGGCGCCATCGCAAGACGGAAAATTGCAGGAAAAATTGCAGCCATCAGACTATCGGTAACTAAAGATCGACAATCCATAGTGGCGCCATCGCATGACGACAAATCGCAACCATCAGATTGTCGGTAACAGGAAATCGTTACCATCAGACTATCGGTAACTAATGATCGGATCGTTACCATCGGACTATCGGTAACAATCGGTAGTGGCGCCATCGCACGACGGCAAATTGCAGCCATCCGATTGTCGGTAACAAAGATCGATGATCGTTACCATCAGACTGTCGGTAACTTACCCCGCACGGTCGGTAACTTACCATCACAACTCGGCCGGTAAAGAAGTTTTGATCCAGAACCCCCTCATTATATCTACTCATATATATAATTACCTCACTTTGTACTATCACCAAAAAGTCAGTCGAAACCTATTTTACGAAAAGTCGAAAGATAGACTACTCAAACATTATAATATAAAATATGACTAATTATGAAGTATCAAGCATGTGTATAAACAAAAAAAGAAAATTATAATTCTTTGGCAAATTTGTACTGTTTTCTTCATTTGTATATAATATTTATTTAATCTTACGATAGGTTTATTGTTTTTTGTCAATCACGTTCACGGTTATATTTGGACAGTTATTGAAGTTTAAAGTATAATTCTTATTTAAGTCGATCAAGCCGAGAGATGGATTCGAGTTTTCTTTGTCAGCAGAACTATTCGAAGTTGACGGTAGATTTATATTTTCTTCTACAACTGGATTTTCTGTTGATGCAGTACCCTGGTTCGAAGATGACGGAAGATTTAAGCGGATCGAGCTGGTGATTTGGTCACTGGTCTTCCCCTTAATCAGCAGTGTATTTTCGACGTAGCTTTCCGCAACTGTTGTTGACTTCCACCCGCCGTGTCTCTTTAGAGTGGTTATGTCGGCTCCGCTTTCTGCTAGCAACGTTGCTGAGGTTCTCCGGAAAGCATGGCCAGTGTAACATTCCGAGTCCGGCAACTTTAGAAACTCAGCAATAAGTCTTGGCATTAGGGCAAATTTCTTCTCGCCAATTGGTTGAGTTGTGCATTTGCCTTTTTGAAAATTTATGAAAAATCTGTTGTGAGGTGTTTTCTCTGGTCTCAGATTGCAATATTGTTGATAATAATTGTAGAACTTTCCCTTGATTGCGAATTCCCGTTCCTGGTGAGTTTTTGTGTCGGGAAGGCGCACGAGAAGTATAGGGTGTTTTCTCTCGGTATCTTCGGGGTCATAGTAGGTTTTCAGATGGGTTGTTTGTACTTTGATCAACTCATCCTTTCGACAAGCACCAAGAACACCAAATATCATAGCAACCTGTGGAAAAAAAAATATATTTATATAAGCAAATGGCATAAAGAAAAAAAATTTACTTTGGTATTCAATAAATAACAAATAAATAGATTTTAATACTTACTTTTGTTGCTAAATACGTAATATCTGGGGCCTGATTCAAAAAAATTTCGACGTTCTCTGAAGTCAGCGTTCTTGATTTTTTTGGTCTGTAACCGACTGAATTTTTCTTTAAAAATTCTTTTAATTCGTTATACTCGCACATATTTATACGTTGATGAATTTTGAGCATTTTCGATAATTTCGAATACTCGCTCCACAGAGATGACGATTTCCATTTCTTGGAAAGCGCAGAAAAATAGGCTAGGAGTACTCTTTGTGAAAATGATTTGGCATTATTTTCCTTTTGCCAGGTCAGGAATTGTTGGTAACTCTTTTCATATGTTGCCTTCGATTTCGTAGGCAATAAGTTGTTCACAGCTTTGCGACTTTCTTCGCACAGCTCTGGTGGTGTACCAGGCATCTCCTCGTCGTCACTCATTTTTCCTTCGTAGATTTTAATTATAATTTATAGCCACAATAAGCCACCGTGAAGTGAGTACGATCGAGACACTGTATTGAGGTTATGCAATGCAAAACAAAACAGCAAAACAAAAAAAAAAAAACAAAAAAAAAAAAAAAAAAAACAGCAAAACATACACATTTCGACTTCAACTCGATATATCGATATATACATACCACTCTTTCAGAAAACATTGTCCACGACCATGACGCAATGTCTACTTCGAGTTGCGCGGAACACTGCCATATAAAGTCTTTATACGGCAGTTTTGCCATGCGCAGTTCGGACTGCGCATCTAAACTGCCTTATAAAGACTTTATACGGCAGTTTCCAAATTAGTCGTATAAAGTGGCATTTGGTGGCACGAAAATAGCCACCATAAAGCGACTTTTTCATGCCTGTGCCGTAAAAACAAAATTTTCTAGCCTTGACCCAGAGTGCGCAGACGTTCGCTTCTATGATATTTAGAATTTTTTCCGAGAACATCGTTAAATAATACGAGAAGCAAACGTTTGCCCACTTTGGCTATAGGCCCAAAAATTTTGATAACTCAAGCAAGATTTTTGAGAATTTTTTCAGATTTTTCGATTCGGGCTATCAATGTGTTCATTTTCAAAAATCATAGGTAAAACGGACGGTTTCAAAAAAATCTGAAAAAAATTCAGAGTGTTTTTTCGAAAAGGTGGAACAATATAAAAAATTATGTCGAAAGGGGTGAGGGTCAGACATGGGTCGGGGTGGGGTGGAATTCCCCATAAATATATATATATTGTTATAACTTTAAATTTTATGCAATTTATACTATCTCTATGCGCACATTAGAGTAGTATTCTATGAATTATCAAAATCGCATTCATCAAACATGTACGCCAATGTATATTTCTCTTGTATGTAGCTCATATGCTTCATAAAAGACAAATACATTTTGTTTGCAAAATTTTTTTAATAAAAATTGCAGTTTTTTTATGGGGATCATATATCGATCATACATTTTACATATATGCTGCATATATAATTAATATATACGATTTACACAACTTTTTGGCGGAATATATGTACATATATGTACACACATAAAATATATGCAACATATATGCAACATATCTTTTTCGTATATAACCAAGATATATTTATTTTCATGGGGGTGGATCCGAGTAAAGAATAGGTTTTTGTGTTTAAGAAAGCAGGCTTGGATTCACTTCCCGGCTCTGTTCAAATAGGAGAAGGATCGGCTTTGGTTCTACCCGAGTCCGAAGGGAACAGGCTTTGGTGGAGTAATCTACCCGAGTCCTGAGTTAATGTAAAATCACAAGGTTGCATAGGTGGCTTTTGGTGGCTAACCCATCCTTTTCCCTACCTATGACCTCAAAGAAAAGCCCTATTAATTTTGATAATTTAAATCCCTTTTTTTATAGGTAAAGAACTCACAATAACTGCGGGTATCTCTTAACTTTCGGGTTCAAGATACTCGCGAAAAGTTACAAAATATTAAGGTAATTGCAACGATAGTATAAAATTAAACTAAGATTGCAAATTGACCAAGCACATCGCGGTTTGTTGATTTTTGCAAAGGCTTCTTTCGAGGAACACACCCTTAAAAAACTGATTTAAAGTGGTCAAAATTTTCAGCCAATTTTCAATGATAGTATAACTTATGCCATTATGGTTTCTGCTGAATATGCATCTAATTATGCAAGTTTGTCGAACGGCATACAAATCGGCAGGAACAAAAATGTTTTAATCCGATAAAAAAAAGTCCCGCGAGTTTTTTAACAATTGCTATGACAGTATAACGTATGCCATTGTGTTTTTTGTTAGATATTCACCTAATTATGTAAGTTTTCGAACGGCATACAGATCCGGTGTGACAAAAATGAAGAGTCTGATGTTGAACATCGGCGTGAGCACGGGTGCCTTGAACTTAATTTTTTCTGTAAGCTCGTCACTTCACAATTCATTTCAGATTTTGATTTCCCAACAATTTTAACGTTCAAAAACGCAATTATGGAAATCGCAGATGGTGCCGTTTTTTTTTTTTTTAAGGGGGGGGTTTACCCAATCAGTTACCGATTTGTCTATTTTCTCCTAAACGGGGTAATCAATCGACTTGTCCTTTCGGCAGCCGATGTTTGACGAGTAATGAGTTCGAACTGGTACGTTTGATCGGATGAAATCGGGATTTTTTATTTTTCTTCGATCGAAAAGTGTTGGCGTGCCATTTATTGCGACTTATGTCAAAGCCCACGCATCAAACATGTAAAATCGAGCTCTGTCGCCCGATTCTGTGAGGGATTCTGAACAGAACCATCCCAAAACATCTTTGTTTTCGACAACGATTCAGAAGACGCTTGGATTCCACGTTTTTGTGGTAATTTTCGCGATTGTCAGAGGCTGGGGGCGGCCATTGCCGCTACAGCTGCTGATATAACGCGTCGGTTCCCAGAACGCCCGTGAGATGTCGCCACGCGCCCATCTGAACTTCATCCTTTTACTATAGTATAGTATACTTTTACGGTGACATCTCACGGGTGTTCTGGGGACCACCGCATTATATCAGCAGCTGCAGCAGCTGTAGCGGCAATGGCCGCCCCCAGCCTCTGACAATCGCAAAAATTACCACAAAAACGTGTAATCCAAGCGTCTCCTGAATCGTTGTCGAAAACAAAGATGTTTTGGGACGGTTCTGTTCAGAATCCCTCACAGAATCGGGCGACAGAGCTCGATTTTACATGTTTGATGCATGGGCTTTGATATAAGTCGCAATAAATGGCACGCCAACACTTTTCGATCGAAAAAAAATAAAAAATCCCGATTTCATCCGATCAAACGTACCAATTCGAACTCATTACTCATCAAACATCGGCTGCCGAAAGGACAAGTCGATTGATTACCCCGTTTAGGAGAAAATAGGCAAATCGGTAACTGATTGGGTAAACCCCCCCCCTTAAGGCCACTTTGAAATTTGTCTTTTTTTTCCAAATTTTGATATTTTGATTTTTATTGGGAAATTATTTTTTACAACGTCCTATCAACAAATTTATAGCACTTTATTATTATATACCTAAACAGCGACTGTGAACATGTTGTATTATTAGAAAATAGATATTTTTTATACCAATTGAACAAAAATATCACTTTACAAATGGCTACTGTTTTTATCTATTTTCTAATTATACAACATGCTTACTGTCGCTGTATAGGTATATAAAGAATGAATTGCTGTAAATTGGTTACTTAATAGGACGTTGTAAAAATAATTTCCCAGTTAAAATCAAAATTTAAAAATTTGGGAAAAAAATAAAAATTCCAAAGTAGCCTTAAACAGAAAAGCGACACTAACAGCGATTTTCATATTTATGTCTTAAACGTCAAAATTGTTATAAAATCTAAATCTGAAATGAATTCTGAAGTGACAAGACTTTCAGAAAAAATCAAGTTCAAAGCACGGAAAAAAGAAAAATAGAAAAATTACAGTTCACATAGTGATAAGAGGCGCTTCGAACCCAAAACTGGAAAAATTACAGCTTCAAATAACATTTTTATAAAATACAATTTAAACACTAATTTTTACAGTTTCTAATGTAATTTTACACTTTTAAAATGTAATTCTTACAGAGTTTGTAAAAATTGTTATTTAAACTGTAATTTTTCCAGTTTTGTTTGCGTAGCGCTGCGTTACTATATAAACTGTAATTTTTCAATTTTTTTTTTTTTCCGTGTGTGAGACTCGCTCGACCCCGAAGCTCCTTCTAGACCAATCATTTTAAGGTTTTAAATGACACTAATTGTGGGCAGCATGAAAAAAATATTACGATGTAGCGATAGACGTGGATAATACACCGTACCGTTTGTGACATTTAGTTTTCACACTTTTTTGAATGAAAAATTGAAAACCCGAAAAAATCTCGTAAAAAACACATTTCTGTACCTTTCGCGTCAAACGCTGCTTAAACGAAGGCAGATAGACCATAGGTTGACTGGACCTTTTTCGTAGAGCGTTAAATTCTATACAAAAAAGTCCGGGACAGCATATATCTATGGTAGATATCCGATGCGTTTGAGGCGATGCAAAACGCACCTACGAAACGACGCTTTTCCGTTGCCATGGCCATGTCAGTCATTCTATTTGATTCATGTAAGTATGTTTGTCCGGACAGATTCGTATGCCGTCCAAGAAACTTATATAGTTATATGAATATCAAACAAAAACTTCAATGGCATATGTAATATTATCATTACAATTGTTAGAAATCTAGCGCGACTCTTTTATGGAATTAAAACAATTTTGTTCCCATCGATTCGTATGCCGTTCAGAAGTCGTATCTGGTTACATAAATGTTGAACAAAAATCACAATGGCATACGTTATATTATATTCGCAAATCAACCTGAAATCTTGCACTCTCTTTTCACGTATGCCACCGGGTAAGACCCTTGCGAATCGTATGCCGGTGATTTTAACAATTAATCTCATCGCAATGGATCATGTACTACACGGCCATACGTTATACTATCGTCGCAATAACCTTAATATTTATACACAGGTATACAGGTGTGAAGATTGTCAGACCCGCGCGAACGGTATGCCCTCTGATAATTGTGCATTTTATGGAAGAAGCTGTTGAATTTCAAAGGGCATGAGCTATACTATGATTCAACAATGCCCTATTTCTTAACACATTTAAGGGCGTATGCTGACCCTTAGGACCCACGCTGCACGTATGCCGATCGTTTTCCGATGGATTTTTATTTCATGAAATATCGTTTGGTAAGCTCGGCATACGCTATACTATCATTGCAAAACATGATTTTTTTTTGCAATAAACAATTAACTTGTCCAATGCAAGTTCCACGGGGAAGCGCTAATTCTGCTTGTTCATTGTTCATCATATTTAGAACTGCCAAAACCCTAGAGGGCATAGGTTATACTATCATCGCACTTTTTGGCAGCGGGCTGACGGCCTATAAATTGCGGGCGCTGTCACAAGGGAGTAATCAAAAATTTCACATCGATTTGATAATTTTTGCGTGGACTAGGGTAGGCGGTGCCTGTACCGCTCAGTGGGTAATTACGCTCACCCTCATTTCTCCATACCTACTCAACAGGAAAAATTCATTTTCCACACTGCGTGCGCAAAGTTCGATTTTGTGCACGCTTCGCGTGCATAAAATTCAACTTAACCCCTCGCGCGTTGTGTTGAAAAATAAAGTTCGATACACGTGCGAAAGATGATTCTTGACTCGTGTGATTGTCACTCTCGCTGCGCTCGGGCGAAAAACTTCACACCCGTCCGAGAATCAACACTTTCGCACTAGTATCGAAAAGCATTATTTTTTTATTTTTTTTTTTTTTTTATAATAATAAATGTATCGAACTAATTTTGGGAAAGATTTTCTATCTCTAATCGAATTTACTAGCGAAATTAATTTCGAGAAGATTCGGGCCACTTTCAGTGTCAGATTTGACGTCCAGGGAATAAGCTTTTTACATAAGTTATTCAAATTATCGTGACGGGAAATGATCAAATGTGAATTCCGAGTAGGGTAGACTGAAATCAAGTAAGTACGTTTATTATTCATCAATTAAATTAGCGCGAAGTCCAAATAAACATAAAAAGAATGATGATGTTGTAGGAAAGAGGTTATGTACACCTGTCGCTATCTCAGATACACTGCTGTAATTGAGGTGTGATATATGGGCAAATCCTCAAAACTTTTCATATTCCAGAATTTTTTTTTTTTCTTTTAATTAAGAGCACACATTTTAGCTTTGGTGAACACTTTTGGTAAGCATTCAAGATGATCAAAAAGTATTCGTTAATCATTTCTAGGTGGGGGCGTGAAGATTATGACGTAATCATTGTGGAAATAAATTTTTCTTCGTCAAAACGTTATTAATACATTATTTAACAACCTCTAAATGCGGGAACGAATGAAAAAAAACAATAACTGTAGGTAACTTTGTTTGATATATGATAAAAAAACAATAAAAAAATAATAACAGATATAAATGTTTGTTTGAAAAAAAAAAAAAAAAATCAAAATACTAAAAAAAATGATAAAACTAATAATAATAAGAATAATAAACAATAAACAAATATAAAAGATGAGGCCGAGTACGTTCAAGAATAGCTAGAATGCTAGTAATACATTTTCAGCACATGTAATATCATAATTATCAAAAACTGAGACTATTCTTAAGTGATTTACTTATGATGTATACATGGAATATTGACGCGCTTTTTTTTCTTCAGTTATGCACATCAAACACTTGAATTTACAATTGGTATAACATGAAAATTTCAAATAGTTTTTGTGTCCCTGCTGAAACGATCTCATAAATTCTCATAAAAAAGTTTAATTTTCCTATGAGAATCTATGAGCGTGAGATTTTCTTATGAGAAAAAGTAATTGACGTAATCATTCTTTTATGAATATCTATGAGGTTTAACATTATTCACTATTCTAAGGGATATTTACTCATACAATTTTTATGAGATTAAATGAAATTATTTTAACTATAAGATTCTATATGAGACAAATAAAAAAGTACTTCTATGGAATTCAATATGTACATTTACTTTAAGAGTTTTTATCAGTATTAGCTAATATTCTTTAAATGAGTTTATATGAACGAATATCATGTAAGGGCAGCCTTATAAAATCTTATTAAAATCAACTATGTAATAAAATAAAGGATGGTTCATGAGGTCGGATGGGGTTTTATAAAAATTTTAAATATTATAAAATACTCAACATTTTATATGAGATTTTAAAAGAGATTTTACACATAATGTTGAATAATATCATTTTATGATATTTATATGGATAATTGCAGTGCCAAATACACATCGATTTCTCATAAAACTTTTTCACAAGATTTCTCGAGATATGAGCTTTAATGAGAATTTCCCGCTAAAAAATTACTCCTTAAATATCACTTACGGTTTATAATATTTTATAAACATTTAGCGGTTTATTTGGACTAACATTTATGAATTCTCTGGGTCCGATATACCTAGGATAAAAGCTAATAAATAATTTATGAATTCTAATGAGTAATTGGTTTGATAAATATAATCTAACATTTTCTTTATAAAATTTGATATTGCATATAAATTATTGAATTTATGAGTTTCAATAAGAATTTCATAAAATTAGCTTTTTCTAGATTAACATGATATACGGAAAAAACAGTTATGTCAAACGGACAAAAAACTCTGTTGAATTAACAAATAAAATTTGTAAAATCATATTTGTCAGTTTAACAAATATAATTTGTTATTCGAACAAAAAAAAATTTGCAGGGTGAAATTTGTCAATTTGACAAATATGACAAAAAATTATAAAAATAGCAAATGAAAATTGCAGATTTCAAAATGAGCCGAAATTTTTATTTTTGTTCACTTGTGGGTTTTATTATTCAATTTTTCGAGAATTTCATATAATAGTTTTTGAAAAAAATTGTTTGTCAAGTTTTTTTCCTGAAAATATTTTTTAGAAATTTTTTTTCTGAAAAATTCGTTTTTTGAGGTTTTTTCGAAATTTTGTTTTCCTAATATTACTTTTTGTTGTTATTTTATTCATTTTTTTTATTTATTTGAAAATTAAAAAAAAAAAAAAAAAAAAATCGATGGTAAATTGGAGATTATGAATAATTAATAAATACTTTAATAATAAATGATCATTAAGGGGGGGGTAAGGTATTTAAACTTTTTTTTCTGCATTTTTTTCATATTTTTTCATATGCATGTATAACGTCTCAAGAATATTGTGTCAAAATTTTAAATCGATCGGAGCAATATTAACGGAGTTATGAGCGGGAATACATAAAGCGCTTTTTTTTCTCTATTATAATCCCTACATTTATTTCTTCGTGGAAGGGTCTTCATAGGTATGTAAAAGGACCTTGTATATGTTCGAGACATAGTATACAGCTCTATACTTCATGGACCTGGTATAGACGACTCTGTGTAAGTATAAAAGAAATTATCGAGTTCCATTTTGGATTGTTCAGTGTGCAAAGCTGAGCGTTTTTCTAAAACTTGTCATATTCGAAGTCCGTGTTCACCATAACTCAAAATCTACTGGACCAATCGTTTTGAAATTTTGCACAGTACTTCTTCACATAATTCACCAGGTATTGTCGAGAGCTTTTTTTTTTTTTTTAATAATTATTAATGTTACAACAGAAAATTGGCCGATTTTTTCAGCGAAAATCGGTTTTTTGGCTTTCAAGTGCTACGAAAAATTGAAAAATCGAAAAAAAAAAAAAAATCCTCTCGTGATTACCTCGAGAAACATCTCCTTTGAAAAATGCATTTTGATTTTTTCGTTTCGGATGATTCTGTTGCGAGTTATGCTGAACACCGCAAAACCATTTTTTTTCGAGGCGCCTCCGGAGATTCACTGTCATTCGCTCAATTTTCAATATTTTGCAATGAAAATTGAGGGAAATATTGTTCAAATGTTGCATTATTATATGGAAATTGACTGAATAAACTAACACTATCTGTGTCGCCAAAAAAAAATCTTCAAGACATGTCTTTTTTTCACCGAATTAACCTTACCCCCCCCCTTAAAAAATAATTATTCTATACTATATTATCCATTAATTGATTTCTTTCGTTAATTTTTGAATACAATTTTATTTATTTAACTATGTACAACTATACAATACGCCGAGAGTGCGAGTGAGGCAGTTGCAAATGCTTAACCAACAACGGGCGAACATGTCTAAGACTTGTTCATTTTTGTCGATACGATAGCCAATCACTGCGTAAAGCCGGCGACACAAACTTCTACGTGAGCCGTAATACGCTTCACCTATAGACCTACACGCGTACGTGATTGGTCGGCGCTTGGTGTGCGTGTCCGACCGGCCTATAGGTGAAGCGTATTACGGCTCACGTAGAAGTTTGTGTCGCCGGCTTAAGCCGCTCTTTTGTTATGTACGTGAATTTATAAGGAAGCCGAACGATGGCCGCACTATAGTTCGACCAACACACGCTCGCGTTACGTACGTGAGCTTCTACTCGCTGCCAGTGACTGCCGTCTCGATTCGCCCAGCGCCCGGCTTACACTATGGATGAGCGTGGCCTCGGCGACAGGCGCCAGGCGAATCGAGTTGGCAGTCACTGGCAGCAAGTAGAAGCTCACGTACGCAGCGCGAGCGTGTGTTGGTTGAACGATAGTGCAACCATCGTTCGGCTTGCTCATAACTTTACCATATACACAGTAAACTCTCGGCTCTTAGGCTCTCGCTACCGGCATTTCGGCTCGTTCTTCCGCAAGATACGGGTGTCAATTCACTTGATATATCAGTCTTTATGGTGATTTGATAGTTACATTAATTTTTACTGAAAAAAGTTTAAATGTATGCCCATATAAAATATTTAAAAAGTGGTAAGTTTGAAACAGTTGATGTAAATCAACTGCATCATTACAAACCTGATCGTCCCGAAAAAATTTGTATATTCGAAGAAGGCTCGGAATCATTTGACGTCATTGTTGTCGCCGTACATGGTAAGTACATTTTAATTGTCTTTGTTTAAAACGAGTAATGATATTCGATTCGAAGAATTAACATTATTATGATTTATATTTGTTAATTTTTTTTTTTCGTATTGAAATAATTTTTTAAGTCACTAAATTTATTCAAATCAAATGTTATGATTTTGAACAATATAATAACTTTTCCTTAAATTGATGAGGCAAAATATACTTACACATATATATATACATATGGGGGATTCCACGTCAAATCGAACGGTCGATTTCCCTCACCCCTATCGATCTGTTTGCCCTTTGACACAATCAAAGTACATGTTGTAAAGATGAACTGTGAATTTTTTCAGATTTTTTTGAGCCAGTATTTTCTCACGACAGCTCATCGAATAAACTGATTTTTTGATTTTTTCGATTTTGCGCACCTACGTAACTCAAAACCTGGAAGACATATGAAAAAAGTTGTTTTACGAAAATTGAAGGTTTTCTTGTGAACCTTCCGAAAGTATTTTTTTCGCATTTTTCATACCACGTTTAAGTATAGTTTTGATGAAAAATCTTCGAAAATCATCTGTAACAAAAAAGTGCCCTAATCGAATTGACTGAAATTTATACACAGCGTGCCTTTTTCAATGTCAAAGATTGTCTGAAAATTTCATAGTGGGCGGAGTAGTGGTTCAGAAGATATATCAACAAATATCCGCGCAGTGCCGAGAACTCGGTGATTATTCGATTCAAACTTCGCGGCGCAGCAAGCTATTTGCTTACCCTGCATGTGGCACGGCTACAAACTCGAGCGCGATGTTCAATTCTTTTGCGTGCTGTTTATATCTTCAATCGACGTTTCAAGTACGATCCCGTCGTCAATCGAAGAGTATAATATTATCATTTTTTACGTGTTTAATATTAAGTTTGCAACTTCCACCCGACAAACAAATTTTCACACGTAAAATCGACGTTTTTGTACCGGCGAGCAAAAAAAGTCGATCGCGGGCAACAAAAGTTCTTTTTATAACACATGCACGATTTTTGCGTTTTTTTGACCCATTCAGCGGGCCTAAAGTGACAGTTTTCAGACGAGCGGGCGTTTTTTACCATAATAATAAAAACGCCTGCTGCAGCGGGCGCAATTCATTATAATAATAAAATCGCCCGCTGCAGCGGGCGCAATTCATTATTATAATAAAATCGCCCGCTGTAGCGGGCGCAATTCATTATTATAATAAAATCGCCCGCTGCAGCGGGCGTTTTTATTATTTCAAGAAAATTATTAACAATGTTGAAAAAACGCGAAAATCGTGCTGTTACAAAAAGTATGGTGTGCACCAGGGCTAAGTGGGCTTTTTGACCTTGTGTGGTTGCAGTACTCGTCTTCGGCTCGCAGACGCACTCGTCTTCGACTCGTGCTACCTCGCCTCTGACTCGTACTGCAAACTCCACACTCGGTCTAAAAAAGCCCACTTTACGCCCTTGGTACACAATATACTATTTTGTAACACATGAACGATTTTTGCGTTTTTTTTTACCTAATAATAGGGCTAAAAGTAGCCGTTTATTGACCGGCGGGCAAAAAAAAGTCGGTAGCGAGCAATAATGAACTTTTTTTTACCCGCTATCGACTTTTTGCGGGCAATAATGAACTTTTTTTGTCCGCTACCGACTTTTAGCGGGCAATAATCAACTTTTTTTCCCCCTAATGACTTTTTTGCCCGCTTCCTTAAAATCGCTCAAAAACGCGAAAATCGTGCTGTCACAAAAAATATGGTGTGCACCAAGGGCTAAGTGGGCTTTTGACCTCGTGTGGTTGCAGTGCTCGTCTTCGACTCGTGCTACCTCGCCTCTGACTCGTACTGCAAACTCCACACTCTGTATAAAAAAGCCCACTTCACGCCCTTGGTACACAATATACTATTTTAGCCCGCTACCGACTTTCAGCGGGCAATAATAAACTTTTTTTGCCCGCTACTTTTAGCGAACAATAATGAACTTTTTTTGCCCGCTGCTGACTTTTTTGCGCACTACCGATTTTTTCCCCGCTTCCTCAAAATCGCTCAAAAACGCGAAAATCGTGATGTCACAAAAAATATGGTGTGCACCAAGGGTTAAGTGGGCTTTTTGACCTCGTGTGGGTGCAGTACTCGTCTTCGGCTCGCAGACGCACTCGTCTTCGACTCGTGCTACCTCGCCTCTGGCTTGTACTGCAAACCCCACACTCGGTCTAAAAAAGCCCACTTTACGCCCTTGGTACACAATATACTATTGCGGCCACAATTCGAAAATGCAAAGTCAATCCCGGGTATGCAAAAAAAAAAAAAAAAAATTGTTCCGTCCCTGGCACTAATGGTGTTATGAGCAGCAAAATATTCTCTTATGCGACAGAGTCAGACGTCCATAAAATTTGAAAAAAACCGGCAACTCTGGCCAATAATCATCAATAGATAGTTGAAATACCAGGAAATATTACCTTAATAAAACCTTTTTCTTGAGAATTAAACTTCAGTCTATCATTTATTACAATTCCTGACATGATATGTGAATCTCAAACTGCCGGACGATATTTTTCAAGCTTATTCAACAAGGTAGGGAATCAACCATGCGTTGCGTATCGTAATACGGATTGTGTTTAACATTCATACCGCCATATTGTAGTATATGGCTGAAAAATTCTACAGTTCCATGTAAACTCTTACTTGTAACTTGTGAACTACTGTTCGGCCCATCATGAAACTTACAGACAATCTTTGGTATTGAAGAAGACATGCTGTGTAAAAATTTCAGCCAATTCGATTAGGGCACTTTTTTGTTACAAGAGATTTTCGAAGATTTTTCATCAAAACTACACTTTAACGGGGCATAAAAAATCACAAACAATTATTTTCAGAAATTTCATAGAAAGATGTGAATTTTTTGTGTTAGAACTTTTTCCATATGACATCTGGATTTCAAGCTATGTTAACTTGAAAAATCGCGAAATCGTTAAAAGCTGATTATTCGACAAGCTATGGTGAAAAAATGTTTGGTCAGAAAAATCTGAAAAAATTCAGAGTTGATGCTTTCAATACAAACTTCAATAGGGTAAAAGGGCGAAAACATCAAAAGTGGTCAGGGAAATAATCTCGTTTTTTCGTTCGATTTGACGTGGAATCCCCCATATATATATATATATATATATATTGTAACGTGGCAAACGTTCGGACCTCCTCCATACCAGCTAAAACGAGCGTACACATTTCCTAGAGTACCGAGTCGGTATAGCTAATTTGAATATCTGCCGCCCTTCGTCCTAGCGCAGCCATATCGATCGTAGATCAGCGGATTGGTCTATCGATAACGGCTAGCGCTAACAGGACGAACGGCGAGGATAAGCAATTAGCGAAGCGGAAACGAAGATTCATTCATTGTATAGCCGTTGAGTACTTCGCGAGCCATAATTTCAGTGAATCGAGAGAGTTGTGTTTAGAGAGTTTTTGAGGAGTGACTGGTGTTTAGTTAGTGTGATCTTGGAGATATTGTGACCTGTGCTTTATTACTTGGACTTTGATTTGGATTATTATTTGGACTACTACTGATTTTGCTAATTACACGACCCTTGCTAGCCACCGGACTACGAGTCGGACACGAGGCAGCGATAACGTGGGCGATCAGGTAGGATCTTTCTGACCTAGAGTCGATTCATATTCAATCCTTCTCCTAAAGCCACTAAAAATTTCAGAGTCTCGAGTAAACATTAGGAATAGCTCTTCGTTTCCCGTATACCAAGAGAGTCCCGCTTTATATTATCGTTTCATAGTACCGCATGGTCGTTGAGAGCCGGCAAGTTTCGAACTTGTTGTTGTTCTCCGAGCCTGTCGACTCTGCGCATCCGCGTGCCGGTTTTCAACCGTGCTGCGCAGGATTTCGTGCATCCAGAGTCGGCGCCATATTGCCCGAGGTCTCTGACGTCACGCGTCGCAGCAGACTGCTGCGTGTCAGAGAGCTCTAGTGGCTGAGTACGGAATTATTGGGTTCCGAATCCCTTCCTCTCCTAGCCGTAGAGCGACCAGCTGTCAGTCGGAGACTAGAGACCTCGCGTAGAGCGTGAGGTACTCGAAATCGACTTGACAGCCGGATCTCCAGCTGGTGGTAGTGAGGAAGGCTAACTACCGGACTGTTCTGTGATAATTGTCAACGATACCTTTTCTTTCTAGCTTTATTATTATTAGTTTAATCAACTGTTATTAATTTAGAGTCATTATTATTATTATTTTCTTTTGAGGTATTTAGAGTAGAGTCCTTGTTTCATCTTTTTGATATAGTAGAGTCCTTTATTTAATTTATTTCCTTCTTCTAGTTATTCTTTTCTTTAATTTAATTTATAAACACAAACTAGCGGTGAGAAAGCCGAAGCCAGATAACAGGCTGAACAAATTAATGTTATCTTTTTCTTTTTTTCTTTTTACTTAATAAATAATCAATTTAAATATATTTCTTGTGTGTTGGTATTTTTATTTCTCGCCCCCACGAATATCCCTCTACCGACAGGCTAGCTGCGACGAGAGCGAGAGAGAGAGAGGACTTCTCTCAGAAGTCTGGCGCCCAACATCTACGTTGCTAGTCGGAGGAGGTTCAGCGTTGGTGTTCCAATTTTGTTTTTGATAATAGATCGTAGTTCCTGCGGGTAATACCCGAACCCGTGGGAATCGCTGTTACAATATATATATATATATATATATATATATATATATATATATATATATATGTCGGAGCGTCGAACGGTATTAATGGTCGGCTATGGCTTTACTTGCAGGCTGTTTGATCGTTCACAAGAAGTAATAATATGAAATCAAATCTAATAATTGTGTTTGATGATGTTAACTATCCCGGACTACAACCAAAACAAATAAACTATTCTACTCTAACGCGTAGAGAGAGACACAATAACGAATCCACCGCCACGGCGTGATTCAAATCAAATCGCAAATGCTTTAGACCGGATCTTCTAATGAGATCCTTCTTTGGCCCAGTTCAAAATCTGAATGTCCCTTAAGAATCACCACCGCCGGGCTGTGGCTGCGTTCGACAAGGATGCCCATGTCTTGCATCCCTTCTCTACGCCACTTATTAACTCTAAGGGCGTCTAGCTTCTAATCTCAATACTAACAAATATACTGAGACTAAACATAAACCAATAGTCTCGATATTTAATAAACACCACAGCCGTGAGAAAGCGTGTCCAAAATATCACGCGCCGACATATATATATATATATATATAGGGGAGAGTAGGGTAAGATGGGGACGTTAGTGGGAGAAGCGATATAATTTCGCTATGCCGATGAATGGGACATCGTCCACCCGTGTCCGTAATCTGTGGATCTTTATCTGACTACCACCAACAGGGGAATTTCGAATGTTCTACCATTTAAACAAAAAAAATTATTTTATCGTTAAGTGCAGAAGTCCCCATTTTGCCCGAACATGCAGGTAAGATGGGGACCATATGAAGATGATCAGAACTGCGATTTTTCGTAAGTTAATTTAAAGAATTTATTTCAATTATTTATTATTTTTTATTATTTATTTATTATTGTATATTATTTTTTATTATTAATTTTTATTGTTTATTTTTTTCATTTTGATTTTTTTTTTTTTTTAATTTATTTTTTTTTTTCCGGCCTCCTTTTGTAATTACTAGGCATTTGAAATTAATAGATAATCCATTTTAATCACGATTTTACCCGATACCAAAGATCCCCATTTTGCCCGATCGTGCAACTTTGCGAATAAATATGACTCCACCACGTTACGGTGAAGTGAACAAACGGGCCCAGGCGTTGATACGTAGCTTATAGTCTACGCTATTAGAAAAATACATCCATTCAAAGATATTCTGCCTCTTCTTGATGAATCAGGCCCTCACCAATACTCTCAATCCTTACATCAGAGGTTAACCAAAACTAATAACAGCTCCCAACGTACGTGTCCGGCGGTTGTCTTCGTCTGTCACAACTACAACCGAGCCATTTGACTTCCAGAATAAGCCTGTAGAGTCGCTCGAACGATAGCATTACTCTAATGGTCAAAAATAGCACATCCCCGTTTTACCCGACATCCCCATTTTACCCTACTCTCCCCTATATATATATATATATATATGGGGCATTCCATGGTAAATCACACAGAATAAAACCCGACCGATTCCGATTTGCTTCATATTTTTTCGTGTTGTTGTTATCACTGAAAAAGACGTCTGTGATTTTTTTCAGATTTTTATTGCCAGTCGTTTGGATTTTTTTTTTTTTTTTTTTTTTTTTTCAGTAATCGTAAATCCAATCAAACAAATGATTTGAAAAAATGATTCGGGCCAACTTTTTCGTAATTTCACGCAGTTTAACATTAAAATAATAGACAAATTTTTAAGCATCATGTCGAGCATTTTTATCTGGTTTAACGTAAAAAATATCGACTTTCGCTAAGTATGCCCCCTGCGATCCTGTTCAAAAAAATCACGAAAATTCCGCATTGAAAATCAAAAATTTTAAGCCCAAGGCCATGATGGAGAAATGATTCCTTCAGTTTTGTTAAATTTTTTTTGTAAATATTTTCCGTTGTTTTTCACTGCTTACTCCAATACGATAAAAAAAAAGGTGATGCCCATCTACCAACTCAATTTTTCTTACCAATAGCCATCATAAATAATCAATAGTTATCTTTTAAGCAGAAAATCATGATTTCAAATAATTCACATCCTATTTATATTATTCGATATTATTATTTATTATTTTCGCGATGTAATTTGTAAGGAATTTACTTATTTTACTACGATGAATTATAATTTTTGAGACGTGCCTCTACTTCAGGGGGCTTAGAAAACTCAACGGGCCTACTATAAAGCTGAATAAATTAAGGAGTTTGAAATTTAGTTTGACCATATGAATGTCGTTTAATATTTTATTTAACCCTTTGTGCCATGGTGGCACTCTGAGAGTGCCACCTGTTTTATAACCATTTTCTGAGCAATTTCGATCGAATTTTCAAACTTTTTTTTTGTGTTTAAAAAAAAAAAAAAAAAAAATGTGTGACACAAAGGGTTAACGTAAATAAATTTGATGAATGAATTGATGCGTGAATTTAAACCAATCCTCAATGAATTCGCAATGATTCGCAATACGAAGCTGGCTTATGCTGTGTAGCAGAGGGGCCGAAGCAAAATAATAAATAATAATATCGAATAATATAAATAGGATGTGAATTATTTGAAATCATGATTTTCTGCTTAAAAGATAACTATTGATTATTTATGATGGCTATTGGTAAGAAAAATTGAGTTGGTAGATGGGCATCACCTTTTTCTTTATCGTATTGGAGTAAGCAGTGAAAAACAACGGAAAATATTTACAAAAAAAATTTAACAAAACTGAAGGAATCATTTCTCCATCATGGCCTTGGGCTTAAAATTTTTGATTTTCAATGCGGAATTTTCGTGATTTTTTTGAACAGGATCGCAGGGGGCATACTTAGCGAAAGTCGATATTTTTTACGTTAAACCAGATAAAAATGCTCGACATGATGCTTAAAAATTTGTCTATTATTTTAATGTTAAACTGCGTGAAATTACGAAAAAGTTGGCCCGAATCATTTTTTCAAATCATTTGTTTGATTGGATTTACGATTACTGGAAAAAAAAAAAAAAAAAAAAAAAAATCCAAACGACTGGCAATAAAAATCTGAAAAAAATCACAGACGTCTTTTTCAGTGATAACAACAACACGAAAAAATATGAAGCAAATCGGAATCGGTCGGGTTTTATTCTGTGTGATTTACCATGGAATGCCCCATATATTATCTATGAAATCAAATTTATCTAGTATACTTTTTTACTTGTTAAGGAAACGACAAAATTTTTTTTGTATATATATTAGGGTGGTCGTTAATATAGCTATTTCTGAATTAGATTCATTCATACCCTTCATTCGAAAGTAAAAAAAAAAAAAAAAATTTTGACCCCAAATTGAACCCTTTATCTCAATTAGAAAGGGTGCCTGTAAAGGCTTACTTTTTTGTATTGATTTTACATTACTTTCGGCTACTTTTTTATAAAATAAATATTTCGGCACCTCTTAAACGGCTTAAAAATTCATCGATCATACAGATAGTTCATGAAAACAACAAAAAAAAAATACAAAAAAAAATAAAAAAATACAAAAAAAATACAAAAATACAAAAAAGTAAGCCTTTACAGGCACCCTTTCTAATTGAGATAAAGGGTTCAATTTGGGGTCAAAATTTTTTTTTTTTTTTTTTACTTTCGAATGAAGGGTATGAATGAATCTAATTCAGAAATAGCTATATTAACGACCACCCTAATATACAGCGTGATTCCCAAGTCGCGGAAAAGATTTCACATGCAGATTCCTTGTCGAAATCTAATAATAAAGTTCCTTATCAAAAACTTCGAGGGAGCGGTCGTTCCTGAGTTATGGAAGGTTTAGTCCACCCAATAAGACGGCCGTAAAGTGACGTGCTCAGTCTCGTAGCAATTCTGTAAAAGTGATAGTGCCCGCGTCGTATGAACTTTGCCTGAAATTTCGGTTTCTTATTCCGTAATTTTTAGTATTTACGTCGTCCGGTCGGTCATTCTCGTGCCCTACGTCGTTCGCCCCGTAGTTGACGTTGTCCAGGTGGTCAAACTGGTGACTTACATTCCCCAGGTCTTTTGCTTCGTAGCGTTCGTTATCCAGGTTGTCAGGCTAGTGATTTCCGTACTACAGGACTTTTGCCCCGTGGTTGACCTTGTCCAGGTGTTCAAACTTGTGACTTACGTTACTCAGGTCGTCCGCTTCGTAGTTTTCACTATCGTTGTCATCGGGTTGTTGATTTCCGTCCTCCAGGACTTTCGCCACGTAGTTTACGTTGTCCAGGTGGTCAAACTGATGACTGACGTTACTCAGGTCATCCGCTTCATAGTTTTCGCTATCGTTGTCATCGGGTTGTTGATTTCCGTTCTCCAGGTCTTTCGCCACGTAGTTTACGTTGTCCAGGTAGTCAAACTGGTGATTCACATTCCCTAGGTCTTTTGCTTCGTTACTCAGGTCGTCCGCTTCGTAGTTTTCACTCCCGTTGTCTTCGGGTTGTTGATTTCCGTCCTCCAGGACTTTCGCCACGTAGTTTACGTTGTCCAGATCGTCAAACTGATGACTGACATTACTCAGGTCATCCGATTCATAGTTTTTGCTATCGTTGTCATCGGGTTATTGATTTCCGTCCTCCAGGACTTTCGCCACGTAGTTAACGTCTTCCAGGTGGTCAAACTGATGACTGACGTTACTCAGGTCGTCCGCTTCGTAGTTTTCACTCCCGTTGTCCTCGGGTTGTTGATTTCCGTCCTCCAGGACTTTCGCCACGTAGTTTACGTTGTCCAGATAGTCAAACTGATGACTGACATTACTCAGGTCATCCGCTTCATAGTTTTTGCTATCGTTGTCATCGGGTTGTTGATTTCCGTCCTCCAGGACTCAACAACAACAACAACAACAACAACAACAACAACAACAACAACAACAACAACAACAACGACAACAACAAAAACAACAACAATCAACAACCCGATGACAACGAAAGCGAAAACTATGAAGCAAAAGACCTAGGGAATGTAAATCACCAGTTTGACTACCTGGACAACGTAAACTACGTGGCGGAAGACCTAGAGGACGGAAATTAACAACCCGATGACAACGATAGTGAAAACTACGAAGCGGACGACCTGAGTAACGTCAGTCATCAGTTTGACCACCTGGACAACGTAAACTACGTGGCGAAAGTCCTGGAGGACGGAAATCAACAACCCGATGGCAACGGGAGTGAAAACTACGAAGCGGACGACCTGAGTAACGAAGCAAGAGACCTAGGGAATGTAAATCACTAGATTGACTACCTAGACAACGTAAACTACGTAGCGAAATACCCGGAGAACGGAAATCTACAACCCGATGACAATGATAGTGAAAACTACGAAGCGGACGACCTGAATAACGTCAGTCATCAGTTTGACCATCTGGACAACGTAAACTACGTGGCGAAAGTTCTGGAGGACGGAAATCAACAACCCAATGACAACGATAGCGGAAACTATGAAGCGGATGACCTGAGTGACGTCAGTCATCAGTTTGACTACCTGGACAGCGTAAACTACGGGGCGAAAGTCCTGGAGGACGGAAATCAACAACCCGAGGACAACGGGAGTGAAAACTACGAAGCGGACGACCTGAGTAACGAAGCAAAAGACCTAGGGAATGTGAATCACCAGTTTGACTACCTGGACAACGTAAACTACGTGGCGAAAGACCTGGCGGACGGAAATCAACAACTCGATGGCAACGATAGCGAAAATTATGAAGCGGACGACCTGAGTAATGTCAGTCACCAAATTGAATACCTGGACAACGTAAACTACGTGGCGAAAGACCTGGAGAACGGAAATCAACAACCCGATGACAACGATAGCGAAAACTATGAAGCGGATGACCTGAGTAACGTCAGTCATCAGTTTGACCACCTGGACAACGTAAACTACGTGGCGAAAGACCTGGCGGACGGAAATCAACAAGCCGATGGCAACGATAGCGAAAATTATGAAGCGGACGACCTGAGTAATGTCAGTCACCAAATTGACTACCTGGACAACGTAAACTACGTGGCGAAAGACCTGGAGAACGGAAATCAACAACCCGATGACAACGATAGCGGAAACTATGAAGCGGATGACCTGAGTGACGTCAGTCATCAGTTTGACTACCTGGACAGCGTAAACTACGGGGCGAAAGTCCTGGAGGACGGAAATCAACAACCCGAGGACAACGGGAGTGAAAACTACGAAGCGGACGACCTGAGTAACGAAGCAAAAGACCTAGGGAATGTGAATCACCAGTTTGACTACCTGGACAACGTAAACTACGTGGCGAAAGACCTGGCGGACGGAAATCAACAACTCGATGGCAACGATAGCGAAAATTATGAAGCGGACGACCTGAGTAATGTCAGTCACCAAATTGAATACCTGGACAACGTAAACTACGTGGCGAAAGACCTGGAGAACGGAAATCAACAACCCGATGACAACGATAGCGAAAACTATGAAGCGGATGACCTGAGTAACGTCAGTCATCAGTTTGACCACCTGGACAACGTAAACTACGTGGCGAAAGACCTGGCGGACGGAAATCAACAAGCCGATGGCAACGATAGCGAAAATTATGAAGCGGACGACCTGAGTAATGTCAGTCACCAAATTGACTACCTGGACAACGTAAACTACGTGGCGAAAGACCTGGAGAACGGAAATCAACAACCCGATGACAACGATAGCGAAAACTATGAAGCGGATGACCTGAGTAACGTCAGTCATCAGTTTGACCACCTGGACAACGTAAACTACGTGGCGAAAGTCCTGGAGAACGGAAATCAACAACCCGATGACAACGATAGTGAAAACTACGAAGCGGACGACCTGAGTAACGTAAGTCACAAGTTTGACCACCTGGACAAGGTGAACCACGGGGCAAAAGTCCTGGAGTACGGAAATCACTAGCCTGACAACCTGGATAACGAACGCTACGAAGCAAAAGACCTGGGGAATGTAAGTCACCAGTTTGACCACCTGGACAACGTCAACTACGGGGCGAACGACGTAGGGCACGAGAATGACCGACCGGACGACGTAAATACTAAAAATTACGGAAAAAGAAACCGAAATTTCAGGCAAAGTTCATACGACGCGGGCACTATCGCTTTTACAGAATTGCTACGAGACTGAGCACGTCACTTTACGGCCGTCTTATTGGGTGGACTAAATCTTCCATAACTCAGGAACGACCGCTCCCTCGAAGTTTTTGATAAGGAACTTTATTCTTAGATTTCGACAAGGAATCTGCATGTGAAATCTTTTCCGCGACTTGGGAATCACGCTGTATATATGTATTATATATCGATTTATACCTCAATTTCTGTTATTGTTTTTTAACAATAAATTGACTATTTCCCTCCCGAACAAGATCTCATAGAATCTCATAAGAATTACGAGAATAATAATCACTACTTATACTATAAAATTCTATGAATTGTATGGGATTTTATAAGTGCATTAAACGTATGAGGTTCCACTTCATGTATTTAATGAAATTGAATTTTGCACCGTTAGAACGCAACGAAATCCAACAAATAATTTTAAAAATATATTGATGTACCAAAAAAGATCCTGCTAGGTATGAAAAGTGAGAACGACTAGAAATAACTTGAAAATGTTATTAAACCTAGTAGGATCATTTTAAATCTACGTAAATTTTTTTCAATTTACATTTAATTTCGTTGCGTTCTAACGATGCAAACTTCAATGCGATTGTATTTATTGTTAAATCTTTGATAATAATATAATATTATTTCTCTTACGATCAAGATCTCATAGATTCTGATAAGAATTACGAAGATAATAATCATTGCACAGTTAAAATCCTATGAATTTTATGAGATTTTATGTGCATTAAATCTATGAGGTTTTGTATGCACATGTATTTGTATTGTTATGAGACCTTTCCGGCATGGATTCTTTTGTTTTTGTATTGCAATACAATTAAGTTTGGATAAACATTTACATAAACTCTTTCAATACTGACAATAATTTTTTATCAATTTTCCTTTAAAAGTAACATAGCTGGTCTTTATATTGTTTATTGTTGTATTTTTTGTTAGTGCTATTTAATTTTAATAGCCATGTCGTTATTGATAATTTTTATTGATTTACTATCATCAAACCCATTAAATAATTATTCTTATTTGATCGTATAGATTCAAAAGAAGAATTATTAAAACTAATAGAATCAACCCGGTTAAAATTTCCACCTCGTGCTTTATTGTCGGATCCATCTGAAGACGAAATTTCAATAAAACAAAAAATAACCGCGGAATCAGCCGAATCAGATGATACTCGCGCCATAATAAATAAACGTCTTCTAGCTGCAGATCAGGTAATTTATTTATTTTATTTTTGCATCTTCTCTTACTGTTAATGTTATTTTTAACTCAAAATAGCTGTGATAAGCGATTAAAAATTTATGTAGTATACTTTTTTTTACTTGTTAATGAAACGACAAATTTTTTTTTTTTGTATTTTTGTATTT
Organism: Tenthredo mesomela; assembly: GCA_943736025.1. Lineage (NCBI taxonomy): Eukaryota > Metazoa > Arthropoda > Insecta > Hymenoptera > Tenthredinidae > Tenthredo > Tenthredo mesomela. Next base: position 14,065,143 of record OX031014.1, on the reverse strand, counting down.
ATAAATTAATCAATTAATGGATTTTTGACGCAGTTATTTTCTTATTTAATCAATTGCTTTAAAATTTAGCAAATTTTCAATGAAAAAATTGAAGTAATTGAAAATCATCACTAAAAAATAAATATTCTATACCGTATTATCCATTAATTGATTTCTTTCTTTAATTTTTGAATATAATTTTATTTATTTAACTATGTAAAACTATATGATACGCCGAGAATACGAGTGAAACAGTCGCAAATGCTTAACCAACAACAGGCGAACATGTTTAACACTTGTTCATTCTTGTCAATACAATAGCCAATCACAGCGCTAGCCGCTCTTTTGTTACTAATGTATTATACACAGTAAACTAGTGACTCTAGGCTCGCTTCCGGCATTCCTCCTCATTCCTCATTCTTCCGCAAGATACGGGTTTCAATTCACTTGCTACAAATATCAGTGTTCACGGTAATTTTAATAGTCCAATTAATTTTTAACTGACGAAAGTCTTTATGCTTCGTAAAAAGTGGGAAATTTAAAGCAGCTTGTGTGAATTAACTTTATCATTATTAACCTGATCGTCATGAAAAAATTTGCATATTCTAATAGAAAACTCGTAATCAATTGAATGTTGTTGTTGTCGCCGTAAATGGTAAGTACATTTTAATTATTTTTGTTTGAAACTAAAAATTTCATTTGAAGAGTTAACATATCATATATTATAGTAATCACTTTCTTTTTTGTGTTGAAATAATTTACATATTTGTATATATCGCGTTCCTAAAACCAAAAGGGCGTATCGTTTTTTTTTTCAACTTATTTTTTTTCATTCTTTCAATATATTTCCTTATTTCTAACATTTCTAGGTTGATTAGAGAATTTTTTTTTTATAGCGATACGCCCTTTTGGTTTTAGGAACGCGATATGTATATATATATATATATACATATAATTATACATAAAATACTATGAATTTTATGAGATTTTATAAGCGCATGAAACTTATGAGGTTTTGTTGATGTATTTATTATTATTGTCAGTAGGGTTGTAAATTTATTAATTCAAAATTTGTGAAATAGAAACCAAGAATTAATTTTTGATTTACAATTTTTAGATAAAAAATTGAATAATTCATTGTAAATTGGAATCATAGGACTTAAAATTATAAAACTAATTGTTAATTCGTAAGATGGGATTGGATATTAAAAAGTTAATTTTCAATTCAAATGATCAGGTTAAATATAGATCAAATTTTATTCAAAGCTTATCTTGAAATTAATAATCAAGCCTTAGTTCTTGAATCCAGATATTTGGAAATCGAAATAAGGTATTTATTATAAATAAATTAATTAAAAACCGAAAAGTTTTTAAAAACTTGAAAGTATTGATGAAAAAAAAAAAAAAAAAAATTAGTCTAAAAATGAAGATAAATAATTGACTTCATTAAAAAAAAAAACTTCAAATTTTTTATGAACAAAACGTTTTTTTATGATACTTTTGAATACATAACTATATTCATGTAGTTGTTAAATTTTTATAAATTATTTTGAATTAAATTCATTTCAATTACAAAATTGAAAAAAACTTTTATTCGGATGATAATTCAATTATTATTTTAATACGCTATTTGCAATCCTGGTTGTGAGATCTTTCCAATATGGATTTTTTTTTGTATTTTAATGCAATTCAATTAAAAAAAAAAAAGAAATATTCACATAAACTCTTTCAATACTGACAATAATTTTTGATCAATTTTTTGAAACTAATAACAAAACTATTCTTTATATCGTTTATTATTGTTTTTCTTGTTAGTGTTCCCGAGTAAAAAAAAAAATTATACAATTATATATAATTACAACTGTTGATTGTTGTTGTTATAATGTTTGAATTTGAATATTCTAGATGCTCACAATGTATAAAAAATCTTTATTAATGACATGTACAACCTATGGATTGAAACAAAATGTCCCAAATTTCAAATCACAAGATTCAAAAATTCTTCCTTTATGACAGAATCGGGTTCATTGAATATAGTCCTACAGCAGAATGGAAAAAAAAAAAAAAATGTATAATCGTCTATTAAGTCCTTCATATGACGAAGGAGATGTGAGTCGACGAACTCGTCTAAGATTTCAAAAAGAAATACGTGATATTAACAAGCAACGAAATTCAGGTTGGTTAAGCTGCATTCAAAATTTAATATATGCTTACTTTTTTCTTCTTATTGTGTAATGTATTTACTTGAACATTTTTTTTTTTTAAGATATCCAAGTTCCGTGCTCCAGCCATAGCCAAGTTGAAGGTTCTTGCGTCAATATTGAACACGATAATGATAAAGATAATTCACAATCAACCAAGGATAATTCGGATGTAGATTCACGTTTTAATATAGACGATGCTTTTAAGGCAAACTTGAATATCACAGACGAAGTTAATAATGTAAACCCTAACACTGATACTTTCAGTGATTGCTCGGTAGATTCTTATGAAAATCATAGTGATTGCTCTTGCTGCAATGATCGTAACTCTGACGTAGATGAAGAAATAAATATTGAAAAAAACGAATCTGATACGGGTCAAATACAAGGTGGACGAATGATGTTTCCTGCTGCAAACTTGACAGTCAATGATGTTCTCTTTATGGTTGAAATGTTTTCATTAGCTAAAAATCTAACAAGAAATGATGAAGATGACTTGCTAGAATTAATCAAAACTTTAGCAGGACCAGACTATGAGGAATGGGAGAGTAGTTACTATCTTCGATCAAAAGCTTACGGCGTACCGGAGGATAAAATTACTTTACATTTCTTCTGTGAAAATTGCAATGTTATTTAAAAAAAAAAACATTTAAAAGACTGTGTAAAAAAAGAAAATGTAACATGTAAGAAGTGTAAAAACGAATTTAAAATTTCTTCGCAGAGTAATAATGCTTTTATTAAGGTGCGTGAATAAACTGACCCAAAATACAAAGGAACAATCGATTTATTAATACAAAATACAGTTTTCTTTCACTAGCGTATATAGGTGCTCGTGCAAAGCTTATCCGCTGACTGACTTCAAGCAGTCATACCGCCAGTGATCTAGCTCACATACTAGCACACACATACATACACAAACAGCGCGTACACCTGAATGTAAACAAAATTTGACTACACCTAACACGCCTTCTTCAAATTCGACCTCCATACATTCTTAACACACATCCATTCCCATGCTTAACATGTGAGGCGTTGTATGCAAAAACCCCTTAACTCGACCGGAGCGCTTAGTGGGAAAATGCGATTAAAGGTTTTATTTTTGTATAACTTACTATAAATATGAAAAATTGTCTTCAAATTTATTTCGGGAGGTAGTCCAGTATGAATCTGAAATTTGGGGTGCACTATAAATACATCTCAAGGATTGTAATAATGTAGGTTTCAGCAAAAACCCCTTAACTCGAGTTAAGGGGTTTTTGCATACAACGCCTCATGTGTTTAAAGTGCGCTGGTCCTGGCAATGATTTCGTGAGCACATTAGCAGGCATTTCGTCTGTTGGTGTGTGCATCAACTCGAGTTTCTTTTCTCGAAGCGCTTGACGAACGAAATGATATCTCGTAGCTATGTGTTTGGTCCTCGAATGATAGACCGCGTTTTCAGCTATCGCCTTGGCTCCACGATTATCAGTCCCGATCGTTACACATGACAACTCTGGCATTTTCATGTCCAGCATTAAATTTCTCAAATAAATTGCCTCCCTAGTTGCCTCCGACAGCGCTACATATTCGGCTTCAGTTGTCGAAATCGCGACAGTCTTTTGTTTGCATGACCGCCAGGTAATCGCCGCACCGCTCAATACAAACAAGTATCCCGTATACGATATTCTATCTCTTACATCTGCCGCGTGATCCGCGTCTGAGTAACCGACTATCCCGAGTTTATCTTTCTTGTATACGAGCCCTTGATTGTGTGTACCTTTTAAATATCGCAACACCCGCTTAGCTGCTGCCCAATGTTCTTCAGAATATTTTACATTGAACTGCGCTAATCTATTTACAGTAAACGCGATGTCTGGCCTCGTAGCAACGGCCAAGTACATCAACGAACCTATTAACTGTCTATATGGCATCTCCTTTTTATTCTCATCCTCACACGGCATTCGAGTCGGCAGATTTGCTCTCGGCTCGCTCGGTGTATTCACAGGTTTTGACTCATTCATACCATACTTCCTCAGCAAGTCTCGCACATACCCCGCTTGACTCAATCTAATTTCACCGGCCTTTTGTTCGATTTCGATACCAATACAACAATTCGCGAGACCTAAATCTTTAATATCGAACGCTTTGCTCAGTCCCGTTCGAATCTCTCGCAATCTTTCCTCACTGTTTGACGCATACAAAATATCGTCAACATACACAACTACAAACGTACGCTCTCTCTCATTCGTGTTATAATACAAACATGTGTCATTCGCAGCTGATTTTAAATTTAAATTCCTAACCACTTTGTCTAGTTTCTTATTCCACTGGCGACCGGCTTGACGTAAACCGTACAGTGCTTTATTCAACCGACACACTTTTTCACCTTCCCGTAATTCACGAATCATTTTACGAGCTTTGACACCCACATCACTGTCACCATCTTTCCGCAGTATTTCACTTAGCGCCTCCTCGATGTACTCCGGTGTCTCCATGAAAATTTCCTCGTCCAGCTCCCCGTTCAGGTACGCAGCAACCACGTCCAGTTGAAAAACTTGGAGATTTTCACTTGCTGCCAAAGCCATCAGCAGCCTTACTGACTCTAATCGTGCTACAGGTGCGAACGTCTCAGCAAAGTCGATCCCCTCACGTTGAGTGAATCCTCGAGCGACAACTCTCGCCTTTTTGCGCTCTGAGCTTCCATCTGGCTTCGTTTTATTTCGCAGCACTATTCTGCATGTGATGACCTTTTCATCTTTGGGTCGCTTCACCAGTGTCCACGTATCATGCTTTATTAGCGCCCTTATTTCTTCGGCGATCGCTTCTAACCACTCTCGAGATTCGTGACTGCTCATCGCGCTTTTGACCGACAGATCAACTAAATTTGCCATCTCCATCGCTTGAAAGTTTTCATCTACAGCATCAGTGAACACTTCATCTTCCGCTTCGGACTCATCTTCATCTGATCCATCATCGGGCTCTTCGTCGCGTGTTCTCGATTCGATTGAAGCCGATCTTGTATTATAGACCTTTTTCGGTCGTCCTCTACTGCCTGAGCGCAGTAATCTTGGCCTGCCCACTCCTCGCGTGGCAGTCGATCTCGTTGACGATCCTACTGGTGGGTCTGCAACTGTCTGCGGCACCGACGGACTGTGTCGCCTTGCAGGTAACTCCACGCCATTTTCGTTGGGTTCTATTTCTATTTCCACGCTATCGTCTTCTTCGTCGAATCTTTCTGACTCGTTGACATCCTTTTCACTCTCTGCCAACTCTCTCGTCACCTCTTTCTCGACAAATCTCACATCCCTGGTCACTACAACTTTATTGTCCTCGGGAACATATACTCGATACCCCTTCGATTCTTCTGAGTATCCCACCAGGACGCCTTCTTTTGCCTTGGGTTCAAATTTACCCCTACCAGGCTCCTTTTGCAGCACGTATGCCTTTGCCCCATACGCTCTGAGATTGCTCAGGTCTGGTATACACTCACACCAATACTCGTACGGAGTATGACCTCCCAAACTCGCTGTCGGACACCTGTTTCGTAGATAATTTGACGCGGTAAGCACTTCAGCCCACCGGGCATTTTTCAGTCCTGTCTGCACTAGCAAACAACGTGCCATCTCCACGAGAGTTCGGTTCATGCGCTCGGCAACACCGTTTTGTTGCGGTGTGTGAGGCACTGTCAACCGTCGAGAAATACCGTTTTCTTTCAGAAACTTATCGAATTCGCGATTGCAATACTCTCGTCCATTGTCCGTCATCAGGCACTTTATGCGTTCACCAGTCTGATTCTCAACTCGCGCTTTGTACTCTTTGAATACTTGTAACACGTCACTCTTATTTCTCAAGGGTATCACCTCACACCATCGACTGTAATCGTCGATAAATGTGACGAAGTATCTCGAGCGTTTAAACGACTCTGTCCTCACTGGCCCCCATACATCAGAATGCACTATATTCAACACTTCCGAACTTCTCTGGGATGTTTTTGGAAATGGCAACACTGTCGATTTTCCGCGCATACACACATCACACGGCTGCGATTGTTTTTCGCTCTTGATGTTTATTCCTGTTGCTAGTCCTTTCTTAGACAGCTCAAGCACGTCACGCACATTCAAGTGGCCGAGTCTACGATGCCACACATCTGCACTCACAGCACTACTATTCACAAGGTTCACTTGGTCCAATTGCTCACAGAAATAATATAAGTTTCCTTCGCGCTTAGCGACGAGCTTCATTTTACCGTCCTCCCCGCGCACTGTTGCTTTGTCTCTCTCGAACAGGACGGTATGTCCATGATCTGTGATTTTTGACACTGACAGTAGATTCGTACGTAAATCTTTCACTAACAACACATCGTTGAGCTTCACGGAATCCTTTTGTTTACAACCTGTCACAATGCTGGCCGTTCCCCGCGCGTTAATGTCAACTTGGACATTACTGGCCAACAACAACTTTTCCTTCTCAGTGTTCGTACTTTCTTGAAGAATGTCTACATCGTTACACATGTGTGATGTACAGCCACTATCCAAACACCAACGTCTTTCACAGGCATTGTCCTTCACACTCAATACCTCTTCTAGCGTTATGCTTTGGAACGCGGTTCCAACCACTTCGGCTTTTGACGACGATTCGCGTTTCGAATCATCTTGCGCACCTTTTTCTGGACACTCGGCAGCTCTATGACCAACAACATGACACTTATAGCACTTAAATCGAAAATTTTTATTTCCTCTCGCTTTGTTTTCTGTCACTTGGCGGGAACCTCCATTCTTCCTGCCGCCTCGGCCATTTTGAAACTTTCCGTTGCCTTTCTGCACCCACATCGCTTCCGCTGCTCCGTCGCTCTGCTGCTGTTTCCTCGAGTCGAATTCCTCCAGAATCTTTTGTCGAATTATCTCTGGAGTTGGAACAGTATCTCGCGACTCCATCGAGCATTTCAACACGTTGAAGCTTGGTGGTAGGCTGTTGAGCAGCATATACGATAATAACTCTGGGTTTATGGGAATGTCCATCGATTCCAACAGCGCTGTGACGTCGAAGAACTCCATTAGCTGCGTTCTGAGATCATCGCCGTCGGACATCTTGAACGTTGAAATACGCTTTAGCAAGCTCGCCTTCTTAACTGGCCCTGTCGATGCAAATTCTGATTTCAATCTGCACCATACTTGCGTTGCGGTCTTCAACCTTCTGACTAATGGCAATAGAATTGGATCGATTGCAATTATCAAGTCTGCCCTCGCTTTGGCGTCGTCATCATCCCATTTTTCTTGCGCAACTTTGGACTGCGCTTCTTCCGCTTCCGTTTTCAGCTTCGGCCTCAGTATCTTGCCGCACACATGCTTCCAAGTACCATTTTTCACAGCCACTGCTTCCATTTGAACAGACCAACTATCATAGTTCTCTTTCGTGAGCGGTTTAATGTGAACCGTGGACGACGTCATCATGGAATCTCTTCAAGCCTTTTCACTTTACACGGTCCCGCGTTTTTCACTCGACTCTTCGAGTCCTTTGCCGCACCTTTCACTTTCGCGACGCTTCTTCACTCTTTCGCCATTCTAGTCCTTCGTGCAATTAGCCTAACACGTACCTGGGCCCATAACCTATTTAGGTGCGTGAATAAACTGACCCAAAATACAAAGGAACAATCGATTTATTAATACAAAATACAGTTTTCTTTCACTAGCGTATATAGGTGCTCGTGCAAAGCTTATCCGCTGACTGACTTCAAGCAGTCATACCGCCAGTGATCTAGCTCACATACTAGCACACACATACATACGCAAACAGCGCGTACACCTGAATGTAAACAAAATTTGACTACACCTAACAGCTTTCATGACTGCAGATATTTCATATCAACTTCAATTACTTTTAAATATACAGTGGAACCTCGTTATATTGCCTCGCGTTATATTGCCTAGCTCCGGTTTTCCCCTCACACGTACGCTCACTCACACAATTCGCGTCCCCCCACTTCGCTCAGATGCGTAGTGTATGTATGTTTGTTTGTTTGTTTGTTCGTTTGTTTCAAAATAAAATGTTGCGTGGAGAGGGCACTCGCTATATTGCCATTTCTCTCCCCTACTGGCCCGCATCATGCAATATAACGAGGTTCCACTGTACCAGAAATTCAAGATAAACTGTTTAAAAATATTGAAGAGCCAAATCATTCATCAACTGATTTATCTGATATTCAAGATTCTGAGTTGTATAAACAATTAAAAATGAAAAATCCTGAAATACTAACTTTAAATTTTAATACTGATGGCGCTCCTATCTTCAAAAGCTCTACACAGAGTTTTTGGCCTCAACAATTGTACATAAATGAATTGCCTTTGGAAATTCGTTTCAAGCATATTATACTTGCTGGTTTATATTTAACAGATCGAGAACCCAAGCCAGACTTTATGTATTTATATAATGCTGCATTATGTGATCAAATTGTTGATTTGGAGAATAACGGCGTTGAAATATACAATTATTCGACTCAAGAAAATGTAAATTTAAAATTTACATTACTCTGTTGCTGTCTCGATACACCTGCACGAGGTACATGTCAAAATCGTATCAAATTTAATGGCTATTATGGGTGTAGTTGGTGCTATGAGCCTGGAGTTTATGTAGGAAATGCAATTCATTACCCAATAATGGAAGTTGAGGCACCCATAAGAAATCATGAAACACATTTAACGAATGTTCAAGAAGTTGAAAGAATTAAAAATACATCAACAAAAAAAAAACTATGTGCCGAAAGTTATGGGTGTTAAGGGATCTATGCCTTTCATTGATAAACTGTCATCATTTGATAGTGTTTGGGGATTTCCAAATGACTATTTACATAGTTGTCTATTGGGAGTTACGCGACAAGTATCGGAATTGTTAAAAACTCCAGGGACGAAGTACAAGCTTAAAAAAAATGAGTGGGAAGAAGTTAATGAACGTTTAACTAAAATAAAACCACCTCATGAAGTTTATAGATTGCCGCGTTCAACTGCTGACATGCCTAAGTGGAAAGCTTCCGAGTTCGAATCCTGGCTTTTATATTGGAGCCTTTTATGTCTGGATGAAATTGTCGATCCGACTTTTTTGGAAATGTATGCTCTTCTCGTTCGGAGCATACATACTTTATTAAAACGGAATATTACAGAAGCAGATTTAATAAGGTCTGAATATGACTTAATACAATTTGTCGGGGAATTCCAAATTGCATTTTCAAAAGCAGCTGTTACTTTTAATATACACTCTTTAATTCACTTAGTCTATTCCGTTAGAAAAAGTGGCCCATTATCAGGTACTTCTACTTTCGCAGCTAAAAATGGAATTTTTAGACAAAAAAAACTTATCAATGGACCAAGAGGTGTGAATCACCAGATAATGAAAAAATATTTGAAAAAAAAATTGTTGATGTCACGGTTATACACCTCAAAAGCATCTGTATCTTGTAAAAAATTTTGTGAAAGCTTATTTCAATACAAACAACTCAAAAATTCTTTAAAGCTTCCAAGTGGAGTAGTGCTTGTTGCCGAGAGTATCTTAACAAAAAATGTAGAGAACAAAATAAAAAGCGAGTTTAACGATAATAATCTTATTATAAAAATATTCAAAAAATGTATTTACCAGCAGTCTATTGTTCATAGTTCAGAATATACACGTGCCACAAAAACTGATGACACATACTTTTTGTCCCACTCAGGTCAAATTGTTCATGTGCATTATATACTTGTTGTGAACGAAAAATGTTACATTTATGGATGTACTGTGGAAACTACGCCATATTCTATTGGTAAAGTTCAGATGGACCATATTCATCGAGTCATCAATGTGTGTGGGAGCAATATCATTATCACAAGCATTGAAAATTTTAAAGAAAAAGTAATACACGTCCATGTTAATCTTCAGCAATATATTTATTATTTTCCTTATATTATTAATTTAAATTAATTTTTAATCATAATATTTTAAATTCAGTTTATATTAAAGTTCTTGTAATAGATCCGACTAATATCTTGAATTTAATAAATAAATACATTTATACTTTTTAGTTGTTACGCATGAAAAACAAGTATATTAAAATTTGAGTGTTAATAAAGTGATTGAACAATAAATTTTATTGTCATTCAATAATTACAATACATATTTAAACATTGACATTTGAATATGAACAAAATAGTATGTATTCGTTCTAAAAAAAAAAACCATAAAAAATCGTAATTATTCAAAAAAAACCTTTTTTTTTTATTCAACTCTTACATATTATAGGCCCGTTTTTCCATGGAAAATAAATCTAATATGGAGGATACTAAAAATCAGGAAAAAATATTGAAAGAAGTAATAATTGGATCTAAAAATAAATTATCGAAAAAAGTAATTGCAATTTTTTATTTCGTATATTATTATGTGTTGAAAAGTAGTTAATCATATATTTTCTGTTTCATTTTTTATATACTTTTATAGCGTAAAAACATTGATGACAACGGTTCTGCGGATGGAAAAGAAAATGCAAAAAAAACGTGTATGTAAAATTTGTAGCTTACATTGTATGGAAGTCATTTCCTTATTATAGTTAAAATTGAAGATGCTAAGTTGGCTATCGATGATTACAATAGTAGTTTTCGGTCCTAGGTCCTAAAGTCGGACTTTACGGACCGAGTGGAGATCGTGCGTCGGATTGCGAGGTTTGGTTGTGCGAGGATGCGAAATCCCCCACTCGGTCAAGTAAATCTGACTTTAGGGCCGTGGAGCGAACATTATTTTTTGGTACGGTCCGTAAAGCATTTTACGGACTATTTTGGGTCCGTAAAATCGAACTTCACGGACTCAGAACAGTCTCCAAAGTACCAGGCGCGTAACTGGAAACCAGTTGGGGGGGGGGGGGGGGGGGGGGCAGGGGGAGATGTATTAGACCAATTGAAGAAGAAAAGATTTTTTTGTTGTACTAGTGATTAAATAGATGAAAAATATAAGTTCAAAGTCGACATGGACATTATGTTTGGGGGGGGGGGCTTGCCTCGCTGGTTACGCCACTGCAAAGTACGGACTTTACGGACACGGGTACCAAAAAAACTATTTGCCAAATAAAAATATCCGTAAATTTTATTTTGAACTAATGCCATAGTAGGCAGTAAAATTTAACTATATCTTTTCTTATCGTTATTTTAAGTCAAGATAAATTATATGATACCGATTGTTCAGTAATATGTATTAATATTTATGTTTTTTTTTTCTAGAAAACCAAAAATATCAGTAGTAAAAAGGTTACTAAGGTAAGTCTTCTTTTTTTTTTTTGTACATACATATCTTGGTGAATTTTCATTTCATCCATGAATGATGAACCAATCACAGAAATATATTATAAATCAACATAAATGAATCAATAATGGAATGCAGATAACATTGTGTAAAAAATAAACTTTTATATTAACAGATAAATAAGCCCCGGGTAATCAAAGATGAAAAATTGGAAAAACCCGTAAGTAAACTATAATTATAATTGTGATATTTTTTTGAATTTGACGTAAATCAATTTTAACAGATAAATAAACCTCGGGTACTCAAAAATAAAAAATTGGAAAAACCCGTAAGTAAACTATAATTATAATTGTGATATTTTTTTAATTTGACGAAAATTCAATTTCATAAAAAATCAAAGTTGACTCACGTATAGATATAAATAATCAAAAATTTCATTCGAGATAATTAATTTTTAGATCACTGCATTCAAAGTAGGACATAAGAATCAAGAAGTTAAAGAAGTCGATGAAAATGACACTTTATTAAACAAAGATTTGCCCCCGAAACTAGATGAAGTTCCAGGTATTTTCACGAGAATTATTTTTCAATCAATCAATTTTGTTTCATCATAAACTCAACTAAAGATTCCATGAACTAGATAATCTCCGTGAAACAGTCATAATCCCTTCGATAGAAGTCTCGGAAAATGAGTTTGTCGAACCTTTACCAAGCACATCACGTCAACAAAATTTAACAGGCGAGAAAACTTTTGGTACTTGAACAAAAATATTATTTTAAACCAAAGATTTTTATAAATTTTACAACTCTTCAATTTGCATATGATTTTACCAATAATTTTTCAGATGATTCTAATGAAATAATCGAGGCTACATCTTCCGGAAAAACAGGAACATTTATTGAAACTCCACCTTCCATATCAAACATTACTTCAGGTTTGAGCAAAAATATTATTTTAAACCAAAGATTTTTATAAATTTTACAACTCTTTAATTTGCATATGATTTTAATAATAATTTTTCAGATGATTCTAATAAAATAATCAAGGCTACATCTTCCGGAAAAACAGGAACATCGATTGAAACTCTACCTTCCATATCAAACATTACTTCAGGTTTGAGCAAAAATATTATTTAAAACCAAAGATTTTTATAAATTTTACAACTCTTTAATTTGCATATGATTTTGATAATAATTTTTCAGATGATTCTAATAAAATAATCGAGACTGATACATCTTCCGGAAAAACAGGAACATCGATTGAAACTCCACCTTCCATATCTAACATTACTTCAGGTACTCTAGTTCTACTACAGAGGTTTAAAATATCTTTTAATAAATTGTCATTAAACTTTGCTTTATTTAACATTTTTTATTTTTTTAAATTTATTCAAGAAAAGTTTTTATCAAGGTTAATAAAAATTTTATAGGTCAGCTTACTGGGCTAGAATCAAAAAAACATAAAACTAAAAAGTCACACAAAAAAATCCACTTGGGTTCTGTAGAACTACTTCAAAAAGAAATTAAAAATTTACGCAATGACATGGAAACAAATGAAAAAAAAAGAAAAACATTTGAAAATGAAATCAATGAGAATCAGAATAAAATAATTGCTAATGCTGCGCTCGAGGGAAATATGAAAATACTTCAAAAAATTTCTGATAACTGGGCTCAGTTTCACGGTATTGCAATTTTTATTTAAATACTTGTGTTTATATTTTGTAATTTTGACATTGACGAAGTGCATGAAAAAAAAAATTGTTAGGTTGTATATGGAGAATTCTACCCCAATCCGACCTACGTCTGACCCTCACCTCTTTCGATTCGAGTCGTAATTTTTTATGTTGTTCCACCTTTTCGAAAAAACACTGATTTTTTTCAGATTTTTTGGAAACCGTCTGATTCACCTCTGATTTTTGAAAATGAACACATCGATAACCCGAATTGAAAAATCTGAAAAAATTCTCAAAAATCTTAGTTCGTTTATCAAAATTTTCAAGCCTTGACCCAGAGCGAGCAAACGTTCGCTTCTATGATGTTTAGAGCTTTTTCCGAAAAAAACATTGAATAATATGAGAAGCAAACGTCTGCCCACTTTGGCTAAGGGCCTGAAAATTTTGATAACTCAAACAGGATTTTTTAGAATTTTTTCAGATTTTCCAATTCGGGCTATCGATGTGTTCGTATTCAAAAATCATTGGTAAATCGGACGGTTTCCAAAAAATCTGAAAAAAATTCAGAGTGTTTTTTCAAAAAGGTGGAACAACATAAAAAATTATGACCCGAATCGGAAGGGGTGAGGGTCAGACGTAGGTCGGGGTGGGTAGAATTCCCCATTATATATCATTTACTTGATGAATTAATTTTTAGAAACTCCATCCGATGAAGCATCAAAAACGTTAGAAAAAAAAAACAGGTTTTCCTAGCATAGGATTTGTCCGCATATCTGACAATACGGTGAGTTTCATCTTGAACCAATTTCTTGAATACAATAACCCTACATTTTGTCCTCATCATAGATTCATGTTGGCCAAGGGATATATATTGGTAAATCATACTATGATTCCGTTTGCGTAAAAGCAAAAAGCGGGTGTCAGTTTGTTAAAAAAATTATTATAACACTGTTTACTGAAGAAGAGTTAGGGAGCCACAGCGTAGGAGGAGGAGTTTCAAATAAAGTCAAAGTTGCTGAGCAAGAGCCAGCATTAAACCCAACTAAATTGTTGGCTCTCAAAAGTATGATCATTTTTGACTATTAAGGTAGTTTGTGCCTGAACTGTACTTTCTTACGATTTTTTTCAAATCCAGACAGTTTATTATTTTAATAACTTCGAATCGAATGTTGCTGAAAAAAATATGGACAGTCCAGATTCATAGATAATCAATTTTAACGATTGAGTTCTTCGGACTCTTATACATTGTACTATACGCGATATCGAAAATTTTATTAAAATATTTGCTTATAATTAACAAACTCTTTTTACGATCGTTTAAAAAAAAAATAAACCAATATTGAACAATATCTTATAAATTTGTCTAAAAAAGCTTGATTCGTACTTACAGTACAGTGTTAAAGTTTTTATTTAATAAATGACGAAAGATTTATCTCTTAAGGTATATAGAGCGAGGCAGGAGTTTTCTTGGGAATTTTTTTGAACTTCGCTTAAATATAGATCATATTGAAACTAACAACTTTTCCTTATGAGCCAAAAAAAGTTGACGTCTGTGAAAAAAGATACTGCAAAATTTTTCGGCTTCCCTATATAACGTAGAAGTACCGTTTTTGGCCACTTCTAATTCAAGTTTACTTGCAAAGCATTCCAAAAGTACTATATTATTTTTATAGAATTTTCCAATCATATAATAGTACATTGTGCACCAAGGTCGTAAAGTGAAACTTTTAAGGCCGAGTGCGATGTTTTAAGTACGAGTCGTAGACGAGCGCGCGAAGCGTGCGAGGCGAAGACGAGTACTGAAAACATCGTGCGAGGCGTTAAAAGGCCCACCTCCATGGTGCACACGATACTTTATACAACGCAAGCATATTTTTCTCGCTATTTGATGCCTCTGTATAGGACCTAAAAGTAGTACTTTTGAAGTCCGAGGACTTAAAGTGGTACTTTTAAGTCCTAGGGCTTAAAAGTGGCACTTTTAAGTCCTAGGGCTTAAAAGTGGCACTTTTAAGTCCTAGGGCTTAAAAGTACTACTTTAGGTCCTATACAAAGGCATCAAAAAGCGGGAAAAACATGCTTGCGTTGTATAATAGTATATTGTGTACCAAGGGCGTAAAGTGGGCTTTTTTAGACCGAGTGTGGAGTTTGCAGTACAAGTCAGAGGCGAGGTAGCACGAGTCGAAGACGAGTGCGTCTGCGAGCCGAAGACGAGTACTGCAACCACACAAGGTCAAAAAGCCCACTTAGCCCTGGTGCACACCATATTTTTTGTAACAGCACGATTTTCGCGTTTTTTCATCATTGTTGATAATTTTCATGAAAATATTGAAAAATAATTTAGCGGGCGTTTTTAGTTTTTATTTGCCCGCTTATGCTCGAGTAGCGGGCGTTTTCACTTTTTATTTGCCCGCTACTCGAGCATAAGCGGGCAAATAAAAACCAAAAACGCCCGCTGCTCGATTTAGCGGGCAAATAAAAACTGAAAACGCCCGCTGCTCGATTTAGCGGGCAAATAAAAACTAAAAACGCCCGCTGCTCGATTTAGCGGGCAAATAAAAACTGGAAACGCCCGCTCGTCTGAAAACCGTCACTTTAGGCCCGCTTAATGGGTAAAAAAAAACGCAAAAATCGTGCATGTGTTACAAAATAGTATATTGTGTACCAAGGGCGTAAAGTGGGCTTTTTTAGACCGAGTGTGGAGTTTGCAGTACTAGTCGGAGGCGAGGGAGCACGAGTCGAAGACGAGTGCATCCGCGAGCCGAAGACGAGTACTGCAACCACACGAGGTCAAAAAGCCCACTTAGCCCTTGGTACACACCATATTTTTTGTAACGCATGTATTGATTTCTGCGTTTTTTGTGCTTATAAGCTGCATATATATATTGTGACGTTGCAGATTAGCTGCCGTCACTAGAGCCCTTCTGGCATGTATTTTATTAGTAATATCGAGAGAGAGAGAGAATATCGCCGTCTAGACCCTCGGGATACAAGTGACACACCTGTTTTATAAGCAATAGAATTAGACTAATTTGAAGAATTTTTCTGTTAATGTACCGCGAGAGAAAGAGAGAGAGAGCAGATACAGAAGATGACGACTTCCGAACTTCCGCTACAAGAACTTCCGCTCCGGAGATGCTACCGACGGTATGCAGTCCAGTACGGCGCCGTGCTCAGGATAGTACCGCAACATCTACGGGGAGGGATGTAGGCCTTGGAGAATTATCGCTAGGGAGTGAACAGGGTCCCCATAAGACCTCCTGCCAGCGATGCATCTTGTCACCCAGCATCTGACTGTTACGTCGAGTGCAGTCAGCTTATATCGCCCGATCCAGCAATCAGAAGACGACGTCACGCAGAGTCCATACCTGGACGAGTGACGTAACGTATCGCCAGAGGACATCCTACGTAAAGGTGGACGAGTATCGCGTCCTACGTGCTCTGTCAGGTCACGAAGAGGTGGCGACTCAGATGAGACACCTAGACCTGGCAGAAGTCTACAGTCGGTCATCTATCGCAGGGATTACCGCTGTGGAGGACATCCCGAGGGATGGATATCGCCTGGATCGGAAAAGCTCAACGAGAACCAAGGTCACACCCTCCCGCCAGCCATCTCGCAGCTGAGATACCGCAGAACGGTGGTTCTGTCGCTGTGAAGCGCGTGAAGTAACGCCTGACGCCCGGCAATAAGATTACGCTTCGAACTGGTCAACTGACAAGTTGACTGTTCGAACTTTGTCGCTCGCAGGACCAATCAGACGATTAATTGGTCCTGATAGGTTCCCCACCTTGACCTACCTCACTGGGAGCCAGCTCGCCAAATTGTCTGCGAAGAATCATCACTTCTACGTCCCGCTTGTCGCCATAACGACGTGCTCTAAATTCTCTCTCGCCTTAGGATAATAGTTTTCGCTCTTAGAGTAATCAGTAAAGTTAAAGTTAAGTTAGTGTGTGCCAGAAGAAGCTCACCACTAAGGTAAGGTCTTTATGATCACTGCTTGCTAGAAACATCCACAAAAGCTACCGCTGAACTCTTATTTGATTTGAATTCAGTAAAAGCACTTTATAATTGCCTTCAGCCATTTTGATTATCTTTACGCTTGGTTATATTTCGCTAATTAGTCTAATATCGCTGCTTAATTTGCTTATGATTTGCTAACGCTTATTTGATTGCTTATTCTGATCTACATTCTCGCTTGAGACTGTTCTGTATCTTATATTTCGCTATCTTTGATTTATTATAATATATTTGAGTAATACGTAGTATAATCGCATGGTGTGTCGCTTGTAATCCAGCTCCCCGTGGGTTGGCTGACGTAGAAAGTCATAGTATTAAGTTGTTCCTTTCTTGTTCTAAGTTGTTCATTTCTTGTTCTAAGTTGTTCATTTCTTGTTCTAAGTTGTTCTATTTCTAGTTCTATTTTATTCTATTTCTTTATTATCTTAGTATTTTAAGTATCTCTGCTATCTTTAAATATCTCCACTATCTTGGGAATGCCCTCGCTATCTCTGAAAATCTGCGCTATCTCTGAAAATCTTTGCTAGCTCTGATTATCCTTGTTTATTTGATTAATTTGCTATCTTGATCCTTGCGTAGTACCTAAGTAATTCCTTATCTAATATCGATTAATAGCTCGTTTAATTACCGCCGTAGAGTCGCTATAAAAAGAGAATAAATCTCAATTAATTAATTTGAGGCTGATTAAGCGAGGTATTATGGTCACCTGTATCTCCTAGAATTCATAATTTCCCTTGTATTTGCGAATTTAGTTTACCGTATTTGTCGAGTCGTTTATATTAGTTATTGCATTAATTATCGTTGAATAATTATCATTAATACCGCTAGCTCGCCGCTATTAGAAAATTTGCCGAGAGTATCGTATCGCTCGGTGATACGCAGCCTGAAAAGTAGAGTACCTTGCATTGTATCGCTTCTACGGCGTTAGCTAGCTAACCGGCGTGTTTACGTTTCTTTTATGTTACCGCTGAGACGCAATAAGACTCACTAATATTATATTCTTTGTTCCGCATTATTCCAACGCTGTCTATCTCCTGAATATTATTCTGTACTATTATCTTGAAAACTATCTCTATGTAAATTAAATATCTGTCATTTTCTCTGCACTCGGTCATTTGTGTTTGATCACTTTTATATTATAATATCTTGTGAACAATATACGAAATCGCTGGATTTCATCGAAGGAATTTTATATCTGGTGTTCTATATTTTATCTGATTAATTATTAAGGTGAATCCACCCACTCTACCCTTATCGCAGAAAATCTGAGTTAGCTGACGCTTTAAGGCCGTCGTTCCGGCAGTTTAGTAGTACCTTTGATTATCGCTATTATTTAGATTCTTGTGAAAAACGACACTTC
This sequence comes from Tenthredo mesomela, assembly GCA_943736025.1. NCBI lineage: Eukaryota > Metazoa > Arthropoda > Insecta > Hymenoptera > Tenthredinidae > Tenthredo > Tenthredo mesomela. Next base: position 14,046,681 of record OX031014.1, on the reverse strand, counting down.
AGTGTCTGGCGCCCAACTCTCTATATCTTAGTCTTTAGTCAAATTATCTTTATCAAGGAACGCCGTAGGGTGCGGAGTTAGAGCTCTGGAAAACTCCGTTACAATATATATGTATATATATATTAGGGTGTCCCTTATTTTCATCATTTTTCGAAATTTTTGAGCACGCCCCCTAGATCGATTCTTCATTTGAAAATATGAATTTAGGCGCAAAAAAAAATGTTCTATCTTATTTTTAACACGTGCGTGCAAGCACGAGATTTTTTAAATGCAATTAACACGGGATATCGCTGGATTCTCAGTGATAATTTTTTTCAACATTACACGTTGAATATTTCCGAGTATAAACTATGGGATGTTGTTGAAGGACGATGCATTTACATGGAAAAATATTTATATCTGACATATGATGGGGTATGTCGGTGCAGTAGGAGACAATGTGAAATAATAAAAGAAAATTTGAGATTTTTGTTACAAATTCTTAACATCAAATTATTTTTATTTTGAAAATATTATTTTTATCGATAAACATTTATAAATTTGTCGACCGCTTTCGCTAAAATCTAAGAAAGAGAACATCATTGGACCCTCATTTTCTTCGTCAACGTCCGCTTATTTGCGTTTGGGTAGACTTTTTGATACTCACTAACAACTTGTAACAAGTATTGCTTTTGAGCCTCATCGTTTGTCAGTACCTTAATAAAATCCTGAGTTAACTTGATAGCTCTCTCCGCTGCGTCGTTAACAACTTTCAGCTGACTAACAATTCGCAAGCCCTTCAAATAATGATCGTTTTCTGACCACTCGCCAATGTCATGTTGCAGAAACTCTGTATTTATCCCGAATCGTTCAAAGAATCGTATAGATTGTGAAGTGATGAAATAATCTATCTCCCTTTCCTTCAGAATTTCCATTTCTTCTTGCTTATGAATGTGATATTTTTTCGGGCAACTAAAATCTTCATTTGCTTCATTTTTCAATGAACTCAGCATCCTTCTCTTGACATCTATCGATACTTCATCATCAAAAAATGAAAGGACACTTGCTTCTGGTCCTAGGTAGTAGAGATGATTTCGAATTTTTTTCAAAGCTGCTTCAGCTACTTGAGGATTGATGCTTTTATATTCATGAAGTTTACGTACAAACTTTAAGTCATTATTGGGAGCTTTAATTGCGAGTGGCGCAGAAAACCAATATTTCAAGTATACAAAGACAACGTATAAATTCACTTCCAGTAAACCCTCTTTTTCTTCATCTGTCAAGAGGAATACATCACGGAAAAGATAAATCTTCAATGAATATATCGCCTTAGCCATCCAGCGCGCATGATGGTATGCGCCAGGCTTATAAAATTTAATCTCATTAGGCGATAACAATCCAAGAAAAATTCTACTCAATTGAAGCAATTCTTTATAGTCGTCACGAGGTAATATAGTTGTCAATAGATTTTGGATCAAAATGTCTATTTCCTCAGCTTGAGATTGTAATCTTTCGTCAATTTTGTTGTCCGTCAAACCATCTTTATATCGAGTTTTATCTACATTACTCCAAGCAGTTCGAAATCTTTTAAATAATGGCACGTTAGGACCATTTGTACCTGGGAGTTGTGAATCGAATACTGCAGCCAAGGTCAGCTCGTAAATGTGATGTCTGCAGGGTAAATATAACAAATCAACGTTCAAAAGTTGCTCCAAAAGTACGGCCGCACCATTCTTGGCACCCAGATTTGAATTGGTTGTATCACAACACAACGCCTTAATAGATTTGGTAAGACCCCAATCGTAAAGAGCTTGGTAAATAGCATTGGCTTGTGTTTTCCCTCTTCCATCTTCTAATGCCGGCACGTTTAATAGTTTTTCAATTTCACCGCTGGTAACCAGAACGGGTAATCTGTCAATTCGTTTGCACGTTATTGAATCTGGAATCAGTTTGCCATCCCAATGTACAATGGCTGCGTTCACGTCTAATTCACCGAATAGCGTTTTTATATTCTCCGCACTTTCTTTTCGAATTTCTTTGCGAATCCTATTATTTGAAGACTTATTGATGATCAAATTTTCAAGGTCATGACCCAATGCTTCAGCCACTGCAGCGATGATGTGGACTGCGGCTCGATAAGAAATTTGATACTTATCAAATACTGCTCCTACTCTAGGTGTCATAACATTTATATTTCCCCGAACATTTTTCTTTTCGCCCGACGCACGTTCTGGAGAGTGATGTGAACAGCTCGCTTGATTTTTTTGATTATATTCTCCACTTGATAGCTCTTGAGAGCTTAGATAGAATCTATCTGCTGGCGATAATTTCTCCAGTTCCTCTATATAGTGATAAATAAATAAATAAAATAAATTGAATTCGGCATTTCCTATCAGACAATAACTTGCAAATTATACCTGACAGTTGGGTCGTTAAATCGTACGAACAATGTCCAGGTGATTCTTCAAACGCTGTTGAAAGTGCATCTACCCGTGGAGATTCATCTGCGTCATTGTTTGCAAACATTTAGTTGATCAATATTCCTCGCTCGCAGCTGATTATTATCAATATTTTATAAATCTCACCTGCAGTTTCATTTACAGCTGTTTGAGGACTGAATCCTGCTATATAGCTTTTCCTTTCTATCGAACGTTGGTCAATAAGAAATTGCTTCTTGTTTTTATCTATCATTCCAAGCACATTGCCGTGAGCGATATCGAACAATAATGTAAGTCCGAAAGAAAAGTCGTCTTCACGTTTTTGGTTATAGGTTAACCCTGCGTTGTTCTGAATCTTCCTATATTCTTTATATAACGCATTGAGTTTTTTCTTGCAGCGACACGGTTGTTGAGTTGGAATACTCGCCTTATCCCAAAAGATGAGGACTTCTTTTATTACCAAATCAATACTTTCTTTTATAGTCTTTTTTAATATTCGCGTATTGAAAAACAATACTTTGAAAACTTGTAACTTAGTTGGTAATTTGTTGCCAACTATTTGACTATCAAGGTCACCAATGAGAAAGATATTTCTTCGTAATCGAGGTAATGCATCCATTTTAATGAATTACTGTACATCGAATCGAAAAAATATGACATTCGCATCATTCAAACTAGTACAGAATTGCAGTCAGTGACAAATAAACTGTGGACGTGAACATAGTCGTGTTGAGGCGGCCGCGAGTAAGAATCGGCAATTGTTTTAGTGGCTGCAGTCAATCAAGGACTCGGTAACCACTAAAACAATTGCCGATTCCGATTCGCGTCCGCCTCAACATGACTCTGAGCATTTGGATGTTGGAAATTCAACCCGTATAGTACAAAGAATAGTTTTTTCATCATTCTAGCCTCAAAATCGCAACTTCGTCGCAACTTCGTCGCGATTTTGAGGCTTTCCTGATGGAAAATAATAATCGTTACTTGTACGTAAAGACTTTTTGACGAAACGAGTTACAGCACTAGCCTTCGGCTCGTGCCGTAAACCTCTCGTTTTGTCAAAAAAGCCTTTCCATACTCATAATGAAATGTACTATTTTTACCCGACTACGATAAAATGACCATATTCCATCCCTGAAACACGGGTGGAAAAAAAGCAATTTTTGACTAGAGGGAAGAAAAAGTGGATTTGCGGGCAAAAGAGTATAGCGGGCAAAGAAGTAAATCAGCGGGCAATGTTATCGAATAGAATGTTATCGAACAGAAATTCTATTTCGAACGATCGTTCCACAAGCATAGTAGGGGAGAGCGGGGCAAAGAGCCAAATTTTCGAAATTGAATTAAAAAAAAAGAATTTCTTTGGGAAACAATTTTTATTGAAAAAAAAAAAATCCAAAATTTGCCAAGTATTTTTTTTTTTCTTCGGCCGAGGTGCCCTCTTTGCCCCGCTCTCCCCTATATACGAATACGTAGAAAATTTAAGAATTTAAAGTGTTTTCGTTAGTTTGTTCATATTGCCCCCGACTGCACCGACATACCCCATCATATGTCAGATATAAATATTTTTCCATGTAAATGCATCGTCCTTCAACAACATCCCATAGTTTATACTCGGAAATATTCAACGTGTATTGTTGAAAGAAATTATCACTGAGAATCCAGCGATATCACGTGTTAATTGCATTTAAAAAATCTCGTGCTTGCACGCACGTGTTAAAAATAAGATAGAACACTTTTTTTTGCGCCTAAATTCATATTTTCAAATGAAGAATCGATCTAGGGGGCGTGCTCAAAAATTTCGAAAAATGATGAAAATAAGGGACACCCTAATATATATATATATATATATATATATATATATATATATATATATATATATATATATATATATATATATATATATATATATATATATATATATATATATGTATATGCTCCCTATATATATATATATATATTATTGAAGAAGCGGGCAATAAAGAATCCTTTATTGCCCGCTTATTGAAGAAGCGGGCAATAAAGAATTCTTTATTGCCCGCTTATTGAAGAAGCGGGCAATAATGGATTCTTTATTGCCCGCTCTTTTCAAGTGGTCAATAAACGGCTACTTTAGGCCCTATTTTTAGGTCAAAAAAACGCAGAAATCATGCATGTGTTACAAAAATATAATTTATAATGTAACTGTATTTTTGGGATGTTTTTGATACTGATTTGAGCCTGAAGTGGCCAAAAAAACGTACAGTGGCCATAAACGGGACTTCTACCCTGACGCAATGTAAATTCTCGTGATTTCGAGATTTTTTCCGAATTCTCGAAAAAAAAAAAATTTTAGGTTTTTTTTTTAATTCTCAATAATTGTTTAAACTGTTATTGAGAATTTTTTAAAGGACATCTCAAGAAATTTTTTCGAGAATTCGAGAAAAATCTCGACATCACGACAATTTACATTGCATTATATGGGGAAACCGGCAATTTCGCAGTGGAATATCTTTTTTCACAGACGTCAACTGTTTTTGGCTCATGAGGAAAAGTTGTTAGTTTCAATATGATCTATATTTGAGCGAAGTTTGAAAAAATTCCTAAGAAAACTCCTACCTCGCTCTATATACCTTAACTATTGACTGCAGTACATATTCTTTAGCATTAACTTTTTGCGCTGACTGTCAGGCACCAACTATACCTTCAACGTATTCACTTTAATTTTATTTTGAATATAATATTTTACGCGAGTCTTTATTTTTATTATTGCAAAATCTAAAATCAGTAATGAAAATATAACTTTATAATATTATGCTCTTATAATTGCAGATATTTATGAATATTTTTTGATCAACGAAGCAAAAATGGATGAAAATAAAGTAAAAATTGAAATAAAAAAAAATGAATGAATATGTCCGCAGCAAAATCAGCGACTTGCGAAGAGCTGCTTCTCAAAACACTGCGAAGGTAATAATTATATCTGTGTAAATAGATAATGAGGATTTGAAGTATCTGTAGCCTTTGATTTATCTTCACTATCAATTAATTTTATTTTGAATAATTGTCTTAGATTAATAAGCAACAACAACAAGATAATAATAATTCAGACGATAATTCAGAAGCAGAAGGTAGTGAAGGTAGTGGCACTGCGGATGAAAGTGTCAGCAGTGAAGCCAGTAGTGCCGAAGAAGAGCATGGGGATTAGTTAATCCAGTTGGACAGATTAAGTTGAATTTTCATTATAAATGTTATCTATACACACATATCAAAGTTTCAAAAAATAATTTTAATTTAAAATGATAATAAAAAAAGAAACCCATGTCTTTCTCAAATATAATTTTTTATCCTCTTATAAAAGTAAAAGATTTTTTCCAAAAACACGAATGAAATCCCCGAGAATTATTTTGCCGATAAACCTTTTCAATCTCATAGAGATCTAGATTTATAAGCATATGCCGTATACCGGCACAAACTGATATAATTACAATGGTTCCAATAACTAAAACATCATTCAATCTCATAAAATGCATCGTTACCATACAAAGTATCTGTGTAATTTCAATATGAAATCGCATAAAAATAACAATGTAAGACACTGATGAAATCTTTTATAATAATTTTGCCAAAAATCTCTTTTAACCTCATAAAATTTATCATCACCACATAAAATATCTTTGTAATTTCGATATGAAACCAGATAAAAATATCGATGCAAGACACTGATGAAATCTCCTAGAATTATATTGTCGAAAAACTCCTTTAATCCCATAAAGATATATTTATAAGCAGAAACCATAACCAGCACTTCCTTCATAAGATCGTATAGAAAAGTCAATGCATAAAACTGATATAATTATGATAGATTCAAATTGCTAAAACATCATTTAATCTCATAAAATGCATCGTTACCATACAAAGTATCTCTGTAATTTCAATATGAAATCGCATAAAAATATCGATGTAAGACACTGATGAAATCTCCTTGAATTATCTAGCCAAAAAACTGTTTCATTCTCATCGAGATCTATGAGGGCCTCCTACATAAATATCTATGGAATATCTTATGTAAAATTCATCACAAAACACTCGTTGCTAATACTCATATAACCTTATAATATCATCAAGATCTTTCAAATGAATAAATCGGATTATAAATGCATAAACTATTAAACTTGTTATATACTCTTATATATTCTTATAATATTCTTCGTGCTTAAACCTCATTTATTCTGATTGAAGTAGTTAGCTGTATAACATAAGCTTTTATGTCTCATAAGATATCATGAAAATAATGAATAATTTTATATCGCTGATAGGAATTTTATGAGATTTTATGGAAATCCGAAAAAAAAAAATGATTGGTTCGTAACTTTGCTCATAAAAAAATTCTATGAGGAATCTATGAGGTTTTTCTGTGCCAAATACACATCAATTTCTCATAGATTTTCATGTATGAATTTTTTTTTATAAGGTTCTAAGAGATCGTTTCAGCAGGGGTGCTATCAAAAAAATCGAATGATTGCAGATGTTTACGATTCAAACAATCAATTTGTAATCGCTGCTGTATGAAGATTATTGATAGCACACTTATCGGAACACATGCAAAGCGTTTCTTTTTGTGTTGAAATGAAGTAAATTGGGTGAATACGTTGATAGACAAGGGGGCGCGCAAGTAAATACCATAACTTTGCTAGAAAATGTAAAATGAAAAAATTGAGACTCGCATTTTCGTGGTCCCAAAACCTTTGAATGAAGATAGGCACATGCACGACCTCGTAGGTATAGTTACATTATATGAATAAGTATCTGAAAAACCGAAGAGCATAAAGAAATCTGGAGGGGCGTCCTGAAAAAATCCTTAAGAGTTGAAGATTTTGCAAAAACTCGCAGACGTTTTTCCAATTTTTCACTTTTCCCTTTTTTTTTATAAGCTTGTTAACGACATTTTGGTACATCTAATTGAACGAAAAAGTTGATATTCATCTGTAGAAATTTGTGCAAAAAAAATTGAATGGATGACGATGTTAGTTTTAGCATTATCAGATAATTTGTTACGCCTCGCTGTAAGTTAAAAGTTTTGAGGATTTGCCCATATGTGGTGATTGTCCGTACTATAGTAATAGAAGTGACCATTGTTACCGACGGAAGACCAGTCCTCTAATATGGCGTAATGTAAGAACGACAAGTCTAAAGACGCAAATACAAATCTATAGCAATCGCATTCAAGTATGGTGTACATTCTTTTAATCCCAAATTCCCGATGAGTAAACATTACAGAGGTTTTTTTTTTTTTTGCTGCTTAGGATTTTGAATTTTAAAAATTAAATTGAAAAGAAAAAAAAATTTAATTTTAATTTTTTTCTCATTAAAATTTTTTTATTTTTTATTTTTTATTGGCGATGAATGTGTTATGTCTTATATTGTGGTCTTGCCCCTGTTTTAAATACTAAGGTATAACTGAGGGATATCGATGATAGGTAATTGAGCAGTTATGTTGCGGTGCATTTTATTTAAAACGAACAGTATTACTTTTATTCATCATGAAGGTAACACTCGAACTTCTTAATTTTTAGAGGAAGGTCTCAATCAATCAAGTCGAGTCACTTATTCTTTTTGGTCAAAATTGCCTGACGTTTCGGCAGTCATGTTCTGCCCTCATCAGAGGCTGTTTATTGAAAAAAATATATTACAGAAATTTAGTTATCTGACACATGTGTACATTAATTACATTATGTTAAGGGGGGGGTTTACCCAATCAGTTACCGATTTGTCTATTTTCTCCGAAACGGGGCAATCAATCGACTTGTCCTTTCGGCAGCCGATGTTTGACGAGTAATGAGTTCGAACTGGTACGTTTGATCGGATGAAATCGAGATTTTTTTATTTTTTTCGATCGAAAAGTATTGGCGTGCCATTTATTACGACTTATATCAAAGCCCACGCATCAAAAATGCAAAATCGACTCCCTGAGCCCGATTCTGTGAGAAATTCTGAACATAACCATCCCAAAACATCTTTGTTTTCGACAACGATGAAGGTGGAAGTTGTATTCTACGTTTTTGTGGTAATTTTCGCGATTGTCAGAGACTGGGGGCGGCCATTGCCGCTACAGCTGCTGATATAACGCGGTGGTTCTCAGAATTCCCGTGAGATGTCACCACGCGCGCATCTGAACTTCATCCTTTTACTATAGTATAGTATACTTTTACGGTGACATCTCACGGGTGTTCTGTGAACGACCGTATTAAATCAGCAGCTGTAGCGGCAATGGCCGCCCCCAGTCTCTGACAATCGCGAAAATTACCACAAAAACGTGGAATACAACTTCCACCTTCATCGTTGTCGAAAACAAAGATGTTTTGGGATGGTTATGTTCAGAATTTCTCACAGAATCGGGCTCAGGGAGTCGATTTTTCATTTTTGATGCGTGGGCTTTGATATAAGTCGCAATAAATGGCACGCCAACACTTTTCGATCGAAAAAAATAAAAAAATCCCGAATTCATCCGATCAAACGTACCAGTTCGAACTCATTACTCGTCAAACATCGGCTGCCGAAAGGACAAGTCGATTGATTACCCCGTTTAGGAGAAAATAGACAAATCGGTAACTGATTGGGTAAACCCCCCCCCCTTAAAAGTCAAATGATTAAAATCAAGCTTATAGCAGATAATACAATGGAAGTCAAACATTTAATGAAAGTCGCATTTAAAACAAAGTAAACAAACGGATAAGACCTAATGACAAATCGTAAACAAAATTTAATTACCTTAATCAATTGGTGTTAAGTGAAAAAAACTTGGCATACTTATTATAGCCGTTGTCACACAACAGGATGAGCAGTCTGTCATCCTGTGATCGTGGAACGTTTAATGAAAACAAGGGGGTGTGACAACTCTTATTATATACGGACTCAGCTAAGGCTCGTCATGTTGACAAACGTCACAGGTGATAATGTAAATAATTCAAACTTCGTGACGTTAGCGAATGACGTCAATGACTGACGTCAATGGTTGTTTATATTCTTCTGAATAGAGCCCGTTCTCATAGTCAAGTTTTTTCACCAACAACAACATCTAATAAAACTAAGAGCAGCTTTTAGATCTTAATCTGTGAAGCATGTTAGAATAAGGTAAATGTAATTTTTTAGTGTCCTCTTTCTTGTTCAGACTATTCGGTTGCTAATTAATTCGTAATATCTCGGAGGTGATACGTTTGGACCAAACTGCTTCCCTATCAAGTATATATGTCTTATCCCAATCAAAAACATGGTTAAATTCAATTTGATGTGAGGAGACTACAGAATGTGATTCTGGTGATGAATAATACTACGAGGTTGATTCATGATGAATAATACTACGAGGATTGAATCTACGACATCCTCTAATAACATTAGTTTCTACAACTTGCTGACCAAAGTACATGGAAGATATAGTAAATGATAATAGTTATTTATATAGAAATATGCAAGAAATGAATCTAGGTTACTTGAATGATGATAAGATAAGGTATAAAGAATATTATATGGATGGCAGAGAAGGAAATGAGTCTACCGAATTAACTCCGAGCGTCACTCGAGCCGACTCCAAGAACCCACCGACTCAAGACAGCTCGCGCTGGATTCGATAGGTGCAGCTTATGCCGGGCGTCTCAGCTAACGTCAGCTGTCGAGTTGACCTTCTGTTACTTCTCGCCCTGGACTGCTTCACACCTTCGTCCTTCTGGCAGAGTCTTGTAGTCGGTTAGGTGCGGCTAGCGAGCGATGCTGGAGGGTGACCACTTTGTTCACTTTCGGTATTAAAAACGACTGTCGAGCAATCACCTCGGTTTCCATAAAGAAACCTCGGGTTGCTCGACGGCGGGGTTTTCTGCAAGCCGCTGAATAGGTGGTTTCGGGGGTCATTGCGCCCCTGACTCGTTTCCTGCTCTGCTTCCGATCGAGCGCGCGCGTGTAGGAATGCGCTGACTGCCCCTACTTGCAATAGCATAGAGACTTTGGAAAAATGTGAAAAAGGGCCGTTCGTAACAGTAGGTATGTAACATTGGTCCGCGTGGTATTTAGTTATATTTAGTAGGCTAAGTTATTCTAGGTGTCTACTGTAATAAGTATAGTTGGGAAGTGAGGTCGAAGGAGGGATAGTCAGGTAGTTGTTAGGATAGTAAGATAAAAGGTGTCACAAAGCGCCTTCAATTTTTAATAATTTCAAAATTACCGCCCGTCGGTCATATTGGGATCTGACATTTCAGCTGGGGCACTCTTGCGGCCAGATAGATGAAGCTTTTATTTCCAACGTAAACATATGCAATTGCATGTAGAAGTTTCTGATTTCTTACAAATCACGACTAAAAAAAAGAAAAATTTAAGGTGCAAGTCTTGTAAAACGTAAAGTGAGCAAAAAAAAAAAAAAAAGGAGAAAAAAAAAGAAAAATTAGTCTAAAGTTATATATTTTTGATTGTTTACTATTGCATAAAAGACCTGTATATTTTTTTTCAATCAAAACTATCATTATTTTGAAGAAAAAAAACTCTCATTTCTCCTATCTAACCCGTGTTAAATGTTGTTTTTGAGGTGCCATGTTTTGACGTCATCACCCTAGGCTCCGCCCCCATGTCAGATCCCAATACATTCAACACCAGAGCCAAATCTCCGCGTTCCCAAACCCATAGAAAAACTCTTGATTTTTCGCCACCCGGATGGGTAGCGGTACCGTCGTTAGGTAGTAAAGAGAGATACAAATCAGCAGTTCAAGAGGCAACACGCTTCAACGTGTACTCTAGAGAACATAGCGTGATTAACAGACAAAAGTATCAAACTTAAATTATAATTTTGATCCTTGGATTCAGAAAAGTCAAGAGAATAGAGCCAAGAGTGAGGGTTAACCATATCATACTGAATATAGGGTATAATAATGGAAAAGTGTTAAAGGTGACTAGTTTAGTGAATAAACATTATTTGTTCAACGACTGTTCTTTCTCTACAAGATCCACCCTTCTTCCCTGGAACCTCATCAACTGGTGCTGTACTCTCTATGTTATATCCTAATTATATTCTAGAATTGCCTATTTCTTTTCTTTACATTATAAGGAAAAGAAAGTCTCTTAATATCAAATCAACAGGTACGAGGGCCTATATAATAGCCCCGGATCCACGACGCCTAACGTCTATAAATTTAGGTGGCGTTCAACGGCACAGCTAGCCCTGAAACAATAGGAAACCTTGGTGCACATGGCTAAGTAATTAGCTTCCCTCGTTTTAATAAGTGAAAAACTTGGTACGTGTCGCAAAAGTTTAGCTGACTCGTTGCATTTGGCAGAGCCGTGTGCAACGAGTGTTTTCTAGATGTAGGAAAGGAAGTCGCGGATGATCGGGTAACAGGTAGATAAAAAGAGTAGAGACGTTGAGATGTAGAGGTGCAGAGGGAAAAGGAGGGAGCGTGTTAAGAGTTAGAGGACAGAGGTAAGTGGGGGGCGAACGTACGGGTGGTGATACCCAGACGTAACAAATGCACCAATAGAAAATAAGAATAAATAAATATAAATATATATATTTGTATTTTTCTAATAGTTTTCTACGGAAAGAAAGCCAGGCGATAAGCCCCTCGAACCGAGCGGTATTAAAAACATTGCGAGCAGTATAACCCGCTAGTGCCGACCGTATTAAAAATATGTAGGTATTCGTCACTTTCAGTTCGTAATAAATGTTTTGTGTTGTTAGAAACTTAATACAAATAGTTTACGGAAAGTATCAGTGGAGTTTTTATTCTTTCACATTAATTCTGGGCTCTGATTACAATTAATTAAAGTCTGATTAATTAATTAAAGTCTAATCAACGTTTTTGTACGATCAGCAATATTAGTGTGCTATCAATACATCTTCCTGTGAGAAACGGTTAATTTGCAATGTCTGCTATTACGTGGGAATTTATATTATACCAAATATACGAAGCTCTATAAATCAATACACTTTTCTTAACACATGCACCCAAAGTCCTCCTTATACGAAATAAAAATATAATACGAAATATTCAAAGTTCTATGAATCGATATATGTACTTTTACTGCCCGCTTTCAGGAAAGTCATAAAATTTCCTAATCATCCAGTAAGTGGAGAAACCTATTTCGAGCACCTGTGACCTGGAAGCGTATTTGCGGCTATCAATCAAGGTGTCTCCATGGATTTTACTGAGTCTTCAAAATCGATACTGGTCTGCGGTAAGATATTGCGTTCGTCATCGATTTGCAAATTATTGTTACTGTTCGACACATCCTGAACGTTTACGTTCGGTGCGCTGTCCTAACAAGGTGTGGTGTCCGCATCAGTTGTCACCTCCAACCCGAGACGCGAAGATTGGTCTATATTTCTCTCGTGAACAACGTTGTCCAAAAAATTAAGAATTTCGAGGCTATAAAATGGAGACTTACGTGAATCTCACGCGGTATCAGATTCTGCTTTATTATTTCGCGAGCTTTATCGGTCTGGCGCCATTCAGCATAAAGAACAATACTCTGCGTCCGGTCGGCTTTCTGCGCAAAGTTTACGCCGTGATTCTGGCTATTTTGAGTTCATTATGGATGTATCTTGTTTATCGTAACCGCCGAGTACAAGAAATAGAGCTCACTTCCGTAAATCGATTCGTCTCGACGACGGTACTAACTCTTTTCGTAGGGAACTGGTGCGTTACGCTGTTGGTCTTCGTGTTCAAGAGTATCGAAATGATTGACGTAGTAAACCAAATAACTGCAGTAAAAGATGAATTGAAGAATATGGGAATCGAGGGCAATCGCAGAATGAACTGCAAGAACTTCTACGCAAAAATTATTGCAAGCAATAGCGTCGTTCTCTCACTGAAAATATTCATCGACATTGTTAATTATGATCAGAATCAAAAGTACGGCACAGCATTTGTAGCAATATTCTGGATCGGAGATATCATGACAACCGTCCATAGCCACAGTGCGATTTTGATCTTTGTTGAAACCATGATTTGCATTAAGGAGATGTTTAATTCGTTGAATAACACGCTACAGAGTACAGTCCGATCAGACTGTCACGTTCTTTCGTCCGATACACAGCGGAATGCATCGGTCTCGAATGCAAGTAGAGATGGACGCATTGCCGAACAAACGGCGCATAGGACCAACACCGAGTCCGAAACTATTCAATTGTCTGTGAAAGACATCCAGAAGATTGGAAAATTGCACAAAGAGCTGTGCGACTTGGTGGAGTCTACCACGCATTTTCACACACTTCCGATACTCTTTGCTATTGTCCGACACTTCAGCCATATACTTTCAAACTGGTACTCGATGTACATGCACACGTTGATACTGCATGAAGTCATTCTCCCATGGGCTCAGCGGCTCGTAGCCCGGACAACGATATCAACTTTGGAATTATTTTTGATCGCTCATGCGTCTACATCGATGTCGAAAGTGGTAAGAGTTGCTGAAATTGGATTCATTATTTGGTAACTTGTAATCCGTTTCGATGAGCTTGTATAAAATGTAAGTGTACTCACTCACAAATGAAGTGACAAGACTGAATAAAACCTGTCTTTTTGTTTCGGTGATAGGGCAATGCTACCAAGGCCATAGTGCACGAAGTCTGGAACAAATTCTATCCGGAAGAACTGAGGGATGAGGTGAGTTGTCGGTAAATTTACCGTGGTTAACTTGTATCTGGAGAAAATCCAACAACAATCTGATACTTACAAATGATGCCCTCTTCGGCACCAATATCTCAAGTCCCGAAGATTCATTTCGTGTCGTAAAGTTACAGGGGCGAATCGTGAATTTGTAGGGCCCTGGGCTAGTACTACTTAGGGGCCTACCTAATTACTCAACTAATTGCCATTTTGTCAAAAAACTGTTGTTTTTTTTTTCGTTTTAAATTTTTTTTTCGTCGCAATATCGTTTATTGTTTTCAATGGAGGCTGGGGGCCTTTTGTATCGACGGGGCCCTGGGCTGCAGCCCAAAAAGCCCTTAGGTAGATTCGCCCCTGTAAAGTTAGTCAGATCATATTATTCTATCGCTCCAAAGATCGCAATAGTTCAGTTCATGACGAATATGTATAGAGAGGTATCTTTCAGTACCTTCTTGCTATTCGAGTGGGTATACCTCGAAGAACGGGGATCTCCGCTATAGGTTCATCGTATGAAATCATCGCAAAAGAATCACGAGCTCTTCTAGGCAATGATTTTTAACATCGTACTTATTCAATCGAATTTTTTTCATATATTAATTACGTGGAGTACGACGCGTTATATCAACTGTTACAGCTCTCCAAGTTTTCTCTTCAGCTGCTCCATCAACCGGTCGTTGCGTCTGCCTTCGGGTTCCTTGATCTGGGTTATTCGTTCCTCTACAAGGTGAGACCTACTGATCAGTGTATCCAACGTATATGTCGTAGCATTCAAGAGTTCCCCTTTGAGGATTCCATCGTAATTTTTTCCGTGTCAATAGTATGCACATCTCTTGATGATTCTGGAATGAGAGTAACAGCGAAAGTCAATGAACGTATATGTCGTAGCATTCAAGAGTTCCCCTTTGAGGATTCCATCGTAATTTTTTCCGTGTCAACAGTATGCACATCTCTTGATGATTCTGGAATGAGAGTAACAGCGAAAGTCAATGAACGTATATGTCGTAGCATTCAAGAGTTCCCCTTTGAGGATTCCATCGTAATTTTTTCCGTGTCAATAGTATGCACATCTCTTGATGATTCTGGAATGAGAGTAACAGCGAAAGTCAACGGGATGTAAAATTAATGGACTATGAGGGGGGTAGTAAATAGCACCTGTGAGATGAGGTGTGTAAGCTAATTACAAACGACAGACGATTCACGGAAACATTGTGTAATTGCTGTCTGTGAAATATCACTACATTATATATGGGGCAATTCTCTGGACAGTAAAGGATGAATCCCACCTTTGCGTTGCGATCCGCTGCGCTGCGTGCCGAATTTATTTTTCTGTGTGTTATCTTATGGAGTTGCACCCACTATTCCGCCGAAAAAGTTCGCCGCGGTTCGTATCGGGACAGTGGGTGCAACTTCATAAGAGAACACGCAAAAGAATAAATTCGCCGCTCGGCGCAGCGGATCGCGACGCAAAGGTGGGATCATCCTTGACGCGCTTAAAAGTTAGGCGAGCGCGAAGACGCCTGCATCGAGCAAAGGGCACGCGGTAGGCAGAATAAAGCATAATCGTTTGATGTTTGGGTTGCCTGTATGCCGGCGAGGCGCGTTACTTCCAGAGAATCGCTTTGTATGCATCAGTCATCATCAACAAACCCAGACAGCACTATATCTTAAAGATACCGAAAAGGTATCTTCTTGAAGTCGTCCTTTAGGCATGCCGAAAAGACATCTAATAGAAGTCTTTCAAAAGATGACTAATCATAGTTGACTAAAAGATGTCTACTCGCGGATTTGTCTTGCAGACAAATACAACACGGCGTGTCGCCATGGCGACATAATATATATTGTGACGTTGCAGATTAGCTGCCGTCACTAGAGCCCTTTTGGCACATATTTTGTTAGTAATATCGAGAGAGAGAGAGAATATCGCCGTCTAGATCCCCGGGATACAAGTGACACACCTGTTTAATAAGCAATAGAATTAGACTAATTTGAAGAACTTTTCTGTTAATGTACCGCGAGAGAAAGAGAGAGAGAGCAGATACAGAAGATGACGACTTCTGAACTTCCGCTACGAGAACTTCCGCTCCGGAGATGCTACCGACGGTATGCAGTCCAGTACGGCGCAGTACTCAGGATAGTATCGCAACATCTACGGGGAGGGATGTAGGCCTTGGAGAAATATCGCTAGGGAGTGAACAGGGTCCCCAGAAGACCTCCTGCCAGCCGATGCATCTTGTCACCCAGCATCTGACTGTTACGTCGAGTGCAGTCAGCTTATATCGCCCGATCCAGCAATCAGAAGACGACGTCACGCAGAGTCCATACCTGGACGAGTGACGTAACGTATCGCCAGAGGACATCCTACGTAAGAGTGGACGAGTATCGCGTCCTACGTGCTCTGTCAGGTCACGAAGAGGTGGTGACTCAGATGGGACCCCTAGACCTGGCAGAAGTCTACAGTAGGTCATCTATCGCAGAGATTGCCGCTGTGGAGGACATCCCGAGGGATTGATATCGCCTGGATCGGAAAAGCTCAACGAGAACCAAGGTCACACCCTCCCGCCAGCCATCTCGCCGCTGAAATACCGCAGAACAGTTGTTCTAACGCTGTGAAGCGCGTGAAGTAACGCCTGACGCCCGGCAATAAGATTACGCTTCGAACTGGTCAACTGACGAGTTGACTGTTCGAACTTTGTCGCTCGCAGGACCAATCAGACAATTAATTGGTCCTGATAGGTTCCCCACCTGGACCTACCTCACTGGGAGCCAGCTCGCCGAATTGTCTATGAAGAATCTTCACTTCTACGTCCAGCTTTACGCTATCCAGACGCTCTCGAAATCTCTCTCGCATATTAGATAAGTAATAGTTTCCGCTTTTAGAGCAATCCGTTAGAGTCAGTTTAGTTAAGTTAAAGTCTGTGAGTGCCAAAAGCAGCTCTACACTAAGGTAAAGTCTTTATGATCAATAATTGCTAGAAACATCCACAAAAACTATCGCTGAATTTTTATTTGATTATTTTATACGCTATTTTTGTGTATCGCGAGCCTACGGGCTACGCAAGTAACGTTCGGTTCGAAGAATTCAGTAAAAGCACTTTATAGTTGTCTGCAGCCATTTTGATTACCTTACGCTTCATTATATTTCGCTTATTAGTCTAAATTCTGTGCTTGCTTTGCTAATAATTTGCTAACGCTATTTGATTGCTTATTCTCGCTAATTTCTCGCTCGAGAATCTCTGATGCTTTATATTTCGCTATCTCTGATTTATTAGAATATCTTTGATTAAAGAAGTAATATAATATCGCATGGTGTGTCGCTTTACATCCAACTCCCCGAGGGTTGGCTGATCGTAGTTAGTCATAGTATTAAGTTGTTCTAGTTCTATTGTTCTATTTCTTTATTATTCATTACTTTATTATTCTATTATTCTGATTTTCTTTATCATCTGTGTTATCTTTGATTATCTTTGCTATCTTTGATTATCTTTGCTTTATTTTATTAATTTGCTATCTTGATTCTTGTGTAATATCTAAGTAATTTCTTATCTAATATCGATTAATAGCTCGCTTAATTACCGCCGTAAAGTCGCTATAAAAAGAGAATACATCTTAATTAATTAAGTTGAGGCTGATTGAGCGAGGTATTATGGTTACCTGTGTTTTCTAGAATTCATAACTCCCTTTGTATTTGCGAAATTAGTTTACCGTATTTTTCGAGTCGTTTATATTAGTTATTGCGTTAATTATATTTGAATAATTCTTATTAATACCGCTAGCTCGCCGCTATTAGAAAATTTGCCGAAAGTATCGTATCGCTCGGTGATACGCAGCCTGAAAAGTAGAGTACCTTGCATTATATCGCTTCTACGGCGTTAGCTAGCTAACCGGCGTGTTTATGTTTTTTTTATATTAGGGTAAATGTACCAGTGAATGAACACGCACCAGTGAATGACCATTTTCACGCAAAGTATATCTGTATACAGTGATTTTAACATGGCTGTTCATTCACTGGTGACGTTCCTTAACTGTTCATTCATTGGTACATTTACCCTACCGCTGAGACGCAATAAGACTCACTAATATTATATTCTTTGTTCCGCATTATTCCAACGCTGTCTATATCTTGAGTATTATTCCGTACTATTATTTTGAAGACTATCTCTGTATAAGTTGATTATCTGCGCTTATTTGTGAACTCTGTCATTTATCGCTGATAAATTTTATATTATAATCATCTTCCGAACAATATACGAAATCGTTAGATTTCATTGAAGGAAATTTTATATCTGGTGTTCTATATTTTATTTGACTATTTATTAAGGTGAATCCACCCACTCTACCCTTATCGCAGAAAATCTGAGTTAGCTGACGCTTTAAGGCCGTCGTTCCGGCAGTTTAGTAGTACAGTCCGATCCCTCAATAAGGCCTCCCTCAATAAGCCCGCTTCCCCAGTTTGTCGCTCGCAGCGTTTCCCCACTCCGCCTATTAAGACATAGCGTAGCGAGGAAAGAGAGAGACGGAAAACCATTGGTGTGACTAGCGAAGAAGGCAGAGTGGGGGTACCTCATTTCGTGGAAAAACACTTCCCCTTGGCGACTTGGGAGGGCTTATTGAGGGATCCCACTGTATCTTTGAATATCGCTGTTAGTAGATTTTTGTGAAAAACGACACTTCCGTGTCTGGCGCCCAACTCTCTATCTTAGTCTTTATTTAATTTATCTTTATCAAGGAACGCCGTAGGGTGCGGAGTTGCCCTGGTAGAAAATTGACCAGACGATCTGGCCTTTTAACAGATTCTGGGCAGATCATCTGGGCAGAATCTGCCCAGATATTCATGATGTATTTGGCCAGTATCTGACCAAAATCTGGTGAATAATTCCTAGCTCCTATGTTTGAGGTTATGTAAACCCAATGTTACAAGCTGGAAAAATGAATGAAAATGATCGTGCTCAACACCTCTAAACTTAAAATTTATAAATATATATTTCAAACATAGTATGCCGATGACACGTGTACACTAAACGTAATGGATTCTGATCCGGACGAGTTGGACAATTCTAGAAACAGCCAATCGGCGCTCTGGATTAAAAAAATCCAGAGCGCCGATTGGCTGTTTCTAGAATTGTCCAACTCGTCCGGATCAGAATCCATTACGTTTAGTGTACCAAAAATCAGAAGCCACGGTTAATTTACCCTTATACATACCCGCACGGAAATATATATATGCGAAAAATATATGCAACATATATGTCGCACTTATAACATATATGTGCGCAAAATCCAAAGATGTTCGCATATATTATAACATATATGTACGCATTTACATATATGTATCCTATATGTTAGATGAATTTTACATAGTGTTGACATCTATGTCGACATCTATGTCGACATACATGCCACTACATGTATGTTGACATTTATATCAAACTTATAAAAAATAAATGTTACTTATATTTTAGCGCAAAAAACAAATATGTCGCATATATTTTTCGCATATATATATTTCCGTGCGGGTAGCTATAGGTGGGTGCGCACGCAGGTATCTCTATCTCTTTCTCTCCCACTGTCTCTGGAAGTTTGCCGTGTGTCACACGTACACGCATACATACAAAGTTCAGGACTGTAGGTTATGTATGTGTATGAACAGCTGATGACTTGACCAAATCCTTCACCAGAATCCGTCGTCACACCGCGGGGTTTCTGGCCATATTTTCTGCCCAGAATCTGCCCACCGAGCAGAAAATTCAACGGATTCTGGCCATATTCCGTTCAATTTTCTACCAGGGTGAGAGCTCTGAAAAACTCCGTTACAATATATATATTATATATATATATATATATATATATATTGTAACGTGGCAGATTTTATATTTAATCTGTTTATTTATTATCTGCCACTGGACCGCGCCTCCACTCGCAAACGTGAGCGACCATGCCGCTGCCGTACCGAAATTCTTCACCGAAGCGCAAGTCCAACCTTAGTTTTTGTGAATAGTGTGTCTGCCGTAAGTTTTTTTTTTTATTGTGAACCACAGGTACATCGCCCAGGACATCGTGGGAGTCGTCGATCGTCGCAGGATCATCTGGGGGATGTCCTGGAAGCCTCGGCACTAGTAACCGCACCTAAGTCATCAGCCTCCGTCTCTGCAGCCTCGTCACCTGCCGGCCGGGAGAGGGCTGCACCTCCCAGCCTGCTATCGCCGCCAACCGTTACCTCCCGGCCTGATTTTGGAAATGTTCAGCGCTATGGGTGCGGAGAACATGTCGGGTGTGGAAAGGCTTCCCCCACCACATTTTGGGATCGCCGATCGACGATCACTCCGTTGCCGACTAGCGAATCACCAACGTCGAGATTATCTTGCGTTACCGTATCTCTACCGTTATCTTTTCTATTTTTGGGGGTTTCTGTATCTTTTCTTTATCTTGTCTTTTTCTTTCTGGGGTTTCTTTAGTTTTTCTTTAGTTTGTTATTTTTTTGGGTTTTTTTTTGTTAGTTTCGTTTCTTGCCTTCTGCATTTTTATTTTTGAGTGTGTGCTCTCTTTCTGACGCCGCCTGGGCTGTGACCCATCTAAAAGGTAGGCTTTTCTATCCATGACCTCGACCATCCGTCCCCAAGCGATTTTTGCGGCGTTGCCGATTAACGGCTTTGATTCAAATTCTGCGGTCGACGGGTAGTCGTGGTCGGATATCTTTCCTAGGCTACTCTAGCATTAATTAGGCTAATTAGTATCTTTTACCTGGACTTGCGCTGCTCGGGAAGAATCCCGTGCCGTGCCGCGGATACGTTACCTATAAGTTTCTTTTTCTAATATTGCGTACGTTAGGCTAACTTTAAATATCATTTAGCTTTGTTTTCTTTCTATTACCTTGCGTTAACTTCAGTATCTTTTCATTCTTTTTTTTTGTATTATTTAATTATCTTTTGCGGCTTAACCGCCTAATTGTGTTGCGACGCCGGAATCTAATTCCGCTGCTACTTTTTTTTGAATTGTATCCTTCTGCCGTTCTGTATTATCTGTTGTTATTTATCTCTGATTTATTTTTGGTATCGCTGCGTTCAATTTTGAAATTATAGCTACGTTATCGTCTACCTATATCTGCGTAAAGTGTGTTATTTCTACGCCCCCACGTTCCCCTCTCCTTCTATCTAGTCGGTTATCGTCTCGTTTCGGAATTTAGTTGTTGCTTACTGCGTTTTGTTTTGCTACCTCTATCTGGCACCTTCGTGTGCCTGGCGCCCAACACTATCTTTTAGCTTTCGTTTCGTTTTTCTATCGTACCGTGTTTTGAGTGAGAATACGTTGGGACTTTTTGAGCGGGATTTATTTTTCTATTTATTTCCTCCGGGTAGGAAAATTGCTCGTTACAAATTGGCGCCCAACACTATCTTTTAGCTTTCGTTTCGTTTCTGTATCGTACCGTGTTTTGAGTGAGAATACGTTGGGACTTCTTTGAGCGGGATTTATTTTTCTATTCATTTCCTCCGGGTAGGAAAATTGCTCGTTACAATATATATATATATATATATATATATATATATATATAATATTATGCATATTGGCTACGAAGTGTTGCAAGTGTGGTTATATTGAGATGATAGCGGCTATCTGTATTTTTGGTGATAAGCCAAAGGTGTAAGAATTAAGAAGAAGAGTGTTTGCTTGTGCGAGAAAAAAGGTAAGCTCTATTACTACAATCAATTACATAATATATATATATGTATTTGAATATAACTTTATAATGTCATTCACCATTCGTTACGGTAGTGCCTGTAGGTTAAGCCCACCGCTTAATATCGTTAATTCATGCATGCAACCCAACATATGACGCATAATATATGATAAGCATACATAACCTCATTTATTATTTTCATTGTAAAAAAGCAAAGCAGTAGTAATCAAGTAGTAATGAAGTAAATAATAGTAATATAAAAGTATAGTCTACGTTATCAGTGTTTTAAATTTCCGCGCGCTCCGAGCTGCCCTCTGCTAGGCACGCCTTTAACTTTCATATTCCGGAGCTGAAGAAGGTCGTAGGTTCGTTTGATCGTTGATTATATTTCGAGCCTCGTTCTTCGAGATTACATGTACATATGGTACATGTAATGATGATGATATGATTACATGTGCTTCCTGGCTTGGAAGTCTTGATCAAATCTGGAATTTTTATTTCTAGTCCAGCTCCGGATCTGGAAATATTTTCTAGTTTTATTAGTGACAATGTCTGAATGCGATGAGTCGTAACAAGATCCAAAAGGATATGCTTTTTCAGTGATTTTCTCGAATTAACTCATTTTTGTTATGTCTGGCAACTTTTCTACATAAGCAAAAACTGTCTCCGGGTCCCATGTGCTCATGTATTTTGGCCCCTGTGGTTTCAATCTAAATACGCCCTTGAAAAATCTATTTATTACCGCATCTTGAGATATGTTTTTTTTTTTTATATTTTACGCAGCCTCGCATTGTATTGACGGCTAATAATAATTAAAAGTATGCCGAAGCTGAAAAGTTTTCGCCAGTTATCGCAGCGGCAGAAAAGACGCCGTTTAAAACAGAGGCAAACTCCGCTAAACAGAGAGAGTCTCATTGGAGACAGTTCTCCTGAACAGCTCAATCAGAACCTATCGGTCGAGTTTATCAATGAGGAAGTTGATTATCACACAACATGTCTGGTGCACATGGCAAACTCTGAGAGTTCCTCTGAAGTCGTCACTGAACATGAAACTAATCGTATTTCGTATTCCCAAACCGGTAGCTTAATGGGCCACGAGAGTAGTATCGAGAAAGAAGACACCGTAGAGATAAACGAGGACTTGTCGTCGTTGCCAAATCGGCAGCCTCTATCGCTACGTTCAAAATTAATTCTGTGGGCCGATGAAAATAAAGTTGGACTTAAAACCTTAACATCACTGTTACGGATATTAAAAGATGAAGGTCATATTGATTTACCAAGCGATGCAAGAACCTTAATGAAAACACCTCGACAAACTAAAGTTTACCGAAGATCAGGAGGGCAGTATTACCATTATGGTTTAGAAAAAGGAATAACGAACCAATTGCAGAGGTTAGAGACCTCTAATATCCAAAGTCCCATCTTAATTAACGTCAATATTGATGGACTTCCTGTTTCTAAAAGCTCAAAAAGCCAATTATGGCCAGTTTTAGCACAAATTTTCCTCAACGAGCCAACAACACCTTTTATAGTCGATGCTTATCATGGGTATACTAAACCAAGTACAGATAAAAATTTCTTGACCCATTTCACGAACGAATATAAAAAATTTAACCGAAAAGGCCTTAAGTTTCAAGATAAAGTGTACCAAGTAAAAATTAGGGCAGTTATTTGCGATTCCCCCGCGAGGGCATTTGTATCATGTACGAAAGGGCATAATGGTTATTTTGGGTGTAGTAAATGTACTGTTGAAGGCGATTACGAAAATCATCGAATGCTCTTTCTCGATGGAAACTGTCCTTTGCGCACAGACGAATCTTTTCGTCTTCGACTAAATCCGGAACACCATACGGGTACGTCTCCTTTTGAATCGATTCCTTTACCAATGGTAACACATTTTACGCTAGACTATATGCATCTAGTGTTGCTAGGTTTGGTAAAAAAACTACTGCGTTTGTGGTTAAGAGGATCAACAAACATTGAAGCTCGATTATCTGCTGCTCAAATTAGACAATTGTCAGAAGACTTAGCTGCACTTAAAGCAAACATACCATGTGAATTTGTTCGAGTATCAGCCAGTTTGGAAGACTTAGATAGGTGGAAGGCCACCGAACTTCGAGTATTTTTATTATATCTAGCACCCGTGGTCATGTACAAGTATCTTCCACATGATTATATGAAACATTTTGTGGCGTTCCATTGTGCGATCAGAATATTATGCCATCCACAAGATTATTTAAAAAATAATCAGTACGCTAAAGACCTTTTGAATTATTTCGTTCAGTATTTCGAAAATCTTTATGGGAAAAGTCAAATGATTTATAATGTCCACAACATAATTCACCTTAGCGATGATGCAAAACGATACGGACCCCTCGATTCCTTCAGTGCCTTTCCATTTGAAAATTATCTACACAGCTTGAAGAAATTATTGAGGAAATCTGAAAAACCTTTACAACAAATTCACCGCCGAATTATTGAAAAAGGTACAGCGAATGAGTTAAAAGAAAAAAAAAAAATGCGCTAGTATATCCGATTCTTATCTCACCAAATAAGACAAAGCTCCCGTTTGGATGCTCTGATTCCTGTGATGGGCTGAAATTTTCCGATTTTAAATTGTCAACTCGTAAAGATGCGGATCGGTTCTGTTTCTTGAAAGATAATAAAATCGTCGCCGTAAGATTGATAGGAAAACTAAATGGGAATCCTGTTATAATTGCGCAAGAATATAAGAACTATGCGCCGTTTCCATTATATCCCGGTAATTCACAAACTATGAACGTTTTTTTGGTCAGTGACGACTTTACTGAGCTTAAATTGTTTGCAACAACTGACATTCTCAGGAAAGCAGTATTGCTTCCATGGGAAGGAAAATTCTGTGTCCTTCCACTTCTCCACTCAGATACAATATCAGGTAGATGCTTCTGAGGTCGTAACGAATTGCTTGTAGGATATTATTTATTCTTGAAGCTTATATTGTCTATAATTCACTCAATTATATGATGATTTCTAGATGTTTAACGTAGTTGTTCGTGGAGATTGGTGCGCCACCGTACCAAGCTCGTGGGTTGATTCGAAGAACAAGTCCTGTTCGTGGCCACCAAAAGGTACTGATATATCAAAAACAATACACAAAAACCCGTGCCCGGACAGCTCATGGAGAGTTGTGGCCGTAAAATCCATTTTAGGACCATATGGTAACGTACTGCATATCGAAATTATGAGAATTAAACATCTCATTAAAGTTATTTCAACTGACATATCATTCTAACAGTCAGATAATAGTTTGATTGTTATAACCATATTCCAAATTCTATTCTGCTGATATTTTTTGTTTTATTTCGTTTGAATAAGTAGAATCGTACGCTACTGCGAAAGAGGTAGAAAAAGGAGCAACATTTCTGTCATCAGATGATGCAAATTTGGAAGTATTTCAAATCTCACCAAAAACTCTGCCCCAAAAAAGAGACCGAAAACAGAAGCCAATGTTTTGCAACGGTTCTGATGATGGCTCTAGGCCTGGTAATTTTTTGAAATTTTATGTAACAAAAAATCTGTTCGAGTTTATCAGAGTATTTTCAAGTTTCTTATTCTATCATCTTTTTCTGGTTAACTTATGTTCACAAATTGATTGCATATTGACAGTGAAACAACCTCGAAAAAAGATTCCGGATCCTCCTTCGAATAATGATGGGCGAGACTTTAAAAACCAGACACGACCAACTAAACATTTTTTCCCCAATGAAGAATCAATTCAAGGTATAATTTGTCTCGTTATATTCGTTCGCATCCCATTCTATCCAAAGTCTTTCTACCTATTAATTTCATCGTTGAGCGTCAGATTTGGAAGCGAAAATTCATGCATGTATTGACAGCTGTTTGTTCACGTTTGTGTTCATTATGCCCCCATTCTCCATGTTTCGCATTCTGTTGCGGGAATCACGGTTTTTTAATCGTATAATTCTAAATACAGCTGATGATAATTAAACTGATGATCAGTTAATTAGTGAAATCGAAAGAAATTCAGAAGGTCATAACATTTTTAGTGAAGAATTTTCAAACCTTAGAAATTAGAATCGGTACGCAGTAGCCTATTAGGAAACTCATCCTCATTTTGGTAATTTTTAACATGAAGTATAAGTAAAATATACTTCGTGTATGTATAAGTAAGAGTTAAATTTTTAATCTTACAGTCTATATGTACTGTTTTCTTCTAGATAGTGATCCTGAAACGCATCAATTTCTATCAGGATACTCGAAGAACGATGCTCAAACATATTCGGATGATGGTGCTGTTTTTAGTCAAGATGATGCAGGTCTAACTCGTTCATATATTGTCGTTTCTTCTAGGCATCAATCAATCTTTTCTTAGTTTGGTAATCAATGTCTATACATTGACCAATATTTATGATTTTTTTTTTTCAACTCATTAGATGATCTACAAGAGAACGAACAAAGAACCTCGAACGTCGTGATAAAAAATTCGAACAAAGTGAAAGCCTCCAAAAATAAAGATCGTGCTCTTCCAATCATAAAATCGGGTATGACTATAATACCATACGTATAGTTTTATATCAGGTACTCACGGTATATTCACTTTATTCATCAAAAATATTATTATCCTGATGTTATTTATTTCATTATTTATCGTTAGTTGAGGTTAATCCCAAATTCGTGCGTATATTGGGAATCAACCCACCGATGTCTGCTGAGAATAGACATTGTTCTTCCAACTCAGCGAATAATAATCGTGAAAAATCACCGGCGCTTAAACAGCCGGAAAAAACAACGCCTAAGTCTGTTGGGAATGACGGGGCATTGAATATCAGTAGGGCTATACTGTCCTTATTTTCAAGCCCTTAGAACATTCATTCTTTCCTTCAAATAGCTAAATATACTTTATTCCTGCTAGGTGATTCGGCACTCGCTAAATATTTGGGAAAAATAGATCGAAAATTGGACCGAATTTTGGTCCTACTTGACAGTGATGATCGCGCAGCTGCAATTGAAGACTCCATTGATTTGCTACCGGAATTTCCTCTAAACTCTGTTAAAGTTTTCGTCAAATTTACTAAGGAATTAACAGAAGATAGAGAGCTACGAATAAAGTTTGTAAGTGTAAAGTAATTTTCAATATTTGCATGGATATATGACATGCAATAATGATTTCATATTCTTATAGCAATCCAAAGTTCGCAAGATTGGTGGCAAATCAGGCGAAGCTCATCTTACCAATGCCCTAGTTATGACAATGAGAAACTCACTGGGAAGTAAATTAACATGGGATGGGCAACGGGCAACAAGGGGCATCAAAGATACGACGTTTGCGAATATTGTTATTGGTATGTTAAATTACTATAATTTTTGCCAATTTACTTGAATGTGACATTGTTCTGCAAAATTGATTGATCTCAACATGAAGTGTTTTCATTATCTAGGAACTATATCGAACCAACATACTAAAACCGCACAAAGCGCTCTGACCCACACTTTCAGCGAGTGGCTTCGTCGAGCTGGTGACAGGTATCGTTATCACCTCAAATCAGGACGCGAAACTTGAAAATAGTCATTTTCTTGATCAGTTATCTTAATATAAAAAATATCTTATTATGAAAAATAGCTATTTATAGCGTGTGGTTTCAAAAGTGCCAAACGCGTGGACATCATAAAAATTCGAGTCGTAAAGATTGCATTTTTTAACATCTTTATGAGTCAATTTCTTTCACTGTCTCATGAATTATAGCTCGTGAATTAGGCACTTTTGGAACGATACGGCCTTTACTTTTATCGGCGTCCTAGTGTTTGTTTCGCCTACAGATTATTCCAATTTTACCGAAATTTTATGATACCAATAGATAAATAAAACTGTTTGAATTTTTTTGTCCTTGGTTAGTTCAATTTTTCTGTAGCGGTGTATTCCTTAGCTTCTTTGGTTGAATTAATAACTCATCGCAATTCCATAATTAAAATCTAATAAAACTATCGATGTTGTTACAAAACGGTCTGTAGGACAAACAAATACTAGGGCGACGATATGATATAGTGCGAATCACTCAAAATATCATTAATCATTTAAGTTTTATGAAAATAATAATAACTACGTCTGTAATAATTATTTTATTAAACATAATATAAATTAAACAAAATATTTTGATACATGTATTCAGAATAAAAAATGTATTTCGTTGAGTTGAATTTTAATTGTTGAAATTCATGTTACATTAGCCGGAAAAACAGAATCGAAAAGAAGGCGGCGAAAATATGTCTAATTTTAGTCGTCTTTTGGTCATAGCTGAAAGACATCTTTTAGTCATGGCTATAAGACATCTTTTAGTCAAAGCTATAAGACAGCAAAAAAGAGGACATAAGACATCTTTTCGTCATCCTTTTGTCGACCTTACGCTATCACTAAAAGATGACTTTGCGGAAAATCTGCCATCTTTTGGACATCTTTCAGACAACTTTGTGCTGTGTGGGAAGTTATCATCTTTCATCTTTGTTATTCTGTGTTATTATACTTATTTACAGATGTTCTACGCCTTGGTAGCGTACTTCATCATCATGATGCAATTTGACAAATTGCCACCAAATCCCCATCCCCAGGAAATGCGTGAAAAAATAAGATTTCCTGCACAAGGGTGAAATAGCGCTGTCGAAGTTATGAAGATAAGTGATTTTAATTGCCATCTAAGTTTAGCTTTTCCATTGACCAACGTACACAGTACACACGATTCAGAAATAGTACATAACACTACTAGGGAGGAAAGTGCGTGATTTTTGCCGAGTCCGCGGTTTGCTGCCCGAGCACAAGGTGAAAATCACGCACCTTCCGTGTGGCATATATAATATTACTTTTTACCCGACTAGATAAAATGACCATATTGCATTCACTAGTCAAACACAGCAATTTGATCAATCAAACCTTGAATCGGTCAAACTTGCAGTTTTTTTCTTCACGCAAAATTTACTTTTTTGCCCTAGAAATCACTTTTCTTCCTTCTGGTCAACAATTGATTACTTTCCGCCGGCGTTGCAGGATGCAATATGGTCGTTTTATCGTAGTCGGATAAAATAGTATATTGTGTACCAAGGGCGAGAAGTGGGCCTTTTTCGCCCGCGTGTGGAGTTTGCAGTACGAGTCGAGGCGAGCAAGCACGAGCCGAAGGCGAGTGCGTATCGCGAGCCGGAGACGAGTAATGCAAACACACGAGGGCAAAAAAGCCCTCGCCCGTGGTGCACACCATATTTTTTGTGACACATGCACGATTTTGCGAAAAAAAAAAAAAAAAAAAAAAAAAAAAAAAATGGTTGGCGAAAATTCAACGTGTATGTAATTTTTCTCGATTTATTTATAGTATATTTTTTTGCCCGCTAAAAGTCGGTAGCGGGCGCAAAAAGTTCTTTTGCGCCCGCTAAAGGTCGGTAGCGGGCGCAAAAAGTTCTTTTGCGCCCGCTACCGACTTTTTTCGCCCGCTACTGACTTTTTTTGCCCGCTACGAACTGTTTTTTGCCCGCCGGTCAATAAACGGCTACTTTTAGCCCTATTATTAGGTAAAAAAAACGCAAAAATCGTGCATGTGTTACAAAAACACATTTTATCATTGCAATGTAGTGTGGCGCGAGTTCTGAGCGATGTATTGATTGCTTGCACCGTGTTAACTAGTTGAGGATTATACATATTTTATGAACTGTAAAAGTAACAGCACAAAGTGACAGGACAAACAAGATTGTTTTCAGGGCCGTTCCCAGCATATTGGGCACCTGGGGCAGTAGAAACTTGAAGCCGCCTTTTTTCATTTTTTTTTAAATTTTATTAATTTTTTTGGGTTTTTCATTTTCTTGAGATTTCGAATGCTGTCTCAAAATGCCGCGTTTTCCAAATGGCGCCTGGAGCACTTGCCCCTTTTGCCCATGCCTGAACACGGCCCTGATTGTTTTATTCAATTGAAACGTGAAAATCAGTTGGTCTCATGCTCTGTTATCGTATCCATGAATCGAATGTTTAATATGTAGCTGATGTATAGAAGATTTGTGAAATATAAAAGTCAACGTCAAATGTTTAGTCAACTACTTATCGTATAGTTCCACAAAGTTATTCCCGTACGAGTTTGGTTTGACAAATAAGCAACAGATATGTGCGATAAAATTGAATGATAAAACAAACTAAGCTATATGCGAAGTTCGATCGCAAATTATTTGAAGAAGCGTCGTTTTTCCACTCTCTTAAAATGAATCAGTGGAATTTCACTGATTTACCAGTGGATCTCACTGATTCAACCAGTAAGCATCCCAATAAACCATAACGTAGATAAAATAGGGCTGATGTCCGGCTAAATCACGTGTATTAAACGTAATTACGTTTAATACACGTGTTTTAGCCGGACATCAGCCCTATTTTATCTACGTTATGGTTTATTGGGATAGAAGTGGGGATAATTCACTGATTCAACCAGTGAATTCCACTGATTGAACCAGTACATGTGAAGTATGGCCGCGATCACTGTTTAAACCAGTGAGTTTTACTGGTGAATCAGAACCACTCAGAACATAACCAATATAATTATACTTACGCGCATGCGCGCGCACAGCTGATCGAGGTTCACTGGTTGAATCAGTGAACCCGGACTCACTTGTTGAATCAGTGAACCCGGACTCACTGGTTGAATCAGTGAAATTCCACTGATTCATTTTAAGAGAGCAGATTACAAATGTAGATATGTTTACAGGTAAAGCGATTTTCGATACATACACAATGATTTAGTTTTATTGGGAAAATGAAGAGAGTTTTCATAATTCTGATGCCCTCATTACATGCCAGATCATGAAAAAAGAAATGCACACGAATGCATATCGGTTTGAACAAAACTCATATCCTAAAATGGTCTACGAAAAATTCCTAGCGCTAATTATTATTGATCGGTTAAAAAATCTTGTGAGAAGGTTTGTGAGTTTTCTGTCCATCCCGTTGTTCGTCTCATAGTGTCGGAATCGAGACCCTCCAATACCTCCCTTGCTAAATATTTTATATTATTATACTCATTCACAGATATTCTGCGCCTAGGTAACGTACTTCATCAGTACAGTGCTCCCTCACTAATTTTCACGGATCCGGGGTATAAAAATATTAGCGAGGGCCCCCCACTATGTCCATGGGCGGAGTGCAGGATGCGTACACAGACGTATAGTTACGGCGCATCGTCATGCGCCGACCCGAACAGCCAGGCTATAGTGGGGGACCTACTCCCCTCCGACGGCGGAGAGGTAAAATGTTAGAGAGGTTAAAATTAGTGAGGGAGCACTGTATAATACAATTTGACACATCGCAACTAAACGCCAGTACTTTAGGAGACACATAGAGAAATGGGATGTTCCCCACAAGAGTTTAATAGCGTTTGCGAACTTATGTAAAGAAGCATTTCCGAACTTATGTAAATAAGCATTTCCGAACACTATCCACACTCTACCTTTCTATATTGTTTACGGACATACAATTCAGAAAAGCATTTTTTCATCGCAATTGAGTGTGACATGAGTTCCATGTGATGTATTGATTGTTCGCACCATGTTAGCTAGATGTGGATTATACATATTTTGTGAATTGTGAAGGTAACAGCATAAATAGTCTAAGAGCTGACGACCAAATGGTCAGGTAATTTTATCGTCAATGAAACTCAGGATAATACTTACCTGAAAGACCCTCATGCGAGAATCGTCGATCCGGCAGGCCGCTCCTGGTGGGTTCAGATATTATGGGGTGGGGAAAAAAAAAAAAAAAAAGTAAAAGTATCGTCTTTAATTTTTGTTGCAAACAGTTACGCTATACTTCTCATACACCAAAAAAAAATTCTCAAATCGAACGGTTGGTGGAAAGTTGCTGCCAGCCTTGATTATGATTGTAAAAAAAAAAAATAATATTATTTTAATTTTATTTTTATTTTTCTTTTTATTTTAAAAAATTTTTTTTTCACTATTTTTGGCTGGCTTTATTTTTTTCCCCTTATATAATAAATAAACTCTTGGCAGAAAAAAAAAACCAGTTACGATACTGTTACCTCAAAATTATTATTTTTTTCACAATCATCAAAGCTGGCCACACCTTTCCACCAACCGTTTGACTTGAAATTTGTTTTTTGGTGTATTAGGAGTATAGCGTAACTGTTTGCAACAAAAATTAAAGACGATACTTTTACCTTTTTTTTTTTTTTCCCACCCCATATTATCTGAATCCACCAGGAGCGGCCTGCCGGATCGACGATTCTCGCATAAGGGTCTTTCAGGTAAGTATTATCCTGAGTTTCATTGACGATAAAATTACCTGACCATTTTGGTCGTCAGCTCTCCGACTAAAAATGATATGGCAAAAAAAAAGAAAGTTCCATTCCAGTGATCCTCGAAAATATGTCCGCCTTCTGCTTTGGAATTGTGTCCATAAATTAAATGTTTAATTTGTAGTTGAAGATGTCTGAAATATAAAAGTCAATGTTATATGACCGGTCACCCACTTGTCGCAGTTCCATAGTTATTTCCGTACAAGTTTGGCTCGACAAATGAGTTACAGACATGTTGTGACGAGATTCAATTCAGGAGGGGGGAATTCGAAAGAATGAGAGAAGTCTCAAAGGGGCCGTCCATAAATGACGTCACCATGAATTTCACCTTTTTGTACCCCTCCCCCCTGTCACACTAACTAGGAGTCGACCATAACTCCGGGTCACAGATCTTGACCCAACTTATGGGGGTGTTTTGACGTACCAAAATATGAATTATCTGATAGATAACTCTCCGGAATGGGCCTTCGACCCATCAATTTATTAAAATATATAATAAAAAATCAGCGTTAAATGAGTTTTCCAAATTGTCCTGAAATAATCTGTTTCTGCTTGACGTCTGGACTTCCTATACTGCGGTGAATATTTATACATTGAACGCAGTGGTTATTGTACATCGGATCCCTGAAATTTATCCTCCCAGGTATGGAAAATCATTTTATTCTGCGTCGATTACATCTATTAACACATTGCTTCTCGTTGTTCATCATATGTACAACATTCATTTGGTGAATTTGACGATGTCTTCCCACGTGAAAAATGTTGAATATAGTCAGTTTCAATACCTCACTGGCAGCATACAAATCCTGTAAATTACCACATAATATTAATTTCACCGCAGTACTATAGTTCATATTTCGGAAGAATATACTTATATACTTATCTAATGGTACGACGTTTGGTCAGGATAAGTGTCAATCAAACGTCAAAGGTGACTGCCCGATTCAGAAACAAAGTGCTGCGTCGTCTGCGTCATCTGCTCGAAAAGCATTTGAGACTAATCAGATTGCGAGTTCGGTTCCGCACAGCCGTTGAGAGGTTAGTATGGTTATAGCTCAGCGAATCGTGCAAATATGGAAAAGAAAGTGCTTGTGACAAAACAATGGCCTGAAGATTAGACGACAGAGAGCGATAGAACAAGTAGAAGCTGATGGTGAGTGTTAAACTACGCTCTAAATAACATAGCGCTCTGAATAACATAACGCTCTTACAAACATAGATGAAATAAATAAAAATCAGTAAGGAAATAAGCAACTAGAAGTTGCGTTCTCAAATCGATGCGTGAATCTGTAGCATAAAACAATTTTACGATATGTTCTTGTGAAAGATTTTTGGTAGCTCTGAAAAGTGCTGATTGTTTTTGGCGTAATATTTTTACGCCACTGATAGTTATTGTTGTTGCTTTAGTTGTCGTTGTTGTTATTGTTATTATTGTTATTAATATGAAATTGATATGTTCGGTTTTCAGACGTTAGTGTAATATTTCGTGCATTGATGAGGATGGTACAGCTCGTAGAAGCAATGGAAGCACAAGTATTCCCGACACCAAGAACACTTTATGAAAGTCATGTACTTCCCGGTAGAATCGCCTGTAGCCAATGCGCACTTGCACCTAGTTTTGAACGGCTTTTCTGGAAAGCACACCTCCTTGACGTTCATGAAGACATCTCGGGTCTGGATCAGCTTCGAAGCAAACCAAGCGTACTCTATCATTTCATTGAAAATCGGAGCACAGAGAGCCTCCACCTGTTCGCTGATTCTTGGACCAAATGTGCCTTTGGGTTCTTGAAGACAGATGAAAACCTTCGACAGCAATTTTCCAGCGGCAGTGATGGTGTATTGGACAGTGTACGTGTGAGTGACTTTATTTAGATCTCCTAAATAGACATCAACACTTTTTTGGCCAATGTGCGCCATTGTTCGATGCACATCGGTTCTGTATTCACAGCCCATTTGATCGGTATTCAACACAAGGTTGCGATCAAATCCGCAGATCGAATTGGAGCAGTCAGTTTGGAATTTCTCAGCTGATTGCAGAAGTTCTTCTAATGACCTGTTTTCTGTGGATTTGACACGTCTGGTCACTTTTCGCTGGCCGATGCGAAATTCTTGTTTGAACCGAGTCGTCCAAGTTGCTGAAGCTGTGAAATTGAAATCTGTACTGCATAGCAGCCTGCAAAGCCCACTCTTGTAGGTTTCTGGTGGTTACAGGTAAGTTCTTTTGACGAGCTTCACAGAATCTCTTATAAGTCCATTTTTTAATGGCATTGCTCTTGTCAAACTTTGTTCCCCCTTTTTGGATTTCGTTTTTCCATCTCACCAGCTCGTCCATTCTTGTCAGACAAGCAGCACCTTTAACTTTCAAGGTTTT
Organism: Tenthredo mesomela; assembly: GCA_943736025.1. Lineage (NCBI taxonomy): Eukaryota > Metazoa > Arthropoda > Insecta > Hymenoptera > Tenthredinidae > Tenthredo > Tenthredo mesomela. The sequence goes on along the minus strand of OX031014.1, from coordinate 14,012,272 downwards.
AAAGGTCCACTTGGGATGTTGTCTAGCAAGATTTACAACTTGGATCTTCTTCTCTAGATCAACAGTTTGAAGCTTCGATTTCTTCACTTCCGGCTCGTAATCACTTGACAGCGGCTGACTGACCGATGGAGATGATTCTATTTGAGAAACAAATTTATATTCTAGTTTTTAGGGTTTATGAAATTAATTTTTTTGTTTACTTATTTAGCTTTAGTTAGGTTTAATCTATTCAATATTATTCCTTACTCAATTAGCGTAAGTGTATTTAATCTAATATTCTAGTTATTTAGCTTAAGTTTGTTACCAGTAGGATAAGTATTTATTTAGCTTCAGTAGTTAGTAGAAAATGTATGAATTGAAGTAAAAGGTTTTACCTGTCAGAGATGATTCTTGGCTAGATTCTTGACTTCCAACATTTTGGCGATCATCAGAGGCACCTTCGGTAAATTCATCCTCTGTATACAACTCCTCTGTTTCAACCAGCTCATGGTCTCCAACTAGTTCCAGTAACGTGTCCGCCATTTCATCGCCCAAAAGCCAAGCTTGCTCAGAAATTTCTGTCACTGCTTTTTCAGTGACGATTCCCTTACGCTTGAGAATTGCAACGCAAGCATATAAAATCTCACTCAGCAATTG